>CM072525.1:21157036-21329536 GCA_036898135.1 Oncomelania hupensis
AATTTTCACACTCCTGGAGGTTACCACTTTTGGGAAGAGTGATGACAAGCGACTGGGTCCATGGTGTAGGCCACTTCCCATTCTGCCAGATCTTGTTACAGATAATGGCGAGGGCGTCAAGCATTGCTTCTTCTCCTGCTTGAATCAATTCCGCTGGTATGTTGTCCAACCCTGCTGACTTCCCATTCTTTAGCGATTGCACTGCTGCCTCAACTTCTTCTCGGAAAATTGAGAGGATTTATTCCTCTTCTCTGTTTTGGGGACATGCTAGAACTGATGGGTCTCCGTTTGGTGTTTGGTTGTAAAGGTCAAAGCAGTACTCTGCATGTCCATCTATCCAAGACTTCTTGTTCTTCTAAAGGCATATGCCAGACTTGCTTTTATGCCAGACTTACTTTGGATCGTGGAGTCTTGAGCTGTTTAACACTTCTCAGCCGCTTCACAGTCTGGTAAGCTTTCTTTCTGTTGTTCTTGTTCAGACTGTTCTCTATTTCCTTGCATTGATCTTCTATCCAGTTCTCCTTTGCTGTGCGCATGCCTTTCCGGATGTCATTGTTGATTTCTCGGTAGGCATCAGCTCCCTGTGAGGTGTTTTCTTTTTCATCTCTCTTTGTTTAACACACAGGTCCAAAAGTTAGGTGTGATCCACGGTTTCTTCTTTGGGCTGTGCTTGCCAAGGATCTCAGTGGTGGCATCTGTCACAGCTGAGTTGAATGTGGTGGTCATGGTGTTGACATCTACTTCACCAGCTTCCAAAATGAGCAGTGGTCAGAGCTGCCTACTGTCCCTGAGGGGCCGGAAATGTCCCTGATAATTTAGAAATTGTATGGTTGTTCTCGGTAAGGTGCCGAAGCTGTATGTTTTTTTTGCAGGATTTGAAGAGTGCCTATTATAGGTCTCTTCAGCCTTCCATCTAATTGAATTGCAGTTAGACCCTGTAAATAGTGTAAATATCGTAAGTTTAAGTTTATATTTATTTTGACATTTATTATGGTCTTGGTTCATAAAATAAATGTCCCTGGTATTCAAGCCATGTCCCTGATTTTTATTTGACGTGTCCCTGAAACTGACAAATGAGGGTAGGCAGCCCTGAGTGGTGCAAATTTTCCTCCAATTGTGGCTTGAAATATTTCTGCCACCTCCGGGTCTTAAAGTTTGTACAGATCGAACCTCAGTCTGGTGCACTTTGCTGTGTTTACTCTCTTCAAGTGGACGAGGAAGGACATCATCACGAGATCGTGGTCGCTTCCGATGTCTGCGCCTGGAAAAGTGCATGGCTTGCCAATGTTGATGCTTGATCTGAAGCGTGTCTTGACCACGATAGAGTCAGTCTGGTGGTGATGCTCCCCGCTGGGATTGTGCCATGTCTGGAATTTTTGACCAAGCGTGTTTGCCAGTTGTTTGATTGTTGTATCTGGCAAACTCCAAGAGTCTCAGATCCCTGTCTCTTGCATAATTCATTCAATCAATCATGAATCATTAGAAACTGGAAACCAACGCCATGTTCTCGCGATCGTTACCGTCAAAATAGAGTTTCAATCTCTCGCCTTATACATATCTGTGAACCACGGACGTTTCCAGCTTCGAATCGCGCACGTACAGCGGTTACCCACCCAGCGTTGCTTGAAGATATATCCCAGCGTTAGAACTTGGCATGCGCCCGAGCGCCCGGGAAGCCTTAATTCCTGTTTGGGCACCCAAATCTTCGTCGACAGTGCACCCAATGGGCGCATGTCAAATCCTAAAAGAAGTTTCTCTGTTCTCAGCAACCCACATGGCTTCGTTCAGTGTCAAACCAGTCCATTCTCCAATGGTGTCCTCCCACCTTTTTCTGTCTCCCTCTTCTTCTGCCTCCTTGCACCGTACCTTGCAGGATGGTTTTTGCAAGTCCTGATGCTCTGGGGACGTGGCCATACCATGGGAGATTCCGTTTCTTCACCACTGAGCATGTCATCGTGTTGTCCAATGGCTTATGTGATGGTCTGCCGGACTTCGGCGTTGGTGATGTGCTGGGTATAGGAAATGCCCAGAAGTCTTCTGAAGCACCTCATCTCCATGCTTTGTATTCGTTGTAGATCTGCTGTAAAGGTCCATGTTTCGTAAGCGTATAGGAAGATGGAGATGATCCAGTAATCTGTTTAATCACCAATCAAGGAGCCAGTTGTTATCTCGCGCGTGCAAAACAAAAATTGAAGTTACCCTGAAATAAGCATGTCGGATAAAGCGTTTGACATCTTCAAAAAACGTTCTTTCAACCAAACATTTGACTTCTTCTCAGATATTGAGCATTTGTTATCGTTTGTATTGTTACTCTGATATTTTTAAACACTATTTTGTTTCAGGTGTAAAAAATAATAAACAGTTTATTTTTTAGTACAACCAAAAACACATTATTGGTTTGGTTTTGTATTTTTGTCATTTTGTGACTGTTTGGCTAGCTTTAACTGGAAGGAATCTCCTAGATGGTCACTCGTGTATTTCAAGTTATTTGTCTTTAGGCACTCAAAAATGTTTTGGGGCACCCAAAAGTTTCAAGTAAGGCACCCAAAAGGACACCCTTGTAAAAAGTTAATTTCAGGATCTCAGTGACGGCATCTGTCACAGCTGAGTTGAAGGTGGTGGTCATGGTGCTGACATCTATTCACCAGCTCCCAAAATGAGCAGTGATGCAAATTTCCCTCCAATTGTGGCTTGGAATATTTCTGCCACTTCCGAGTCTTGCAGTTTGTCCAGGTCGAACTTCAGTTTGGTGCACTTTGCTGTGTTTACTTTCTTCAAATGGAGCCGGAAAGACATCGTCATGAAACTTCTGATGTCTGCTCCTGGAAAAGTGCATGTCTTGCCAATGCTGATGCTTGATCTGAGCGTTTCTTGACCATAATATAGTCAATCTGGTTGTGTTGCTCCCCGCTGGGATTGTGCCAGGTCCATCGTCTGGATTTTTTGTGGAGATCAGGCATGTGCCAGTTGTTTGATTGTTGTATCTGGCAAACTCCAAGAGTCTCAGACCTCTGTCATTTGTATCTTTGTTGCAATGGGGTCCACGCGTGTCTCCCCAGTTGTAATACGCATCTTGGCCAACCTTGGCATTCTAGTTGCCTTGCACTATGACTATGTCCTTCTTTGGCACTTAGTCAAGGACAGCCTGCAGGTGTTCATAGAATCCTCTATTTCTCTGTTGTCATAGTCCGATGTTGGGGCATGCCTGGATGATGGTGATATTGAAAGGGGCAGCTGCTCTCAGACTTTTACAAACAAATTTTTTTTTTTTCAATAACATCATTATTAAACCAACATATAAACGTATCTCAATGGAGCTTGTATCACGACAATGATGATGATGATCATGATGATAATGATGATGATAATTTCTTTTGGAAACTAGTTCATCTGTTAGTGACCATGACGACGACGATGTTGATGATGAAAATGATGATGTTTCTGCGGATGATGACGCTGGTGGTGGCGGTGGTGGTGGTGGTGGTGGTGGTAATGGTGGCAGTTGTTATAACGGTCATGATGATATATATATATTTTGTTTAGCTTAGTAAGCTGGGTTAGTTAGTCAATTACATAAGTTTAAAGTACCTGGGCATTTATAGGGTGAAAGAACTGACCTGTGGAACTTTCCATATGAAACTCAAGGCTTTTCGACCGAAGCCTTGATCTCCCTTTATCTTTGGGTGAGGGAAAGGAACATGTCTAGTCTCAGCTACGCTGTATGACTGTATGTTTGCTCCACGCTTTTTTTCTTGGCTTTTGTAGAACCAATCCATAGATGGATGCGCCAGCATGAAAGATTTTGCTGACAAATGCGCCTCCAAGGGAATTATTATGAACTGGAGAACTGACCGTTGCTGTAAGTCCATATCTGCTCTCGTTATGTGGTCTGTCTATTTGTTTGGTGGATTGATTTGATTGAAAATGAAATAACTGGAGAATAAGACTTACAACCTACTAAAAATGGCCAGTTCAGCAGGAAAGTAAAAACATTCTGTTTAAAGGGAAGACAATATGAAAGATCAATTTTCCAGCAGGTATTTCCTGAAAAAACATTAATGTGCCTTCAATGCAAACTTAAAGCTGGCAAAGTTGGCAATTCACAAAGTGACTTCGGAGGTGAGTTCCAAAAGACTATACCGGTATGTTTGTATTGACATTACACATGTAAAGTATATAAATGGTATTCTGGATTCACTTTGTCCATCATTCTATTTGTGTGGCTTTTTCTCTCCCCCTTGTCTTCTAGCAATAAAATGTGGCGAAAACATGGTATACACTGTCAACGTGAACCTCCAGCCCCAGTGTGGAAAAATGGCAGCGCCCAACAGCATGAACTTTGACGCGTCCGACGGCTGCGTCTGCCAGGAAAACATGTTCCTCAGCAACGGAAAGTGCGTTGAGGGAAAAGATTGCGGCTGCCCCTATGTATTAGGAACCAATAACCTGTACCTTATGGTATGTTTGCGTCTTCATGTACTGAATGAATGAATGAATCAATTACTTACTTACTTAATTAATTAATTAATTAATGGGCATTAAATTGAACATCCCCACCCACCATTGGGGATATGGCAGACAGGGATTGACCATGCCAAGGAAAAGGGGAATATAGGGACCTGAATTAACTCTGAATCACCACAGCAATCCTACGACTAGGATCAACAGTGAAAAATGGCTACGTTTGTCTTGCGCATCACTGGAAATGAACCTGGGTCATCGGTGCGCCGGGCGAGCGCTCTACCACTGAGCTACGCCGTGGGTACCAATGTGTCCTGAAGTAGATGATGGGACCCATGTGTCATGAATTAGATGGTGGGACCCATGTGTCGTGAAGTAGATGATGGGACCCATGTGTCATGAATTAGATGGTGGGACCCATGTGTCGTGAAGTAGATGATGGGACCCATGTGTCATGAATTAGATGGTGGGACCCATGTGTCATGAAGTAGATGATGGGACCCATGTGTCATGAAATAGATGGTGGGACCCATGTGTCATGAAGTAGATGGTGGGACCCATGTGTCATGAAGTAGATGATGGGACCCATGTGTCGTGAAGTAGATGATGGGACCCAAGTGTCGTGAAGTAGATGATGGGACACATGTGTCGTGAAGTAGATGGTGGGACCCATGTGTCGTGAAGTAGATGGTGGGACCCATGTGTCATGAAGTAGATGGTGGGACCCATGTTTCATGAAGTAGATGATGGGACCCATATGTCGTGAAGTAGATAATGGGACCCATGTGTGATGAAGTAGATGGTGGGACCCATGTGTCATGAAGTAGATGATGGGACCCATATGTCGTGAAGTAGATAATGGGACCCATGTGTGATGAAGTAGATGGTGGGACCCATGTGTCATGAAGTAGATGATGGGACCCATGTGTCATGAAGTAGATGGTGGGACCCATGTGTCGTGAAGTAGATGATGGGACCCATATGTCGTGAAGTAGATGGTGGGACCCATGTGTCATGAAGTAGATGGTGGGACCCATGTGTCATGAAGTAGATGGTGGGATCCATGTGTCATGAAGTAGATGGTGGGACCCATGTGTCATGAAGTAGATGATGGGACCCATGTGTCATGAAGTAGATGGTGGGACCCATGTGTCGTTAAGTAGATGGTGGGACCCATGTGTCATGAAGTAGATGGTGGGACCCATGTGTCGTGAAGTAGATGGTGGGACCCATGTGTCGTGAAGTAGATGATGGGACCCATGTGTCGTGAAGTAGATGGTGGGACCCATGTGTCAGGAAGTAGGTGGTGGGACCTATGTTTCATGAAGTAGATGGTGGGACCCATGGGTTATGAAGTAGATCCATGCTCCGTATAACATTACCCTCTTCAAGGATGATGAAAATCAACAATTTTGAGAAGTTTCAACTAACCCCTCCCTCTCACCACTCCCTCTCTCCTCACCTCCCATTCCCCCCATCCCCACTATTCCACTTCCTTTATACCCTCCCTTGGTTTATGGATCTACCAGCTGAAAGAACCGCTCAACAATTTTGGTGTGTGGTGTGTGGCTAGGTAGAAACGACGTTATTCTGACATACACTTGAAACTCTATGTACTTTCTTTTGATGGCCCCGTTATTTTGACGTCAAAATAGTGTTCCATTAGGGTTAGGGCTGTGTTAGGCTTAGGGTTACGCTAAAGGTTAGGGTTTTGGTTAGGGTTAGGGATAGCTTCAAAAAATGGCAAAATGTCAAAATAATGTATGTAGAGTTTCACGACAGTCATCACAACGTCGTTTCTACAAAAAATGTGTTTGTGTATTGTGTGTGTGTGTGTGTATCAGGATCTAGGAGAGTTACTTCCTGCAAGTAGGCTACACTTCTACTAAGGTCAACACCTTGTTATTTTTAGTTCACGATTATTATTATTATTATTATTATTATTATTATTATTATTATTATTATTATTATTATTATTATTATTATTATTATTACAAGTGGTTTTTGTACCCTGGCAAGCCAGGGTACACATGTTGCTGTTTAAAATGTAGACAGAGAGACAACTGTTGTCTGCGAGTTTTATTTGGACGATGATACCTCCCCATATCCCCCTTGATACCTCACCATACCCCCTCCCCCTGATATCTCCCGTCCTCCCCCCCCCATGATGCCTCACCATAACCCCTTGATACCTCACCGAACCCACTTGATACCTCCCCATACCCCCTTGATACCTTCCGTACGCCCCTTGTAACCTACCTGTACTCTCCTTGATACTTCCCAGTTGATCGTTTCGCAGGTATGGATGAAAGGAATCGACCATCACCATACTCCCTTATATATACCCGTATCCCCGTTATGCCTACCCATGCCCCTTTAAACCTACCCGTAGGCCTCTTTTACCTACACGTACCACCCCATCCCGATCCTTGGTAATAATAATAATAATAATAATAATAATAATAATAATAATAATAATAATAATAATATTGAATATAGAATAATACAAATAGAAATCATAAAAAACACCAAGGTTTTACAATAAAATTTGATATGAGATATTATAATTATTAATTATTAATTTATAAATAATAATAATGATAATAATAATAATAATAATAATAATAATAATAATAATAATAATAATAATAATAATAATATACAATAATAATAATAATAAATAAGTAAAAAGTAAAAGCCTAAATTAAAAAGAAAAATATCCATATTGTAGTGTAAAAAAAAAAAAATAACAGGAAAAAAAAATGGCCCTCGGGAGATTTGAACTTGGGTCGCCTGCACGGTAGGCGAATGTCTTACTAAGTGAGCTACCAAGGCTTTGTATAAAGACCATCAATTTTTTGGTCTATATGGGAAAACATGCTGAAACCTCGATTCGATTTTTAATTAATCAAATTTAATTAGTTAAACACAAAATTTTGTAAGATTGGTGACATGAGTGCAAAAGTGTTTTGAATGGAAATAAAACAAAATTTGCGGGATTACGGAACGGCATGTTCTTGACACGGGTTGAATCGAAACCGCGCGCGGAATGAGGCTATTGCAGTTTGTGGACATTTTGTTTATTTATTTATCTCAGAAACGGTTAAACGTTCGGTAAGGAAATGTCGGCTATAACAATTTCGCGGGTTTTGAGCGCACAGCAGGCAGATCCGCAGCGCCCAGCACTTGCCCAGATCAGCGTCCATACTGGACAAACTTTACAGTAGAGGCGAAGAAGGACTTCCGGCTAAGCAATTTATATATATAGATTATTATTATTATTATTATTATTATTATTATTATTATTATTATTATTATTATTATTATTATTATTATTATTATTATTATTGTTGTTGTTTCCGTTGTTAAATATCGCAATTGCCATCATCATCATCATCATCATCATCATCATCATCATCATCATCATCATCACCTTTGTTATTATCGTTATTTAAACCTGGATTGAAATTAGTTCTTGTCCTTTGAAGCCTGGCGAGACGGTGTTCAATTCTGACTGCACTAAGAAAATCACTTGCATCACTGGCGTGGATATGGAGGAAGTAGACTTCCAGAAGGATCCCAATGCCATCTGCCTTCAGGAGGAGCGCCCACGTCTTGCTTGTACCAGTGGCTACCTCTTCAAAAACGAGAAATGCGAGAGTAAGTCAAACCAATACAGCTTCTTTCGCTAGCAGGTGTCGGCTTTGAGCTCACTCTGTGGAGCAAATACCCCTTATTATTATTATTATTATTATTATTATTATTATTATTATTATTATTATTATTATTATTATTATTATTACTATTATTATTATTATCATTATCATCATCTTCATTCCACACTGAGGAAACTGTGCAGAGCAGTTTTTTTCTTGTGTTCATAAAACAGGCCTAAATTACATACTAAATAATATAGTATGCTTTTGAGGCCTACAAGTTTACAAAGACGAACGAGTTTGCAAAGACGAAAGACGAGAAATAATATAGTATATGCAATTGAGGCCTACGAGTTTACAAAGATGAAAGAAGAGATTTCATGGATCAACCATTAAGAAAAAGGTGAGCGGCCATGCTAACCTCCAGAGCCACTAAGCAGATGTGAAGGTAAATACAAGCACAGTTTGTGAAGTCTATTCATCATCTTTGTAAACTTGAAAGAAGAGACTTCCAAGCCTGTGGTACAAGCAGTCTTCGTCTGGGCGATCAGTTTCAAGTTCTTGAAAGAAACGACACAATAAAGATAAAGAAATTTAAAAGTATTTAAAGATTCCCAGGTGGGAGTCTAGTCTTTGGCAATAAGGAACTGTAGCCATATATTTTGTTAAATATAGTGCATGACAAACGAAGAATACCAAGCATGGAGATGAAGTGCTACAGAAGACTGCTGGGCATTTCCTATACCCAGCACATCACCAATGCCAAAGTCTGACAGACCATCACACAAGCCATTGGACAACACGATGACATGCTCACAGTGGTGAAGTAACGGAAACTCCGATGGTATGGTCACGTCACCAGAGCATCAGGCCTTGCAAAGACCATCCTACAAGGCACGATGCAATGAGGCAGAAAAAGATGGAGACAGAAAAAGAGGTAGGAGGACAACATTCGAGAATGGACTGGCTTGACACTGAGCGAAGCCATGAGGGTTGCTGAGGACAGAAAAAGATGGAGTACGCTGGTTAAACGATCATCTGTGGTGCCCCAACGACCTTCAAGTTACGGGATATGATAGTATAGGATAGTGCATGACATGATCAATGCATGCATTAGCTTGTGGGAGAGGGGGTGTATTGTTTCATTGGCTTCAGAAGTTTCACAATGAGCAATCAGCATTTTTTATTATTTTTGGAATAAAACTGATTGAAAGGTTTTTTTCTTGGGAATTTGGTATCTGCGGTGCCGCTTCGAGCTCCGAGTTACGGGATAGGATAGGATAGGATTGGTAAAGATGATTTTGTGTCAATTTCTAAGCTCAGAATGCTCTATTTGGGTTCTCTGTACAAAACATTTTTCCGGGGAGGGGGGCATGACCCCGTACCCTCCAAGGGTGCTTGGCACATTCTGTGGCTTCGGTTTCAACACTTTGCATCTTCAATAATTCGCTTTCCTGTTTTGGATAATTTCAAACTTTCACCCTTGAAGAAGAAATATGACAGTAATATAAACAATACTCAAAAGCCCTATATAACTGACAAGAATTTATTTTATAATCCAGAGTAACATTTAACTAAAACTATTTTGAAACCGTAGAGTTTCAGCTACCCCTGTGGGTTCAGGCACTGAATAGAATAGACCCAACGTTTCCCGGCGTGTCATAAGAGGTGACTAACAGGGGTGGTGTCAGCACGGCATCACTGGGCGAAAGTCTTCTATACAGAATTCACCGGCCAGGACGGAGGAACCGTATGTTACTACAGGTTCAAAGACCACGTGCTCGGGGTCAAGGCGAGCCACACTGTACTCGTGGATTTCGGCTGTGGCCAACAGCCTGGAAAGGATTGGGTCCTACCAGGTCTTTCTTGCCCAAGGCACACCATAGGATGAAAAGAACCATTCACTACATACCAGATCGATCGCCGCCCTGGTCACCAAGGACCGCGCCTTCGTTGGCCACCAAGACGGAGGTGATAAGTGTGCTATCCTATCCTATCCTATCCTATCCCGTAACTCGGAGATCGTAAGGGAACCACAGATGATTGTTTAACCAGCGTACTCCATCTTTCTCTGTCCTCAGCACCCCTGATGTCATCGTGTTGTCCAATGGCTTATGTGATGGTCTGTCGGACTTCATCGTTGGTGATGTGCTGGGCATAGGAAATAGGATAAGTGTGCTACAGATGGACAATTTAGTAGGATCTCCACTAGAGACAACATCGTCATTGGAACCTAGAATGTCAGGAGCCTAACTGCGGAGGGAAAGTTAAAAGAAATAGCCCTCGAGCTGGACCACTACCGATTGAACATTTTAGGTATCAGCGAACTACTACATTCCAAGGTAAGGCTGCGGCGCTCCCTTGTCATCTCCAACTTCCTATACTCTTGTGAAACATGGACCCTCATAGCAGATTTACAACGAAGAATACAAAGCATGGACATGAGGTCCTACAGAAGACTTCTGAGCATTTCCTATACCCAGCACATCACCAACAACGAACTCCAACAGACCATCACACAAGCCATTGGACAACTCGAAGACATGCTCACAGTGGTGAAGAAAACTGAAACTCCGATGGTATGGCCATGTCACCAGAGCTACAGACCTTGCAAAGACCATCCTGCAGGGCACGGTGCAAGAATGCAGAAGAAGAGGGAGACAGAAAAAGACGTGGGAGGACAACATTCGAAAACGGACTGGCTTGACACTGAGCGAAGCCATGAGGGTTGCTGAGGAAAGAAAAAGATGGAGTATGCTGGTTAAACGATCATCTGTGATGCCCCAACGTCCATCGAGTTACGGGATAGGAAAGGATAAGACAGTGCCAACCCCAATAAACAATAAAACGATGTGTACAGACAGTAACGTATTTAAACCAAGAACATTACACAGAAGACACTGATGGAACACACACACATGCACACACACCCACACACACACACACCCACACACCCACACACACACACACACACACACACACACACACCACTATTCAATCACACATTCTGATTATTCTGGATCTAAAAGTGGTTGGTAAAGAGATAGGTTTTGAGGTTCTTTTTGAATCCGTATTTGACTGGGAGTGCTGGAGGTTGGAGGGCAGAGAGCTCCAAAGAGTTTGGGCAAACACTGAGAAATATACAAATAAGTAGACGATGGGATACAGAACCTTCATAAATTCTTCCCCCCAAACTGTGGAACGCTCCGACCTCTTCAGCAGTTGAAGCAGAGTGACAGCTTTGTAAAGGTCACTAAAAACTATAGTCTGTTTCCATATTTTGTCATGAACCTCAGAACTCTATATATACACATATAGTACATTATTACTTTTTTTAAAATCTAATGACGGTCACTTCCCCCCCCCCCTCTTACCCCCTCCCTTCCTCTCCTCCCTGCATGCGCCGACGTGGAGGATCGCAGATACAAGGCAACATCATCATCATTGTTTTTGTTTGCATTAATAAAACGTTGACAAACTTTGTAACTGACAAAGACGTTGGAGGCAAGTTAAGTTCTTTAGTCATTGTTTAAAGGTTGCTGGAAGTAAACGTTTCAAACAAATGTAGTCCTCTTCATCTTTTTATGTTCGTGAGACTGCGTGGTGCTGCTAATGCACCTTTTGCTTTTGGCTTCGTTTCAGGGGACCCCAGCAAGTGTTCTTCGGACCACGGATTCGAGATGGTGGGAGACCAGTGCCTGTTGGTATCTCCAGACGAACGCACTTATCGTCAGGCCATAGGGTTCTGCAACAACCTGAACTCCACCCTCATCAACGTCGCTGACAGACCGAATCTCCTCCAGCTCAAGGACATCATGGACAAGAGAGACATACGTGAGTACAGCAACAGACAGCATGATAACATACCTACAGTAACCACACCTAACTTGCTGGAAAATGGCCATGCAGTTTCCACTAAGCAGGCGGATAGTGGAATGTCAAGAAACATGTCAAACATAGTAGAATGTCAAGAGACCTCTCAAATATAGTAGAATGTCAAGAGACTTGTCAAACATAGTTGAATGTCAAGAGATCTATCAAAAATAGTAAAATGTCAAGAGATCTGTCAAACATAGTAGAATGTCAAGAGACCTGTCAAACATATTTGAATGTCAAGAGACAGATCAAACATAGTAGAATGTCAAGAGACAGGTCAAACATAGTAAAATGTCAAGAGACATGTCGAACATAGTAGAATGTCAAGAGACCTGTCAAATATAGTAGAATGTCAAGAGACCTGTCAAACATAGTAGAATGTCAAGAGGTCTATCAAAAATAGTAAAATGTCAAGAGATCTGTCAAACATAGTAGAATGTCAAGAGACCTGTCAAACATATTTGAATGTCAAGAGACAGATCAAAAATAGTAGAATGTCAAGAGACCTGTCAAACATAGTAGAATGTCAAGAGGCTTGTCAAACATAGTAGAATGTCAAGAGACAGATCAAACATAGTAGAATGTCAAGAGACAGATCAAACATAGTAGAATCTCAAGAGACCTGTCAAACATAGTAGAATCTCAAGAGACCTGTCAAACATAGCAGAATGTCAAGAGATCTGTCAAACATAGTAAAATGTCAAGAGATCTGTCAAACATAGTAGAATGTCAAGAGACCTGTCAAACACATGCTGCGTGTACTTGTATGCCCACAACAACCTCTGACAATCAGATTGTGGTCAGCGCCGCTTTTGGGCTGGCTGCCTCTACAAACTTAGTAGCCGGATAGCAGCAAAACATTCTATTGGAAAAGAAGACATTCACACACACACACACACACACACACACACACACACACCCACACACACTTACACACACACACTAAGCCAGATAGCAGCATAGCATTCTATTGAAAAGGAAGACATTCACACACACACGCACACACACACACACATAGTGTTTGCTGAACTCGTGATACAGAAAACGTTACTCACGTGCCACTACAAGACTATCTTGACAGGATCTGAAACGGTCAATCGAGAAAGTTTGCCTGCCAACATTTCCTCAATGAACTTATTTCATTTCTGTCTGTTGTACACAGGTGGTGTATTCATCCGTGGTCTAGTGCGACTGACTCGCGATGGCGTTCTTCGTCGTGTCCTGACAGCCATCCAACGTGGGCAGATCAGGGTCGTCAACTATGATCACTCCGACTTCGTCATGTCCAATGTTCAGCCGCCTTACGACGTCAACCTTGACACACTACCCACAGGTGGCGCTGTGTACGCCATTGCCGCAAAGAGAAGCGGTGATGACGTGATCTTGGTTGCTGAGCCCCGATCTAATAAGCACAGCAGTGCTTGTGAAGAGAGTAAGTTTCTGCATGACCAACGGCGCGACAGGAGTTTTCAGTTTGGCGTGCTTTGTACGCAGGAAGATGTTGGTTATTCCAATTGCTGCGTTGGTAGGCCAGCTTTGGGCCTAAATAGTCTCCCCCAACGTTATGAAAACATTGAAATCGGTGTTTCTTAGCAATTCCTTTTCATACATTGCAGTGGATTTAATGACTGATAATAATAATGATGATGATGATGATGATGATGATGATGATGATGATGATGATGATGATGATGATGATGATAATAATAATAATAATAATAACAGCAACGAAATCAAAATAATTAAATAATAATACGCACATTAAAACATTCACTTGCACCATAGGGTAGGGTATATTAATTTCAAATCAGAAATTGAGCAACGAGAAGAAGAAGAAAACGTTGTCAGTCCAACATAGACAGAGAAGCGGTGAGTTATGAAGGCAGATAGAAAACCGATAGTTTTGTTTCCCCGCCAAGAGTGAGAATGAAGGAGGGAGAGAGAGGGCGATGGGTGGACTGCGGATGAGGGTGTGGACAGAAATCTGAAGTAGACGTAGATTAGTCCATGGACGCCTGTTAAATCTGTGCAGGGGAGGAGACCAATCCCAATGATTACGAGAAGACTCCATTCTGCAGCAAGGACAGCCCCGCCAGCAACGACGACGACAATGAGAGAGTCACCGCGCTCTTGCAGGTCAGCTGATGATGATGTTAGATGATGATGATGATGATGATGATGATGATGATGATGATGATGATGATGATGATGATGATGATGATGATGATGATGATGTTGTTGAGCGCTCTGTTGTCTGAGGAGTTGGATGGTGAGCATCAAACATTAAATTGCCACCTTTAGCGCCTTGATTTGGCTCCTGTTTTGACACAGCCCTTGGAGTTGGTCATTGAGCTAGAAACTGCTATATTATAATAATAATTATACTGCTACTACTATTACTACTACTAACTACTATTACTGATAATAATTATAATAATAATAAATAAATGAATAAATGAATAAATAAATAAATAAAAGGCAAAAATGTCCCTGCAAGCTTACGGTCGTTAGGGGGGGAAGCGTTTGGGATCTCCCTTTTCTCTAGGCTAGCTCAGTAAGGGTGGTGCATGTCTCCTCTCCCTCGCTGCAGATTTTAAACAGGTCCAGGTACCCTATCACAGCTGGGTGGAGTGGGAGTGAGAGAGGGCGAGTCGTGCGCTTGTGTTCAATCTTTTTGTGTTGTTTGGTGGTTGCCTTGCAAGCGTGGCCATCCATCCAAGTACTAACAAATCCTTCCCGACATTGCTTGACATAAAACACTGCTGGCATGTGCCTAGACCACTACACTACTTCGCCACACAATAAAGAAGAAGAAGAAGAAGAAGAAGAAGAAGAAGAAGTAGAAGAAGAAGAAGAAAAAAAGGAAGAAGAAGAACAAAAGATTAAAAACAAAACAAAAAAACAAACAAACCCAAAAAAAAACACTTGTGTTGAGAGCTACGGTGAGGGAAAAAAAAAATACTGCCTTGTATTAACGTGTCGTAATGTACTCGACTTTCAGGATCCCAATTGCCATATGTGCCCCGCTCCATCTGGAATAACGTGCCGCAAGGTTGAGGGCAGTACAGGCAGCAGAGTGGCCCTGGATCAGTGCCGAAACAACAACGGTCTTGTCTACTCCTGCACTGGCACCGACTGCGCCGACATGGAAGTCTCCGGTAGCTGTCCACCAGGTGAGGTGGATGACAGTGATCATGTAGCCTATTAGGAGGGGGGAGTATGAAAAGGGGAGAGAGGGTGGACAAAATGTTTAAGGTGGTAGCTGTCTCCCTTACAGAAATTTGGACTGGAGTGAAATGTTCAATATATAGAATTATGATCTTATATTAAAGTTCTCTTCCAGTTCGTTAGGGGTTTTAAATTTTTTTTTTTTTTTAATAATACTTTTTTTGGTGTGTGGAATTTTTGATGGACCTGTTCACCTGGATGACAGAAGTCGTGTGCGCTCAGGTAAGCTGCTCCCCTCTTTCCCCCCCCCCCCTCCCTTTCCCCTCCCCTTACACATACTGTTCCAGAATGCGTGCTTCTATGCAGGCTTGACCTAGCCGGCATCATTCAGAGACTGCACAACAACTATCACGTTACCCAAAACATTTTTTTAAAAGGTGGGCAAATAAATGTATGTGAGATGTAAGAGAGATTGGGAGGAAGGGGAGGAGGCCACCTCATCCATCGATTTGTGAGTGAAGGCTTTCATTTTCTTCCTTTAGTTTGGTTATACCAGATTAAAAATGCTGGATTATTGGGGTCTTGCGCATTCCATCGCACAGGCTCGTGTCCTAGACTGGTGAGAGCGTACGGGCTACACAAAGACACCCAGCCAATTTGAGGTCCCTTCTCCCCTCCCCCCCCCTCTTTTCCCCCCCTCCCCTCCCCCCATACCCAGTCGCCCAGGATTGTGCTCAGTTTTTTTGGGCGTCAGTGCAGTTTTGAGTTAGGTTCTGTATCGACCAGCGCCTTGAGCAGCTCTTGATCTGGAAAAGCGCTATGTATGAATTATTAAATAACAACAACAACAAGAAATCTAAAGTCGGAGCGGGGCCCAAGGTCAGAAGAAGAAGCTGACATAATAATAATTATAATAATACAGTAGTAGTAATAATAATAATAATAATAATTATGAATAAATTAAAAAAAATAATCATAATAACGGTATTTATATAGCGCTATTTCCTAATGACATCAGCTCAAAGAGCAGTTCTCTCGCATTTAAACTTAACGTTAACATCTAACTTCATACGAAAAACAAAGCGAAACAAAAAGAAGACGCTAATAAATTATGCAAAGACATAATACAGAAGACAGAATACAGAATCCTTTATTGTCCCCACAATCACCTGCAAGGAAATTCTTCGTGCAGTGTCCATCTGCATATAAAATCTTAAAGCAATAAACCCGTAACATCAACACAAACTGAAAATAAATGATGATGATGATATCTACAGTGATTAAGATCCATCGACAATGACGCTATCACACATACACACACACATACACACACACACACACTCATATCCGTATACGTGGCACTCAAACTAACAATGATTGTGAAAAAGAAAGCACGGCCCGCCGCCACCTCTATTATCTCAAATTTTCAAGTGGGCGCCTGTACTATGATGGCTGCTGTGGTTCAAGGCCACCGCCACTGGCAGAGTCAAGGCCATTGCTAGGATTTCACCGAAGGAGATGCAGCACATGGCCTGGGACTGCTATTGTGACTGAGGTTGCTGGAGTAATTATTGGTTTTGTACTAGAAACAAAGGGATGCAGTTAGTATGGAACAGGGCAATGCATTAATACTGTGATAGCATGGAATTATACACAACTTTCGTAGACGTTATAGTTTTCAGCCATCGCACGTACTTAACCAAAACAAGAGAGAGCAGATGTAAGTAGGTCAATGCACCCCTTTTCACTGTATCACTAAAACTGATGTTTTGCTTTCCCAAAACCTATTGTTATTGTACAATGTTTCACACCTAAATTCATTCAAGAAATACAAACATGAACAAGAATATTTACAAGTAAAATGTAAAAAATGAGGGAGGGTGGAGGAGGAGGAGAGCAGCTAAGGAGTGAGAGGGCTGGGGTTGTGCGGTGTGACTGCGGGTGGTCTGAATCATCCTCGTTTTCCGTCCATGGAGTGCTGTTTGTGGTTGTTGACTAGAGATATGACAAAACGAACATGGGCGTGTCCGTCCAACTCCTAGAGGTTTTCGGACCAGCTATTTCTCTTGCACCTTTGGCTGTGACTTGCCGTTTTGGCTTGAAGATGGCGTTGTGTCGGGTGACGTGGCCAGACCATGGCAACATGATGGTGGCCAAGCAAAGGGTCAACAAGTGTTGTGACCATAGTGGGGAGAAGACGAAAGAAGATTGCACTTGTTAAAGTTGTTATTGAAATGGTGGTTGTTTTCATGTTGTAACGGTCCATTCTCATCAAATCTGTTTATTTATTTATTTGGTATTTTATTTTTGGGGTATTCAAAAGCAACAAATATTATAGCATACAAACGATTGCTTTTTTTGTTTGTTTTTTTTTAATCTTTTTTTTTTATATTTTATTTTATCTTTTTTTGTCAGAATGTTATATTGAAAATGTGAATCAAGTCGTTTTTTATCCATATATTGTTTATACTGCTGCTGTCCGTTTGTCTGGGTAGTTATTTGGCATCATCTGTGTAAGATGTGACTGTTAACTTTTTTTGAATCTGGAACTGTATTGCAGGTAAGTGATGTTGATAGACGGGTCAGCTGTAGGAGCCATTTCTGACTATAAATACGACTTTGGGAAAGAGAGAAAAGAAACCTTTGAAATAAATTATTTGCCACGTGTCTGTTTTGCTGTGTTGCGACAGATGTGGATGAGTGCAAAGATGCGAACCTGAATGACTGCGGACCCGACCAGATCTGCCTGAACACCAACGGTGGTTACCTGTGCCCATGTAGTGATACAAAGCCACTGATGGTCAACAACGAATGCAAAGGTACGTATATTATATTTTCACATCGCTTTGAGTTCGATTGAAGAAAAAAGAAAGTGATAGCATCCATATTATTATTATTATTATTATGTTAGCGCTTACGCACAAAACAGCCGCAAAATATAATTATGGTTATATAAACACAGCATCCTATTTCACACAAGAGTGAATCAGCAACATATTAATAAAGACTTGATAGAATGCAGGTTCAATTGTTCATGCAATTCGGAGTACACAATCATTACATCGTAGGGATTCTTCAATAATTATGTCAAAGTAGGAAATTTCAGTACTTTGTTTCTGAAAATGTCAGTTGTCTCGGGGATTTTGTTGAAACGAACTAAGCACGGTCATTATTTTTTTGCAGCACCTAGCGAAGTGCGCAACTGATGGCTAAGCGAACTCAGAGAGAGAGAGAGAGTGTGTGTGTGTGTGTGTGTGCGTGTGTGTGTGTGTAAGGGAGTGTATGAGCGAGTTAAAGATCGTCTAAAATCACAAATTGCGTAAAGACGTGAAATAAAATGAAAATAAATAAAACTTAAAAAACAAAAATAAATAATAAAACAAAATAAAATAAAAGAAAGAAAATAAAACAGTGGTCCTTCTATACGGAGTATAGGAAAGCATTGCACAAAGACTGTCACCTTACCTTCAAAGCATAAGGCACTCTCTGACGGAAAATCTTCATTGGGGACGCTGAGATAATAGTTCATTTCCACATCATTATCCAGTGTTCGGAAAAGCTCTCTCTCTCTCTCTCTCTCTCTCTCTCTCTCGCTTTCTTTCTCTTGCTCTCTCTTGCTCTCTCTTTCTCTCTCACTCTCTCTCTCTCTCTCTCGCTCTCTCTCTTAATATTCCTCGATGAAGATGGCACTGAATGTTTGGGAAATGTTTGTGAAGAACACAGAGCGGCAAGACGTCACCTGTCAGGCTGGCCCTAGCAATTACCGACTAAAACAACTTCCAGCGAGATGCACGGTACAGCCCAAACTCTCTCAGCCTGGCCTTGCTGTTACACCCATTCCACAGCCTTGCACCAAACCATATCACCCTAGGCCATATCACCCTAGGCCTGTGGTTTTGAAACCCATACCTCAGCCTCGCTCAAAACTCTCTTCTGTACCACTCAATCTCCGTGACTGAGAACGTATGTGACAGTAATATTGGCAATGACTCTGTCATACTGGACGAAAGTAGCCTGTGCTCTGAAGTTTCAGTTGCTGATCCTTTGTCTACTGCCACTCGCTCTTCAGCTCTCACGTGTGCTGTCACTAATGCCAGGTCCACCGCCAACACTGGCTCTGCTGATTTCGACTGGCCCCAACTCCATCTTGGGTATCAGTTCTAACACCGAGACACTGATTCTGGGAGATTCAGTGGTAGCAGGCCTACATGAAGCCAAAATGTCCGTGGCTGATGAGAGGACACAAGTTATTGCAATAGTTGGACTAGATCGGGAAAGCCTTCTAAAATCATTGAGAGAGTCTACAGGTCGCCCTAATGTTACCACCCTGGTCATACACATCGGCATTAGTGACTGCAAGCGAGGTCATGTGTTAAGGAAAACGACATGGTGCACAGTCGTGACTGAGAGCCGTCTTTACTTCTAGAAACCCCGGATAATGTTGTCCACCATCCTACCACACCATGATGATAATGCATATGTCAACTTCTGCATTGCCAATTGGAATCAATGCATGAAACTAGTCTGCCAGCAGCATCCAGGGGTTGATGTAGTTGACAATGACTGTACCTTCTACACCAGGGCAAGAAAGTTGAAGGCGGGATGGATGAGTGATGCTGTGCACCCAAACTGTCGCGAAAGCAGTGGTCTAGCTGTTAACACCAATCGCTGTTACTCGGGAGCTATTGACTCGGCCATGCACACCCAGCGCCGTGTCCTAACCATGCAGACCCCGCGTTGTTTACAACTGAAAAGAGACACTAGCCAAAGGTCAGTAGTACAGTCAGTCTGTGGTCAAGTTCTCCAATCTCAGCAGAGCAACATTACACCACGTCCATCTGATGAACCACGGCAAAATCTTAATACTAATCCAAAAGCCGAAAACCACTGAATTCGGCGGTCGAGAGAGGGTCCAAATCGTACGCACCCAGCTTGTCGCATGCTGTTCTCCACCAAAGGTCATCACAACCACTGTTAAACAACCCTGTTAGACCCATGTCAGCGCACAACAGCCAACTGAATAGTCAGCAGCAACAGCAACTGCAGTTTCACAAAGGTCACCACAACCGCTGTTAAACATCCCTGTTAGACCTATGTCAGCGCACAACAGCCAACTGAATCGTCAGCAGCAACAGCAACTGCAGTTTCACAAAGGTCACCACAACCGCTGTTAAACATCCCTGTTAGACCTATGTCAGCGCACAACAGCCAACTGAATCGTCAGCAGCAACAGCATTTTCAGTTTCACAAGAAGACACCTTTAGACCTCTCATATCAGTCATTCTCCACCCCTAAACGACAAGGGAAAAAAAACAACTTTTTGAATACCTTTTCCGACTCCTAAACTAAGTGTTTCTATGTCTAATAACCTGATTGTATATCTTGTATTGTAATTTATTGTTAGTAGTGAATAAAGTTGGTGCAGTCAAAATTCAAACATCACATGCTTAGCCTACACTCAAACACATAACACGTTTGTACTCGATCCTCTCCACTCCTTTTCATTATTCACAGGGTGGTGATCCCGCTTGTTGTTCTTATTAAGATTAAGATGTTTATTTAGGTCGGAACTAATAACTGAGAGTTCCCCCACGCTTTGCTCTCTAACAACTGTGGCCTCCCTATATAGAGTGTAGGAAAGTATTGCACACAGACTGTCACCTTACCTTCAATGTACCAAGCTGTGTCATACTGTCAGCTTGGATGAAAAACCTTCATAGGGCACACAAGTTATGTTTCTTTTCTACAAAATAAAATAAAATAAATATTAATTTTAAAAATTCCTATCCTATCCTACCCTGCAACTCGGAGGTCATAAAATGTTAAAAAATGTTTTCATTAAATTAAAATAAATTAATAAACAAATTAACTTGGGATTTGTTGTAAAAAAAAAAAAAACCAACTGTTTCAGCGGTGGATCAGTGCGATATGATGGGAACCAGCGGCGCTGGGTATAACTACGACAACCATGTCAAGCCCTTCAGGTCTGACCAGGTTGCTGCCTTGGACGCCGAATGTCAGATCAAGTTTTTTGAAATCTGCAAGCCTATAGGTGGGTCGTGTTTGTTTTTTTTGTTTTTTTTTTTGTTTGTCCTCCCCGTTATCATGATTAAGATGGTGGTGATTGTGCAGAGATGGAGCACAGTGGCCTTGCTGTAGACTTTATTCAATCGTTCTTATATAGCGCTTTACCAGCTCAAAAGCTGCTCAATGCGCTGGCCGATACAGGATCTAACTCAAGCCGCCCGAGACGCCCACCCGCAGCTTTTGGGCGCATGGTCTGACGCCCGTACAACTGAGCACAATCCTGGGCAGCCAGGGATGGGGGAGAATGACCTAAGTGCATGCGGGGTGTGTTCTTGTCACCGGCACTCACCCGTCTAGGACATGAGCGTCAGGATCTTTAAAGTCCGTTATGATGGAATGTATGCGACACAGACTAGACCTCGGTTTATACTCTCATCTGAAGGGGTAGGAAACGGGAGTAAAGTATCTTTCCCAAGGACACAACACAATGCCCCGGCCTGGGCTCGAACCCGGGACCTTCAGATCCGCAAGCCAAAGCTCTACCATTAGGCCACCATGCCTCCATAACTTTTAACTCCAGACTTTTAACCTATAACTATCTGGTGTCTGATCCCAGACCAACGCTGGGCCCAGCACCCCACCAGATCACTTGCCCTTAACACTATAGGCACTATCAAGCCACATAGGACATAAAGCAACGAACCCGCAATTTGACGGCAGGGTGAAGTTTCATCATCTAATCAATTATCTGAATAAAATTCTCTATCGCATCCATCCCATCCCCTTTCTCCATTACTCCTCCCAAAAGGGAATTAAGCTTATGTGTCGTTCATCGGATCAGCAATAAAGATTTTACTGATTAAACAATGGTGGTTTTTAGTTGTTGTTGTTGTTTTTAAATGGTTGCTAAAGTAATTTGGGCGTTGTTAATAATTTACCGGCAAGTTGATATTTAATCTGCGACTTACCAACATATATATATGCTTAAAGATTGTGGTGGTGAAACCTCCCAGGGTTTTAGGTTAAAAAAGTGATACTGCTTTTCTTGTCTTAATTTTTCCTCTTTTTTAAATTTTTAATTTTTTTTACAATTTTTATTATTATTATTATTATTATTATTATTATTATTATTATTATTATTATTATTATTATTATTATTATTATTATATTATTTATTTCTTTATTTCTTTATTTCTTTCTTTCTTTATTTATTTATTTATTTTTTAAAGATGATTGACAACATTTATTTCTTTTAAAATTCTGTTATTTTCTTCCTTCCATTCAAAAAGCAAATTCGAAAGTGACATCCGGTCACTATAGTAGTGGAAGCTTATTTCAAGTTGCAGTCTTTGTACAGAATTTCAGCAAAACATATTGTTCTTGTGGTGTGTCTAAATAATTATTCTTGTGCCATGCCAAATAATATTGTCGACCTCCATTGAACAAGTGAAGTGGGAAATGACGTCCAGACATGCGCTGTCGCAACTCGTTTTTCTGTCTTTATACCAGAATGTCACCGAAAAATAATCATTGTACGTTGTTGTTTTTTAATACATTATGGTGCTCAGTTGTATCTAGCTTTTCGGTCTTTGTACCAAATGTCGCCGAAAAATAATTGTTTTGCTAAGACATAAATAAAAGAAACAAATGTTATTGTGCTAAATAATGATTGTGGTTCATTGGTGGTTTCAGATGCCAAGCAGACGCTTTTCACCATCGTCTTTGACAACACAAGAGAGGGTGACAGACTTAACCAAAAAGTCTCGGTGACAATAATCAAGCGGACTGATTCCGGTAACGTCACTTCCACGTTCTCCTTCGAACAGAAACTCTGGAAAGACGGAAAATTCGCTGTACGTAATGTCGTCTTAGTAAAGAAAAGGTGGAGGAAAAATTTTTTTATTTGGGATAATATTCCGTCACCCGTGTGGGCGAAATCTTGTTGCTTCCTCAGCAAAGGAGCGACGGCTGCAGAGCAGTACTACCATGGACGAAAGGGAATAGATGACAAGGCGGAGGAAGAGATTGACGATGATGATGATGATGATAATGATATTGATGATCGTGATGGAGGAAGATAGAGAGGAGGAGGAGTAAGAGAAAGAAGAAAAAACAGAAAAAAAAGAATAAGATGCATGATACCTGCTGCTCTGCTGTTAATGATGATCATTTTGAAGATAAAGGAGGTGAATCTTATCAACCACTAATATGTTTCCACGCAACTGTAGGATGCTGCGATGGTAGCAGTCTAATTCTCTATTACCTTCCACTCCAATACCCCCCCCCCCCTCACTCTCACTCTCCCGCCCCCACCATCCTGTTTGTTGTGACACTTGAAAAGGAAGAGTGTGAAAATGCCTGAAAATTTTAAGTTATCTAGGTCGAAAATAGGTCTAGCCTAGGGTTACAGTTAATCCTAACACTAGCCCTAACCCTAATCCAAATTCTAACTAACTGCAATCCTAACGCTAAAATACAGAGGTGCCAACCAGTACGGATTGACCGTATTTAATTCCGGCGAAGTGAATTAAATACGGAAATACGGTAGCTTTTATAAAAATACATAGGTTCTCCTTTCCGTTTTGCCGATCGTTTATCTTTGCCAGCGGTGCTTCTGTACCGGTTTCTGGTCTCATAATAGTATTCCTTCACTCACTGAACGTCGCTGTGTTCAACAAGCTGATTTTCATGGTGATTTTAGAGTAAAACAAGTGTGGTGTTCAACAAGCTGATTTTCATCGTGATTTTAGAAAACTGAAAATAGCCTGCTTTTTCAAAGGGAAGCCTATCGTTACTTTATAGTGTCATAAGCTGGGTTTTGCGAGACAAAAAATACTGACAATTGTTAAAAAATACTTACAAGAAGATTAGGGGGTTGGCACCTCTGAAAATATCAAAATTTGGCATACAAATTTTATTCAGTATCTTTGCGCAATAGTACAATTACGAATGTCCCAAAGGATGCGCGAATGGAAGTACATGCTCCTAATAGACCCCCAACATTTCCTGTTGGTAATACTCGTGCTGAAAGGAACCGGAACTCATTTAGTGTTCTTCTCACACCAGCTCAATGCCTATGTGAGCAGCACTCTTAGGTTCTCCCACATTTTGCTGGCTGCGGGCTATTTATAGCTTGCCTACACCCTCCTTTTCAGTGAAAGGAAAGGAAAGAAGAGCACCGGCGAAGCTATTTATAGCTAGCCTGGCTGAACTAACTTCAAAACCTAAAAGCTTTGGTTGAGTTGGTGTGTTCTTCTGCATAATCATAACGATCCAGTATGGGTTAACAGACTTTGTTTTTGTTCATTACAATAGCAATACTCCATCTTCCTGTGTTTTTTTTCCTTCTAGTTGAACGGTGAGACACGTGTCGGTGCCTCCTTCCAGGACCCAGCCACTGGCGTGCAGTTCACCAGCACGGCGAAATCTTTCTTAATCTCTGCCGATGAGAACCAGAATAAGGTATAAAGACTTTGAACATTGAACTGTGAACTTTCCACCCTCTGTGTGTGTGTGTGTATGCTCGTGTGTGTGTGTGTGTGTGTGTGTGTGTGTGTGTGTGTGTGTGTGCAATCATTATCATTCAACATTCTTGTTTGACCTTGCAGTGTTTGCTTCCAGCAAAGGCGTTAAACTGATTCCAGACGATACGTGTTATCAAGTGTTAAAGTCGAGATTATGAAACCTAAATCGGAATGCGCAAACGCTTATTCAATTTCTTACAAGCCAATGTCCACCAAGCAGGAGACTTTGACGCTCACTAGATGGTCAGAGATCTATCAAGCATTGGCTGTGTAGGTAGCTGTATGCCCTCAACAGCCTCTGACATTCACATTGGGATCAGCATCGCTTTTGGGCGGGTTGCCTCTATAACCTTAGTAGCAGCCCGATAGAGGCCAAAGATCTATTCCTGCATCAGTTGGTGTTGGATGTTTGCGAAATTTGAAAAATGGAAGTCCCAAACTCCCATTCCACTTCTCTTCCCTCTCCACCTTCCTCTTTCTTCCCCACCCCCCCTCTCTCCCAGCCCATCCTCCCCCGTCCCCCACTCTCACCCCTGCAATATAAAAGGTACAAAAGAGAAGACAAGTACCCTTATTTTCATCTCAAGCAGCACTCCACAACTTTAGTAATCACAATTTCAGTTATTGCAATCATAAGAGACATAAGACATTTTATTTCGCTTCAACTTTTACATCGAAGAAATCTTGGTGCGCATGGGGTACTCAGTTGTGTAGGCCTATATATGCATAATTCGCTGATATTTATACAGAATAAAAAAGCACACAATTAAAAGCAAGCAGTCCTACATGACAAACACAATCATACATACACATATACCTGCATCAACAACCTTCCGACACTAGGGTGGTTAAATCAATTATAGATTAACACAATGTCTCATCACGGAATGACTAGAATTGACAAATTTGTATGTAGTAAAATTGTAGGCCTATGTTGCTCGTGTTTGCACACTTTATCAAGTGCGCATACGCTTACACAAAAAATGACATTGCAGCATAATGTATAACATAAATGATATATGTATTATTTGTCACTAGACTGACCCTCTCTTTCTCACACACACAAACACACCATGGCCTGTAGGTAGATGACGTCACAACAGGAGCTTTGTGACGTTTGATTATTCCTCTTTAACCTACAGAAGCATTGCCCTTAAGATCCTACTTTGCAATCATGAAAGGGACGCTACGCCGAGACCTGCATGGGGACCATATCCTTTCAACGTTACCCCATCTTACTCACAATAAAATTATTTCAACGTTACCCGATCTTACACACAATGAAATATATTCCTACCCTGTTTGTGTTGGCAGATTGTAATTGAACCTGGCATGGACAGCTCCATCGCGCACTTGGGAGTGACACTGTCGAGCGACTACATTCCAAGTGTATGCGGTCTGTGTGCTATGCAACCAGCTGAGCGATACGATATAGCTTTCCAATCCATCAGAACTCAAGTCCAAACTGGCAACCGGCAGTGAGAAAGAACCTTTCTTATTTATCATTTGAATGTATGTCATTATTGTAATGTTGGATTGATTGCATCCAATACCATTTTTGAAGGGAGGGAGGATACCGGAGTACCCGGAGAAAACCCTTGGTGACCTGAATAGTCTCGTACCTAGGCTTAAGTCATACAATTTCTGCCCTTACAGGAATCGAACCCTGGACTTTTGACCTAGGTAACCAGCGACTAATCAACTGCGCCACTTGGCCAAATCTATTTGTACATTTATATGTCTGTGAAAGTTTTAACACCATTTTATCAATTAAAAAAACTTTAAATATTAAAAAAAAAAAAAAACTGAAAAACCTTTCTGACTATAAAAATATTTTGATATTGTATAATAACGCCAGTGTCAGAGCTAACTTACCATCAGCCTCATGAGCCATCCCAGTAAGGTCCTCCTGAAAATAAAATAATACTCAACAGGTTGAAATCCCGAGCTGAACAAATCATAGCTGAAGAACAAGCAGGAATCAGGGCAGGGCGAAGTACCACTGAGCAGCTTTTCAACCTCAAAATAATCTGCGAGAAATACCTACAGCACCAACATCTATATTATGTGTTTGTAGATTTCAAGAAAGCGTTTGGACAAGTCTGGCATGCAGCTCTGTGGGCAACCCCAACATTATTGAAATCATTCAAAGCCTGTATGGCAAGGCTACCAGTGCAGTCCTCCAAAACAGCGCCATTGGGAACTGGTTCAGAACAACAATCAGTGTGCGTCAAGGATGCCTATACTCTCTCCAACACTCTTCAACATCTTCATAGAGTGCATCATGTCAGATGCCCTTGCAGATCATGAAGAAACAGTCAGCATAAGGGGATAGAGCAATCTCCAACCTCCGTTTTGTGGATGACATTGATGGACTGGCTGGAGGGGAACAAGAACTTGGCTTGATGCCACCTCCAAAGCCTTTGGAATGGAAATAAGTGCAGAGAAGACCAAAATGATGACCAACAACACCAATGGCATCAACACGGACATCAAAGTACAAGGTCAATCTCTCAACACGGTGTATAGCTTCAAATATTTATGAGCCCTGACAGGAAGTCCTCTCCAGGATTGCACAAACAACTGGCTACCCTGGCAAGGTTGGAGCCCATTTGGAAAGACAGAACCATTAGTCTACACGCCAAGGTAAGGTTGCTGCGCTCCCTTGTCATCTCCATCTTCCTATGCTTTTGCGAAACATGGACCATCACAACAGACCTTTAACAAAGAATACATAGCATGGAGACGAGGTGCTACAGAAGACTTTTGGGTATTTCCTATACCTATGCTCACAGTGGTGAAGAAACAGAAGCTCCGATGGCATAGCAACATCTCCAAAGCATCAGGCCTTGCAAAGACCATTCTGCAAGGCACAGCGCAAGGAAGCAGAAGAAGAGGGAGATAGAAAAAGAGGTGGGAAGACAACATCCGAGAATGGATTGGATTGACACAGAGCGAAGCCATGAGGGCTGCTGAGGACAGAGAAAGTTGGAGTACGCTGGTTAAACGATCATCTGTTGTGCCCCAACGACTTCCGAGTTAGGGGTTAGAATAGGATAGGATAGGAATAACAGCAAGAGTTAACATATATGAAATTTCGTAAATGGCTACTGAACTGAACTGAACTCTTTCCTGCTGTTTCATAACACATCAGACCATGATTTAAACACACACACACAACTGTTTGTCTCTCTTATTACTGTAGACTCATCTTCAATGGGGAGACTACTCTACTTACTTCCAATGTTTTTACTCAACTCATTGTCCCCCTTGGTTAAAAGGACCCATTTTGACCACGACTTCCCCCCCCCCCCCACCCCCCTCCTACAGATTCTTTTAACATTCACAGTGAATGTAGCCCACTGAAAAAAAGCTTACAACAAAAAAAAAAAAACCCAGCTCTTTAGAAATTATAGTTATATTTTACAGGAATAACGTCCGTAGTTGTGTGCCTATATTATTAGCAAGGGTTAGCTAATATTCTGGAGCTAAAAATAGCATCTACCAAACCCGGTAAGAGACAGAGCCCGTAAACACAAATTTGGTAGTAAGGTTTTTCGTTTTAGATTGATATTATAGACCCTATCCAGACACCAAAGACGCTCACCTCAAGCCGCGTGGTTAACTCAGCAAAGGGTCAAAAGTCACAAGGCTGTACCGCTAAAACAGGGGAAATCACTCCCTTCAGAACCGAAATGGAAAAGTATCACTCTAGCGGTTGGTTTGAGCAATGAACGGCTACTTCATCATCATTTATTGTAATGGGAACGCGAATTTTAGGATAAAACCCCGTTTTCGACAAAAACCTTCGAATTGAGGCCTTTTTAAACAAAAATGCATGGGTAACTTTGTGTTTGTGTTTGTGTGTGTACAGATGCACGCCATTACTTACCACACCTCCCCCGCCGACCACAACACCTTTGCCACCGACATTACCTGTAGTCCAGGTTACAAAGACCACCACTGCCACGACCACTCCCCGCACTGAACCACCAACCACCACACCATACGTGAGATTTTAACTATTGTCATCCTATTATAGTCAGTCTTAACAGTCATCCTCATCCTCATACTCACCAACATCATCATCAGCAGCAGCAGCAGCAGAATCGTCGTCGTCGGTGTGATCATCATCACTGCCATCGTCATCATTATTATTATCATCATTGTCGTCGTCGTTGCCATCATTGTTGTTAATCTACTGCAAACTACTAGTACTACTACCTGGTCATTCATTAATTTTTGTTACCATACCAATCTGCAGATCGATCCATGCCAGGATAGGATTAACTTCTGCTCCAAGCTTAACAGTGTGTGCTCCGGAGTCGAAGTGGAGGACTGTGTCAAGGAGACCTGTAATGACGGCAAGAGCTTCTGCCAGTACATGGAATCCACCACAATGCGCCTGTGCCAGAACGGTCTTCTCAATGAGCTTGCGGAACTGGCGGCAGTGAGCTGCTCTTCCGGTAAGTAACAGCAACCAATCCCACAGTTCAGAACCCCCTTTCAGAGCTGTCTGAGGGGCAAACTAAATCTCCGACGACAAACGCCACTAGGGATACTATTTTTAAACATGAACCTGCCGTGCGTGGGCACCCCACAGTTGTGAAAGGTTTTCTTCGAACGTTCGGAGTATCCACAGTATCCTGTAGAAGATCTTAATCGCTTGTTTCATGCACAGATGAAAACCAAATTCAAATGTATTTCCAAATACTCATTCACCTAACACCCACCCCCCCACCCACCCCACCCCCCCAAAAAAATGAGTGTTAATTTTCTTGACAATGTTGTAACAGGGCTTTATCCTAATGAAGCAAAAGAAAAACATGGAATGATAGGCCAAGGCCCCTATATCAACTATCTGCAAGAAGAAAAAAAAAGAATAAAAATCGGCTACGCCAGTTTTTAGAAACAGCGCAAAACGTGTTTAGAAAATGTTGAAGTATAGCTACCTTGACCTTTGAGAAAATGCAAATATGAATAATCTAAATGGCTTAACAGTATATAAATTAGGCCTAAGCCTATTTGCGCAGCGAAAATAATCAAATTCGGTTGAAACATTCTTGAGATAAGGCAATAAAATGTGTTTTGAACAAAAAAAGTTAAATTGAAAAGGAAGGACCTACTGACCGACAACCGGGCTGTACTGAATAGGCCTGGACCTAAAGCAATAACTGTGTAATTTAATGTAATGTACTGAATAGGCCATGAGTTTAAACCCCTGTATGCCTAAAATCAACAAAACTGGTTCCGCTTTGTTTAAATTATAGAGCAAATCATGTTTTGAAACAATTTGACCCCAGCTATCTTGACCTTTGCACTAGAGCAAATATGACAGCACAGTAGGCTGGCCGCTAACCTAGGTAATTTTCCTATGAAGTTTGGTCAAAACTCGTTCAGTGGCTTTTTAGATATGGCGTGTGACAGACAGGCAGACCGACAGATCGAGCGACTCTTCCGAGTCTTTCTGATTACCACTTATCTGGCAATACAAATGGGATTCATGGGTGAAATTTTGAAGATCGATAGGTACATAGATTATGTCTTGTGAGCTAGGAAATGTCTGAATGAATTACACAGGAAAGGCTAACACTAAAAATGAACAATATTGTTTCCATCATTAATCTGATTTTAAAATACACAAACATACATGCATGCGACGCTGTGAGTCTATGGGGCTAGTCTTCTATTCTTGTTTTTTTTACCCCTCCATTTCTTTGCAGACTATCGCTGCAAGTGTTTAACCAAAGGCTATGCATTCTATATTGGTGTGATCCATGCATGTCAGGAACGATGCTTGTGCGTGTGTACCAACATCGGAACAAACTCCTTGTGCAATGTCAGTTGGTGGAATAAATTCTGTATTCTGTATACTCGATTTTCAGACTGCGGTCCAAACCAGGTGTTCACCAAATGGCCTGCGAGTGCTCAGCAACCAACCTGCCGTCAACGCCAGTCCAATCCTCTGACTGAGGACGGCAATAAGGACTATTTGATGATGTGCATGTGTGACTACGAAAAGGGCTTCATCCTTGAGAACGACAATTGTATCCACTTGAGTGAGTGTGGATGTCCCTTGCCCAACGGTGACTACAGACCCGTGAGTATTCCTTTGGTTTTCTACTAGTAGTTATTCCCAACAGCTTTGTTTTCCTAACTCCTCCGGACGAAGAGTGTAGGCTGATAGGCCTACTTTCCTCATGTCTCTCAAACGGCCCGACAGCCTGAGGAATTAGATTAGATTAGATCAGATTAGATAGATAGAGGGGTGTCGGATAGCGCAGTGATTGGAGCACTCGCTACTGTGTCGCAAGTTAAGCACCGTCCAGTGCGTTTAGCACTTGGATGGGTGACCGCAAACCGTGAAGGGACAAATAACAACGCGCCCAGTTGACTCAACTGTGACTGATTACCTACTCTCTTAAGGGTGGGGAAGGTAAAGGAGCGAGGGAGGGAGATGTGCATCACCCTCATTACGCTGGCCCAAGATAAGTGTGATCTCCAACATCACGCTCCCCTACGGCCACAAAGCTATGGGACCACCTTTACCTTTACCTAGATAGAGAGAGAGAGAGAGACAGACAGACAGACAGATAGATAGGTGGGTGGGTGGATGGGTTTATTGATGAATCAATGGATGGATACATACATAGCTTACATACATACATAGATAGATACATAGAAAGACAGACAGACATATCAGACAGACTTCTATTCTCTGCTCGTGTACAGTCCATTGCACAAGTGTAAGGACCCTGAGGCTCATGTCCTAGACAGGTGAATGCCAGTTACATAATTCAGTGGATTGGGATCTTTGGGTTGTGTGTGACGTTACACGGTGCGGTCTCACGCAGCATGTTGGCGCTTTGGGTTAGCGGATTGAGTTAGATCTGGTTTTGGGGCCAGCGCCCTGAGTAGCTCTTTGGGCTGGTAAAGTGCTGTAGGCTATAAGAACAATTAAACAGACAATATTGACAATGATGATGATGATTGTACTGCTGCTGGTGACGACGAATTAAAATGTGCATGACCTCCGATTCCATGAAATCAGAACCAGATCTTTTTTGAAAATAAGCTTACTACTTCTGCCTTCTTCTCCACAGAGTGGAAGCGAATGGAGCGACAGTGATTGCAAGAAAAATTATGCTTGTAAGAACGGCGAGGTCGTGGCCACTGACCGCAACTGTGATGAAAATGCAGAGTGCGTGCTGGTCGATGGCAAACCTACCTGTGAATGCCCTGGTGCGGACAAAGGACGAGGTGTGCCTACCATGCCTGGTGGCTGCACAGGTAAATTAGCCATAATTATTGTATGCTAAGGTATATTATAGGTTGTGGAACATACCTGTTTAGGAAAAGATTGGGTTACCAAAACGCACCCTCACACACACGTATAAAATGTAATAAATTTATAATACAATATCGACTGTGGTAATGGCTGGTAGCACCGTATGGCAGTCATGAAAGAAGCAAGGAATAAAACAAACCCAGGGAGGCAAGTTGCAATAAACATCAAGAAAGGTTGGAGAAAAGTGCGACAATCTGACTTTAAGTTTCACGACCATGCTTCTAGATAATTCTCCATAAGCTTTAAAGAGCTCCAATGTAGTTTAAATGCATTGATAAAGCCTAGTCAAAGGAGGTTCCCAGCTAACCACAATTTCGGGGCCCGATGGGGCCCGCATCAGGCAGCCCGATGGGGCCCGGATCGGGCTACCGATCGGGGCCCGATCGGGGCCCGATCGGGCACATGGAATTTGGAACCGACTCGGGCCCGATTCGGGCAAAGATCGGGCGATCGTCGGGCTACCCGAAACTTACCCAACCGTAACCCAACCTTTGCCGAACGGTAACCCGATTCCGGCAAAGATCGGGCATACGTCAGGATACCCAACACCAACCCTATTGTAACCCAACTTAAACCAGAAACAACCCCGATAATGCCCCATCCCTGGCCAATGCCGATTTACCCTAAAATCATATCCCACATATTGTTTATGATATGTGATTGCATGAAGAAAGAATTGAGATGTCTGGTGTTAATAGGGACTGTCGGCAAAGGCGTTTTTGTTTTCGGAAGTACTTGGCGTGTCCCCACTTAAGTATTTACACACCATTTCGATAACGATATAGCCTATATTAACGTGATCTTCGTCGCTATCGAAATCGTGTGTAAATACATAAACGAAAGGCAAAGCACCCAAAAAACAACCACAGTGAAATAGGTTTTCGCAGGCAAACACAATATCCGAGCACATGCAACTGTAGAAGAAAACTGTAGAAAATTGGCGCCTAAGTACAACCGGAAAAGACCAGCAGTAATGGGCACGGAAATTTACCCTTGGCTTATAATTTATAAATAAATACAATAGTTAAAAGAAACACTTTAACAATATTTTACATATTGTATGATAAAAATTAAGAATTATAAGCACAATTAAATAATGATATCTTGCTGAATTGATTTTGTATAAATATTTTTCTCATACATACGCCGCAGCATATGTGAAGCAGACGAAACATTCCAGACAGTTTAGCCAATTAGAAGCGAGAGTAGGCCTATGTTAGCATGTGCGCAGCGTGGCTTTGTGGTGGGGCAGAATCGGGCGGCACACGGGAGGGCGAATCGTTACGCATCCACATTTCTCGACTCTGGTACGCATCGGGGTTTTGTAGGGCTATGTGGGTCCCTACTAAAACCCGACAAAAGTCGGGATGCCCTATGCGGCCCGAGTGGGGCCCCGATCGGGCTGGTTTGTTGGGTTTGGCTTTTGAATACCTAAACTACACGGAGTGCGGTCTACATGTACTCTGTGGACATCGTTGAGAAGTTCACAGTAGGAAAAAGCCAGTTGCAAATTGCTAAAAGCCAGTCGCAAATTGCTAAAAGCCCAGCCGTCAGAGCCGCCCGAGTGAATGACTTTGAAAAAAGGTTTTCCTAAACTGTTCAATTCAAAGCACACAGTGGTATTGACAAACTGATGAAAGAAAAGAAGCAAGAATTACAGGAGAAAATGTATAAGTATAGAGAAATAGAGCCAATAAGCAGAAGCCTGCAGTGGGGGGAAAAGTAAAATTGTAAAGTACTGATTGATGCTTGTGGTGACGAGTGTTCCTTCTTTCTTTGACTGTGACCTTTTCCTGTGCTATGGTTAGAATCTTGCACTGTAGGCCTACTGTCCTGTTCGTGTGTGTCAACAGGAGTGCCAAGTGACAATGAGACTTGCTATCTGATGGGAACAGATCAAGAGAGGTGCTTCTGCAACGAGGGCTTTGCTCCTAGCTGCGGCCGCTGTGAAGGTAAGATGGTTGCCATTGTCGTTATTATCATCATCATTTATTAAATCCACCCGATTAAAAGTGAGCACAGCGTCTTTGATACAATTAGATCCACTGTGTTAACAATCTGAATGATGATGTTGTTGTTGATGATGATGAAGATGATGACAACAATGATGATGATGATAAAATGTGTTTACTTGCAGACATAGACGAATGTAAACTGCACCCACTGTGTGACGGTCGCACTGAACGTTGCAAGAACACTGTGGGAGGTTATCAGTGCGTCTGTCGGGATGGCTTCCAGACCGATATGAATGGCATCTGCCGTGGTGAGTTTGCTTGTCTCGTCATTGCTGCTTGGTTGTCTGTCTCTCTGTATGTTGGTCTATTTATCTGTCTGTCTGGGGGAGTTCCAGAGACAGCAACCGTCCATTTGTCTCATGGTGTCCAGTTTTGCTGTGTACATGTGTTTGTGTGCCTGACCCTCTTTCACTAGCTCAGTCTTCAAGTGTTCTTTTCTGTCATTACTATTGGCTATTGACCGTAGGCTCAACGGCAGAGCAATAGGTCTATTCCTCAAATAGGCCTATTCATTGCTCTTTAGAGTTACCTCTCTTGGTTTGTAGAACAGATGCAGACACTAAAGCGTTGTGATTGGGGAACATGCAAACCTTACTCCAGATATCCTGAAAGATGTATAGGAATAAACTGTATTCCATTTGTTAAGCCTGGAAGTATAATTATCATCTAGATCAATGCATGAAGTAGATCAAGGCAAGCGGTTGACCGTACAAACAACTAAACGTACATAAAAACATTTTATTTTTTTATATTAAATTTTTTTTATTTTTATTAACTGTGCGTGAAAACCATCATGTACTGGAGATACATTTGCAGCAAGGTCGGTTTATTATACAATACACAATACTTTATTGTACCCATAAACATTTGCAAGATTTTTCATGTAGCGTCCATCTGCATTTAAAAATACCAAACAACGAATTTAAATTGCAATAGCAACATAACATTGAAAATAAATAATGATGATGATGATATTTACAGTGATTTAAACTATGACAATATATATAGATAGATAGATAATATTCTCCCCCATGCACATACATTCACAACCACACACAGAGACAACCGAGACACAAGTGATCCACACAAAATAAATAAATAAAATAAAATACGAAGTGGAGATAAAAGTTAATCTTTAGCGAGGTATGTATTGAAGCATAAAAGTAGATGGGAATGATACTTGTTGTGGTTTAAAAAACAATTAAGCATTTGATTCATATTCGATTGTTTCTTGATGTACACATTCTATTAACAGTAACACAGTTACTTCAAATTACTCTTTCAGTTGTGAGTTTATTTTGAATTTCATCCAACCCCATTAATTTGATGTAATCAAAATAAAATCTGAATAAAGTACACAATTTAGTTCTGAACTATGCTTGTGATAATCAGCTGCCTGTCGAAACAAAGGATAGCTCAGTTGGTAGAGTAGCAAGCTCTTGTTACAAAGGTTGGGGGGTTCGATTCCTGGTGGCCCGGACATATACATTGGCTGTGAGCACTGGCCATCTTACTGTTTCTACTAGTATGAGGGTTGTTTCAGTGTATATTTTTCTCCATAAGATTCATATTTGCTAGACGGGAAGTTAGTTCATATATTTTTAAAAGCATCTGTGTTTGAAAATCAGTCCGAAACGATTCTCGTCGGGGGGGCAGATGGATTTGCCTCAAAGAGGGTTCCCGAGAGGATACTGCAATTTCATACATTCACATACCAGCCTTTGCATTCACTCACCAGTTCTAACAGTTTGCTCTTACAGGCCAGGAAAGTAACTCGCTTGTTTATGGTTAAAGCCATTTAAGAACAATGCCTATTGAAGCGCTGAATATCACGTGATAACATTGCAGCCTGTACAGGCAATGGTCCAGAGGTCGTTGACGACCTTGAGTGCCGAATCGTATTAAACAAAATAATAATACCCTGTGATATTGATAATAGGCTACTTGATCAAAACCCACTTTGATGTGAGAAATGGGGTTGGTGGTGGTGGGGGAGATGTGTGTGAGGGGTGAGGGGAGGGATGTGATTGCGCTGACTGCTGCAGGCCATGTAAGATATTCCCTATTATTTATTTATCAATGGCTTGATGACAATGTTTTATGTTCTTTCCAACGTGTGTGGTGTGTGTGTATCAAAGGCCTATGAATTTTTCATTATTATTATGATGATGATGATGATTATTATAATAATTATTATTGTTGTTATTATTATGCCAATTTCAAGTCCTTATTTTTGCAAATGGAAACCTGTTCTTTTATTATGTGTCAGTTATACGTTCTGTGTTGCATGTAGTTTTCACAGGGCTTGTGTGTATATAGAGGACCCGACACAACCGACTGTCTGAGACAGGTAGAACCGGCTGCCAGACAGGTTGAGTCGCTATCCAACCTGTCCGATGGGACATTTATTTTTCCATTGCCATGTCAGTCGGTGTCAATGATCTTGGTTTAGCTTAAAACTGAAAACAGACCGCCATGACTTCACAAGCGACACTACAATAGTAGTGAATCCAAAGCATCGCAAACATTTGACGGAACAGAAGCAGCTGTCCACAGTCAGTGTAGATAATCATCTTTGATTTGATGCTATTTTAAGCTGAGCCAATGAGAAAAGACATCACAGCCAGACATGGGGAGACGTTTCCTAGTTACAGAAAAGGATGCAATCGAACAATATGGCACAACCCATGTTGGAGGGACCAACAGTGAAAGAGTATGATGTTGCCAGGGCACTGGACAGATTGTGGCAGAGGACCGCAAGAAGGGCTGTGCCCTGAACAAAGCAGGGACTGGCTAACTTTTAGTTTCCACTTGTTTTTATTTACTTTATGTGACTTGGCCAAGCAAAAGTGTCTGAATGCGCAATGTTCTGCAATACAAAAATGCTGCATAACAATTCGCTTGAGCATCTTGCTTTTTTTGTGTTTCTTCATCAAAATTGTAAGGAAAGTTCGGACAGGCTGGAAATGGTGTGGGACCAGACAACCAGTCCGACATGACAGGAAACGTTAAAAATGTTGCTGTAAAGCCCTGATATATGTATTGTTTGTTTTAGCTGTGAGCCTGTGTAGTTTGTGTGTATGTGTGTGTGAGAGCATGCGTGCTTGTGTTGTTGTTGTGGTGTGTGTGTGTGTTTTGCTATTATATCTTACATGTGACACGTCAAATGTTCACTGTAATTTTTGTGAATACAGATTTCTTGACTTGGCCATTATATATTTCAGATATCAATGAGTGCGAGAATAACCCAGAAGAATGTCTGAGGAGAGCAGGAGAAGGGGCTCGCTGTGTTAACCACAACGGTGGATTCACCTGCCAGTGCTGCGCTGGCTACGACCTTGTCGCCGGCAAATGCAAGCGAAACTATGACCGTAAGTGTATGGCGACTATACCCTCGTTTGAGCACCTCGGCCGGAACCTGGCGTCGAACGTTCCTTCCAAATTGTGTTGTTACCAGTCACCCAATTCATGGCTCCTCTTTCCGCATGAAGATGCGTTTGACGAGGACAAGCCACTGGGTTTGTACAGCAAGTCTGGTGAGATGAGAGCACAGAGAGAAATGGCTATGAGGTAGCTGTGAACTAAATGATGCCCCATCTTAAAACCAGTAGAAGCTGAGAACAGGAGGTACACACATTCCTATCATTTCCATAACCACCAACCCCTTTACATCTAAGCAAGGCCGTCTGCTTTCTTTATTATGTTCTAGTTTTAGTACGCTATAAGTTTTTCCTCTTCCTGAAGAAGTGATTGCGCTATTCAAAACCCTTGAAAAATGTAGAAATGGTTGTCTTTTGGCTTGGTTCCTAATTGTTATAACAGAATGCACAATACAGCATTTATTCAGCCCAATGACAACAATACAGTGGAACCTCTCACAACGACCCCCCTCTATAACGACTCCCCCGCTACAACGACCCATTTTATTTTAACCGATGTATTTCCTTATATTGCTGTCATCAGTATAGCGACTCCCTCGCTATAACGTCTAACGACCGATCTTTGCAGACCGTATAGCGACTTTCTCGGCATGACTGCACAATAAAAACTGTCTACGATCTTGTTCAGCACAGTCAGACATGTACCTATATGTGACACGACAGCCGATAAAGTAATCTTCTATAAGTTTGACGTCATCTTGTAACGTCACATTCTAGATTCTACTCGTTTGGGGTTTGCATTTCACTTTATTCACATCACGAGCGCGGCACTGAGAAGAAGCAAAGAAAGCGTGATGGGATGATGGAGTCTACAAAGAAAAGAAAATTTTTATCTCTGGAAGATCGAGTTAATGTTGTAAACAGACACAAAAAAGGAGAGACTGCCATTGCGATCGCAAAGAGTCTTAAAGTTGGAAAAACACAAATTCAAGGAATTATCCGAGACAAAGATGACATTCTTAAAAGGTGGGAAAGTGGTGATAATGCCGATCGTACGCGATCAAAACGGAGGAAGACAACATACTCGGAAGTAAATGAGAAAGTTTGGGATTGGTTTCTGGATGCTAGAAGAAAGAATATTCCGATCACTGGCAAATTGATTCAAGAAAAGGCCATTATGCTCTCTGTAAAGACCGCTCTCTATAAAGACCGATTTTTGTCAACATTTTCAAGGTCGTTGTAGAGAGGTTCCACTGTACTGCAAATGGAAATTGGCCCAGTGTTGGTCAACAGTCACACACACACACACACACACACACACACACACACACACACACACACACACACACACACATCCACTCCCCAGGCAAATTAGCTATCAGTAACTACTGTCATAGACCTCTTACACTATACATTATATCTGAACCACCAGACTTATATAAATAAAAGCTTGTTTTATGGAATATGTTTCCCAGCACCATCCTGTGGAAATAGATATTGCGCCGTCATAAATGTTCATTCATCCATTCATTCATTCATTCATTATCCCGCTTCTCTTCTCCAATCCTGCAGGCGTCCCAACGCTGCCAAACAACGCTCCCTGCTGCAACTGCCCCAACTACCTGCCACAATGCATCATCCCCGACGATGGCCCCGCCTTTGGCTGCTATAACGTGCAGAATAACCAGTACCAAATCGCCACCAACTTCAGGACCCTGTATGAGCAGTATTGCCTGGAAGGGAAAGCAGTGGACCCCAACAAATGGAGGTACGGCGAGTGCCCCCAGGGTGCCGTCACCATCCCACCACCTGGCAGTAAGGGCATACTTTGATGTTTTTTTTACTCTTACTTGTAATTTTACGTTTTACTACGTTTACAGTACTGGACTTGTAACTTACTTTCAACGTACTTTATTGTACTTTACACCTCCATATAGAACCCAAAATCCTGCAGAAAATTACCTATGTCTGTTTACCCAATCCAGATCACATTAACCAAATGCAGTACAGCAAGTTTGTTCCAACAGATGGAAGTTGGCTGCCTAATAGAACCAAAGGCCAAAGAAGAGTCACAGGCGCCTGTATCTGGATTAGAAAGTGTCTAGCTTTTAAGTTCACCATGTTCTCTCTGCTTTTATTATAGAATACTACAATGCGCATGCCTTTGATGGTGACATATACTGCTGCTTCCACCATTACGGCTGTTGTATTTTTGTTTTTGGTTTGTTTGTTGGTAAACTGTAAACCCTCACCACCATTCACATAGAATTGTGTGTGCCCTATTACTACATGTTTATCTGTGGCTGAACATTTCAGGTGCATCCAACGAACCAACAACTACCAAGAGCCCCCAAACATCCACACCACCATCCGCCAATCCTTGCAACGAGACCAGTTGTTGCCAGGACTCTATGATCCCGCCTCAGTTTAAGTCTGGTCAGTATCGCCATCATCATCATTATGATGATCACCATCAGACGCCATCATCATCATCACACCATCATCATTATTATCATCAATCGCCATCATCAATCATCATCGTTGTCATCAGCGTGATTTATGATTATTGTTATCATCATCGTCATCATCACCATATGCAATATAACCATATGTTATTCCTTTGGATCCCCCCATGGGGATTCTTTATAAATAGTATCCCCACTTCCTGGAAATTTAGTGCTTTAAATTCCCATGCACTGCCGCTGTCTTTCTCCTTTGTTCTTTCTCATTCCTACTCTGTTCTATCGATCTTATATATCTTCTTCGTTAGACCAGTCACCTATCTGTTTTTTGGTGAAAACTCTTCCTGGACAAAACTCCTCGATTTGTGTGTGAAGTCTGTTGTATCAGCTTGGGAATATTGAATACTTTCTGCCAAATGGTCACTAGAGCTTCCTATGATATTATTATTTAGCAATGTAGGCATTCTATATGTATGTGTTTTGATGTTTTATAATGTTTGTATTCTATTTTGTTTTTGTAAACGGGGGTTCGATAAATTATTATAGCCTCAGCGTCCGCTGCGTGGGATGTCTTTATTGTACAGTGACCGTCTGGTGGAGTGCCTTCAGTGTTACCACTGGGGTTGTTTCAGCAGATCTTTTATGCGGATCAGAGGTGAGTCCTCTTTCCGCGAAGTTGTGGTCTTGATTTTGTGGCCCTGATTCGGCTCTTTGCAGTCCGCTGGACCTTGTAAGCAATGAATAACTAACTCCTTCAGATCCCCACGTTGGGGTTGTTGGTGGTTTCTGTATAAATAATAATAATCTCCACTTTCTGGGAATTTAGTGCTTTAAATTCCCACTGTCGCTGTCTTTCTCCTTTGTTCTTTCTCATTCCTACTCTGTTCTATTAATATACTCCATGTATCCTCTTCACTAGACCAGTCACTTACCTTTTTTCTTGAAAACTCTCCTACAACTCCTAATTTGTGTACTGGGTCTTTTGGGCCATCTTGGGGATATTGGACACTTTCTGCAAAATGGTCACTAGGGCTTTCTATCATATTATTATAATCACAATGTGGGCATTTTATATGTATGTGTTTCGTTAATATTTTATAATGATGCTTATATTCTATTTTGTTTTTTGTAAAAGGGGGTTTGATAAATTAAAGTAAAGCCTTAGTGTCCCCTGTATGGGATGCCTTTATTATAAAGTGACTGGATGGTGTTCCGTTAGAGTTGTTTCAGCAGATCTTTTATATGAATCGGGGGTGAGTCCTCTTTTAACCAAGTTATGGTCATAATTTTGTGGTACTGATTCGGCTCTTTGTAGTCCGCTGGACCCTATAAACAATGAATAACTAACTATAACTCCTTTGGATAAGAGTATAAAACTAGGTCAAGTCTCTGCGCGCATACATTCACACGGGAAAGTGCCAGCAAAATGACATACATCCAGCATGCACTAGGTCTTACTCCCCCTAGTCTGGGTGGTGGTGCTCTTGCTTTCGCTGAGAAGGTAACCAGAATTTTGCCCCAGTGTTAAAAAATAAAATCCTCCACCCTCAACCCCCACCACAAAAAACAAAAAAAGGAAAATATAAGAAAAGCGGCATAAACAAAATAATCACACCCACATCAGTATCATCACCATCATCGTCAGTTTCAGCATCGTCTTCCTCATTATCAATGCCAGCTTACATAATCTTGATCATCGACATCACAAAATTGTCTTTCATCTGTACGTTTGTTTTCCCTTTTTTTTTTTTTTTTTTTAAAATTCGGATATTAAAATAATCTATAAAGTGTCAAATTAAAAAAAAAAACATAAAACAAAAGAAGAATGAATGGACATGTTTAATTGACAGACAATGTAATTTCTATGCTTTTGGATTAATAAAGTAATACCTTATCTTATCTTAACCGGTCTATTCATGTTTGTTGTGATTTGGGTTGCAGGCCCAGTGTGCGGCCCCACAGGTCCACAAGAGAGAACGTACAAGACCTACTGCAGTTTGCGAATCTCCCGATGCAAAATGTTCGGAGGACCCACCAAGATGCCCCAAAACACCATTGCCGCTAACCCAGGACCCTGTCCCACCACCACACCCCCTCCCACCACCACCCCCAGCACCCTCGGTAAGTTTGCTGATTGCTGTGTAGACATTTCTGTTATACTGCAACATGCTGCAGATCATAGTAGACACATCATCCCTAATAAAAGTGTGCTGGTCGCCATCAAAATGTCCATTATAAATTCCAAGATATTTCCAAATCCACCTCGTTTCTCTGCAAGCTCCTTGAGCCCATTCACATGGAAAGTGGTGCTCTACATTACTACTACTACTACCAACACCACTACACCTACTACTGCTGATACTGCCACCACTACTGTTACTACCGTTTCTATTACTACTATCACTACTACTGCCACTACCACCAAAACTACAACTACCACCACTTTTACTACTACCACTGCTATTACTATTGCTACTACTATTACCACCTGATTTTATTGCCAAATAACCTACAGTGCGCAAAGAATACTTTTTACCACCACCACAAGTTTTTGTTACAATTAATAACAATAATGATAATAATAATTTTAGTAATAAAATAAATAATTTTGTGATTCTAAACTAAACAAAAAGTCTGTTCAAAGCACTTGCACACATATTCTCTCACACAAGCACCCGCAGAATTAAGCTACTACACAATACAATAACACACGGAACAAATCAAAAAGTAGCACACAGAAACAAACATAATACATAACAAACGCAAGCAGGAAAACCAATGAACCGTGAGCAAGGTTATACTGACAATGATATTGCAGCGTTTGGTTTTCAGCGATACCAGCCGCTATCACAGGCTCTGAAAGTCATTTCTTTTGTCTTTGTAAACTCGTAGGCCTCCTACATACTGTACTATAGAATAGACTTAGTATGTAGGAGGCCTACCAGTTAACAAAGATGAAAGAAGAGACTTAGTATGTAGGAGGCCTACGAGTTAACAAAGATGAAAGAAGAAACTTAGTATGTTGGAGGCCTATGAGCTAAAGACAAAAGAAGAGACATGACATGTTGGAGGCCTACAAGTACTGTACTAAAGAATAGACTTGGTATAGAGAGACCTACGCGTTAACAAAGACGAAAGAAGAGACTTAGTATGTAGGAGGCCTGTGAGTTAACAAAGACGAAAGAAGAGACTCAGTATTCATGAGGCCTACGAGTTTACAAAAATAAAAGAAGAGACTTCAGAGCCTGTGCTGCTATACCCTGAGAACACAGCGAAATGGCCATCTGTATCTGTGGCACAAATCGGCAAATTGCAAAACCATTGACAGCAGAGAAGCGTGGAGATGGGTCTTACCTCTCCTTCCCTGGAGGATTGCATGTAATCACAGATGCTATCAGTAAGCTCTTTTTTGGCGAGACACTGATTATTAGTGTTCTACCCCAACAGTGAGCGACTCCTAGCGAGCATAAACAAGGGAGAAAAAAGGTTTAGGCTTGGGCAAGACAATGGCTGCCTTAAACATTTTGTCTCCCTTATCGTAAGCAGTTAGTCTACACCGGTAAGATTACAGCCATCATCCTTGCCATTTCCTTTTGCGCAGCGCCTGTCAACTTCGGCCCATGGACCCAGTGGACCGCTTGCCGCCCGGAGGAGGCTTGTGGACATGGCACGCAGTTCCGCAGCAGGGAGGTGCTGGATAAAAACCCACCTCGCCAGGTTTTGCCGTCTGAGCTTCAGCAAGACCAGCCTTGCTTCGTGCAGTGCCCAACCCAAACCACAGTGCCAGGTCAGTGAAGTTTTTAAAGTCCAAAAAGCTTTCTGGATGATAAATAATTTATGTTGTGTTGACCACCCTAGCAGAAAGGAACGGATACAGACAATGCTACTACTGTTAAAGGGACATCACTGGCTTCCCGTGAAATAACAATGTCAGTACAAAGTTGCAGTTCTTGCTTTTTCTTGGGGCGCTTTAAACTACATGGGGGCTCTTATCCCATACCTCTGGACTCTCTCTGTGCACATACACTACCGTTTTCCCCTCAAAATTATTTTGCCACATCTTTTAAATTCCCCAAATGTTCAACCTTCCTAAAAGTCCGTAGTGTGATACTTTGTATTTGCCAGTAGTGCACTCTTTAACCTTGTCATTTACATTTGGTGAGCACGTAGAGGCTAACTGTATAGTACCTACTTGCCATCTGCTTCACTGGAAATTGAGCTTTGAGAGATGTCTGAACCAGACTTTTCTATATTTTAATATTTTGGTGCCGGGCATGCTGAAAGAAAGAAATGCAAGAAATTATGCATGCAGAGTGCACCTAAAGTGTGTCCAAAGTCAAGATCAAAATTGCAAGGGGGGAGGGGGGGGGAGGAAGGGGCGTCTAAAATGTCTAATTCACCCTAAGAGATGACTATTTGCTAAAATATTCATACATCGTTGTGTGTCTGGTACAATATTTGTGACATGTTAACCCGTGCAATGCTGATGATCTATAATTATGTCTCTGCCAATGCAGCGGGAGAGCAGACAACACTGGCACCTATCACTGACCAAGGCTGCCCTGATCTGGAGAACTGCGGAGCAATAGAGAGGGTGTGTGGTCAGATCGGCAGTGAGGACCCCAGGACCTTCAGCAGTGAATGCGCCCTCAACGCTACAGCTTGCAACCTTGGCCTTCCACCTGTTAGGCTCTACCATGGAGAATGCACCAGCGAAGGTGAGCAGTTCTTCACTTTAAAAGTGCATTCAAACACTACAAGCTTTCCTCAGTGTGTATAGGCGACCACCTTCGGCCAAAGGTAATTAAGCCTGGATAAAAAGGCAACAAACCACATCACAGCATGCAGCCTACACTATACGTCCTTGTGCTGCTGTGTCTCGAGGAAAAAAGGAAAGCAGGCTTCAAACAGTGCTCAGTAGTACGTTGAACGGAATGAGAATAATAAATTGTAGGAATATTCTTGTCCTGCACAAACATTTCATTAATGAGAGATTGATATGAAAACTGTGCTGAGGATGGGAGGACATAATATAGCAGTGTTATTATTACTGTATAACGAATGTTTAGTTCTGTTTTGTGGCGTACTACAATAAAAGATTTGAGATATGATTTTGGACAGCGTCTTCAGCTGCTGTTTGGGCTTAGTAACCGTGCTATGTAAGACATTTCAGTAAAGGTTGTGTGCGTGTGTTTTACCGGTCAGAAAAAGAACACACAAAGACTTTATTTGATCACAAACAGACCTGCTTTCACATTTACTCTTTCGGATGAGAGTCTGTAGGCTGTCCAGTCTGTAGGCTGTCTAGTCTGTTGTGCAAGATGCTTTCCATCGCCTGGGCTTTCAAAGATCCAGACGTGGATGTCCTAGATAAGTTACCAGTGCCAGATACGCCCAGGAAGTGCTGGGCCCTATCTCCTGCCCACCTGTTCTGGATCACTCAGTTGTCCCAGGCCTTAAGACAGTGTGCATCAAGCAGCAAGTTGGCACTTTGGATGGCATGGTTTAGATCCTGTTTACGGCCATGATTTAAGATAATTCAAGAAATCTTTATTACCTCTTACAAGGAATTATAATGTTTACGGCCATGATTTAAGATAATTCAAGAAATCTTCATTACCTCTTACAAGGAATTATAATGTTTACGGCCATGATTTAAGATAATTCAAGAAATCTTTATTACCTCTTACAAGGAATTATAATGTTTACGGCCATGATTTAAGATAATTCAAGAAATCTTTATTACCTCTGACAAGGAATTATAATGTTTACGGCTAATGGTTTAGATGCTGTTTGCAGCCCACCTTTTTGAGCAGCTCTTTGAGCTGGTAAAGCGCTTTATACAATACACAAAAATATTGTTGTCCTCTTAATGTTGCCTTTTGCACACCATATATGCAACATACACAGTAACATCAGTAAAGACTAAAAGACTAAGATATTAATACAGGGTTCGTACCGACATTTAGCCTTAAAATTCAAAGACTTTTTATTTAAAGACCTTCTAACAGAAATCAAGAGCAAAGTATGAAACTACAAATGTCGAGTAACAGCATGGATATGGCAACATTTCTTCTGGAGTTAGTCAATTTAATCAAGTTCAAAACAGTACCTGAGCGACTGCCTGGTGGTGAGCACATTTTAGACTCGTAATACAAATGCCAATAAACAAGTGGTCAGTCGCAAACACTGTTGGTTGGACATGTGTTTTTTCCCCTTCTCTTTGTGTTGTTTAAGTGTTCAACCCTTTGGATAGCATTCATGTTGGTTTGGAGAATGGGTTAGCAACAGAAAGTAAGAAAAAAAAAAGCTAGCTTAAAATTTAGATTAACCCTGCAGTAACAGCACATCAAGCTCCTTCAGTGATGTTTCTTTTTCTTGGACACCCTTTCGGATGGCATTTGACTCTGCCAATAGTCCCAGGCAGCCATGTTTCTCTACATACAGTGCTTTTTTTGTCTGCAGACTTGTGTATTGAGTCGATGTCAGACTGAAGTCTGCGTTGTTTGGCCCTCAGAAATTTTTAATAGTATTGATTCTTGTGCTATGCTCATATTAATATTATATGAAAATGAGTAAGAATTGCCTACCTTTTTAAAAAATTATTTTTCTTCCATTTAAGAAATCTTTTATATATACAACTTTTTTTCCCGGCTCTAACAATTGGATTGAACACAAATATGGAATTGTTGCAAATAAATACTTTACTTCGACAGTTTTCCCAAACTTTCAAAGACCCAAGTCAGTTTTTTAAAGACCTATAAATGCAATTTTTCCCAAACATTCTAAAGACCTTTAAAGACCGTGCGAACCCTCTTAATATATAAGAACAATTTGATATATATTCTTATTGCTGTGTCTCTGCTTTGGACAGACCTAAATCCCAAGAAGTATTGCCAGGACTACCTGCTCAAAAAGCCGACCACCATCTCACTCAGCGGCCGACCCGATTGTGTGGCTGACGTCTACGTTGGCGACTGCTCCGAGCGCCTGTGCCCGGGCAGCAGCGTATCATCGTGCTGTGTCCCCGACGAGGTAGAAGAGGTGGAGGTCAACTTCAGGTGCCAGAACGGAGAGTTTCTGCCCATGAAGGTGACATTTCTGCTAGCATATCAAATTTCTATGTATATGTTGTTAGTTATTTTACCCCCCTCCCCAAAGCGCCACGAGCATGCCGCCAGCATGGAGTTGTCCTCTTTATAAGTCTACATCATCATTGTCATCGGCGTCATCATCATCATGTTGTTTTTTAAAATTCAACCTTCACGTGGTAGTAATAACGCTATCTGTATTGTCTTTGTTTTAATTTAGCAGATGAACAGAACCACCTGATCAGTCTCTTGCATGTGTTTGTACCATTGTAACATATCTTTTTGCATATTTATCATAAAACGCTGATAAAATAGTACCAATTACATAATAACATAAAAATTCCTCATTTTACTTTCAAAATCTAGACTGTGGGACTCGACCGTGACCATCACTAACAGATAAACATGAGGGATAACATCTGTACTGTACTGTACTGTACACCAAAGATAGGCTGTGCTATACTTTAACTGCAGTATATTCCAAAATCCAAACCACTTTTCGTTTTCTTTCTATTTACAGCTGAGCAACCCTGTCTCCTGCAAATGCACTGACAAAGCACAAGGCGGAGCTCAATAAAGTCATCAACGCTGACTGCAGCAAAACTCTGTGCCGTATAAAGATGTACCACAGCACTCCGGGTGCTCTATAAAATCTTTGAACAATAAATTTCACAGCATGAAGCTCAGGTAGTCTCTTGTGACTTTATTACATTCACAACACTTCCTCAACTCTTGCCTCTCTCTCGTCTTTCTGTAGACTTCCTCCCTTTCCCTTGTTGTTTTATACTCTCCCACCCCCCTTATCTGTTATGAAGTTTCTAAATGTTCTTGAGTGCATGAAACAGTTTGGTAGTCTGTGGATGTACACTTTAAACAGTCAGCATTGATATCTCTGTCTTTCTATCTCAATCCCCAATCTCTTGCATCCGTCTTTCTCCCTACATCTTGTATCAGTCTTCCTCCCCAATCTCTTGTATCCGTCTTTCTTATTATCTCTTGTATCAGTCTTCCCTACGTCTTGTATTTGTCTTTCTCTCTATCTCTTGTATCAGTCTTCCCTATGTCTTGTATGTCTTTCCCTCTATCTCTTGTATCAGTCTTCCCTGTCTTTCTATCTCTGGTATCAGTCTTCCCTATGTCTTGTATCTGTTTCTCCATGTCTTGTATCTGTCTTTCTCCCTATGTCTTGTATCTTTCTCTTGTATCAGTCTTCCCTATGTCTTGTATCTGTCTTTCTCCCTATGTCTTGTATCCGTCTTTCTCCCTATCTCTTGTAAGAAATTTTTTGTAAAATTTAACTCTTCTTTTTCCCCTTAAACTTTCATGTTACTGGTCTTTTTCAAATGTCTGTACCCCCCCCCCCCCCCCCTTTTCCTCTCCTGCCTCTTAGTAACAGCTCAGAATTGTCCCACTCACAAACACGAAATCACACTTTTTTCAAACATATCTCCCTAGGCCTAGTAAAGTTTTTTGGGGGGAGGGGAAGATGTCTGTACCTTTTTCTCTTTTATCAAGTTTCACACTTTATTTTCTTACTGATGTTTAACTGCGTTTTGTTTCCACACTGAATACAACAAAGTTATAAAAATACAACAAAGCATTATCTTACACTAGCTTTATTTAAACATACACATTTACATTTGAAATCAGGAAATGATGACATCATTTGTATACACCATTCCTTGATACAGTCTGGAACACACAGAAGCTGAAATATGCAATTTTGGGAATGCTACAAAGGGTAAATAGACCAAACAACCACACACACCTCCCCAAAACATTCATTCATGACCTAAAACAGAGTTCAAAAAGACCACAACAACAACTAGCTCACATCCAGACAAATAACTACTAAGGATATTTATAAGGCGCTTTTCCTAATAAGGAACAGTTCAAAGCACCCGCGCGTTCACACACTCATTAAACATTAGTACAATACATATAGAGCAGGAGAAATCAAAGCAGGTTGGGAGAGAGGCACTAATATCCAAAGAGTTTCCCCACACAATCATGAACACACAAAATGGATGAGGCAACACTGAAGAAGCTGTTTAAAGACAGAACAGATCAGGAGAAGACTTTACAGAAGAAGCGAGCTTTGAGGTTTGCTTTGAAGGCGTTGATATCCAGTATGCTGCGGAAAGTCGCAATGAATTCCAGGTAGTTGGTTTAACCTTTAGAACCCGAAAGACCGATATATCGGTCTAGCCCTTAAACAGCTGTGCCCCGATAGACCGATAAACCGGTCTCGTAACCTTACCTTAGTCTTGCGGTCTGTACAAAGCTTACTGTTCTTTCTAGTACTTGCTGTTTGGAATAGGGTTATTGGGAATAAGGTAAAGCAAAATGTCTGCGCTCTAGTGCGAGCACAGTGCGTGTTTTTGTGACGTTTTTTTCTCAATTTTGCGTCATGAAACGAAGGTCTACAAATCAAGGAAGCGTCGCTAAGCGACTGTACACAACTCAGGAAGTAATCGAGCAATTGTGGGATGATAATGAAGATGAAGAGATGACATTTGAAGTACTTTGGGTTGTCTAACACTTTGGAGTTTGGTTGATATGTTTTGGTTGTTTTACTAAAAGCATGCTAAAAATGCCATTTTTCTCCGGGGAGCCCAGGGAATGGGCTCAGAATTGGTGGGGCATCCAGGGTTCAAAGGGTTAAAGAAAGATCTAGAACCAACAGAAGGAAGTGTGTTGGATGAAGAGTGCAAGTTGCAAGAGGGAGTGTAGCGTTGGGCGTCATCGGCGAAGTACGAAAACTTAAAACAATAATCTGACAAAAAACAAAAAAAAGGTACTTGAAGAACAACCATGCATTCCATACCCAATAAATAACACTGCACACATTCCATAACCATATCTAACACTGTAGTTCCTGTGTATTATTTTTCTTCTTGCTCCAAGAACTCTTTCAAAGATGATGTCTCAATGGGAATCATAAGGTACTCCACACCATCATAGTTCTGCAATGTACGATTCATCAAAGGCACAAATTACAATCTGTAATACAGAAGATTTCACTGTTAAGGTCAAGCAACAAAAAGCATACATAACTGAAAAGATTGACATTCAACATTATTTTAATTGTCAGACCCAAGTCAAACTCAACTAAACAAGACAATGATAAAACATTAAGAAGGGCTTCATGGGCTGTTTTGACTTAAAGTTACTACTACTACTACTATATGATAAGGTAAATTTGCCAAAACAATTTTTTTTAAAATTTGCATTCTCATAAATTTGCAACTCAAATGTGAGTGTATGTTTCACCTTTACTGATTAAAATTAATATTCATCAACTACCCCAGAGGCTTCATCATACCTGAAATTCTTAAACATAATAATTTTTTTTTTAAAAACTGTTGGGACAAGATTTAACCCTAACTCGGGTAGTCAACACATGCGGCTTGAGTTAAACCATGTAGTCCATCTGCCAGCACCTTCAGCAGCTCTCGGGGTGGAAAAGCTCTATATAAAAATTATAAAATAAATAAATAATAAATAATGCAGGCAATCAGCATACACCTTTCAAACACGCCTCACCATCTTTCCTAGAGATTGATAGATTTGTAGCCCGAGAGACTGCCAATAGTTATAATGACCAATTCACACAGAAATACACACCTTTCTAGCTATAATGAGTTTGTGGTCTCTGAACTCCACCAGCTGTGCTCTCAGCGTCTGGTCGCTGTTCACCAGAAACGACTCTCGGCAGCGCAAGTACAGATCCTGGAAAGACATTCCTGAAACAACCAAAGAAATTATTTAGTTGTTATCATAAGTTTAAAGAAAATAATTTTAAATCAAAATGGTAGACATAATTTCAACACAACGTCTCCTCCACTGTTCAGTTTACTGTTCAGACTACTGCACCCTTCCGCAACATAGTTCCTAAAATTATTTGGGAACAAGTAGTTTATTTTATTTTCAACTGTTCCTTGGCGCTTTACTATTCTAGGCTGTTCTTCATAATAATTATTCTCAGTAGCTAAATAGGCAAATGAGAGAGAGAAAAAAAGTGACTAAATCAGGATTGCAGCTAATCCTCAAATCCTGTGACCAGCTGCAGAGACCAGTGCAGAGGGGAATGAAAGCCTTGGTGAGTCTCAGATACACTATAGGGTGAAGTGAAGGTGGGGTGAGTAGAGTAGTTGCACCATGCCTTGCTAGGTGTTCTCTGCAAGGTCTGATGATGTGGTCATACCATTGGAGTTTCTATTTCTTAAGGGCAGACACGGCAGCAAAATTCCAGACAACTTTAATTTCACTTTTCTTGTTTAAAATAATAAAATATACATCAGAGCTATGGAAAACTATTAAAAACAAGACAGATTTATTGCTTCTTGGAGCTGCAGGGGCTTCAAATACAGCGAAAACGACAAAAAAAATCACAAAGTCAGTAAAACTCTTATAACTTTTTTCCTGTAAGTGTTAGCCTATTTCTGTTTTCTGCAACTAATTAGTGTTAGGTTTATGCATAAAATTACGTTTTATTGTACACCTATGTGCAAAATATGATTTTTGGTGCTTTTATTTCAATATTGTAAATAAAATTTAGGGGGTATACATCACTAAATCTAATCCAACCAAAAAACATTAAGAACTAAACCTTATCACCTGAGAAAACGTAAAAGTGAAGAAATATATATATATTATATATATATAATAAGAATGCAAAATTTTAAGTAATTATCTTTAACCGTTTTTGAGTTATAAGAATTTATATGTCATGCGCCAAGTAAAAAAAAGAAGTACGGAGAAAAATGAAAAAAAATCTTGTAATTGTACTCACACATAAACGCTTGATTAAAACACATATTTTTGACGATCGAGAACTTTTGGGCATGATAGAAGAGAGATTTCTCTACACTAAACTGCCCAAAACCCAAAATGTAAAAAAAATTAAAAAATGACAATTTTCACTGCCGTGTCTCCCCTTAACCACTGTGAGCAAGCCACCATCACGTTGTCCAAACATTGATAGATAAAAACTAAAACTCAGGGTGGTCATCAAGGTTGTTTGACAGTGCTGTAACTTGATGTCTTGGGGGGGGCGGCTCAAGTTACATCCTGAAATCAGCCAGCACTTGAGCAGTTTTTTCATCTCATAGGTGCGCTTATCTATCATATCTCGTAACTCGGAAGTCGGGACACCACAAATGATCGTTTAACCAGCATACTGCATCTTTCTATGTCAGCAACCCTCATGGCGGTTGCTCAGTGTCAAGCCAGTCCATTCTCGAATGTTGTCCTCTCACCTCTTTTTCTGTCTCCCTCTTCTTCTACCTTTTTGCACAGTGCCTTGCCAATGGTCTTTGCAAGGCATGATTCTCTGGTGAGGTGGCCATACCATCGGAGTTTCCGTTTCTTCAGCACTGTGAGCAGGTCATCGTGTTGTCCAATGGCTTGTGTGATGGTCTGTCGGATTTCGTTGTTGGTGATGTGCTGGGTATAGGAAATGCACAGAAGCCTTCTGTATCACCTCATCTCCATGCTTCGTATTCTTCGTTGTAGGTCTGCTGTGAGGGTCCATATTTCGCAAGCGTATAGCAAAATGGACAAGGGAGCGCAGCAGCCTTACCTTGGAGCGTAGACCGATGTTCCTGTCTCTCCAAATGGACTTCAACCTTGTCAGGGCAGCTGTTGTCTGTGCAATCCTCAAGAGGACTTTCCATCGGGACCCTGTTACACTCCGTTTGATGTTGGTGTTTTCTTTATCAGTATCTGATTCAGCCCCGATGCTGAAGTCCTGATAAGGTGTAACTCTGATTCGTTTATCCACGCAGCCTGCTCACTCAGCATACAAGACACGGAGTCGACGTATGAAGTTTTCCACTTTTTATTCAGCACACATCAACAACTGCATACAATTCTCAACTCAACTCAACAACTTCCACTACAACACACGGAGCATCGAATATATAATTTTTTCTCTCAACTCGAGATGACCTCAGGTCGTTCTAGAAAATGACGCATTACAACCAATCAGAATTAAAGATCGTCATCGCTGACTTACGTCATGCATCATAATTTCCCGTCCCAGAATGTTCGCAAATATCTACGTCCATCAAGAAACTTCGATCGATAGTAAACAAGGAGATCTAGAGGATTCTCCAACAATATCGACTAACGAAAATTATCAACGTTATACAAAGCTTCCTCTAACCACAACGCAAACTCAAATCAAAGGTAAATAAACTCCATTATTGAATACTTTGTAAAACGAAACCATTAGATCTATCGCGCGCGTGTTTCAACGTAACAGACCCATTGTTTGACACAACTGCTCCCAAACATTTGAAGCCATACAACATGCCGAGGGACCGGCCTAGGACCCATCTAGGAAGATGTTCTATAAAAAAACAAATATATTACCGATGTAGTTGGAGCTGTCCTCATGGTCCAGCTGATAGCGAGCGAGCAGTTCAAAGATCTTGCGAGCGTTGGGGGTCAAACTCCTCATCACGTGAGCCAGGGAGCGCAACGCCAACCCTCCACTCTGCTGTACTAGAAGTGAATTCTCGTACGACGTTTCTGCAATGTATGGCATGTAGGTTGTTCCATCTTGCCAAACCCACCGAAAGCGGCTGCATTTCGCTTGATCCCAGACTGAAAAACAGATTGGAACAACAAAAAAACAAAAACAAAATTTAGTGGATGCTATGCTCGCTTTATTCCTAAATCAGACTCAAAGCTAAGCAATCTGTAACTGACATACACGCTCACATGTTGCACACGTTCTTACATCCACGACAAACCCACATTCACCACCCAAACATGCTGTGAATACATGAATACTAGCATTAAAAAATAAAGGAGTAATTCACCAAATGAAAGATATGTTTTACATCACAAGACAATTTTATAAATTCACATTCGTAATAATTAGCGTTCAACAAACAATATTAAAGAAATTATCATCAAATTAAATATTTTCTAGTGTGTAAACAGAAACGCATTACTGACAGTGTGGAACATCACAACAACTGTCTGATATAGTTCACATAACAGTCCAGAGAACTGCTCAAAAACACGCAAATAAACAAAAGGAAGAAAAATCCCTGAAAGGCAGTGCTTACTCAAAGGGGCATTGATCTGATCTACAGACGCCACCACATGAATTCCAGAAACTTGCGCCAACATGCTCAGTATGTTCTGAGTCTTCTCCCCTCTCAGCATGGCTCCATCAATGTTGTGAATCAACAGGTAGACATCTTCTGGTTCAGCTGAAACCCATTCTACAGCATTTTAGTTCGGTTTAGGAATGTATATAAAAAAATGTTTTGTTTACATGATGGTCTGGTCAAGCGAACCATTAAGACTCATATTTTATTCCTCTTCGGGAGTATAACAGTTTTGCAGGAAGACAAACCAGATTAAAACATAGAAAGAACTAAACACTGTACACTATCACTTGCAGAAAGATGGCCACATATAGTCAGCTTACCCTGATTTTTAAAATGCTCCTTGATGAAGTCCAGCTGATGTAGAGGGGATCTGAAGCTGCCTTCATGACCTATTATGTCCTCAATAATGCTCGTCAAAATCTGCAAGGAATTTTGTTATTATAAGCTATGGGTGATGTTTATTTTGCATACATACTCATGCTTTGATAAATATCTGCAAGGAATTTATTCTGACAAACTATGGGTAGTGTTTATTTGTAAAACTTCCCATAAATATGCATGCTTTTGATCAAAATCTGCAGAGAATTTGTATTATAAACTATGGGTAGCGATAATTGCGAAACTTCACACAGATACACATGCTTTTGATTAATATGTGCAAGAAATTTGTTATTACAAAGTATGGGTACATTACTTGATAATTGATTTGGGTCCAGCGGACTCTTCCGAGCCAAATCAGGATTGGACAACCCCCAATCCGCATAAAAGATCTGCCGAAACAACCCTGGTAGTAACACTGAAGGCTCTCCACCAGCCAGTAACTTTACAATAAAGATATCCCACGCAGGGGTCGCTGAGGCTGTACTCTAATTTATCGAACCCCCGTTTACAAAAACAAAATAGAATACAAACATCATTATAAATTATCAACAAAACACATACATATGAAATGCCTACATTGCTAAATAATAACATCATAGGAAGCCCTAGTGACCACCTGGCAGAAAGCGTCCAATATTCCCAAGCTGATCCAACAGATCTCACACACAAACAAGGAGTCTTGTCCCGGAAGAGTTTTCAAGAAAAAAGGTAGTTGACTGGTCTAGCGAAGAAGAAGATAGAATAGCAGATTGATAGAACAGAACAGGAATGAGAAAGAACAAATGAGAAAGACAGCGACAGTGGGAATTTAAAGCACTAAATTTCCAGAAAGTGGGGATACTATTTATACTGAAATCCCTGGCATCCCAACGGGGGAAAGTATGGGTAACAAAATTACAAAACTTCGCATAAATACACATGCTTTTGATCAAAATCCGCAAGGAATTTGTTATTATGAGCTCTGGGTGGTGTTTATTTTGCAAAACTTCACATAAATGCTCGTGCTTTCGATCAATATCTGCAAGAAATTGTCATGACAAACTATGGGTAGTGATAATTGCCAAATTTAGCATAAATATTAATGCCTTTGATCTAAGATGTAATTATGTGCTTAGTTGTTTCTTCCTTTTAATGTATATTCGTAAATTACCACCTCACACACACACTACTACAAGCCCACCTGTAACTCCTGAAGAAGCTATCAGAGAAATACATATATCAAGACATGTGGCCTTCAGCTCTCTGTCACGCCTTCTTTTGTACACTACTAGCAAGCGTCCTTCTGTCTCAGAAGGGAGACCATAAGATCCTGCTGCAGCGTCGAGCGTGGCTGGACAGGCAGGCCAGATGCACAAGGGGACACACAGAAACACCGGACACGAACTGAAAATGTCTTAGTTGTTACCTGCTTGATGGTAAGACTAGGGAAGTAGCCGTTGACAACCAGGTGAGAAAACTGTGACAGGTGCTGCTTCCTGAACTGCTCTATCAGGTCCCTCTTTGATCCCAGCCCATACAGCAGTATGTTGAACCCATTGCTGTAAACAAAGCCACTGCCCTTGTATATCATACATAGCACACTTAACAATTGCTCTTAAATGTAGAGATAGAATGCTTATTTATCGTACCAGCTCTAACATATGCTGAAGGCATGGTCCAGCATCAAGAATGAGCCAAGCCCCTTGCAAGATGCCAACTCAACGCATCAAGTGTGTCCCATTTAATACATTGCACCACCTTGACAGACCTGTGTGAAAGAGTGTACATGCGGAGTCGGGAAGACTTATTTGGTGCTTTTTATATTATACCCTGCAAAAGAGATATGGGGCAGGTTAGAAGAACACTTTATAAAGAGTCGTTACAGAGAGTTATTTGAGAATCCAGCCCCAAGTGGCCTTTTTTGATGATGATGTCCATTTGTATTGGTTGTGCCCTCCTGACAGCTGCTACACCACACACATGATCACCTGATGTATTATTTCTGGTGGAGGGGGGTGGGGGGCAAATGTATGAACTGCAGTGACAACATATTAAATATGAGTGTGTGTGTGGCATGTGTTTTTGTGTTTGTGTGAATGAATGAATAAATAACAATTTATTCAGCGCATAAACATTTCCATACAAAACGCATGATCACAGCGCTGTGTTGTTTTACTTCTTAAAACAACTTTTCTATTACATTAAGCAATGTCTTAATGTCCGGTGGAAGGATGTTCCATAGGCTTCATGGAATGGAAATAAGTGCAGAGAAGACCAAAATGATGACCAACAACACCAAAGGCATCAACATGGAAATCAAAGTCCAATGCCAATCCCTCAACACAGTGCATAGCTTCAAATATATACAGGGGTAAGATTTAACCCAGGAGACTAACTAGCCCGCCGGGCTAGTTAGAAAGTAAAGTGAGGTAGCCCGCATGGTTTTTAGGCAGCCCGACAATCGCGTATTTACGGCAATGTGTACAGTGCATTAGACCAACTTCTTTATCGAAAATGAGCCAAGATCGATCTTCGCCATCTGATCGTTTCAGCCATGCAGTCTGAAAATGTCTTTTTCTCTTCGATTCATACTCTTTGTGACGCTCTTTCTTCTCCGAACTAGAATTCGCCTTCTTTGGCGGGGGTTCGTTGACCCCAGAAATAAAGTTCCACATTTTCGGATCAACAACAGTCACCTTGACAATACACGTAATTTGTAGCTGTGTCTTTTTCACAAACAAAGCAGACAGCGAGCTTGGCGCAAAAGGGAAGTAGGCAAAGGGAAATAACCTTCGCGTATGCTTCATACTCGTAGCAGACGAACAGTGACCTAAAAACGCTCTCCCTTCGGACCGAGCTTCTAAAAGTCTGCAAGTAGTAGTATTTTTTTTTAGGTCGCCAGGCGGGCTGCTCAACTATAAAGTGAGGTCGCCCGAGCCGGTTTTAAGCGCTAAATCTCACTCCTGATATAGGAGCCATTGTTATCGGACAATGGGTCCTGACAGAAAGTCCTCTCCAAGATCGCACGAACAACTGCTGCCCTGTCAAGGTTGAAGATCATTTGGAAAGACAGGACCATCAGCATACATTCCAAGGTAAGGCTGCGGCGCTCCCTTGTCATTTCCATCTTCCTATACGCTTGTGAAACTTGGATCCTCACAGCAGATCTACAACGAAGAATACAAAGCATGGATATGAGGTGCTAGAGAAGACTTCTCGGCATTTCCTATACCCAGCACATCACCAACAATGAAGTCCAACAGACCATCACACAAGCCATTGGACAAAACGATGACATGCTCACAGTGGTGAAGAAATGCAAACTTCGATGGTATGGCAACGTCACAAGAGCATCAGGCCTTGCAAAAACCATCCTGCAAGGCATGGTGCAAGGAGGCAGAAGAAGGGGGAAACAAAACATTCGAGAATGGACTGATTTGACACTGAACGAAGCCATGAGGGTTGCTGAGAACAGAGAAAGATGGAGTACGCTGGTTAAATGATAATAATAATAATAATAATAATAACTAGCATTTATAAAGCGCCTACCCTAAGGATCTAAGCGCTATACACGCACACTTTCTTACGCAAACATACACACTATACATATACTTTCATTATAAGACAAGTTACTCTTTCACACGTACATACTACTGCTGTGTAAATCATATGACAAAAACATACTAAATTACTACTTAACCCCCCACCGCTCCAAACCCCTTTTACAACTACAAATACTGCTGAAAGACTTTTGAGAAAAGATACGTTTTAAGGCTGGATTTGAACGATTCACAGGAGGTAGAATGTCTACCATGAAAGGGGAGAGAATTCCATAGGTGAGGGCCGTGGACAGTCTATGGTGGATAATCTATGGTGCCCCAACAATCTTTGAGTTACGGGATAGGATAGGATAGGATAGGATGGATGTTTGAGGTTGTACAGTGACTGAACGTATAACAGCATCAACAAAACAAAATCATACGCATTTTGAATTCATTGTGTCATAAAGTATCTTGAGCCATGGAATAAAATTAATAATGATGATTTTTAATTTTAATTTTTTTGGTTGTGCCCTGAGCATGCTGTCTGCATAGAGTTGTGTGCGTAACAAGTCATCATCATCATCATCATCACCAACCCAATGTCCCCTTTACACAATACAGTACTCACATCACAAGAGATAAACTTACCACATGTTTAACATCCAACGCTGAAAGAGCTGCTTATGTCGAGAACACAAGCTCGTCCTATGAGTCGCGTGAACAGTTCCCGCTTTAGACAGCATGTCCCTTAGAACTTCCACATCCATCTGCGGAAAATCAAGTCGTGACAGTGTCCGGTCAGAGGTCACGACCTCCGAAGCATGAACGACAAAGTACTCTTCTGCATTAGTTGTCTGAAAAGAACAAATCAATTTCATTCTAATTCAGTCATGCAAAACTTGAACTTGATTGGGAGCACACACAACATCGAGCATACACGCATAATAATAATAAGCAAACATATTAATTACACATACTGTACCATGACTCAACAAGTGCAATGTTTTGGCGTTGCTAGGTGATAGTGCCCTTTTAGCGGAAGCTGGCAAAATCAAATCAAACATAGAGTTGCGTCCCCTGCACCAAACCGTCACGTGCCCCACGTGCCACAATACGCGTCTAAGCGCTCACGGCAAAGGACAGCACACCTCAATTCTTATTTGGCACTTGGTTAGAGTGGTTGTGCCTACTGTAGCTCTCTTTTTGCTGGCTTACTGCGTTCGCCCGGTAGTTCGCTGTTGCTGCTGCCGGCGGAGTTGTAGGTTTTCTCTTTTTTGTCTGGTTTATTATCCTGTTATCCTATTACCGCAGCGGTTCGTCGTGTTCCACCCCGTCGCTGCGTGTCTCTTCTTCGTCGACCGTTCACGCTAGATAGGTCGGTTTACGGTCCCTTCTGTTGCTGTTAGCGCAGCTCCCGCTACGTCCAGGATTGCTTCGTCCCCTCTTCTGCCGTCTTCACTACCGCTTTGCTTCGTTGGCTTCGCTGTTTGTCCACTCCTACGCCCCCTTCTTCGTTGTCTTCTGCCTTTCAGGTCAGTAGAAGTGGTGGTGAAGAGGTGGGGAGTGGTGGTAGTGAGGTGAGGGGTGGCTCCTTGGTCTTGCCAGAAGTGACCTTGGGGCCGTTTCTGGTCAAGGTTTCGACCAGAAACATATAAGTGGTCGCCCTAGTTTAGGACCACATAATATTTCCAGCAGGGACGCTCCGGCACGGCCGGGCCAGCTACTTGCTGAAGCCGTTCCCTTCTGTTTCCTACGGGATTCAGACCGGGTCGGGACTTCTGGCTTATATAAGTGGTCGCCCTAGTTTAGGACCACATTAATGTCCGGCGGGGACGCCCCGGCACGGCCGGATAAGCTCCCTGCCGAAGCCTTCCCTTCTGTTTCCTGCGGGATTCAGACCGGGTCGGGCCTTCGGGCTAATGTCAAGCTTGGGTCACGTAAAGCACTGTACGCAGTGTTACGTCCAGCTGCGACAAGGGGTGTGGCTTCCGGTTCGTCCGGTTTGTCCCTCCTCTCCCCAGTCCAGCCCCCATTGCACTCCACTTCCGCTTGCGGTCATGGGGCGGGGGCTCTGGTTTCCGGTACGGGGGGTACGGTACACCCGTCACCCTCTTCCTTTTCCGGTTTGGATTCTCCCCCTCATCCTCCTTTGTACTCCACTTCCGCTTGCGGTCGTGGGGCGGGGGCTCTGGTTTCCGGTACTGGGGGTACGGTACACCCGTCACCCTCTTCCTTTTCCGGTTTGGATTCTCCCTCTCATCCTCCTTTGTACTCCACTTCCGCTTGCGGTCGTGGGGCGGGGGCTCCGGTTTCCGGATCGGGGGGTACGGTTTGCCCGTGGCCCCCTTCCGTTTCCGGTTTGGGTCAGACTTTCCCTGTTCACCCTTCGACCTCTGTCACTTCCGGTTTCGGTTGTGGGTCGGGGGTACTGGTTTCCGGTGCTGTTGGTTCGATTTTTTCGTTACCTTCCTCCGGATTACATGCGAACGCCGCTTTGCCTTTGTGCGCGCCGCCTTCTGGTGGGGGTGGGGCACTCTTGGTTCCTCCTACCCTAGTTCCTGATTTCTCGGGTGCTGGGGCGTTCTATCCAGCCCTTAACCCTGAGGCTCTTTTTAGAGAGGCGGTTCAACACGCTGCGGCTTTTTGTCCTCAGGTGGTGGAGGAGGTTTCGGTGCCCCTACCACACCTCCATTCCTTCCTAGGCGGGACTCTTGCTTCTGCCGAGTCTGATGAGGCTTGCCTTGTATTCAGGGAGTCTCCTAGTGTTAAACGTTTTGTGGATTGGGCCTTTTCTACGGCTAGAGGACTTAAAGAGGGTGAGGCCCCTTCCTCTTCATTTGAGGAAGTCCCTCGGTTCCCTAGAGCTTCCGCTGTGGGCTCTTTTTTGAGTTTGTCTTCATTGACCGGTGTTCCCGGGAAGTTCCTCTCTCGGTCGTTTCTTCCGAAGTCATCGCTCCCGGTTTCCCAGGATGATCTTGCTCTTTTGGGGGGCCTCAAGCCTTTGCCTCCTTCGTCGATCCCTGTTCCAGTCGGTGGTCTGGCACAGATAGAGGAGGCTATTGTTAGGTCCCTTGAGTTTACTTCTCTCGCTGACGCACTTTCTGCTGCGCTGTCTTCTGCTTTTCTTTCTGGGCACGTTTTCTGCGACGAGGGTTCGTTGATTTCGGTGAGGTCCTTGTTGCAGGCCCTCTGTACCTCCATCGTTCTGGGTTGCGAATCGCAGGCTATTGCCTATGTCAACCTGCTTCTTGCGCGTCGTGACGCTTTTCTTCAGTCAGCGTCTCCGTTGCCTCCGCTCTTGTCCTCCTCGCTTCGGGTGGGACCCTTGGTACCCGACTCTCTGTTTGGTCCTTATGTTCGCACAGCTGTTCGCGAGGAGTCGGACCGGTCCCAGTCGGTTGGTTTCGCCTTCTGGGCTCGGGACACCCCTTCGGCCCCGCCTTTCTTTCCTGACAGGTGTCGAGGTCGCTCGGTCCGTGGTCTCTCTCCTCGGGGTGGGCCGTGTGGTACTTCCTCTTCCCGTGGCAGGGTTGAGGTAGGCCGTAGGCGTTTACGCAGTGGCGCGTCTTCCACCAGTCCTATCCCTGCCTGTACACCCCTAGGTGTTCTACCCCTCCGGGCAGGTGGCTTGGCTCGTCAGTTTCATGCTTGGCTCGGCCTCCCCTCTGCTAGCAGTTGGGTTCTAGAGGTGATTCGGTCGGGGTTCAAACTTCAGTGGGGTTCCTCTCGGCCCCCTCTTCGTCGCTCCCCGCCTTTGTTTCGCCCCCTGTCTCCTCCTGAGGCTCAGGCGATTCTCGATGCGGAGGTCATAGCCCTTCTCCAGAAGGGCGCTATAGAGGAGGTCCTTTGCCCTCACTCCCCGGGGTTTTACGGCCGCCTCTTCGTTGTCCCGAAGGCATCCGGCGGTTGGCGCCCGGTGCTCGATCTTTCCTCGTTGAACAAATTTCTTCGCCGCATTCGTTTCCGCATGGAAACTCCCGCTGCGGTGCGTATGTCTCTGCGCCCGGGGGATTGGGCTACCTCTATCGATCTTTCTGACGCCTATTTCCATGTGTCTATTCATCCTCTTCACAGGCTTTGGATGCGTTTCGTCTGGAGAGATCGGGTTTTTCATTTCAAAGCCTTTCCCTTTGGTTTGTCTCTCAGTCCTTGGGTTTTCACAAGGATTGTCAAAGAACTCGCTGCCGTAGTCCGCGGACTCGGGGTGCGGTTCTCTGCTTATCTTGATGACTGGTTGGTCAAGGCTAGTTCTCACGATCTCTGTCTTGTGCACACCAGGCTCGTTCTCCTTTGGGCTCGGCGCTTGGGGTTCTCTATGAACCCTCTCAAGTCTGAGTTGTCTCCATCTCAGGTTTTCAACTACCTGGGAATGTCGTTCGACTCTCGCGATTGGTCGGTCCGCCCTTTGGCTCGTCGGGTGCAGAAGCTTCAGTCCCTTCTGCTACTTTTGGAGAGTCAGGATTTCGTGTCAGCCAGATTTATGGCCTCTCTTTTGGGGTCGTTTGAGTCTATGGTTCCTCTGGTTCCCCTCGCGGGAGTTCGCAAGCGGCCGATTCAACGTTGGCTTTCTTCCCGTTGGAGTCAGTCCAGCGATTCCTGGGACGCTCTTTTTCCGGTCACGGCGGACCTTCGCGCTTCTCTGCTTCCTTGGCGGAATGTTGAGTGGCTTTCTTCGGGGGTGCCTATCTCCCCTCCGCTTCCGGTGGCCGAAATCTTCACGGATGCGTCTTTGGTCGGTTGGGGTGCGCATACTGGCAGCCTTTCAGCCCACGGTTTTTGGTCTCAGGACCAGCTGTCTTGGCATATCAGTCGCCTGGAGATGGAAGCCGTTTGCCTGGCTCTTCATCGTTTTCTTCCCTCCCTGCCTCGGGGCCTCTTGCTTGTTCGCTCCGACAGTACCACTGTGGTTTCTCTCATCAACCACTTCGGGGGTACCCATTCCCCTGCTCTCTCCATGATGGTGGAGAGCCTCCTTTTGTGGTTAGCTGATTTCGGTTGTACGCTTGTGGCCAAGCATGTCAGCGGCTCTGTCAATGTCTTGGCCGATCTTCTGAGTCGCCCTCATTGTGTGGTCCACACGGAATGGACGCTGTCCCATTCTGTTCTTCAACCAGTTTGGGCGGAGTGGTTTAAACCTCTGATTGATCTTTTTGCCACTCGTTACTCTTCCAGGCTACCCCTGTTTGTGTCGCCTGTCACAGATTGCCTGGCTTGGGCGGTGGACGCGTTGTCCATTTCTTGGGAGGGGTTGGAGGCTTATGCCTTCCCGCCATTCCCCCTCCTTCCGCGGGTTCTCAGGAAAGCTGAAGAGGAGTCCCCTTCTCTCATTCTCGTGGCTCCCTTTTGGCCAGCTCAGCCCTGGTTCCCCGATCTCCTTCGTCTTTCCCAGGGGCGGTGCATTCCTCTCGCTCTCGGGGCGCGATCGCTTCTGCAGCCTCGATCTGGGATTCCACACGGTAATCCAAGCGTTCTCCGTCTTCACGCTTGGCTGTTGTCCGGCCTTCTATAGGGGCTTTCTGGGCTTCAGGAGACCTCGGCCGGTTCCAGCTCGCTTCCTGTTTCTGTCCTGCCATACTCGAGAGGATGGCTTCTTGGAGTCGGTTCTGTGGTCATGGCCCTACAGTCCCGGTCCTCTTCTCCAGCCTGTTCACGGTAAGTTTGTTTCAGATAAAGTTGATTCCCTCCGTCCTTTTCGTGCTAATCTGCACTTGTTGAGTCATGGTACAGTATGTGTAATTATTATTAAAATTTTATCTCTAAATTTATTATTAATAAGCATACTTACCATGACTCAATTTAATATCCCTCCCACCTCCCCGCAGTTCCAAATAAGAAATGAGGTGTGCTGTCCTTTGCCGTGAGCGCTTAGACGCGTATTGTGGCACGTGGGGCACGTGACGGTTTGGTGCAGGGGACGCAACTCTATGTTTGATTTGATTTTGCCAGCTTCCGCTAAAAGGGCACTATCACCTAGCAACGCCAAAACATTGCACTTGTTGAGTCATGGTAAGTATGCTTATTAATAATAAATTTAGAGATAAAATTTTAATTTAAATAGCGCGACAACACTTGCATTGCATGGATGCACATTACACACACCCACAGCTCAAAATCATACATGTGACGTACAAACTTCAAATACAAAAAACACACATCTACTACAACAAATACGACAATTTTAAAAGTATACACACTACATACATAAAATTTCATGCAGTAAAATTGAATTGGCAATAAAATAATGCACATACATAATGGGTAAAAATTTACATAAATTTGCACCATAAATATGAAAATGATTATTTTGAACCATAATAATGAAAATAATAATGTTTTTAAAGTGTTTAATTGTCGCATTTAAAAAAACATAAAGAACACACTCCCTAATCTGCCGCCATAGTACATAGTACAGACATGCCTACCCTCAATTTCAAGTTTCCGTATTAGCTTTTTCAAATTTCAGTATTTTTATTACGATTTCCGTGTTTACTTTTACTACCTATTGTTTTTGCACTCATCCTTTTTGATATTATGCGAAGAATCCAGTGATAGATTGATTTGCTGCCACAATGTTATTTTTCTTCTCCAAAGCCTCGTAATTTTTCATATGCTGTGGGTTTTCCGCGTGCCGCTTGATGTCGTTCATATCACCGGCGGAGATGCCAAACTGGTTGGCACAAATCGTACTTTTGAGTCAGTGCTGCCGCGAATAACGAAAGGACACTTTTCCGAATACGAGGCAAGAAATGTCTGCCCCTTGCGCATTTTTTTTTAAAGATTCAGATTCACAATCACATTGCTTAGCCATTCGTTTGAACGCCATGTTTTAAATTCTGTCTCACGAGCACCGATCTTTACTGCAACTGTGCAAAAAAGGGTTCGGCAAACTTCGGTGCCTCTACCGGAAACGTCGATATCACAGGTCTCCACTGCGACTGCGCATTGCGGGATTAAACCTTCGGTAAAAGGTCATGCAGTGCATTACCACAGGCCAACGATTTCGATTTTTGTTTTTTTATTATTTTTTAAAATTTCCGTACCGTAAAACAAATATCTGTATTTTCTGTAGCGCTTGCAGAGTTTTTCAAATTTCCGGAAAAAATACGGAAATTCCGTACGGGTAGGCATGTCTGATAGTAGTACCAATTCTAACACTAAACCAATTGGTCACGCTGACAACGTGCAAAGTAACACAAACATATTTTAAAAGAAACAAAACTGGTGCTCACATTTCAAGAATGTCTGGAAAAATCTAAACAGGACTGCCTTTATACACAGAGACAAACTGTGGCTCTTATTTCAAAATGTGTGTGACTTTTTACAAAACTTTGGAAACCCTGAAACATCACTTCAAAGTACACAAAAGTTCTTGCTGAATCATATACGTACAGACAAAAATCTATCGTACCAGTTCAATTGGTGCATTCTTCATTCCCGCTTTTCTGTTGAGATCCACTTCCATTTCTTCCTCACTGTCATCTTCGCTTTTATTATTATCTTCATCACTCTCCTCTCCGACACTGTCATCATCTGATGAGTCTTCTGCAATTAAAAAAAATATAAATATAAATAAAAGGGAAAATGTGCTACCTAAATTGTTGCGTTTGTAGATTATAGCTCATAGATTGATTATTTGACTATCACAAGTCAGCATTTTACTTCATCTTGTTTGCTTCACTTTCCAATATTAAAAGAAAATTTGTACAAAATCCATTTTCATATATTGGCCGGTGAGTATGTACAAATAATTTAAATGAAACATTACCAGGAGCATTGCGTTTCCGCAACCTGTAGGGTGTTGTGGTTTGAGGCAGTCTGGTTTTTTCCATGACAGTTCGACCTTTTTTCTGTGGTGTGGTGGTTGCCTTGGAGCTGTTTGCTGACTTCTGACCTTGACATTTCTTTGAACTCTGAGGTGTTGAAGCTGAGATAATTTCAGACACTGAAGACAAACAAATGTAATTTTCAAATTAATTTCGTTTTCATCTAATTGAGATAAGGATTTAAAATATAAATGCAATAACTGAAACACGCACATGTCTATATATATGTATATATATGCATTCCGCAATTTACTGACTGTATAGAGATACATTACTGATGACAAAAGTTAATGCAAAATAATTGTATTACCTTTCTGAGCCATCTGTCCAGACTTTTTGGGCGTTCGAAAGGAAAACACCTCTTGTCCTGCGACATTGTCCTCCTGATGCTGAACACTCAAACTCAAGGCTGCAACAATTGGCAATCATTCAATGAATATACACTGAATGTAATGTCCACACTCACGATTTAGCAATGTGGCAGAAAGGAATATTGACTCCAGGGAAAAGGGGTGTGGACTTAAATCAACACAGTTTCACTGAACCACCAGAGGAATCATATTATACTGCCAAGATGGACAATTTTTGTTTTTAAGCCACTTATAACTTGCCCACCACGGATTTCAAAACTTGGGTCTGTGCCAGGCAAATGCTCTACCACTGAAATACGGCGCTGGGTCGGGAATTCATTGAATTAGTCATGAAAAGTCAAGAACTGATCCATCAACCATCCATCCACTGTGGCCCCTTTAATTTATTGTCATTAAAGCGCCCTGAGCATGCTGCCAGAGTGGAGTTGTGCATGTTACAACTCTACATCCATCATCGTCACTCACTGTGATCACTGAGTTAACTGAGAATGCTGACTGCTTGTTGTAAATGAGATAGCATATTAATATAGTATAGTACAGTACAGCATATTACAGTATTTCACAGGGCATAGTAAGGTATAGTATAGTATATGTCTAAACCTGTGATAATAGAGTTTCTAAGCCTGTTATAGAGGGCGGAAGGTGGGGGAGAGAAAATAAAGTAGAACGTATTGCTAAGTTTGCAAATAATTTAATTTCAACATGTGCATTGTTTTGTTAGTTTCACTTCATCACTCTAAACTGGTCAAGACTGCCGCTATATGGGTATGAGGGCAGGCGTATATTTTCATGTGCGGTGCCAGTTTTTGCAATGAGCAGAGGTGCCAACCCCCTAATCTTCTTGTCAGTATTTCCGGACCCGTTTGTCAGTATTTTTTAACACTTGTCAGTATTTTTTTTTCTCGCAAAACCAAGCCTATGACACTATAAAGTAACGACAGGCTTCCCTCTGAAACAGAAGGCTATTTTCAATTCTCTAAAATCACGATAAAAATCAGCTTGTTGAACACCACACTTGTTTTACTCTAAAATCACCATGAAAATCAGCTTGTTGAACACAGCGACGTTCAGTGAGTGCAGGAGTACTATTATGAGACCAGAAACCGGTACAGAAGCACCGCTGGCAAAGATAAATGATCGGCAACTTTTCCTCCGTATTTTTATAAAAGCTACCGTATTTCCGTATTTAATTCACTTCGCCGGAATTAAATACGGTCAATCCGTACTGGTTGGCACCTCTGAGTGAGCGATATGTGCACTAAATTTGAGGGTGCGAGCAAATAAAACTGCTGAAAGTAGCTAAATCGGGGAGTCGCAGAGATAAATTTTGAAAAGAGAAGTACTCTAGTGCCAGCAGTGGTTTTCAAGGGGGGGATTATGCGGGCCGTGGTTTTGTACTATTTTCCGCCTGTCTCAAGCGGTGTTTTGTCCTGCTGTGACGGTCCTGTGACGCAGTTCCAGTCGTCCTAGGGCCGATGTCCTGTTGGAAGAGGAGAGTTGCATGCGCACATCTGTGATCCACTACGACCTGTGTTGTCTTTGTGTTGTGTTGTCATGTCTGAGGAAAGCACCGGTAGCTGTAATGGTTACTGGCATCTCCACCTTGGCGTGTGACGTGGCTGGGCTTTGACCCGAACCATTGGGAGCCTATGAAAAACCTGGCATTTCAACTGACCTGATCACCTAGGGCAACGACGCTGGTCGCTGAATGCCATCCAGCAAGACTCTTAACCTAGGAGTCTGTAAAGGAAAATTTGCTTATTGTTCCCTCATAAAAATTGCTTTAAAAAAAACTTTAAAGAATATAAGTTGTCAGTTGTATAAACCACGTGTAGATCTATAGATACGATAAAATAAGACAGCTTTTATTACCTTATTCAAAAAAGTATATATACTTAGTCGGAGTAGCATTTTCTATTGTCAAGTATCTCATATAATTTGTAGCAACCAAGAAATATTATTATTACTGTTTAAATATTATTAAACCTTTGTGTATAATTAATACTGTCAAAGATAGATTTGAGCAAGGAATATTGGCAGATCCCTATGGCAGAGAAAGACAAACACAAAACTGCTTTCACAACTCCGAAAGGTCAGTTTCAGCTCGTAGTCATGCCGTTTGGGTTGAAAACAGCAGGTGCAGTTTTTTCGCGCATGATGAGACATTTGATTGAAACACTACGGACCGAAGAGATAGATAATTTCAATGACGATATTCTGATAGCGACAGAAACAAAGCACCGACACCTGTAATGTTTGGACACGTTGCAGACCTGCCTACTGCTACGATTTTGCCGTAGCAGCTACGAAAAATAAAGCTCTGCTACGATGCTACGGCAAACATAAAATTGCTACGGGAAAAAAAATCCGACTATATTTTTTTTTACCCTTTACCGGGCTTTGCCGAAGGTCTTAACAGGCAAAACGCCCAAAAGTGTCCGTATCAACCACTTTTATATTCTCGCGTTGTTTGAAAGATTGCGAGACTTCCGGCAATTGACTTCCTGTTTATTCTGTTGTGAAAACAATCGACTGCATTTCCACAAGTTTTCTCTTTGATGCGTTCTATTTTTCGTGATTTTTTTCAATTTTTTGTGTGCAAGTGTCTAGAATGGATGGTTTGGATTCTTCGACTGATGAAGGAGAGTTTACAGGCTTCTATTTATTAGACATTGAAGTGAGAGAAATAGACTTTAAGTCGGAGGAAGAGATCGGTACTGACATTAGTGTCAGTAGCATGTATGCATCCGATTCAGATGGGCAGGAAAGTGAAGAAAAGGAGGTGGCTTGTTTGGACTTTTTGAAACAATTTTTTCAATTTTTGTAAACACATGGAGTAATAAAAAACAAGACATGACAAGAGCAGAATAAAAAGGTATATAATCAAAAGAGAATTTATTTCTGTTCATTTTGCATTTTATTTCATTTAAATCTATGCACTAATATCTATTAAGATGTGGTGCTTTTACTAACGTACTCCGAAATATCTCTAAAGTTATAAGACTTCTTGCCTAGAGCTAAAAAATAGACAAACGTGTGACCAGTAAAGGGTTATTTTTTTTTTAGTTTGGGGTTTGTCTCGAGCCAATTGTGCGCGTAGAAAGTTGAACTTCCGCTATTTCTAAAGTCCATCGTACACGATGCAGCCAGGGCGTGACCAATCAGACGGCTCCGTTTCTATTTCCCTTTGTTAAAACGTGGTGTCCATCCTCACAATTCCACACTCAAGCGCTCACTGCGAAAGAGTTTTCTCATGTGTGAGGAAGAACAGAACTGATCAAAGAGCAAGCTTGGGAGAGGACACTATGGAGGCTCTGATGGTGGAGAAGAGTCAGCCAGGTGGCATTTTAAACAGGCATCTGACCAAAGAAGACCTTGTTAAATTCAAGAGCTGTTATGCTGACTCTCTGCGAAAGTAAACAGTAAACCCCGACACCAAGTATTGTATTTCTTATCATGTGTTCTGAGGCAGGTAGAGACTGATTTTGTGCTTTCTCAAAACGTTTTTAATGTTAAAATATATATTTTAAGTACACAATTAACTTGTCGTGGCGTCCTACATCGACGGTTGTGCATGCTACTGAAAACCGGGCTTTGCTACTGAAAACTGGACCTTTTGCTACTGATTTAAAGAATTGTAGGTAGGCAGGTCTGACGTTGTTCATGAGACTGCGAGAAGCACACTTGACAGCGCGATCATCAAAATGCTATCTGGGTTTTCGCAAACTTGAGTACCTTGGTCACATAGTGGGGGATGGAGGGATTACTGTGGTGGGAGATAAGGTAGAAAAAATCAAGGCCATAGAACGACCGACTACAAAGAAACAAATTCTGACTAAATAGTAAGAGGGGAGTTTGATTCGCACACACGTAACAGCACGCCGTGTTGACGAGCAAGTCACATACACATTGCATACACACACAAAATACACAGCGACACAAAAGTATCGTGACAAATACCTTATACAAATTTGTTAAATAATTTATTATTATACTAGTGATCTTATTTAGTATGTAGCAATGAAACTATTATCTCAAACATTTCTTCTCATTGTTTGTTGACTAGTTTTATTTTCATTACAGTGAAGTGTGATTGCAGTTATGGGTTGTTTGATTAGTTATAGAAATATACAGATTAGGTTGTTTTGTGTGAATAAAACTGTTGTAATTGTTCCCTCTGGTGTTTTATGTGTTAGATATATGGGGTGGTTGTTTCTCGTGTGGTTAACACACACTGCTGTACCCACTGTTGAGGCAGTGGATATGACAGTATGGTATAGTACAATATAATAAATTATATAGTATAGTATATAGTACAGTATAGTTTGCACGCCAGTTGATGTGCCATTTATAGAGTCACAATTAGAGATGGCCTGGTTGATCGATCATTTGTTAGCAATCTGAGCCATCTGTCTGTCCAAATTTCTTGGGCATTTGGAAGGAAAGCACCTCGATCTTGTCCTGCGATATTGTCATCCTGCTGCTGAACACTCAAACTAACTCAAGACTGCAATATATATACTTGTCACACTGGTAAACTTTTCAGTTATCGTTTGAAGAATTTGACTTAGTTATTCACTGCTTACAGGGTCCAGCGGACTGCAAAGAGCCGAATCAGTACCACAAAATCAAGACCACGCCTTCGCTGAAAGAGGATTCGCCTCGCATAAAAGATCTGCCTAAACAACCCCAGTGGTAACACTGAAGGCACTCCACCAGCCGGTCACTTTACAATAAAGACATCCCAACGCAGGGGACGCTGAGGCTATGCTCTAATTTATCGAACCCCAGTTTACAAAAACAAAATAGAATATAAACATCATTATTATAAAATATCAACAAAACACATACATATAAAATGCCTACATTGCCAAATAATAACATCATAGGAAGCCCCAGTGACCACCTGGCAGAATTGAAAGCAACCAGTATTCCCAAGCTGATCTAACAGACCTCACACCGGAAGTTTTCAAGAAAAAAGGTAGGTGACTGGCCCAGCGAAGAAGAAGATAGTATAGTAGATTGATAGAACAGGGAGGAATGAGAAAGAGCAAAGGAGAAAGACGGAGACAGTGGGAATTTAAAGCACTAAATTTCCAGAAAGTGGGGATACTATTTATACTGAAACCCCCGGCACCCCCACAGGGGAGAAGAATTTGACTAACAGGGAGGGAAAGGGATGGGGGATATGTATACAGTATGGAATCCCCACACAAGTCAGTGGAATATATTAGTATTATATTCATTGTGAATGCTTTGCTACCAGTACAAGTATACCTGACAAGTGTGTTACACTCTCATCTTCATCACTGCTGTCAGATACCACTTCAGTGCACAACTTTCTTTTCCTGCCGCTGGAATCAACACCAGCCGAGTAACTCAAGTTACGCCTTGCTGCATGTCGAGATCTTTCTGCAAATACGAAATTTACCATTTTTAATTCAATTTACCCATCCATTAAGATCAATTCAGCCACGAATTTTATGCACATAATAATCACAAATAACAAAATTGCAATAATCAAGAACAGCACACAATGGAAACATCAATCTAATTAGTTCACAAATTAACTAAGTAATACAGAATACAGAATACAGAATTTATTCAACTAAATGACAACATACATTGCGTAAGGAAATTGCTCCGATGTTGGCAGACGGTCACACGCACAATCCACCTTTTAAGACTTTGAACAAATAAAAGATCTTGCATACACAGTTGCAACATTACTCGCAATCACAATGGATATGTACTATATCTCAGACAAACTATAATAAAAAAAAGCTAATGCAGAGAGAGAGAGTGAGAGAGAGAGAGAGAGAGAGAGAGAGAGGGGGAGAGAGGGCGAGAGAGAGGGAGAGAGAGAGAGAGAGGGAGAGGGAGAGAGAGAGAGAGAGAGAGAGAGAGAGAGAGAGAGAGAGAGAGAGAGAGAGAGAGAGGAAAATCAATTAATAAATAAAGAACACTGAACCTTACATTAAAATATACCATGGAAAAAATAAGAAACATGAATAAAAGTGACGTTGATTTTAAAACATCTCTTTCCCCCTTTCTCTCAGTCACACACACACGCCCACACACACTCAGACAAAATGCATAAGCACATATTCAAGACCATATGCGCAAGCCCACACTCAAGTATACACTTATACCTCACACTGTAAAGTCTTGGGCCAAATCAATAAACATTACATTTATAAACATAGATTCAACATTAAAATAATAGTAGAGTTAGTTATAAGGGGGAATTATACAAATGATTTTTTTTTTTTTTTAAAGGATGATAAATGCTGTGTCGTATGTGCACGCACGCACTCACACACACTCCGCTCAACTCTAATGCAGCAAATGGAATACAGATTTAAATTCATGCATCTACTTGTCTTGTCTTGTCTTGCCGTGTACGCCCACAATCAATCGTGTTGATCATTACTACTGTGTGCTATATGCCATAGTTGAGTATGGGATGCTGATCTTCATGAAGCGATGAAAGAAGCAGATTAAGATGATCATGAATGGTGTAGATTTCAAGGCAATATGATGACATCTGCTTTTATGCCCAAGCCAAACAGAAACTGGTACACAAACTAAACTATTACCAATTACTGTTTGTCTTGTCTTGTCTTGCCGTATACGCCCACAATCAATCGTATTGATCATTATGGGACTTGAGAGGAAGGTTTTGTATGCATGTCAAGTATGGATACGGAGCTAATAATAACATTTAAATCGTGTCGCTACATATTGGGCATAAAACCCACATATTGGGCATAAAACCAGATACTGCCGATTTCAATATATGTCAATTAAATATTCGATGAAATACGCTAGGCTAGATAGCTAGATTCCTTTCTGTGATTTATTCATTTACCGAGCTACTCAGCTAGTCAACAACATAAACGAGAACCATAGACTCGGAAGTCTCTTGACTCTTCTTTTTTCTTCCAAACTTTCAATATCACTACTACTTTACTTACTAATACTATTAGTAATTACTATTACCTACGACCTTCGGGTTATGGGACAGGATAGGATAGGATAGGATTAGTATTAGTAATAGTTGGTAGTAGTGAGACTGAAAGTTAACAATTACAATACAATATAGGCCAATAGGGAAGAGATTTCCGAGCTGGTTATGTCTTATGAGCATAATAATAGGTGGCGGCAGTGAAAATTTTAATAATTGTTAATACTGACTAAATGTGTTTTTTGGCAAACTACAAGCAAATACAAGATATACAAAAAAAAAAGTAAGTGTCTAGCATTACTACAACCTTAGATAATGCTCATCAAAGTCGCGACAAAATGTGCGTAACGTTAAACGCAAATATTGCACAACTTTCACACGACAGTCATTATTGCTACAAACACAGTGCAATAAAGATGTTGGCATATTTTGAAAATAAAAGTTGTTGACAGCATAAATCAGCAAAACCAAATGTGTCAGCATAAAGGTAATAGGAGAGATGTCATAGCAAAGTAGCTACAAAATGACTTTAAAAGTGCACACATATTGCACAGAACACCATATTCAAAGGCCAGTTGTTCAAAAAATATGGGACCCAGATATCTCAAAATGTGATTTCCTGGATGAGTTGTACATATTAATATAGCCTATTTTTTTTCAATCACTACACTTAATAAAAAAATGGTTACATAGCTTATAAAACTGAGCAAAATCATCAATTTGTACAGCGGAAAAACATGATTTTACCCAAAATTACACTTTAAAGACTAATATCTAGAAACCTATTGTAGATAGAGCCTTTAAATTTGGTATGCAATTTATGTACATATTAAGCAACACACACTACTGCTTAAAACATACCAAATGTCAGTATTTAAATTAAAAAAAAATTTCCAAAGGCAAAATTCTGCTGTCATAAATAATTGCGTATCTGCAAAGCGCAACCAATATCTTCAAATATCTGCAAGTCTATTGTAGATAGAGGTGTAAAATTTTGCCAGCATTTTAGGCACATTATGAGCAACAAAGAAATGTTACAACTTACAAATACAAGTAATCAGTATTAAATATAAAAATAAAAAATTTCGAACCTTAAGGGCAGACCCCCCAAGTTACTAAGATGTTCACTGATTTATGGCAAATTTCAGCTTTTTAGGTGAGAACATGTTTAGAATTACATAAAATACAGTTCATTCAGTGTGGTGAAGGATAATGTTTGGACGCTAGCTGAAAATGTGTTGAAATGTACAAAAATATGACAAAACTGAGGAAACTAATGTTTTGTTATTGAATCAAAGTGGCATGTTGTTTGCAGTGTTATTTTATACATATATGGCATCTGAATGGGCACAAAGAAGGATTTTTTGTTGTGAGGTGCACTTTCAAAAATATTGGCCATGGAGCAATATACCCCTAAAATTTAGGGGTAGGCATACAGTGTAGCATGAAAAAGAAAATAAGTAATAGACAGACAGGAAAAAGCTTCTTTACACCCATAAAGACATAATTTTGTAACAAAACACAAAAGAAATTACATGTTTATCTCGTTTACTTCCCGAGATATCATTGTCCTTGTACAAGTACCAAAATGAAAATCACGATTCTGAGAAAACGGCCGTCAAAGTTTTCACGCACCTTTTACTCCGCCAAAATCCAATTGTTTCAGTCCAGCTAATGAAATATACTGTTATATACAGTTCTTGTTGACCTTTTACTGGTCAGCCATCATGCCTTGACCATAGACCTCCCCCTCAGCATCATGCTGGCGAGCCTGATTGCCCTGTTCCTGGAGACGGAGACGGCGCCGGCGCTGAATGAAGCCTGGTTGGGATGCAGTCTCTGCTTTCTTTATCCTGTCTAGGTCCTGGCCCATCAGCAATTGCAGTGTGGTCAGGTTTACATCCATGGACAGGTGGTTCATCGCCTCTGCCAGGTGAAATCTGCCCCTGTTGAACCGCCCTACTGCTGCGGCAGCAGCGGCATCCACTCGCCTTTTGCCAACAAAGCGCCCCTTTGGCAAGATCGACCACAGCAGAGCATTGAATGATTCATTTGGGTTCTGGGTTTTGCCATGGACTACTCTCTGCAGAAGCTGGTCAGAAGACATCCTGCGGTAAAGCGGCACCAGCTCCATCGCAACTTCATAGCACAGCGAGGTCTTGACATGTCGCTCGTGTGGGCCTGGATTCTCGCCACGAGCACGTGCACGCTGCCAGAAGCACCACGAATCTGCCCCTGTTGACATAAGAAAAGATGATTTTTGTTTTTTTTAGAATGGATGACAATACTCCAGGTTATGACTACTGGTATTCACACAGCTGACACGCAGAAAAACATGCGCATGAATAACAAACACACGCACAAATTTTAAAAATGCACGCACCTTGTGGGCACCTCAGATGGTGTGGTTGACGGTCAGTGGAGGAGCAGTGGAAGAACGTAGCCCAGATAGCGTTCTTCATGAACTCGATGCTGTTGTGGTTCTGTCTGATGGCCTTCTGGTAATACAGTTGCAGCTTGCCGCACTTCTCAAGCGTCAGGCGTCCAGCTCCCCTTCCTCCAAGCTTTTTTTCCTTGGCAAGTCTCCGCAGCGCAGTGCCCATTCTCTTGTGGACGTGGTTGATGCAGTCTAGCTTGGTAGGGATGCGGTTGTCTCCATATGGTCTGTCCCTCTCAACGGCGGTGAATGCAACTGAATCGCCATCAGACAGCATTGTCCTGTGACACAAAGATTGAAAGAAAAAAATTCAGAAATTGAAAAAAATAGGTATAGCAGAAAAATTTACCCAACCATTGTAATAGGTAGTCAAAAGCCTCTTAAGCGATTGGTCCGCTCTCGAGTTTTGACCGAATTTTGCTTGCATTATAACATGCTGATTTATCCTTAAAATGCATCAAAACTATTAAATTTTAAATTAAAATAAAAGATTAATCCCTTATCTTGATGTTTTTTGTTGTATCTATGTTCGTTTTAAGCGTTATTGGTTTAATAAAAGTTTTCAAAGATGGGAGCGTGTGGTCTGTTTCAACGCAAACCGGAAAAGTGATTTGCATGGCAGGTCGAAGGGTACAGTTTTCAAATGCAAAGTGCTTGGCTCCTACTGATTGGATTGTTATAAATAGACAACCAATGGAAAGCTCTGTTTCTTAGCTTTCCACTGAGACCAAATGAACCGGAAGTTTTTAAGAATTTCTTTGAATGCGCTTTGTGCAAAGTGTTATATCAATATTTTCGAAACTTTTAACTTGTTCAATCGGTAACCACGACATACTAAAAAAAAGAGGAATCTTTCATCAAAATAATGCAATAGTTTGTTTTACTATACGACTTTATCGACCCGAGCACTTTTAGAAAGAAAAGAGGTTTCTGACGGACTTTTTTATTACGATCACGGCGGCGTACGGCATGGCTGCATGAGTGTGTCATCATGGCAGAAAACATCGCATCTCAGCTTCCAACATTCAATCTGGTCACACTGGTTGGTAAGTGAAACAGTTTCTTAAATTTATACTTTAGAATTACAGATATATAATCATTATTATTTACGCATTTTAGTTAGCATCGATCGTCATTAGGCCTACTCATAGTGGTACTACTATATAGGCCTAAACATCGACTTGTGCTTTCAAGAACTTAGTAAAAGTAAAGTGGATCGCTAGACGCTAGCCTACTGAAAATGAAATCTCACACTCAAGTGACAATCACCATTCGATAATTATTTAAATAATGGTGTTGTTCCTTAGCTGATTTTGTTTCTGCACCGAAGATAATTTTACTTTTTGTTTTGTTGTAGTACAGTCAGGTATCATTTTAATCACACAAACATTAAACAGAGTAGGCCTACACTGCAAATTCTGAAAGTTTTTATTCCCACGCCCAGCGTTCTCATATATTATTAGGCATATATCTATCTATATATATATATGTTTCTGAATCTCTGTTGTACAGGGGATGAGACATATGAGGCATTAAAGAATAGCAAAGCAGTAAGCCAATTGTCTTGTTTCTAGAGCTTTTATTTATGAATTGTTTTGTTTTGTTTTAGCATACATTCAAAGAATAAGTGTAGCCTAAATTTTAAGAGTTTATTACACTTAATTCTAAGTGTAACTCCAATTTTATTATTATTTTTCAATTGTTATATTTTGTACTTATGTTTCTCTCACTCTCTGTCTCCAGGTGATGAAACCTATGATGGCTTGAAGAGAACATTTCTTGCAAGAGGAAAAGGAAGGCCTCCTGATCCACCACCAGTTTCTTTGACCAACATGGCAACATAGTACTTCTACAGTTGGAGTTGCTCAGACAAGTTGGGAACAAGTCAAGAAATGATGTAAGATTTGATTCTTGCTGTATTATAATACTTAATAGTAAATTTTTATACAAATAATAATAGCAATTTTATTATTAGTAGGTTATATACATTCATTCACTGATTTCACACATTCATGAAATTGCATATTTCTTTTATATCTTCTTGAATGGCTGCAAACCTCAACTTATTGAGGATGCTGCAGCCAAATGCTGGGTATGTTCTTGTTACCGGCACTCGCTCGCCTGGGACAAGAAGAAGAAGACGAAGAAGAATGTGTTTGTGCATCAAGTAATTTATGATGAGTAAACATTTGCATATTTTAATTCGATCATGTCTTTTCATTTTTTCAGGTTGCTGATTGGTTCACACTACTGTTTCCTGGTGTTGCTTACCCAGCATTGCGTGTTAAATAAAAAAAAATCTTGGGCATAAAAAAATCTTTTTTTGTTTTGTTTGTTATTGTATGTCTTTGTCTGTTTGTTTTGTAGATCTATTAAAACTGATCACTTTGGTATAAAATATATTGAGATAGGACAATTTAAAGTGAAGTTATGCCATTTTTACTATTTCGGGCATAATTTTGTACGTAAAGTAAAGATTTTGTCCACTTAGGACACCTGTATAATGGAAATTATTATTGTTGTCATCCTAAAAAAAATTGGAGTTGCAATTTGGTATACAAAGACCAGGTACACAAAAAATCAGTCATTTAATGTTAACCGTTATGATGGTATCGATGCTCAAAGTTGGGATTTTTCATAATTTGACAACGGTGCCAAAATAACGTCAAAATTTACGACCTTGCAGCACCCATTTCTTAAAAACTATTAATCCTACATAAATAAAAATTATACCATTGTGTTCATAATGAAAAGCTCTTTAAATCTATGTCAGTTTTGTGTTGAGGAAATCATTTTTTTTAAATGGCTTTTGACTACCTAATTGTAATAATGATAAAAGTCAGTCCAATGAATAAACATGAATCTCGCACTATAATACTGTTCACACACAAGAGTAAACTGAATACATTTGAAATATAAACAAACATGAATCTTACACTATAATACTATTCACATACAGAGTAAACTGAACAGATTTGAAAATATAAACATGTACCTGTAACGAAATCCTGTTCTTGCCACCGAGTTTCTCCACAGAAACAAAGCCGCATCTTTTTCCATCGCTTTTGAAGATGCATAGTGGTTGCGCTGGCACTGTTCACGATGTGTCTCCATCCACTCGTCCCGCTGCTCCTCAGTGAACTGCGACAGGCCTTTCAGCTGGCATTGGTGGCAGTACGTTGACATGACGTAAAAGTCAATGACATAGCCTGTCAACACGTCTACAACAACGCCGACACCATAGTGTGAGACATGGCCGCGCGCTGCCACGTGCCATCAAATGCCACATCGATCCACTGTATTCCGTCAACATCCCAGTCATCTGTGGCGTCATCACTTGCAGTGACGGGATACTGTTCAGCATATAGTTTTTTCACTACTTGCAGCACCTTTGGCATGAGGCTTATTTAGTTAGCTTGTACCTGTGCAGTGCACACGTTTTCCTGAAGTCGCTGAAATGTTTTTTCAGTCATGTTTGGTATCCCAAACACACTGCACAATTTTTGCAGTGTGCTATACCCTCCCCCTGTTTCCATGCAGAATAACACAACACGTTGGTTCACATCAAAGGGGTGGTCATTCCTGTCACTGTCAAATGTTCGCGGCGAGGTGTAGGCGGAGTTCATGTATACACAGTTGTCATCTGTGCATCGGAGCACCATCTTCCTAGAAAGTCCTGATTTGTCCCCAAACTGGAGAGACACCGGAGTTAAATGTCTCATATATATTTCACTTTTCAGTATTTTGCACTGTCGCGTCATAGCACGCAATCTTTCCCTATAACAAGCCAAGCAATAGGACTGTCACAGCAAAACTGTTTATAAGTAATACTGTTCACAAATCATAATTTTCTTGCAAGTAGTCCCTGAATAATGTGTAAAGGTTTGATAGACCAGCTGGGGACTCGACAATAAATGTACGTCCGGAGGACGATGAAGGGGCCAGCCTCAAGTTCTGTGCAAATACCACAGATGAAGCAATTGTGGCCTTGTCTGGATGGCTAGGCCACTTGTAAACTGAAGTGCCTTGTTTGCTGTCAGCCTTCACCAGGAAGTTCACCTGTGCTTCGTCTTCACTGGCAATGGAAGTCACTTCACCGATAAAGAAATCCTCTACGTAATAGACTGCCACCATTTCTCCTTCAACAGTGAACTTGTAGTTCTTCACCAAGTCTTTATCTAATGCTAGTGGTTCTTCTCCAAGTTCTTGATCTTCTGCTTCAGAATCAATGGCTGCTTCAGAAGTGTTGCCAGGAAGCAGTTCTCTTCGCACTCGTTTTCTGGGCTGAGCGTCGTGGGTGATAGCTGGCAAGCACAAAAGAGCATCACCCCCAAGAAATTGTCTCAGTCTGTTGGTGAGGACAAGTGGAGCTCCCGTCACTCTCAAGAGAAGAGATTTCTTATGCAGGACAAGCTTCTGGAACAGAATCTCTGCTTTTAGTGCTGCCTTGAGTGTAGCATTGGTGGTGTAGTGTTGAATTAGAAGATCAACGTCTGCCACGGATTTACACGGCCCACTGTGTGTCTTGAGTGTGTCAAGAATGGACAGCACCTGCTGGTTTTTCTTCTCCTCGGCTGCCTGCTTCTGTCTCTCAGCCTCCAGTAGAAGTTCTTTCTTCTTCTCCACCACTGCTTTCTCTGCTTGAACATGCAGCCTCCGAAGAGCAGGGGCTCTTTGTGCCGACAGCTTTAGCAACTGTTCCTGGTCTTTTGCTGATTTATTAGCGAACCAACCGGACATAGACTTGTTGCGCTTCAGCATGTTCATGGTGGAGTGGTGAAAGAGGCTGCAGCTTCGACGTTTAAACAAAGAGAAATCTAAGTCAGCAAAGTACTCCTCTGCAACCAGATTGGTAATGTGGGAGTGCTGTAATTTTTCTCGCATGTGGCAGTCTTGAATATTATAGTAACGGCCCTCTGGCAGGAAATCTGACAGCTGCCTCTCTGTGACAGAAGCCATGGCAGCACACATTTTCTGCAGCACAGGCTTCACAACAGCTGCCTTCTCCCCATCAATGGTCAGGAGGGACATGAAGATCTCCTCATGGTGAAGAAACTTGATGTCTGGGAAGAGAGGTGGGCAGTCTGGTTGTAGAAGAGGTGATGAATCAAGTTGCCAAAGCTGCAGAGCTTGATGAAGTTTAACTACATACTTGTAGAAATCCAGGTAGTGTGGACAGCTGCCTAAGAGACTCCAATATGGCCCTGTCACTCTAAAGTAGATCAGGCCAAGGGCGATGAGATGACAGTCAGTTGTGTCATTACGACAGTCAGCAAGGACAATCTCCAGTTTCTTGTTTGGACTCGGCAAGTAGTTTGTGATGCACTTATCAATGTCGTGGCGGTGATAGTGTAGACTTGCTGGAGCTTGAAACGCATTGTTAAAACGGTTCTCCCTGAAACTGGTGATTGTAGAGGCTTTCTGTGCAATGAGGAGGCTTGCCATCCAAGCATCTCGACAGCCATTCTTGTCATCTCCTCTGGGGCCAAGGCAGTCACAGGCCATTCGAATATACCTGAATGCCAACGACTCTGACGGTCTGTAGAAGCCACTAGGCTGCTTCTCCCTTGACCTGTCCTCTTCCACTAGCACTTTCTTGCACTCTGTAGATAGGCCCAGCAGAAAATGTGCATTACAGTGGAGGAAGTCAAGGCCCTCATCGCTCTGAAGTAAAAGCTGTCGTTCCTGTTGAAGGGCTCGTCCGAACGACTTCATCACAGAGGCTCTGTCTGACATAATTGCAGACAAACTAGACAGCATTTGTATGAAAGTCTCTTGAGCCTCCTCCTGTGGGTGCAATTCACTGAGTTCCTCAAGGACTTGTATGGAAATATCAACGAGGGTGGAGGTATCCTCTGTTGCCACCATGGTGTATCCCAGTGACAGAGTGGCATCCTCTGTGGTGACTGCTTGCACAATGAATTTCTTTCCACCTCTGCTGGTTCCATCCACATGCAGATCCCAGTGTTCAGAGGAAAGCAGGCTCTCGGCGACATGTGCCTTTGTGACCACCTGCGCCTGGTCACACAGCCGTAGACAGGTCCTCGGAGATGGCAGGTCATCCATAGGAACTCTGGCATTGCAAACTTGCCGCACTACAACTTCAATGACCCGCCCAATTTTTTCACTTTTTACCTCCAACTCGGTCCCCAACACCATGATCATAACTTTGGCCTCCGGTGTATAGTGCCCTCTCTCATCCTTTAGTCTGATCACAGACTCCTCCTCTACCTCTTCTCTCATCAAGCCCTCTACAACTTGCTGCAGTCTCTGAACTCTCTCCTTGCTCTCTACTGTCTTCTTCTCCTGCCTAATCTTGCAGTTTGACAGCTTTTTCTGCAGCTGTTTAATTTTAGCCTTTAAACTGCAAATGTGCTTTCCTAATTCTTGAATTTTCTGTTCACATTTTCCATTTTCATGGGCATGTAGTATTTTTGCATTCTTCGCTTCTCTGTACACCACTCTTTTATAATAATTCATCTTTTTAATACGAATTACTTCTGCTTGTGCTTCACCAAGTAACACTTCTTTGACACCTAGTTCATCTCTCAAGCTTTTGCTTTGCAGTGTAATCTCATCAACTTTTGACTGCAGCATCTTCACACCTTCTTGACTTTTCTGCAACTCAGTTATCAACACTAATTTTTCGTTTGTTGACACCTTCAGTTCCCCTTCCTTTTCCTGCAGCTGCCTTCTCAGTGCAGCCAGAGACTTCTCTGCTGAAGCTACAGCTTGCTGGCTTTCACTTGCTATGGTGTGGTGTGGTGTGGTGAGCTGCAAAGTATCACCTAGTGGGCTCCACAATTCCATCTGAAATTTGTTCATATTTGCCCTTCCAGATTCCCTGTGCATACTCTTGATAAGTGAGGAGTATCTATTCATTGTTGCTTTCAACTTCTTGTTAAAAACTCTTTCCGAGTCTGAGACATCTGCACCAAGCATCTCCAATATGCGTCGCTTATTGACTACAATCTGCTGATGATTGCAGAAGATCATAAGATCAACAATCAGACCATTATTCACTGTGTCTGGTGGTGTCACCGACATAAGCAAATCAGGGTCCAGAAGGTGACTTCGCAAAATGCCAAGCTTCAGCAAATGGGGACCTACATTCCTTCTGTCAATACATGTCGCCACGTTCATCTGAATAAATGTAGGAAAATCTGCATCTGTACACTGCATTGCTTCTTCAACAACACCTTCAATCTCGTTTTTCAGCGGCAGACCTTGCAGCAGATTTTGGTCAGCTACTTTGTCAAACCTCTTGGACAGCTAGCCAGCTAAGCTGCAGCCTGTGTAACATAAAGAGGTTGCCTTTTTTTAGTTTGGTACATATGAACACATGGGTATACCATTATGGTCGTGAAGAGAGAAAGAGATCATGAGTGCAACTGCTAGGTATGAAAATACTGAATGGCCAGGGTACAGAGCAGTGCCTTGTTGGGATTTCTTACTCTCCTTAACCCTTCACACCTTCCTTATATTGATCCCTTTGAATTGAGGTCTTACACTTTTCTGAATATGATTATAAAGTATAATACTTACTTGTGACGCAGTATCTCAAGCTGTAGCAACAACTTTCTTGTGAAGGGTTGTTGGTCTAACTTAGGGCGTCGACCTCTGCCAGAACAACTTAAGTACTTGGATAACTGGTCCAGCAGAGGATCATCTCCTTTAATTTAAAATAAAAAAAATAAATGTATTCAAAACAATCACTATAACTCTCTGTGTATAATGTAACTAGTAAAACAGGCACAGGGAAAACTTTAAGCCTGCAGAACATGTCAAGTTTCAACATCAACATAGTTGGAATGTACTAGCAGACGACGCAGACTAACCTTCGATGCACAACTTCCGGTTTAGCACTTGTGTTTTATAATCAAATTTTAGGCAAAAATTCTACAAAACAAACTGCATCAACGGCAGAAATAGTTTACTAAAGTATCTATATTTCGTTTTAAATAATTTATTAACCATGTATTATGTAAAAAAATAAATAAGCCCCTTCTCAAATAGGACAACCATCACTTCCGATTTTTAAGTGCAGTCTTTCATCACAATAGAGATCGTGCTTAATTTAAGTTTAAGTTATTTTTCTTTATTTTCACAGTAAATAAGCGAACATTCTTCAACTATGATCATTATAAGTTACTTCTTAGTTAACATGATTGTGTTACTTACCGAAAAATCTTTCCATTTTCTGGAGAAATGAGTCGACCGGTTCGTGACAATTTTCATCGGTAGCCATACTTGTAAAATCAAACAGACTTTTGGGCATGGTCTCTTTCGATGGTTCGCGTTGTACGCGCATGCGCCGTACAAGTTAGCTTTGTATATCATTCGATTCAGCGAAAAACAAGCTTTCTAACGCTACCCGTTCTGGATAGGTTATTTTTGGTAATTTATTGTAAAATCTTATTTACATTTAGAGGTTTTCAGAACGCTGTTTTTAATTGAGAATCTATCAAACTTGGAGAAATATTTTAAAAAAATAAAAAGTACGAAACTGAAGCTCGATCATTCCACCTTTGACCTGGCTTCATTTGCATAGCTAGAATGACATTTTACCGTGCGAGTTATGGAATTTACCACAACAACCCACACCGCGAGACTGCACAATAATGGCCGCCATGGCAGCTAGCACGTCGCTCAAAGTGTAACGGATGGCTTTTCTATTTAATTTTTACTCTTCAATTCTCACATAATCTGAACATAAAAATTAGTGCCATCGACAGCAGAAAGTTCAGTCTTTATTTTGCAGGTAATTTGAAACCAGGGGGTGAATGCCTAATGTCTATATCTTTGCTCAAAAAACTGTAAATTTATAGGTTTTTTAAGCAGTTCCCACATGGCTGTATACAGCGTGCCGGTACCTAATAATAATAATAAAATTGTTCGCACATTTGTGGCACACTAATTTTAACAAAATAGTCCATGAAATAAAATAAATGGCAACAAACTTACCAGACATCTTGTCTTCTACAGGGATAATGTGCTGTACAACGTCACCATCTTTGACAAACGTCACGGACACACGTTTCTTTCTATCTTTTGTACTCTGCATCGGTGCGATGGTGCGATTTTATCGTTCTACTTGCGGTTTGTGTGGCGGGAGTTTGAGAACATGTGAATCTCCTGTGTTTGAGGTAAACTTTTGCATTGGCACGTAGTAGAAGTTATAAAAAGTAGTTTAACAATTGTTGAAATAATGCATATGTTGTGTAATTCCATTATTTCAACTGAGTAACATAAAATCTGACCACATTTATAAGATTGTGGTCCGTATAATGCGCTTAAATTAGAAATAGAAATTATAAGTTTAAAATGTTTATTTTCCCCCGTTAATATTAAATAGGTTCCATGGTGTAATGGTTAGCACTCTGGACTCTGAATCCAGCGATCCGAGTTCAAATCTCGGTGGAACCTAGAATTTTTTTTTTTGTTGTTGTTTTCCTCCTTTGGAACTTTGTCCTTTTATTAAACAAACAAATGATAAAACAGCAAATATCAAGTTAGGCTCCTAGCCCAGGGGGAGGGGGGGGGCCGTATGGCCAGACAAGGGGGGAAGATGGGGGGATAGGGATACACAATATATACATAGTGATTACAAGAACGGCACTATATTACAAGACACAGCAGCCTCTAACTACACACAATAACATATGCACAAATGAAAAAGCAACAACAATGTTCAAACATTTGTTTAATAAAAGGACAAAGTTCCAAAGTGTAAGATGTGTACGTTTCATTCCCTGCCTATCAAATTGTTTTGCATTTTTCCTTAGCTTAATAATTTCAGTATTTTATTTATTTTTACTGTCGTGTATCACAATTTAGATAAATAGCACTTTTGAATAAATGGAATTGGAAAAGCATCACACACAAAAATAACGAGCGAAGAAAAAGAGAGATTTCTGCATGTAAGAAGAAGTGTTACCTTTAAAAATTCCCTCTGTTATGGACTTTTTAAAAACAAAACTTTAAAAAAATAAACAAAACAACAATTTATGTTAACTTGTATCCTGATAATATTATACTGCATAATGTTAACTGAAATGATGACTTTTTCAATATTTAATAATAATAATAATAATAATAATAATAATAATAATAATAATAATAATAATAATAATAATAATAATAAAAGAAAAAAAGAAAGAGATTACTCTTATAAATTATAGCGCACTTATAAGCTCAGAGAACTTCTCAAAGCGCTGGACATCCACGTCACCCGAGACGTGCGTACCCAAGTCGCGCGCTCTGACGACCGAGCTATCCCTGAATAATAATAATAATAATAATAATAATAATAATAATAATAATAATAATAATAATAGGTTTCATATATAGCAAGCTACCTTAAAGAAATTAGCTCACATGCATTCACTTGCAGGCTACCATAAGAATAATATGAATGCACAATTTAAAAGATCAAACACACATATGTATTTAATTCAGAAATCCTACAAATATATATATTTTGCCCAAAATTTACATTTAAAGATATAATTAGTTAGTTATTTATTCATTGCTTACAGGGTCCAGCGGACTGCAAAGAGCCGTATCAGGACCACAAAGTCAAGACCACAACTTCACTGAAAGAAGACTCACCCCTGATCTGCATAAAAGAAACAACCCTAGTGGCAACACTGAAGGTACTCCACCAGCCGGTCACTTTACAATAAAGACATCCCATGCAGAGGACGCTCTAATTTATAGAACCCCCATTTACAAAAACAAACTAGAATACAAACATCATTATAAAATATCAACAAAACACATATACATATAAAATGCCTACATTGTCAAATAATAACATCATAGGAAACCCCAGTGACCACCTGCCAGAAAGCGTCTAATATTTCCAAGCTGATCCAACAGACCTCACACACAAATGAGGAGTTTTGTCCCAGAAGAGTTTTCAAGAAGACAGACAGACACAGAGAGAGAGACAGAAAAAGAAAGATGGTCACAGAGAGAGAGAGAGAGAGAGAGAGAGAGAGAGAGAGAGAGAGAGAGAGAGAGAGAGAGAGAGAGAGAGAGAGAGACAACGAGAGAGAGGGAGGGAGACAGACAGAGAGGGTGAAAGTGATAGTAAATAATAAAATGTGTGTTTCTGTGTGTGTGAGAGAGAGACTGAGAGAACATAAAGACAGAGACAGAGAGACAGAAGAGTTAAAGACAAGGAGGGTGAGAGTGAGAGCATGGAAGTAAATAATCCATTATATGTGTGTGTGGGTGTGTGTGGGTGTGTGTGGGTGTGAGGATGTTTACACGGCGTTATTGGGACAAACTAGTGCGAGTTTGCATACGTTCTTTGGACAGACCTCCTTGTTGGGACGTCCATTTAATGATCCGTGAGGGTTAGGGCTAGGGTTAGGGCTAGTGTTAGAGTTAGGTTAGGGTTAGGGTTAGAACACTTTAAAGTACTTAAAAACGGGGTCGTAGCACGACCCATTGTCCACAGAACGTATGTGGCGATAGAGGAAAGTCCAAATAACGGTGTCTGCGCAAGTATGTGTGGGTGTGAGTGTGTATGGGTGGGTGTGTGGGTGTGATAGAAAAAGAGACAGACAGACAGAGACAGAGATGGAGACAGAGAAGAAATAACATTTTCAAAGCAAACGACATCCCTGAATGTTTTATTTATATATTTATTATAGCATGAATTCAGAAACTAGTGGGTAAAATATGTTTAGGTACAGTATAACTTTCAACAAGAGATGGTGAATGCAAGCTGTTTCATTTTGCACACATGCACATAGCAAACTGCGTACTGCGTCCGTCTAGGCCATTATTTAAGGCGTATCATTGATAAACAAGATCAGACTGTATCAGAGCACAATCCTATCCTATCATATCCTATCCTATCCCGTAACTCAAAGGTTGTTAGGGCACCACAGATTATCATTTAACCAGCATACTCCATCTTTCTCTGTTCTCAGCAACCCTCATGGCTTCGTTCAGTGTCAAACCAGTCCATTCTCCAATGTTGTCCTCCCACCTCTTTTTATGTCTCCCTCTTCTTCTGCCTCCTTGCACTGTGCCTTGCAGAATGGTTTTTGCAAGGCCTGAGGCTCTGGTAATGTGGCTAAACAATCTGAGTTTCAGTTTCTTCACCACTGTGAGCATGTCATCGTGTTGTCCAATGGCTTGTGTGATGGTCTGTTGGGCTTCGTGGGTGAGGTGCTGGGTATAGAAAATGCCCAGAAGTCTTCTGTAGCTTTGTATTCTTCGTTGTAGATCTGCTGTGAGGGTCCATGTTTTGCAAGCTTATAGGAAGATGGAGATGGCAAGGGTGAGCAGCAGCCTTACCTTGGAATGTAGACTGATGGTTCTGTCTTTCCAAATGGGCTTCAATCTTGTCAGGGCTGCAGTTGTTTGTGCGATCCTGGAGAAGATTTCCTGTCTGGACCCATTATTTGATACAATGACTCCATCTGGAGAGGACTTCCTGATACAATGGCACCTAAATATTTCAAACTATGCACTGTGTTGAGGGATTGGCCTTGGATTTTGATGTCCATGTTGATGTCATTGGTGTTGTTAGTCATCATTTTGGTCTTTTCAGCACTTATTTCCATTCCATAGGCTCTGGAGGTGGTGTCAAGCCTCTGTACCAGCTGTTCAAGTTCTTGTTTTTCTCCAGCCAATCCATCAATGTCATCCGCAAAACGAGGTTGGAAATTGCTCTACCCCCTATGCTGACTGTGCCTTCGTGATCTGCAAGGGCATCTGACATGATGCATGCTAGGAAGATGTTGTAAAGTGCTGGAGAGAGTAGGCATTCTTGATGCACACTGATTGTTGTTCTGAACTGGTAGCCTTGTCATACAGGCTTTTGATGACTTCAATAATTTTAGTGCCGATGTTGTACACTCTCATGGTTGCACACAGAGCTGCATGCCAGACTCGGTCAAAGGCTTTCTTGAAATCTACAAACACATGATATAGATGTTGTTGGTACTGTAGGTATTTCTCGCAGATTATTCTGAGGTTAAAAATCTGTTCAGTGGTACTTCGCCCTGCCCTGAATCCTGCTTGTTTTTCAGCTATGATTTGTTCGGCTTGGAGTTTCAACCTGTTGCAGTATTATTTTCAGGAGGACCTTGCTGGGATGGCTGATGAGGCTGATAGTGCGGTAATTTTCACACTCCCGAAGGTTACCCTTTTTGGGAAGAGTGATGACAAGCGACTGGGTCCATGGTGTAGGCCACTCACCACTCTGCCAGATCTTGTTACAGATACAGGACGCACACAAACATATGCTATTGAGAACAGATTACAGAAACAACACCACGAATAAGAGTTAACAGTGTACTGACATAGTACTAACTAGAAAATCACAGCAATGAAGGTAAAAATATCACACAGGTCTTAGAAGACAGGCACACTAAGGCATCACAGAAATAGTTAATTATATTGCACTATGTTGTATTGTATCATGGATGATGAAATGTCACTTCCAGACCGAGGTCTTTACAAAGACCCAGCGGCTTTATGCAATGCAGAGAGCCTACAACAAAATCAACAAAAACTCCAAAACGTGCTGGTCATGACACTTGTGCTTGCAAAGGCTAAATTCAGCTAAGGCGTTCAGCACATAGTTCCAACTGCTACCCCCTCTTGTCGTAAACCTTTGCGTAACATGAAAAATGGCAGACATACTATACTTTTGTATGCTACTGAGGAGAGATTTCAGGCATCAATGTATCCTTTGAGATAGAACCTACGCTTTTGATGTTTATGATTGCAGATCTGTTCAGAGACAAGGTGGAACACCCATTCCCAAGGGGAGATTCTCTACCTCCACTGATGCAAAAATTGGTCACATTAGTTTTTTTTTCATTCAGGGACATTTCAACAAACTACATGTAATAGAAACCTATTCGATATGGACCGACAAACAGTACATAGAATTATCTCTCGATTCTTCTCAATTCTGTCTCGAAGGCTGGGAGAATACGTTAAGCTTTCAGCCATCAAAAGAGAAGCAGATGTTGTGATTGAGAGTTTTTATCAGTTAGCAGGTTTCCTAAATGTACTGGATTGCCCTGATTATACACATGATTAAGTTATTGCATCCTGTCATCAATGAATTTGAATATATCAATCCCAAAGGCAAGCACACAATCAATGTACAATTTGTCTACAATGCAGAAATGTTCATCACAAAATGTGTTGTCCACTGGCCGGGTTCAGTACATGACTCATACATCCTGTGGGAAAGCAACATCTTCCGCAACTTTGAGGGACCACAGAATCCACTACAGGGTGTTTTCCTTGGAGACAGTGGCTACATGTTGAGACCGTGGCTCATAAATCTCATTCCCAAACCAGTTGGTAGAGGTCAAGCATGCTACAGCACTGATCACTGTATTGTATTGTGTTGTACTGTATTGTATCGTATCACAGCTGGTAAAATGTCAATTCCAGGACAACACTGTGAGATCCTTCAGTGCATTCATAGAGAACAGTGATATTTTTGTCTGCAGCAAGTATTGTGTTGTGTTGGGTTGTGCTGTATTGAGTTATGTTGTATTACAGCTGCTGAAATGTCAGTTCCAGTTACAGGACAAATTTCTTCAGTGAGTTTCTAAAAAACAATAATGTATTGGATTCAATCAGATCACAGGTGACGAGACGTTTTTTTCCAAATGGCAATGCACTGTACAGTATTGCATTGTTTTGTGTTCTCTTGTCTTGCATGTCTTTTATCACAGCTGTTCAAAGGTCAGATACTGTAGAATGCTGTAAGGAACGCCCGTGAGATTCTTGAGAGCAGTGATACTTTTCTTCTGCGTTAACAGATACTTTCTCACAGACAATCGGCAGCATGACTTTAATGATCTGGGATCCCCTGAAGAAGCAAAAATGCAGCAATGAACAAAAAAACTAAAAAAAGGAAATATAGAAGTAAATGGAAAGTAAATAAAGAATTATGTTAAGATTGAGATGCACACAATAGATCTGATCATTTTGTTTTGCAAAGCATGCAATAACAGCATTTACCTTTGATCTGATTTTGCGTTGTTGCTAGAAGAAGCCTTGTATAATGTTGGTAATTTTCGTCAGTCGATATTGTTGAGAAATTTATGGAATTACTTATTCATTATCGATCGAAGCTTCTAGACCTTATGGGTAAAAGCTGGTAGAATCTAAACATTATATGACGTAAGGCAGTGCGTAGTTCTGGTGAGGAGTTTTATTTTGATTGGGTGTTATTGTGTCATGCTGGAATGTACTAACTTTTTCTCGACTTTAGAGAGGCTATAGAAGTAATGCACTGTCTACCTATGAGGATGATTTTTGTAGTGATTTTCGGAAAGCGATCTTGTATGCACCTGTTGATGTTTACTGAATAAAGTTGGAGAACTTTATACGATGACTCCTGCCTTGTTGCTGAGTGAACAGGTTACGTGGATAAACAAATTCGAGTTATACATATCAAGATTCAAGCATCAGGGCTGAATCAATTATTGATAAATAATCATGTGACAAAGTAAATAGAATGGAGAGAGAGAGAGAGAGAGAGAGAGAGAGAGAGAGAGAGAGAGAGAGAGAGAGAGAGAGAGAGAGAGAGAGAGAGAGAGAGAGAGAGAGAGAGAGAGAGAGAGAGAGAGAGAGAGAGAGAGAAATGTTTGTATGTTTAATTTTTATTCATTTTTTTATTGTATCCATGTGCCCCAAGCGGTTCTATGAACTGACTTCAAAAAGAGAGAACAAGAAAGAGAGCGAAGCACTTAATGTACGCACAAATATTAAAATCACCATCTGGGATTTATTGCTTGAAGCTAAAACACTTACAAATATATAAGAAAATTCTGTTGTTTTAGTAAGTGCACTTGTAGTTGTACTGACAGAACCTTAAAAGCTATGAATAATGCTCACTGAGCATGTCTACTGACGCTGAGATGGCGCGACACAGAACATCATCATCATCACCATAATCATCAAGGAGTCAAAGAATTAACTCACCACGAATGCTGGCAAAAAACTCTGTCACCTCTTTGACATTTTCATCATCCACATCCAAGGGAGCTAAGGCTTCCCAAGGGTAGCGTCCCTTTTCATCATGGACCCACGGCAATACGCCGAACTCATAAAGCAGCTTAATGTACTTGCTATCATCTGAAATGTGAACAAATAAAATATATGAATAAATAAATATTGTTAAAAAAATATAAATAAATACATACATTAATTAATAAATAAATAAATATGCCAAAAAAAGAAAGAAAGAATAAATAGATAAATAAATGTACAGAATAATTTCTGAAGTCTCTGCACCCTTGCATGGAAAACCCCAACTTACCTCCCTTGTGATTTGTCTTGGACGCAATAAGTAAAGTAGCATAGAAGAGACAAAGCTTGCACACCCTCAAACATGGGTGCATTCAACCACACACACGCATTATTATTGCCATCCACCTCTTGACTGCTTATGACAACTTATCTTGTTATACAAAAGTGTGACGAAATATGCTAATGAGGAGTTATCTCTTCATCATCATTGTGACGTTGATTTCTCGTTATAGTTAAACAGTCAGGAACACAAATACGCCCCATGGCACGGCTCAGAACATCAGCTGTCTAACATTCATAAGTTAGGTATGACATCCCTTTTCACTGACACCTCCATCTCTCCCCGCACCCTACCCCTTGACCTTTGCCCCCACCCTTCTCTCGTCCCACCCCACATGACTGCAAAGCCGGACTATGCAGAAAACGGACATAGACAAAAGGGATGCAATACCTCGCACCAGTACACCAAATATTCAGCAAAAAGGACTTCATTAGTGACAGTCTAGCCAGCAACAAACCTGACATTTGTGCTGTAGATCATGCAAATAGTCTATCATTTATTGTGGAAGTGGCCACACCGTATGATTCCTTTATAAACACGTACCTGCTATAACCAGACATTTCTGAAGTACAAACCTTTGTGTAATGCTCTAAATAATGCAAGATTCTGAACAAAAATCATAGTATTGGTAATTGGCTCTTTGGGACTAGTGCACATAAAGTTTGAGTTTGGATGCCAGCTCGTTGGACCATAATGGCAGCAGAGTAAAAGCCTCTCTCGATTCCTATCAACCAGTGTCCTGATCGGCTCTAGAAGGTGTGGAAGCTGAGAAGATTCAGGGTGCGGGTGACGTAATCAACGAACTGTGCTGAGTTCATTACAATATTGTTACAAGTAACGGTTTAGGTTGTGATAATGTTATCAAAATATGTGTGTTTGTGTGTATGTGTTTGTGTATATGTGCGAGTGTATTCCAAGTTATTAGTAAACTACACAGATATGCTCACACACTCACAGACCAAACACAAGGTCCACAAAAACAGAAGGCAAACTTATTTGGAACACCTTTCATTGTCAAGGGAGATTTGCACTGAGTTAACAACCATTTAATAATGGTTAGACTGTCACTAATGAAGTCCTGAAACTGCACACGTTTGTCACAGAACACGCTACAGTAATTGATGACTATAGCTTTCTCCCCCTCCTTTAAACACCAAGTCAACCACCCTATCGTGCCTTTCAATATAGAGTCTCTTTAGCTCTTTACATCCGTTCAGTGCGTGTGAGTTTGAATCTGTATAAAAATTACAGAGCAGGCACCAAATGTGGATAACACTATTGGTTTCTAACAGTTGTAGCTTCTCCTTACAAACCTAACCAAATTATCATTGAAGTTTTTGTTGGCCAGATGTCCGAGAAAAACAGTCATGTTGGCGGACGGCAGGTCCAGGCATTGAAAGCATCCCTGCTGCTGGAGCCACTGCCAATGGTCAAAGGTCCTCCGTCTCCATTCTCTTGACGGCACTATAAACCAGCTGTGAATCAGTCAAGCTTCCCTTGAAGCTTGGATTAAGACGGCGTACAAGTCACTGGCCTCGTCGGTCTCCAGTTGAATGTGGAGGCTCATGCACAGCTCGTTCAGCTCCACAAATGTCAATCTAGGCCAGTACACCTTACTCGTCTTTTGCAGTCACTGGTTGTCACTGATGGCATAACCACCAGAGTTTTCGTCGCCAGGTAGTGAGGCTGGTACTTTTCGTTTTGACATGTGTAGGGCGAAGCTGTGACGTGCCATGGCTCTCATGTGATGATCGTCGCTGTTAAGAACGGACAGAAGGAAGGACACACTTTTGGCGTGGTAGACAATGCTTGGTTTGATGATGCCCAACCCTCACTTCCCTCTCGGCTTGAAGAGTTGGGCAAGCGTAGATGAGCAGTTCAGTTTAAATTGCTTTGGCAAGAAGTTGACAATGTGGTCTTCCAGCTCTTTGAGGACCTTCTCTGTAAAGTGAATGTTGCAATAGAAAAAGTTTAACTTTGATGATGCCATGGTGTAAATAACACACGCACGCACAAGCAACACACACCCACACACACACACCCACACACACACGCACACACACACACATATATATATATATCCCCACTTACGCTTATGATAGACAAGAATGTGGTAAGGGGAGTATCTCTTGCCAGTGAAAGAATAGGTGAAGACTGGGGTCTCTTTGGCCCAACACAGGAGAAGCTTGAGGCATTCATAGTGTTGGTAAACAATGGCCAACTGCATGGCATCTATGGTGAAGTACACCCCAGATCCACCTTTGCGATTCACAACTATTTCAGCGCCAAAGTCAAGCAGCAGCTGAAACAGTCAATGAAAGAAAAAAAATACTAAAACTACCACATTTGAGATAAATTAAATTAAAAAAAAAAAAGAACTGTCACCCTTTGGAGAAAAATTCTGGTTATTCTCTTAGTAAAAATGAAGCAGCCCCCCAGTACATGGGGGAATAGGAACTAGCGCATTCTGGTTGTACATTTATGTTTCAGGCACTCGCCTGTCTAGGACAAAAGCATCAGGTTCTTTGAAGTACATGCATGCACAGAACAGACCTTGGTTTACACTCTCATCTGAAGGAGCAGTACAAATGTACTACTACTACTACTACTACTACTACTAAATTGGCAATTCCGACGTTCCTTTCAGCACTTCTGCTCGTAACCTAGGATTCATTATGACATCTGACACATCTCTTGACACTCACATCTCCAACACATGTAAATCTGCATATTTTGAACTTCGCAAAATCAGTTCTATTCGCTCTTGTCTTTCACAACAAACCACGATCATCTTAGTTTGCTCTTTTGTTCTTTCAAAACTGGATTACTGCAATTCTCTTCTTGCAGGCTGCTCCCAAGATCTTCTCTACAAACTTCAAAAAGTACAAAATGCAGCTGCACGCCTTGTTCTCAAGGCTTGCAGAAGAGATCATGTCACTCCCCTACTACGTTCCTTGCACTGGTTGCCCATATCTGCACGTATAGAATATAAAATTTCCACACTCTGCTTCAACTTTTTCTTCGGCACTTCCCCTGCATACTTTTCTGACATGCTCATACCCTACGTACCACGCAGACAGCTCCGTTCCGCATCAGATCAACGCACCTTCATCATCCCACTTGTCAAAACAAAAACCTATGGAGAACGCACCTTTGCTTTCTGTGCATCCACTCAATGGAATTCCCTTCCACACAATATCCGCCATGCGCAAACACAACAAGCGTTTAAACGACAACTCAAAACATATCTTTTCCATAAACACCTTCAATAGCTCCTTCTCAATAACACACAAGTCATGGATCTCATCATCAGTCTAGTATGCACACATGTCGTGGCGCTCCATGCACGGGCAATGGTGTTCGCTTTTTAATGGTGTTCGCTTTTTATAATTGTTATAAGTGTTGGTTGCCTTTTACAAGTTAATAATAGTTTTAGTTGCCTTTTTATGTGTTTCAATGTAATATTTTTATTGAATCTTTTTAACATTATGTTGTACATTTTTAGTGAATTTATTCAGACTTTATATACCTACTGATGTTGTGTAGTATAAATGGTGTATGAATGTGTCAAGCGCGGAGAGCACAGCCACTTGTGGCTGTGATGCGGCGCTATATAAATCTACATTTATTATTATTATTATTATTACTACTACTACTAATAGCTAGCATCTATAATGTGCCTAACCTACAGATCAAGGTGTACAAATGTGGGTAGGAATGGATGAACACAAACCAAACACCAACTTATGTTCTTTTTAAAAGTTCCTTCTTCATTTATTTAGAGGTATTACTTCTAGTTTTGCACTCTTGTACAAAGCTAAAGATTATTAATAGTCAGATTGACAGACAATAACATCTTCTTTCCATTGAATACTGCCTTCAGCATAGTAATTATTCTGTAAATAAAAAGGATTTTCTAGGATACATTGATGATGGAAACCCACCTTCACCAACGTAACACTGCCTTGCATGGCTGCAATGCTCAGTGGTGTGCTGCGATTGTTGCTGTTGCCATTTGGTGCAGCTCCTCTTTCCAGCAAGAGCTTTGCACATTCCAAATGACTATTTTTCACGGCTACGTGCAGCGGTGTCTGCCCTTTGACATCTGGTATGTCAATATTAGCACCATGATCTAACAGAAGTTCAGCACACTGTGTATGCCCTCCTGGAACAAAAATCAAAGCAGGATTTTAAAAAAAAATCGTGTTTAGTCTGTTACTAAAAATTTCCAGTTTTTGTTATAAATCAGACCATCTTCTATGAAGGAATAATATACTTACCCGTAGCAGCAAGTCTGAGCGGTGTACAGCATAACAGATTTCGCTGATCAATATCTTCAAGAGGTGTCCTTGGATTCAAGTTTTCCTTCAGAACTTCAATGTTCCCGTCAAATGCAGCTTTATGCAACACCGTGTCCTCTGTGCGATTACCAGCAAACTGATTTTCTATGGCTTGGGAAATGCCGATTATTAAAGACATTACTGAGTTACGCTGTTTATTATACATACAATAACTGTCATTGTTTATAAAGCTGTATCGACAACACCCTTTCTTCGTTTTGTACTTTTATGTAACGTTTGCTGTGACAGACATGACTGTCTTTGAGTCTAATAAATGTCAGTTATAACAACAGTTCAAACACTTCTGCTTATTCTGCTTTGCACATTCCAAATGACTATTTTTACGGCCACATGCAGCGGTGTCCGCCCTTTTCACATCTGGAATGTCAATATTAGCACCATGATTTAATAGAAATTCAGCACACTGTTTATGCCCTCCTAGAACAAAAATCAAAGCAGGTAAAAAAACAACAACAAACAAACAAAATAAACACAATGGTTTTGTCCGCTTTGATTTGAACTTTAAGAGTAAATATCTTTCTATCACTCTCTTCAGCCTACCTCATCTGTAGGTCTAATAATAATTTGTAATTTGTTTAATTTATCACTAGAGACTGGTCAGTTACCGAAGGATTGGAAGACCGCTGAAGTTACTGCCATATTTAAAAAAGGTACACACTCTGACCCAGGGAACTATCGTCCTGTTAGTCTTACATGTATATCTTGTAAAGTTTTAGAGTCACTAATTAGAGACGAATTAGTTAATTTCTTTACTGATAATAACTTGTATGCAAAATGTCAGCATGGTTTTAGAAAAAAAAGATCATGCGTTACACAGCTACTTCAAGTTATGGAGGATATTACATCATACATGGACAGCAGGAACCCTGTGGACGTTATTTATTTAGACTTCCGTAAAGCATTCGATACTGTACCCCATGAACGCCTTTTAAGAAAATTAGAAGTTTATGGTATTAATGGATATGTTGTGTCTTGGATTAGGGAATTTCTTTCAGATAGAATTCAAACTGTTAAAGTGGGAGATGCACTGTCTGATAAATTGGAGGTTGTTAGCGGAATTCCTCAGGGCAGTGTTCTTGGACCCGTTTTATTCACTATTTTTATTAATGACCTACCAGATGGTATTGCTAGCCCTTGTAAATTATTTGCTGATGATACAAAGATGTACAATACAGTGAATAATTCTAAACTTTTACAACAGGATCTAGATAAACTACAAAAATGGACTGAGATGTGGAATTTATTTTTTAATGTTGAAAAATGTAAGGTTTTGCATGTAGGTCGAAGAAATCCTGGGCATGAGTATAAGATGGGTGTTAGCGGTTTAGACAAACTGTTACAATCATGTGAAGAAGAAAAAGACCTTGGAGTAACTTTTAATATGTCCTTAAATTTTGACACTCATATTCAGAACAGCATAAACAAAGCAAATAAAATGATTGGACTAATTAAAAGAACTTTCAAATTTATCAATAAAGAATCATTTTGTATGTTGTATAAGGCTTTGGTGAGGCCCCATCTGGAATATGCAAATTCTGTATGGTATCCTAAACTTAAACGGCAGTCTATTGCTATAGAGAAAGTTCAAAGAAGGGCAACAAAGTTACTTATAGAATGTAGAAAAATGTCCTATAAAGAGCGACTTTTTTTCCTTGGTTTACATTCACTGTCTGGTAGGAGATTACGAGGTGACCTAATACAAGTATTCAAAATTTATAATAACATTGATGACTTAGAATGGAATGACTTTTTTGCTAATCCTCATAGTAATACGACACGCTTATCTGAAGGCAAAATCTTTGTTAGACACTGTAACACTAATATTAGGAAATTCTCTTTTTCATATAGAACTGTAAGACATTGGAACGACCTTCCAATGTCTTTAAAGAGTGCTAAAACTACTAATCAGTTCAAAAACCAGTTGGATGCAATTCCAAAATTTATAGACTTATTTTACAGCTATGACTAATATGTAGGCAAATTGCATGCAAGGCAGACCATTGTTATTGTAAATAAATATAAAAGATGGGACGTTCAGAAAGGCTCCACGGCCTACATCTGTCCCTACTACTACTACTACTACTACTACTAATAATAATAGTAAGGATATGTATATATCTAAGTGAGAGGATGAGTGAGTGAAAGATCGCCTAAAATCACAAATTGTGTATAGACGTAAAATAAAATAAATAAAATTGTAAACACAATGTTTTCGTCTGCTTTCAACGTTAAGAGTATCTTCCCTTGCTTTATATGCAGTTGGTTTCGAATTAAAATAGTTTTCTTCATAATATTATGCGCATTCACCTACATTGGCGAGTTCGGAAAACTTTTCAAGAGTTTATTTCATGTTGTACTATTTTAAAGTTCATAATTCACAAACATTTTTGTTTGTTTTATTATTCTATGCAAAACTAAACATTTCGCTCAGGCAGCAGGCATCTGCTGGACAGGGAATGCTGAGGGGTTCGATCGAATTACGTTGTGCATAATTTGTTCGATACAAACTACAAGCATGGTGTGTGGCGGCTTCAACTGCTCCAAGAATGCACTTGTTGTGCTGAATGTGCTTTATATCGTAAGTTATTTAGACAAATTTCCTTGAATGTACCGCTTCTAGAAAACATACAAATTATGATATTCGGGGCTTTTGTCTGTCGACTTACCTAAGTCGGGATTTGATAAACAATCAATGTGTCATAATGGTGTGGTGTGTTGCATGCAGCTGTATGCTCAATATGTGACGTGGCTAGGTCATGTCGGCTATGATTATTAACCTAATTATGATTATTATTGTTAGAACTCATTTGTTTTTTTTTTCTGCTGTCTTCATTTTTATTCAATGTTTCTTTTTCTATAGCCTACACTACATAATTAATTTTCAGTTTAAAAAAATATAAGGATTTTAGCAGACCATTTTTCAGGAGAGTTCCACTGACAGTTAAAGACTTCCTGTTGGATACTGTCCTAGATATTATTATAAGATGGTGATTCATGCACCAATTTTAGAATATTTGACATTTCCTAATTAAATGAAAATACAACTAAAACTTTCTCCTTTCCTCCTCCCCTATCAGTTCTACAGTTCGTAAATAGATGAAATAATTGGGGTAATTTGTATAAATTCACTTTTAAGTCAGACACTAGTAGTCAGCATTATTATTAGACTTATAACTTGAACTTGAAATTTTCTATGATTTAGGCCATTATGGCCTTTACATAGATCCTGGTAGTTATTTTAGCAACTGTCATTAGTATTATGCGCTGCTCGTGGTGGCTCCAATACTAATGGTAGCAAGTTGGGTCATAGAGGGTGGGGAGGGAAAGCCAATGTGCATCCAGCCTGCCCTTAAAAGCGTTAACCGAGGGGGCTTCAACAACACTCTGTGGTAGAGAGTTCCAGGTTGAGATCACTCGGTTTGAAAAGAAGTGGCCACGAATGTTCAGTCGGAACCTGTTCTTTTGGAGCTTTAGAGTGGTTCCTCTCAGTCATAAGCCAGGCCGCTGGGTACAGTACATACCATGAAGGTATTTTTAGACCTCAATCATGTCGCCTCGACAGCGACGGTGCTCAAGGCTTGGCAGGCCTAGGCTTTTGAGTCTTTCTGGATAAGGTTTGTCTTTCAATGAGGGCAATAGTTTGGTGGCCCGCCTCTGAACATCCTCCAATTCACAGCAAAGTTGTTTTAGTTGTGGATTCCAGACTGATTGACCATATTCCAGGCTAGGACGCACTAGGCTCTTGTATAGAGATACAAGTACTTTGTCAGTCAAATTGGTGATGGAGCGTCGGATTATACCTACGGTTCTGTTTGCCTTGGCCGTGCACTGATAAACGTGGGGACTTATATTTAACATATAAGTTCACTGCATGATGAGTGTGCCATCAAAATCATCTATAAATCTCTGTACTTTCATTTATTTATTAATTTTTTTATAGTCAAGAATACTGAATAGTATTAGTAGAGTGTTGCTGCAATTTTTATCAAACATTAAATTATAAATAAATAAATAAATCTCTCTCTCTCTCTCTCTCTCTCTCTCTCTTTTTAATCAACTCATCTCATCTGTAACTCCACCGCTCTTTGTCTCATGCGTCTTGCCTGGAGCAATTGGCCATCTGATTCTAATCTCAGTTTTCACCAGTATGGGAGTAATAGTTTAAACTTTAATTGGAAAACTTACATGATCAGTGAAATGTACGCAGTTTGTAATTAAAATATACTTTAAAGTTAACTCATTAACCCTTTTGCTGCCAAGGGAGAATTGCACTGTTACAACCATTTGCCAGGCAAATCTGGTTCATGGTTGTGAAAAATTACAACAAATTCTTGCGTGAACAGTATTAGAAATAACTGGGAAACACTTGTACGTTTCTGAAAGGTAATTACATTTTCTTATATATGTTATGTGGAAAAAGAAAATTAAACAAAAATTTTGCTAGATTAAAAAATGTATTTATTTATTTATTATTTTTTATTCAAATAAGAGATAGTGAGAAAGAGAGAGGAAGGCAATCATATCGTATAGTGTTATATTTTGTTATGTATGGGTGAGCGGTTTTCCCTGTGGGTTCGGGCATTGAATAGAATAGACCCAATGTTTCCCGGCGTGTTGTAAGAGGTGACTAATAGGGGTAATGTCAGCACGGCATCACTGGGCAAAAGTCGTCTACACAGAAGTCACCGGCCAAGACGGAGGAATCTCATCCTACTACTTAGAGGTTCAACGACCATGTGCTCAGGGCCAAGGCTAGCCACAATGTATTCATAGATTTTTTGGCTGTGGCCAACAACCTGGAGAGGACTGCGCCCTGCCAGGTCTTGCCCAAGACATACCATATGATGAAAAGAGCCACTCAATCCGTATGGATTGGTCGTCGCCCGGGTCATCAAGGACCATGCTTTCCGTTCGCCACCAGGACAGAGGTGATAAGAAGGCTACTGATGGACAACTTAGCAGGATCCGCACGAGAGACAACATTGTTATAGGAACCTGAGATGTCAGGTGAAAACAACGACCGACAAAAGCCACAAGCTTTATTTCAGCGGGAGAGATGATAGGCATGAACATGGCGTTGGATTCTTGGTCCACAAAGACATTCTAGCCACTGTCATAGGTTGCCGCCCAGTCTCCAGTAGACTCATTACCATCCGTCTGAGAGCAGTCCCTTTTAACATCACCATCATCCAGGCCTATGTATGCCCCATCATCAGACTATGACGACAGCAAAGTCGAGGATTTCTATGAACATCTACAGGCTGTCTTTGATTAAGTGCTCTGTATTGCCAAGTTTGGCCAAGATATGCACAACTGGGGAGACACATGTAGACCCCACTGCAACAACGAGACAAATGACAGGGGTCTGAGACTCTTGGAGTTTGCAAGAAACAATAATCTGATACTGGCCCTTGGCCTCCACAAAAAATCCAGATGATGGACATGGCACATTCCCAGCATGGAGCATCACAACCAGATTGACTACATCATGGTCAAGACACACTTCATGTCCGATCAAGCATCAACATTGGCAGGAAACGCACTTTTCCAGGAGCAGACATCGCAAGTGACCACGATTTCGCGATGATGTCCTTCCGGCTCCACTTGAAGAGAGTAAACACAGCACAGTGCACCAGACTGAAGTTCGACCTGGATAAACTGCAAGACCCAGAGGTGGCAGAAATATTCCAAGCCACAATTGGAGGGAAATTTGCACCACTGCTCATTTTGGGTGCTGGTGAAGTAGATGTCAACACCATAACCCCCATCTTCAACTCAGCTGTGACTGATGCTGCCACTGATATCCTGAAATTAACTTTTTACAAGGGTGCTAGTCAGAAATCAAAATACAGGCCTCATCATGATCATGGTTGTGTAGCTTTGGAAGAGCATACAAAGAACGCTAGACAAGACAGCTAAAGCTTTATTGGTGAATAATGATTGTCAGCTGAGCATCAGTGTGTGTTTGCACTTAGATTTGTAGTTGGACTTATGCATCGATAAAGACAGGCTACTTCAAGAGTTCAGCTGTGTGTAAGCAAGCTAGCTTTCTTTCACTATGTTATATGTTTTTTGTTTATCCAAAATGCATGATTAAAATGCAACAATTCCTATTCGGCAGAGGGAAGGAGGAGGTGGGGCTGGTGTCATTCACCTGTACCCTCTACCAGTGCCTAAGCAGCCCCTAGACTCTGGCTAATTTTTCTTTTTTTTAACTCTAGACCATTACCAGCTCTGTGCATGCAAGATTCATCTTTATGCAGTGAATCAAGTTTGAAGACGCTCTTACAACAATGTTCACAAAGTTTATTCACAATTTATTCTTCAAATATTCATTGTTTCTACTCAGAAATGCCCCACTAGCAACAGCTGGCCAGGAATTGCATAACACTACATAACCTGAAATTGGCTGTGTCCAACTGTCACTTAAACAGTAGGCTACAGCATTTGTGCTATGGCATGTATGAATGTGTGTAATATTGCTAATGGGCACATTGTCAAAAGCGTTTCTTTCTGTCCTCTTTCTCCTCTCTCTGTTTCTCTCTTCACTCTCTCTCACTCTCTACACCTCCCTCATTCTGTTTGTCACTCTCTTCTCACACTCTTTCTCTCTCACACACTCTTTCTCTCTCTCTCTCTCTCTCTCTCTCTCTCTCTCTCTCTCTCTCTCTCTCTCTCTCTCTCTCTCTCTCTCTCTCTGTCTCTCTCTCTTCTAACACTCTTTCTCTCTCACACACACTCTCTCTCTCTTCTCACACTCTTTCTCACACACTCTTTCTCCCTCTCTCTTTCTCTCTCTCTCTGTCTCTCTCTCTCTCTCTCTCTTCTCACACTCTTTCTCTCTTACACACTCTTTCTCTCTCTCACACTCTTTTTTTTTCTCTCTCTCTTCTCACACTCTTTCTCTCACACTCTTTTTCTCTCTCTCTCACACTCTTTCTCTCTCTCCTCACACTCTTTCTCTCTCTCACACTCTTTCTCTCTCTCTCTTCTCACACTCTCTCTCTCACACTCTTTCTCTCTCTCTCTCTCTCTTCTCACACTCTTTCTCTCTCTCACACACTTTTTCTCTCTCTCTCTCTTACTCTTTCTCTTTCTCTCTCTCTCTTCTCACACTCTTTCTCTCTTTCTCTTTCTCTTTCTCTCTCTCTCTTCTCACATTCTTTCTCTCTCTCACACTCTTTCTCTCTCTCTCTCTCTCTCTTCTCACACTCTTTCTCTCTCTCACAATCTTTCTTTTTCTCTCTCTCTCTCTTCTCACACTCTTTCTCTCTCTCTCTCTCTTCTCACACTCTTTCTCTCTCTCACACTCTTTCTCTCTCTCACACTCTTTCTCTCTCTCTCTCTTCTCACACTCTCTCTCTCTCACTTTCTCTCTCTCTCTCTTCTCACACTCTTTCTCTCTCACACACTCTTTCTCTCTCTCTCTTCTCACATTCTTTCTCTCTCACACTTTTTCTCTCTTTCACACTCTCTCTCACAGTCTTTCTCTCTCTCTAACTTTCTCTCTCTTTCTCTCTCATACGCACGCACTATTATTGAATGACATTGTATTGCAATTGATCATACTTTTTTTTTCAGTTGGTGTCTTTCATCCTGATTGGCGTGGCCGCCTACGGAAGAGTGGTTGCAATCGTGACCAGCTTGACGTTGGTGGGCAGTTTGATCGCATGCGGCGTGTTCTTATTCTTAATATCTTGCGTTGGCTTGATCGGAGCGACCAAGCATCACCAAGTTCTTCTCTTCTTTGTATCCTTTTTCAAGCCAAGTCAACTGTTGCCCTAAAGGAGAATTTGCACAGCATATTGTAGGTCCTATAAAATCTAAACAAGATGGCAAGCCATTCAAAGGTATTTCTAGACACTTGCACATACCCCAAAAGTGAGCATTTTCACAAGTGTTATTTTTATCGGCGGTTTGTGACTCGGCTTTATCTGTGTTGTGACTCGGCTTCATCTTAAAGAATCCAAAAATAAAACGTAGAATGATAGGCCACTATCTGAACTCCATGCAAGCAAAAATATATCCAAATCGGCTGACCCAGTTTACTTTTAGATACAGTGCAAAGTGGGTGCATCTGTGATCGTGCGCTGTAAACTGCAGGATCAAATTTCACTTGTTGCAGAGCTAGAAACGTGATTGCATAGAGCATTATTTCTGTGTCGGGTAAATGTGACGCATTGGTCTGAGTTTATATTCGGAGCCGCCTTTGGATGAGAGTATAAACTGAGGTCTAGTCTGCGCTTGCCCTCGTTTTATTGCATGGACTTTCAAGATCCTGACGCCCATGTCCTAGATGGGTGAGTGCCAGCTACACACATACATCCAGCATGCGCTAGATCCCTTTTCCCAGTCACCAGTCGCCCAGGTGCCTTATGCACGGATGATGTGTAAAGTACATGCCGTGTGCAGCGAAGTCTTGACTTGCTAAATGCCCCCTAACCCTGGCGCTAAGTCGGGAAACGCACGGGCGTTGCCTTGGCCGTCGACTAGCAGGTTGCCATGTAATGAAAGGTCGGCAGTAAAGCTAATTTTAAAACGAGGAATTCCTTTATACGCACATGCGCGAAGGCTGTCGTACAACTTAATTGGTGAGACTAGTAAACTTTTGTGTGGAGTTGAAGAGTAAATATATGGAAGCAGTATGGGCGGAGAGCCAACGCCTTCAGAACGCATGTGTATGTCGTCTGCTGTAGATTTTGATTAGTGTTAATGCTGGATTCTTGATCCAAAAAGACATTCTAGCCACTGTCATGGGTTGCCGCCCAGTCTCCAGTAGACTCATTACCATCAGTCTGAGGGCAGCCCCTTTCAACATCACCATCACGATCATCCAGGTCTATGCCCCAACATCAGACTATGAAACAGCAAAGTTGAGGATTTCTATGAACATCTAGAGGTTGTCCTTGACCAAATGCCGAAAAAGGACATAGTCATAGTGCAAGGCGACTGGAATGCCAAGGTTGGCCAAGATGTGCACCACAACTGGGGAGACACATGTGGACCTCACTGCAACAACGAGACAAATGACAGAGGTGTGAGACTTGGAGTTTGCCAGATAAAACAATCTGACACTGGCAAACACCTTTGGTCTCCACAAAAAATCCAGATGATGGACATGGCACAGTCCCAGCGTGGAGCATCACAACCAGATTAACTACATGGTCAAGACACGCTTAATATCAAGCATCAATATTGGCAGGACACGCACTTTTCCAGGAGCAGACATCGCAAGTGACCACGGCTCCATTTGAATAGAGTAAACACAGCAAAGTGCACCAAACTGAAGTTCGGCCTGAACAAGCTTCAAAGACCCAGAGGTGGCAGAAATATTCCAAGCCACAATTGGAGAGATATTTGCACCACTGCTCATTTTGGGAGCTGGTGAAGTAGATGTCAACACAATGATCACCACCTTCAACTCAGCTGTGACAGATGCCACCACAGAGATCCTTGGCAAGCACCACCCAAAGAAGAAACCGTGGATCACACCTGAACTTTTGGACCTGTGTGATAAACTAAGAGAAATTTAAAAGAAAAAATCAACAATGACATCCGAAAGGGCATGCGCACAGCAAAGGAGAACTGGATAGAGGATCAATTCCAGGAAATAGAGAAGATCAATGCCAGAAATAGAGAAAAGTCTTAATAAGAACAACAGCAAGAAGGCCTACCAGACTGTGAAGTGGCTGTCAAGTGTTAAACAGCCCAAGATCTCGACGATCCAAAGCAAGTCTGGCATATGCTTTACAGCAGAAGAAGAAGTCATGGATAGAAGTACAGAATACTGCTTTGACTTTTGCAACCACACACCAAACGGAGACCCATCAGTTCTAGCTTGTCCCCAGAACAGAGAAGAGGAAGAAACCCTTTCAATTTTCAAAGAAGTTGAGGCAGCAGTGCAAGCACGAAAGTAGTGGAAATCAACGGGAGTGGACAACATACCTGCGGAATTGCTTCAAGCCGGAGGAGAAGCGATGATTGATGCCCTCACCATTATCTGTTACAAGATCTGGCAGAGTGGGGAGTGGCCTACACCATGGACCCAGTCACTTGTCATTTCTCTTCCCAGAAAGGGTAACCTTCAGGAGTGTGAAAATTACCGCACCATCAGCCTCAATCAGCCATCCCAGCAATGTCCTCCTGAAAGTAATACTCAACATGTTGAAACCCCAAGCTGAAAAAATCATAGCTGAAGAACAAGAAGGATTCAGGGATGGGCGAAGTATCACTGAACAGATTTTCAACCTCAGAATAATGTGCGAGAAATACCTACAGCACCAACAACATCTATATCAATTATCATGCGTTTGTAGACTTCAAGAAAACCTTTGATCGAGTCTAGCATGCAGCTCTGTAATCAACCATGAGAGTATACAACATCAGTCCTAAAATTATTGAAATCATCAAAAGCCTGTTTTGACAAGGCTACCAGTGCAGTCCACAACTGTGCCTTCGGGAACTGGTTCAGAACAACATTCGGCATGCGTCACGGATACCGACTCTCTCCAACACTCTTCAACATCTTCCTAAAGCGCATCATGTAAGATGGCCTTGCAGATCACAAAGGCACAGTCAGCATGGAGGGTAGAGCAATATCCAACCTCTGTTTTGCAGATGACATTAATGGATTGGCTGGAGAATGGCATTAACATGGACATCAAAGTCCAAAAACAATCCCTCAACACAGTGCATAGCTTCAAATATTTTGGAGCCATTGTATCAGACAATGGGTCCCGACAGGAAGTCCTCTCCAGGATCGCACAAACAACTGCTGCCCTGACAAGGTTGAAGCCCATTTGTAAAGACAGGACCATCAGTCTACATTCCAAGATAAGGCTGCGGTGCTCCCTTGTCATCTCCATTTTCCTATACGCTTGCGAAACATGTAACCTCACAGCAGATCTACAATGAAGAATACAAAGCATGGAGATGAGGTGCTACAGAAGACTTCTGGACATTTCCTATACCCAGCACTTCACCAACAACGAAGACTGACAGACCATCACACAAGCCATTGGACAACACGATGACATGCTCACAGTCCGATTTTTTAAAATAGGAAAGATTCTATATAAATAGTATTATTATTATTATTATTTATTGGTATTAGGTCATCGCATAATTAACATAGCTGAAAAATGACAACAACTCAATAGTCAAAATCATGATAAGATTTTAAAAGAAATTTTCAGTTTGTGGCATTGATACTTCATCTTTGAAATGTGAGGGATTTTGGTTTAGTCCGCAATTGATAGTCACCAGTTTAGCCAGCACAAGCGTTTAATCATCATGCGTGCATACTAGGTACCTCGTGGTAGGCGGTATCCTATTTTTATATGCCGCCTAAATGTTTACACATAAAGGAAGGAAGGAGCAGACAGGAAGTCCTCTCCAGGATCGCACAAACAACTGCTGCCCTGACAAGGTTGAAGCCCATTTGGAAAGACAGGACCATCAGCCTACATTCCAAAGTAAGACTGCTGCGCTCCCTTGTCATCTCCATCTTCCTATATGCTTGCGAAGCATGGACCCTCACAGCAGATCTACAACGAAGAATACAAAGCATGGAGATGAGGTGCTACAGAAGACTTCTGGGCATTTCCTATACCCAACACATCACCAACGACGAAGTCCGACGGACCATCACACAAGCCATTGGACAACACGATGACCTGCTCACAGTGGTGAAGAAACAGAAACTCCGATGATATGGCCACGTCACCAGATCATCAGGCCTTGCAAAGACCATTCTGCAAGGCACAGGGAGACCCGAAAAAAAGGTGGGAGGACAACATTCGAGAATGGACTGGTTTGACACTGAGCGAAGCCATCAGGGCTGCTGAGGACAGAAAAAGATGGAGTATGCTGGTTAAACGATCACCTGTGGTGCCCCTACGACCTCCGAGTTACGGGACAGGATAGGCTAGTCCTGATAGGAAATGTTTACACATCACCCAAAAGCTGCAAGTGGGCACCTCAGGCGGTTTGAGTTAGACCCTGTCTTGGCCAGCGCCTTGAGCAGCTCTTGAGCTGGAAAAGCGCTATAATAAAGGTGATAAAATAAAATAAAAGCCTCAGTCAGACTGATTATTACTGCTTAAGAAAGGGACACCATCTTCCAATATCTTGTACACTTTTCCTGAGCTTGAGCAGTACATGATCATCCTTTTTATGCTGTTCCTTCTACAATTTGCTCTGGCCTGTGCCTGCATAGCGGTCAACTCTGATCAGAAAGACCAGCTAGCAGAGCAGGGATGGCGCTTGGCAAGCAACGAAACACGCAAGAATGTACAGCAACAGTTTGACTGCTGCGGCTTCAGTGATCAAAACCTGCCAGAATCTGACCCGATGGGCCATCCCGCTTGCTTCAATGTGAGTTAATGGAAATAATAATAGTAATAATAATTTATTTTATTATGCGCAATGCTCAACATGCTCAAATCGCAACATTTATTCATTCTCACGCAATGTACAATGACACACCTTTTAATGAATCTGGAATTAAATAATGTAAATGAGTAAAACACTGGAATACATACAAACACACAGAGAGAGAGATAATAAGGAGATGGCCAATGCCCTCATATATGATATTATTGTTCCGTTTATAATAAACGGAACAATGATATCATATATGAGGGCATTGGCCATCTCCTCCTCTCTGTCACTGCCTCATCTTCTTCAGGTTTAATTCTTAAAACCATTGTCTTCCTTGATTTCGATGGAATTTCCTCGACACGTCACTGTGGGAAATTTCCATGAAGCCTTGTGCATACCTAATGTTATAAAAACGTAATCTATTTTGTGTAGTTACTATTCAAAAAGCTAATTCTGTGCGTTTTTATGTACAGATAAGATAGAAAATTACAATTTAAAAAACCAAACTTATACGATGTCATGAGGTCAGGTCTCTTGCGTCTAAATGCTATCTTGCCGCGGTGCTTTTTTTTACTTGTGCTTTTGAACCGATTTCTCTTCGTCATGCCTACTGGCAATCATTAACGCGACTCGGACATTTCCCCTTATACCTCCTCTGATGGTTTTGACCATGGAAATGTCCTTCTGACAAGGACGGCCTGGGAACCGTCTTGCTTCTGAGACTAGGTACGCATTCCATTGGTTCTATTTTTAGGCTACAGGTTTCCTTGGTTTGCCGTGTACAAAATATCATCATAAATCAGTAGCCTCACTTTCGCTCAAAATATGTTCAAGATATATTCACCTGAAGACAGATTAAACAGAATTGAGTTCTTAGAATTGGATTTGGGTTTTGCAAGTATTGATTTTATACCTCACAAAGCTGGTAGCTTTGAGGCTGCAATCATTTATTTACAACATGGCAACTTCTGATAGCACTCGCTTGTTCAAGGACAGTTCATCTGTGTAATAATAGCATCTACAGTTGAGACAGTGAATTACAAACAATAAATAGATTTGTATAGCCTTTTGATTCTTTGGTATAGTGCCATGGGCAAAGAAAATGTGGACGAAGGCCCGTCTGAACCTCTACCCATGATCAAGCCCCACAATGTGCTTCATGTGATTCTGCCTGACATCTGCACCCGAGGTGATGTCAACAGATACCTAACAATTGGGTCTTTCTTCATACTTTTCTTCACTGAGCCCATCTTCATGGCCCTGACAAGCCTACAGTTTTTTAGGGCTGGAAGGAAATCACCCCAGATAACTTCTATCGTTACGGTGCTCTGTTATTTTATATAGATTTTGTGAAAGCACCTAATGAAGCAGCATATTGATCTTCTGCAACATTGTATCATGGTCTTTGGGCTAAACATTTTATGTAATTTTCTCGTTTTAAAGCCATACCATTCTTTCTATAAAAGTGTGTAATCCAAGAACAGAAAATGATGAAAAACACGAAGAGGACAAATTGTGCAAAGTGAGGTTCTTACATGATTACACTAAAACAAAATGCGTGAAGCTCTATAGACCATATGGTCACTTAGCTGTGGATGAAAGAATGGCTAGAAATAAGTGCAGATTTACTTTAAGACAATTTATAAAAGATAAACCAACAAGGTGAGGGATGAAATTATGGATTGTAACTTACTCACTGACTGGTTATATGTTTAAGTTTGAAGTGTATACTGGTAAAAGCACAAAAATGTCTACATCTGGTTTAGCCTATGATTGTAATGCAATTGTATAAGCCAATTTTTTAAAAATCAAGATTACCCCTCTCGGTTTTGACACTTTTTACACCGGTGTACAGTTACTGTCGCGTCACCCGAGCGGGTTCAGCGACGTTCAGCTCAAAGAACGAGTGGAGGGATAAAACTCAAATAAAAAAAACTAACACAAAATGCCAGATGAACAATCACGCACTTTTATTCAACAATGTCACACACACACACAGGATAATGGGATACTAAACCACCCTCAACCCCTATCAAGACCCCCAACCCTGTATTTACTAACCAATTACCTCCCTTGTCTAACTGAAAACCCCAGCACTATACACAACAGAATACCCACATCAGTATGCAACAATAACAATCAATTATATTCCAAATAAACACAATTCAAAGATGAATCGACGATCAGAAAAACTTCTTGAAATTCGATCGTAATGAATTAGCTATCTTATAGTTCAAAGTCAATGTTCGAAACTTGACTATCGATTACTGGAGCTCAAAATAGTACTGCAGTTAAATATTCAAGTGAAGAAAGTAATTTACACTAGATATGTTTTTAGGTGTGTGAATGCGAATCTGTATGTGTGTGGGTGCGGTGTAGCTGAGATCCTGTAGCCATTGGGACGTCTCGTCCAAAGTAATGGTAGGTCCGGCGGTGATGGAGGTCACTTCCCAGCAGAGGCGCCGACAACAGAAGTGGCATTGAACCTAAGCAACGTCCACACCCCTCAGCGGCAAGGGTAGAGGTCTCAAAGCTGACGTCACCCGTCACGGTGGTATTAGCAGATAACACAAGGGAGAACTACAATCAAACAATCGCAGAATCGAAAGTCGAAGTGGAAAATTGAAGATCGAAGATCGAAGCCCAGTCCTGTGGACAAATAAAGAGTCTTACTAGCTTGTCCACAAAAACTTAAACACTTCATAACAGAAAACGCCTTTCGCCGTCCGCCATCTTGACCTGTTTATACATGCAATTCTATAATTCCATCTCTTAATTCATGACACATGGATGTCTATACAAATATACATAAATATTACAACTGCACCCCCATTCACACCATAGCGATTCATCTCAATCACACCTCCATCTTCATCACCACTCTTCACGTTATAATACATTATCTTTTCCCATTCACTATTGTTTCTATCACACTATAATACAAACACGCTTCCCTCATATCCATCACCTTCATCACCCCTCTCCAACGCAGTACATTGTCTTCCTTTCATCACATTCATCACCCCTCTCTCTCTCTCTCTCTAGCATGCATATTCCAGACATGCCTACCCATACGGAATTTCCGTATTTTTTCCGGAAATTTGAAAAACTCGGCAAGCGCTACGGAAAATACGGATATTTGTTTTACGGTACGGAAATTTAAAAAAAATGATAAAGAAAAAAAATCGAAATCGTTGGCCTGTGGTAATGCACCACATGACCTTTTTCCGAAGGTTTAATGCCGCAATGCGCAGTCGCAGTGAAGACCTGTGGCATCGAAGTTTCCGGTAGAGGCACCGAAGTTTGCCGATCCCGTTTTTGCACAGTCGCAGTAAAGATCGGTGCTCGTGAGACAGAATTTAAAACATGGCGTTCAAACGAATGGCTAAGCAAAGTGATTGTGAATCTGAATCTTAAAAAAAAAAAAGCGCGCAAGGGGCAGACATTTCTTGCGTCGTATTCGGAAAAGTGTCCTTTCGTTATTCGCGGCAGCACTGACTCAAAAGTCCGATTTGTGCCAACCAGTTTGGCATCTCCGCCGGTGATATGAACGACATCAAGCGGCACGCGGAAGGCCCATGTGCAGCATATGAAGAATTACGAGGCTTTGGAGAAGAAAAAGAACATTGTGGCAGCAAATCAATCTATCACTGGATTCTTAGCATAATATCAAAAAGGATGAGTGCAAAAACAATAGGTAGTAAAAGTAAATACGGAAATCGTAATAGTAATACTGAAATTTGAAAAAGCTACTACGGAAACTTCAAATTGAGGGTAGGCATGTCTGATATTCCGTTGTCGCCCTTTGACCCACTTGGCAACAACAGCAACGACATTATTTATACAAACGTTAAACCAGGAAAATCATATGAAAACCATATAAAATCGATAAACAGCTATTTACCAAAATACATCCCTTTCCCCTTCATTCACCATCATTCATTCACGTACGCAGACTCGGAGCACAACCACTAAGGAAAAGAATTGCAGGTTTCAACTCACCTTAGGTCCTCGGCTTGTGACACACGGATGCACGTACACTGCACAACACAACACTAAACACACACAGTACGGCACAGTACAATACACTGGTTAGTCTGAGAGTTCAAATCCGTTTCTGGCTAATGCTAACTATGGCTGGGACATCTCAATACTGGCGAAGTACTTGAGCATTAACAGGTGCCCAATCGAGGGCCACACAGCTTTAGAACGGGACTCTACACCTATATCACAACAATAGATGGCAGTCACAGTCCTCCCACTACAGACCTTTTAACATCCTTGGCCCGACGAGGGCAACAAGACCTTGGGTGGTTCGAAACACTTCGAATAAAGACCCTTACAGAAGCCGTAATCTAACCTGACACACAGTCACAACGCTACTTCTGTCAAAAGACTATCTGCTTGCAAACGCAACCAAAATGACTCTGCTAACTAAATCACATACCAGCACACAAGACAACCTCGAGTCGAGCTCAGTAACCCCTTTCCTAAATCAGCATATGCCCTTTTCCGCGTTATTCACGTGCAACCACATATACATTACACTTTCATACGCAGTAAAAGAAAACTGCTGATATCTATGTACACTGTATATTAGAGATTTTTTTTTTTAATCAGTTTATAGTCCCCTCTCTTCCCGATAAGGATTTTCAGAGAGGAGACTACTTATTAGAGATGTGCAACTATGCACAATATATACCGTCTCTAGCACGTGTTGAAAACTCGTGTCGTCACAGTTACTGATAGATTTATTTTTAAAATCATAGTGCTTGCGTGTGGTACACTGATAGCTAATAGGGGAGGTGTACCACAGTTGTTCAAAGAGGTAAAAGCTTTTGCCCAAAATCCCAGAGGTTCTATGCTTTGGCAGAGGGTTGGTAACGTGTTATATTTACAGGAGTTAGGCAACAAACCTGTAACTTTCGTGTTGACAATGCACAGCAATGTAAGTGATTATTCTTATGTCAATCGGAAGTCTTAAGTAAATGGTGCACCTAAAAAGCTTTGAAAGTTCGCCAGCCTAAAATTGTAGAAAGTGACAATACCTTTATGGGTTGAGATGATAAAAGCAATCATTTGATTGGAGAGTACAAAACTATGCAGAAGACTAGTAGATACTGGAAAACATTGTTTTGTCATTTTCTGGATGTGTCGCTTGTAAACTTTTATATTCTGTTGCAAGAAACACAAGGATGTAACAGAGCTTGAGAGGTCAAAGAAATATTAGTTAAGCCCCGGTCAGACATACTGATTCTCATAAGATTAACACTGTCACACCCTGCAATAAGTTGTACAACAAGCTGACGTAAAATCTCAAGCGAATCCATCGTAGATTCAGAGGATAGAACATGTTCTAATTCCTGCGATGAAATCATAAGTCTGGACCAATCAAAACGTGCTGTGGCGTCCCTTGACATTGCGACTGAAGAAAATGGCCAACACCACAACACAAAGGTTGTCATCGGATCAAAGAGCAGAATAAGCCCGGAGTGTCTCCCTCTTAGCAATCCATGGACCTACCCCCATCGACAGAAGGTTCTGCCTTATCTGATACTGAAACTGCTAAATATGGCAAACAATCATCTCTCTCACTCTCCGAACTGCTCGAAATGGAACTGTTGGCCTAGTTTTTGCAACATGTAGCCTACGTAGCAACAAGGAAGAGCATTACAGGAACAAGGAAAGAGGCCTATGAGTGAGCCGCAGCGAAAACCAAATTCCGCCTCGGATCATAGATTTAATTTTAGCATGTGACCGGTTGCTTCATGAGATCAGTTGTGAGATTAACCCTTTGAACCCTGGATGCCCCACCAATTCTGAGCCCATTCCCAATAACCCTATTCCAAACAGCAAGTACTAGAAAGAACAGTAAGCTTTGTACGGACCGCAAGACTAAGGTAAGGTTACGAGACCGGTTTATTGGTCTATCGGGGCACAGCTGTTTAAGGGCTAGACCGCGGTCTATCGGGGCACAGCTGTTTAAGGGCTAGACCGATTAAAAAAAAAAAAAATATATCGGTCTTTCGGGTTCAAAGGGTTAAATCACATGGAACAAACTGAATGATTTAATCGGTAGGTCTGACCGGGGCTTTAGATTTTACACTGGAGCTGATAAAGGAGTTAGGGGGAAGTAGTCCTGACACTGAAGTGTCTCCTTTCCAGAAAACTGGCTCTCAAGATGCTGCCCCTCATCCACCACCTGATCATGCAATGCAATCTGAGTGGCTGCCAAAAACCAACAATTGTCAATTGTGCTACAGTAATGAAAAAAAAACTGAAAGAAAAACTCAAAGTTACATGTTTTGTTTGCAGCAAACCATTGTGGTTCACAAAGAATAGAAATTGCGTTGTTGCAGTCAACCAGCATAACTTGTAAAAACCAAAACTCCCTGGCAATATTTTGTCCTAGGTGGTGGCAGAGGATGAAATTAAGAGTTGGAATCACAGCTGACATAATCAGTTGTGTATTTATGCTGTTGAATTTACATTCAAGTATTTAATGATTTGTTTCAAATGTCATTATGCTTCAGCTGCCATGAGCTTTTGGCCGCTTTTGTCAGCCTTACTAGAGTCAGTCTTACTAGATTTAGCCTAAGAGACATATTTTTCTTTTTATGTGGCATTAAGGAAACAATGTGATAAATGACAAAATTAGAGTGATAAATAATGAAGTAAAAATAATCTTTCTCTGTTGTTGTTCAAAGTTGGCTGTGTTTGGCTAATAAATTGTAAAGAAATTTGAATAATGTTTAAATTTTTATGTTCGTTTGTGGAATATTAACTTTTAAATTGATTTTTGCAAAGCTACTTTTATGTGTGTATAAATTGATTTGTAATTTGGCACATGTTAACACATAATGAACCAAAATTATTTATTTTACTATGCCTCTTACAATTGCAGCAGTTTGAACGCATTGCGGCGCTTCACTAATTGTTACTCAGAAAACATACTAATGGTTCAAGTTAGACTTACTTTGTATAAAACTGAATAGACAGTCAAATGGAGGTAATACTCTTTCAAGAAAAAAATCCTTCTTTGAGACTTCTAAGTGTTTTAAGTGTTGGACATTTTCAGGAAAATTAAAAAGTGTTAATAAATTACACTTGAATTTTTTTCCCTGTGTTATGTTGTTATTTAGAAATGTTTGAATGCATTAGTGTGAAAGTCCTGTCTTTTGTGTTTATATATCAACTATAAAATGTTTACGCACGATAACCACAAATTAAATAATAAAAAACAGTAAAAACAAAACCAACGAAAATGTGTACAGACATTTAACAGATAAACAAAAGTTAGATACCCATTCATTGCTGGGTGGGTTGTGAGGTGCATTGTAAGCGTTATTCAGTTCTTTGTGATTCAGTGGTTGCATCCAAGTAGTATCAACTTTCCCCACCCATGTTGGTTACCGGGGCGCATTGATGCTTAAGTACCCCAGTTGGGGTGCCGGGGGTTTCAGGATAAATAGTATCCCCACTTTCTGGAAATTTAGTGCTTTAAATTCCCACTGTCGCTGTCTTTCTCATTTGCTCTTTCTCATTGACCTGCTCTTTTCTATCAATCTGCTATACTATCGTCTTCTTTGCTAGACCAGTCTCCTACCTTTTTTCTTGAAAAATCTTCCGGGACAAGACTCCTTGTTTGTGTATGAGGTCTGTTGGATCAGCTTGGGAATATTGGACGCTTTCTGCCAGGTGGTCACTAGGGCTTCCTATGATGTTATTATTTAGCAATGTAGGCATTTTATATGTATGTGTTTTGTTGATAATTTATAATGATGTTTGTATTCTATTTTGTTTTTGTAAACGGGGGTTCGATAAGTTGGGGTGAAGCCTCAGCCGTCCCCTGCGTGGGATGTCTTTATTGTAAAGTGACTAGCTGATGGAGAGCTTTCGGTTTTACCACTAGGGTTGTTTCAGCAGATCTTTTATGCGGATCGGGGGTTGTCCGGTCCTGATTTGGCTCGGAAGAGTCCGCTGGACCTAAAGCAATAATAATGTAATGTAATGTAATGATGCTTAAGTGAAACAATTCTATTGTGTGCTCTCACCCTGACGCATCTGCCCCTACCTAAATGTACTGACATTCTAGAATTTGTTAAACTTACTAGAGACACAGTATACAGATTGTCCACAGTCTAGGTAGAGGAATTCCGAGGAAAAAAACGAGATTCTTGTGAATTAAGAACCTAACATTTTGTGTCTTGTTGGTGAACAGAATGCTCCATGCTGTAATGATGCGGAGTCTTGGTGCTGTATGAACAAAGGTAACATCAGTGCTGAAGCTGCTTCATCATGCCCTTGCGAAAAATGTTTTGAGAAAATGCGAGCGGTAATCTACAATGCTTTCTCTGTCACTGGCGGTGTAGGACTCTTCTTCAGTTTAACAGAGGTCAGTATCTGTTTTAACTAACATTCAGTAATAATATTTATTTTGTGTATGTGTCATTGTTAGTCAAGCCAAGAAAGTCTTTATTCACAGCGAGACTGCCAATGTTTTGTGTCTCTTGATGAAAGAAACAAAAGATATAATATGCACTGGCAACATGCAATCAAGAGGGCGCACTCGCACATACATACACACACACAAACCAATACTTGCAAGGACCCCGTTGTTATCACTTCCATAAAACACTACCCAACCTGTCTGTCCAAACGGGTATTAATCAGCTGCCAAGTCAGTCGGCGTCAATGATTTTGGCTTAAATTCAAACTAAAAACCGACCACTATGACTTTACAAGCAACACCAACATTGAAACAGTAGTGAATCCAACAGTGGAAGAGTTTGACGCTGCCAGGGCACTGGACAGATGGTGGCAGAGGACCACTAGAAGGGCTATGCACTGAACACAGCAGGGACTGGCCGCTAACTTTTAGTTTCCACTTATTTTTGTTTACTTTATGTGACGTGGCCAAGCAAAAGCATTGGAATGCCCAATGTGCTGCAATACATTTCGCTTCAATATTATAACTTTTTTGTGTTTCTTCATCAAAATTGTAATGAAAGTTCGAACATGCTGAAAATGTTTGTGGAAGGTAAAACATTTGACAACCTGTTTGACAGAATAGGTTAAAAAGTTGCTGTGGAGCTCTGGATATACTTGTAGTGTACAAATTCTGTATGTACATGCGTTTATTTATTGCTCCGTTCATTAATTGAGGAAATATTTACAAATTGGACAATTCATTCATTCATTGGATAGTCACGCTCTGGACACACATATTTTAATTCACCCCTTAAACGTTATGTCATAATGCTGGCTTGGCACTTTCAGATCCTTGGCGTGTGGGTCACAATCCGGTATCGCAACCAGAAAGACCCCAGCGCAAACCCCAGTGCTTTTCTGTAGCCCTAGAAGTTGTACTGATGATGAAGGCAGTAGTGAGCCGAGGTATTGGAAAAAACTCGCCTTGTTTATCAGGCTACTGCATTTTGCTTTGGCAGAAGGAAAAATACCAGCCTGTGGATGCAGATTTTGTTCATTTCTTTTGTTACCCCTTCTTTTTAATTTTTTTAGTACCCTCCTCGTTTTTCTTTTGCACGCCATTACTTGTATATTTTGCCTTCTTTTTTAATATAATGTTTGGTGATTTGGCTAAATATTTATTCCACAATCTAAACAAGTGAAATCCAACTCATTCCAGTTTCTTCCAATCCAATGTTCACTGGTTTAGTACAGTATTTAAGGTACTAAATGTTAGCAGTATGAACATGGAAGGTAAAAATTGTATTTTAAAATGCTGAATGCTATGACTGTTACTTGGTCTGGTATTGGAACTGGTGTTTTTTTTTATTTGTTTTTTTTTTTTTTCATTTTAATTATTTTCCTTTAGGCTCTTTGTTTTAAGGGATGATTCATTGGCTGACTGATTGCATGATTTGACTGACCTATTGATAATGGCTGTTAGAACGAAATGAAATCAGGAAATAGAAAGTTGCAATCCTGCTCCAATCGAAGGAGGGGAGAAAGGTTATTACCTCCCTTTTCCAGCACTGGTTTAAGTTTTAGTTTTACTCCTTTTGCTTTCTTTTTCTCTTCTTTTAAATTTTTTTTTGTAAAAATATTGTATTTCTAAATCATTTACATTTATTGTTTGCTAGCTGGTTATTTTAAATAAAAATAATAAATGGTTGTGTTTGCACTCTAATTATTTGCTCTCCCCCCCCCCCCCACCCCCAACACCAGCTTCAAAATTCTCTTTATTTATAATATTAGTTTGTTTTCTTGTTTTATTAAATTAGTTTTCAACACTTACATTGTTGTTTTCTTTTCTGTTTTTATTTATTTTAATATTTGTATTTCTTTCTTTTTTAAATTTTGCACCACAGATTTATAATGTTGGGAAAGGGGAGCACATACAGCAATAAGGGTTTCCTCAGGGTACTCTGGTTTCCTCCCTCTCTTCAATAATGGTATTGGATTCAGACTTTTTAAAACTGCATTATTAATTTAAAATTTTAAAAATAAAATGTGATTTCTGTTCCATCTTGTAATAGAGATCTCCCTGCCTTTACACCACAAGTTTGAGTGATTGATAGATGTGTTTGTGTTTATGTGATTGTCAGAGATAGATAAGATAAGATAAGATAAGACAACTTTATTATCTTTTACAAGAAATTACATTGTGGTGTACAATTACAATCAACAAGGAATAAACATCACAATAATAATAACAACAATCATAATGACAATGAGGATAAAAATGCACAGTCACATATGAATAGAATTACACTTATGCATGCTAACATAAAAAAAAAAAAAAAAAAAAAAAATGTGAAATGTGATTATTTTGGGCAAACAAAACACACACACACACACACACACACACACACACACACACACACACACACACACAACACACACACACACACACACACACACATATGTCATTTATTAAGTAATGAGACAGCCTTTGGAATAAAACTGTTTTTCATTCTGAGAGTTCTGACCCTTGGTGTTTGGTAGCGCCTTCCAGAAGGCAGGAGCTGGAAGTGGTGAGCAAGCACATGAGTGCTATCCAGCACAAAGCAAATAGCTTTCCGCACAACACGTCTTTCATACAACACCTGCAGACTCTCTTGTTTCACTCCCACAACCCTCCCACAGACGTTCACAACCACAACCACAGAGGGTGTGAAGCTTTACATTGGTACGGATTGCCATGATTTGTTTGGTAATTCAGGCAAAGTATGTAAATAGCATAGCATCTTTTATTATTATTATTATTATTATTATTATTATATTATTATTATTATTATTATTATTATTATTATTGTTATTATTATTAGGCTTCAAACTGAGTTAGGTTTAATTTTGTCATTTTGCATTTCCTTTGGGCGCTCGCTGCACTATGGCCGTATGGGAAAAGTCTTCTTTTATTAATTTTTTCCCATACCATTTTATTTTATTTTGAATTTCATTTTATTATTTTATTTGATTGATTTCCTTGGTTTCTTAGGCATGGAAATGCGGAGATAATTAAATGATAAATTGTAACTTAGTATTCGGTAGTTTTTGTGTTGTTCGTTCTATCATTGTTGACTGGTGTGTATTTCATAGACCTCTTTCGTTTTATTTGGTAGTGAAGTCTTTACTGTAGTGGTTGATGCTTTTGTTTGTTTTAAATTTTATGTATTTATTTATTTATCAGCTGATCTGATTGATGTGAAAGAAATATATTTTAGTTCTATTCCTTTTAATGAGGTTTTTAAAGTTTGCAATGGTCAAAAACTGTTTACATTTTTCATACTGTTGGTTTGTTTTATCGCAAATAGGTCATGTCATCTTGTTTGTGTGCTTGTTTGGATTTCATTAGTTAAGCCAGTTTATTTACATTTTCTACCATATTTAAATTTTAGTGGTTTAATTTGATTTGCAATAGTTTTGAATGGTTTTTATTCAGCTCTTAGCAAGTCCGCTGGACTCTATAAATATTGACTATCTATTTATTTATCTATTAATTTTAAATTTTGTTTCTGTATATATTTCTGCAGTTTATTTTACATTTCTTCAATGGAAATAAGGGTATTTGACTGCAGTTTGTGTTATCTATTAGGTAGGACTATCATTCTTAATGTAGTCCATAATATAATCAATAGAAGTTCATAGTCTAGTGCTGGATAGTTTATATGGTGTAAGTATTGGTATAGAAGTTCATGTTTTAGTAAGTATTTTTTTAAATTTTATTTTATTTTATTTTATTTACCTTGTCCCTTTTGCCATAGGGAAATGCGATAGTATTGGTATAGAAGTTCATGTTTTAGTTTTATATTTATTCTACAAATAGCTCATTTAGAAGTAGATAGTCTAGTGCTGTATAGCATAAATACGGTGTTAAAAATATTTGTATAGAAGCTCATGTTTTAGTTTTAGCTTATGTTGCTTCTAGTATTATCGCATTTCGTTCATTTAGTTCTATTCTTTTTTTTTTTTTTGGTTTCTCCTTACTGTAATACTAAGGTTGTATTCATTAGGAAAATCAAACTGTCCAAACTTGTGTATAAATGTTTTTGTGTACGTTCCTTTTGACTTCATTTTTGTAAATTATAGTAATTAGGTTCCACATAGGCCCTGTGGGTTCGGGCACTGATTAGAATAAACCCAACCTTTCCCGGCGTGTCGTAAGAGGCGACTAACAGGGGTGATGTCGGCACGGCATCACTGGGCGAAAGTCTTCACCTCATGTTACTACAGGTTCAACGACCACGTGCTCGGGGCCAAGGAGAACCACACTGTTTTCGTGGATATCGGCTGTGGCCAACAGCCTGGAGAGGATTGGGCCCTGCCAGGTCTTTCTTGCCACAGACACACTGCATGATGAATAAAACCATTTACTCCACAACAAGGACCTCGCCTTCCGTTGGCCACCAGGACGGAGGTGATAAGTGTGCTACTGATGGACAACTTAGCAAGATCCGCACCAGAAATAACATCGTCATAGAAACCTGGAATGTCAGGACCCTAAATGCGGAGGGAAAGTTAGAACTGGTCCACGAGATGGACCACTATCGATGGAACAGCGAACTGCGCTGGAAAGGCATAGGTGAAACAACAACCGACAAAGGCCACAAGCTTTATTTCAGTGGTAGAGATGACAGGCACGAACATTCTAGCCACTGTCATGGGTTGCTGCCCAATCTCCAGTAGACTCATTACCATCCATCTGAGACCAACCGCTTTCAACATCACCATCATCCAGGCCTATGCCCTAACATCAGACTATAACGACAGCGAAGTGGAGGATTTCTATGAAAAAGAAGGACATAGTCATAGTGGAAGGCGACTGGAATGCCAAGGTTGGCCAAGATGCGCACCACAACTGGAGAGACACAGGTGGACCCCACTGCAACAACGAGACAAATGACAGGGGTCTGAGACTCTTGGAGTTTGCCAGATATAACAATCTGATACTGGCAAATGCGCTTGGTCGCCACAAAAAATCCACAACGATGGACATGGCACAGTCCCGGCAGAAAGCACCACAACCAGATCGACTACATCATAGTCAAGAAACGCTTCAGATCAAGCATCAACATTGGCAGGACACGCACTTTTCCAGGAGCAGACATTGGAAGTGACCACGATCTCCTGATTATGTCTTTCCGGCTCCACTTGAAGAGAGTAAACACAGCAAAGTGCACCAGACTGAAGTTCGACCTGGACAAACTGCAAGACCCGGAGGTGGCAGAAATATTTCAGGCCACGATTGGTGGGAAATTGGCACCATTGCTCATTTTGGGAGCTGGTAAAGTAGATGTCAACACCATGACCACCACCTTCAACTCAGCTGTGACAGATGCCGCCACGGAGATCCTTGGAAAGCACCGGCCAAAGAAGAAGCTGTGGATCACACCTGAACTTTTGGAACTGTGTGATAAACGAAGAGAGATGAAATAGAGAACAGTCTGAACAAGAACAACAGCAAGAAGGCCTATCAGACTGTGAAGCGGCTGACAAGTGTTAAACAGCCCAAGGTCTCCACGATCCAATAACATTCCAGAATGGACTGGTTTGAAACTGAGCGAAACAATCAGGGTTGCTGAGGACAGGGAAAGATGGAGTATGCTGGTTAAACGATCATATGTGGTGCCCCTACAACCTCCGAGTTATGGGATAGGATAGGTTCCACATCCTGTTTCGCATGGGCTAGAATCTACGTCCTGTTTGGTTTCGGCTACCCTCAGGCCGCAGCTAAAGCTTAGGCCCAATACAGACTCAGTTTACGATGAAGAGGCCTACCGTGTTGGGCAATACTGCACTTCATAGAAAGATGATCCAGACAGCTCATGCTCCTTCTTTCTATCAGTTATGACAGAGAAAGAGGGTCAAGGCATGATTTTGCCATGGAGAAAGAGGGGCAGACAGTGAAATTTCAGGCAAATTACACTTTTTCTGGGGTAGGCCTCCTCATTGTCAGCTGAGTCTGCATAAGGGCGTTGGCCAACGTTGCGTTGCTGTCAGGCCAGACCTATGAGTATGAGCAGCCACTTGAGCGGGATCATGGGTTATATAAGAACAGTAGACTATACACCTTGAAGATCTAATAATCTAAAAGTCTTCTATTTATTCTGATACTGACTGTACTTTGCCTTTATTGAAACTTTTAAGGAAAGGCAGAAGTCCTGTTTTCAAAAACTGATTATATTCAAGTCATTCCAAAGCTGCTTAAAAGTTTTAGATCTTCACTGTATTTTGTCCCAGCCTCCCTTCCCCCCCCCCCCCCCACCCCACTCCCCTCCTCTTTTCTATTTTTCTTGTTGTTGTTTTATTTCAAAAATGCAGTTTATCCTGCTTCGATCGTGAACAGTTGTGTTTTTTCTGTTTTCAGATCATAGGAGTTTGGCTGGCGATGCGATACAGAAACCAGAAGGATCCCATGGCCAATCCCAGTGCTTTCTTGTAACCCTGACCCAACACTAGCCAATGCCTGCTGCTTTTAATTTATTGGAAGAGAGATTTTTGTGTTTTTATTTATATATATATGTTGTTGTTTTTTGTTTTTTGTTTTGTTGTGTGTGTGTGTGTGTGGCTGTGATGTCTGCAAGGATGAAGACAATTATTTGGACAAGAGACTATGAAGTTTGGTAGTGATGAGGAGAGGAGTATCACCAAATTCAGTGGAACTGTTTGTTGAGATGTCGTATAAACTCCAGTCCCATCTTTGTAGGCGAGAGACACCTGCTTCCTTCCTGCTTCCACAAACGTTATGTCTCCCTTGTCTACAAGCTGTGAGGAGAGGGAGGGAAACATCACAACCCAGTTGAGAGATCTACAAAGACGGATCTGAAAATATCAACAAGTGGGATATTTTTGGTGTACTGACAAGACTATTTTTGAGGAAGGGGGGGGAGGGGGGAGGAGGCGATAGTAAGAGAAGAGAAAAGAGGTCATGGAAAAGATTGAGAGAAAAAAGGAAGAGTTTGAGAAGGAAGAAGAAGAAGTAGAAATAATTGAGAAGAAGAATGAAAGGAAAAAGAAAGAAGGAAAAAGGTGAGAAGAGGAAAAGGTCATGAGAGGTCATTTAAGAAATAATGTGAAAGAAAATGAGATTTTTGAAAGAGAGAGAGAAAGGGAGCAGACAAGTATAAAAGAAAAAGAAACTTTTTTTAATCTCCTTCTTTGCTTGTGTGGTTTTATGGATAGTGATCATGAAGAAATCTTCACAGTATACAGACCAAAATTTTGGCTAATGATGTTAATACGAACAACGTTCATGGCTGACACGAAAATATGGTGCAGCATGTGTATTATTCACTGTTTGGGGTGTTGGATGATGAGCCATAGACAGCAAAAGTGGGTGCCTCAAGCAGCTTGCTGACAAAGCCTTGTGTGCAAGTAATCACTCATTTTGTAGCAGTTCAGTTTGCGACCTTGTTTCAGGCTCTTGACAAAATAAGAGCATTGCAACATAGAGTGCCAAACGCTACAAATTCATAGCTGTCTCTCAGCTTGGAGTGGAACGGTTTAGTCTGTGTTGAATCATGCAGCAAAGAAGGGACATCGTAGAAGAAAAGTGACATAATAGAAGAAAATGTAACGTGTCCTCCTATCAGCAAACCATACTGCTAGTTGGTAGCTTTTTAGTGATTTTCGGGCTACCGTCTCGGGCCCCAAAAAATGGAACATATTTCTTTGTTGTTTAATTTCAACTTTGGAAATGGCTGCACCCTTGCTTACATGTTTAATTTTTCAGTTATGCCAACCTCAGATTGCTATTCATTCAATCAGGCCCATTTATAAATTATTATTGCGTGCAAATGGAGTTTTTGCGTAATCTACATTTTGGGCCACCTTTGCTGATTATGGTTATGCCTGAGTATATACCTGTTACTGTACATTTTCAGAAATAATATTACATTTACACTTTTAACTTAAGCACACTCTAGAAAATAGTTGAATGTACACACAGTAATGTAATTTTCTCTTTGTCTTCTTTGCACTAGTTTTTTTTTTCTTTTAATAATAGTAAACAATTTCTTGTAGCTCAAGGTTTTTAAAAATTTAACATTTATGTCAAATCTTCTCTGTGACAGTTTTCTATCCGTTTTAACTAGGTTTATCATGGTGAAGATTCAAACTTTCATATTTATTGGAAAAAAAAATAAAATTGTTAATCAGATTCTCGAAGTTGTTTGGAGCAATGATCTGTTTTGATGTGCATTGTTGTGGTCAGTAATTTTCACCAGTCAGGTCAAGAAGTCTTTATTTACAAAAATAACGGTACACGCAAATGTCACCTCTTGAGAAATAGAAGCATTCTAAGCGTGTTCTTGTGATACGCAGTACACTACCATATTTGCAAGAAATTCATTGTAGGGGACATTTTGAATCATTTCTTTTAACAGTGCAACTGGAGTTACATTATTGTGCGTGCACAGAACTTTATCAGAATCAGATCTGAAATGCTGATAGTAGTTTAGGAAAAAAGATGTGTGTGGTTTGCATGAAAGTGATTTATACCATTCATTATATTTTAGTATTATTGGGGGTGTCTGAGTGAGCAATGCATGCGTGTGTGTGTGAATGCTTGCATGAGCATGCAGTTGATCCATCAGTGTTCCGGTCCTGATTTGGCTCGGAAGAGTCCGCTGGACCTAAAGCAACAATCAATCAATAAATAAAAACAATCCATCCGTGTCAAGTTCTAGTCATAAGCCATTGTTGATGGATCTATCAGAAGATTAAGGATACAAGGAGTTAGGAGAACGGGTATTTCCCTTCTGTTGCCTTTCATTCTTGGGGAGAATTGTATCTTGCCCTGCTTGTGGACACATGAGTACTGCTGAAGATGAGCTTTTTCAGCCTTTGAGAGATTTGAAGCATTTGAGAGGTATTTGAATTGGCCTGTGAGAACTTTGCAGTGTTTGAGGTATTTGGGATTAACATTTAAGAGATTTTCTTTGTATTTGAGAGATTAGAAACGTTTTGGGAGATTAGCATTTTGAGAGATCTATAGTAGTCGGACGGTTTGTTGAAATTTCACCATTTTTCATGTGGGTGCCAAAATCGTGGATGCAAGTCCACTTCCTACATATAACCTCCCCTTCTTCTCTCTCTCATCCCCAATCTGTATGTCCCAGATATATATATATATTGTACGTATCATTGAGGATGGCAGTGGGTGTAGATGTTTTCAGATGGGCCATGCCGTGGGATCACTGAACGGTTGACAGCTGAGATGTATATAAACCATTTGTTTGGTCCCGAATCATTTACCAACAAGCTGTATAAATTGAATGGCATGATTATTGTTATATTGTATAAACGCATGAGACTTTTTTAGATTTAAAATGTTTTTTTCTGTTTCATTTTACCAAGTTTTGATTTGCATGTTGTATTTTTCAGTTTGAGGCAAGTGTGTGTATATGATTTTTAGTTTCATGAAGCACAATTTTTTTTGGTATGATCTACAAACATTGGAATTGAATAACTTGCGTATGATTCTGATGATATAGATTTTGTTGTTTGTTTTTTCTGCTAGAGCATGTTTGTTTTGTTTGTGCAGTTCTGATTAATATGCGATCAAGGAATGTAAATTTTCAGCATGAGAGGTATGTTAATGCCTAATAATGGAATATATTGTGTGGGGGGGGGGGGGGGAGAGAAGGGGGAGAAAGGAGTTGTGAAAGGTTTCCATTATTCTTTATAGTCCCAATCAGGTAAAAAAAAAAAGTTTCCGTACATGGAAAAACAAACAAATCCAGTTGTGTATTTTTTTTGTTATGTGTAACATTGTTGACATACATTGTGCATAATTTTCATGTATAGAGTTCTAGTCCTTGTGTTTTGTCATTGTACGTGCGTTATCATGAAAATGTAAACCATTCGTCATGTGCCCCAGAAAGAACTTACGATAATTGTTGTGTCTAGATGTTACTATGCTGGTTAACGTCCACTATTTGTTTTGTGTATTATGATTATATTATTATTATTATTATTATTATTATTATTATTATTATTATTATTATTATTATTATTATTATTAATATTTTTGCACCTGATCTAGACTTTGCTTTAGGTGCTCACAATTCACATGAATATAGAACAACTGTAACTATAAAACAAAATGAGGGGAACATCATGAACTATTAAAATAGTTAATTTATATATAAAAACTAACTCTCTTACACACTTGCATACGAACACACAAGCACACTTGCTCCTGTGCACATACACACTCGCTCATTAACTCACGTGCACACACACACATACACATGCAAGGATTTGGAAAAAACAGAATTTGAAGCAAGAGAAGGTTTTAGTCTATATGAAATATTAATAAAATTCTGTGAAATAATGTAGACCCAACGAAGTATTCATGCAAAGCGCAATGTCTAGTGAGACGAGAAGTCTTGGACTAAAGCGGGGGCAAACTCATCACTTACGGGTTTTGGGGATTGGAACAGTTTTATTTTAATTTTTCAATATTTATAACTTTGTTTCCTCCATAGGTTTCCTGACACTATTCAAACCATCACATGAATATTAAAAATTAGGAATGTTCACACGTTTTAAAATAAAGTTTAAGGAACACTCAGTGTAGTACACAACATCTAAAATCACTGCTTCATATTTTATGTAAAGATATGATCGGAAATGGTAAATGCAACACACTTTTTAAATAGCAATCATTACACAAATTCTGAGCTTTGTGTAAAGAAATTGCCACCATGCCGACTTAGTATGAAAGCCCGTCTCGAGTTTCAATTCTCTGTATTTACATGACATGTCTTCCAATTTAGTATTATCAATGTCTTTTCAGCATTTAACTTTTTTTGTGGATTAGGAAGTATATTATTTAGTATGCACAGTTTTTGGCTTATTTTTTCCAAGTTTAGATATCTTGGCAGTGGAAGTGGAAATAAAAATGAAGGATATATGTTCAGGATTTATACCATTTTAAATAAATTCTATAACTAAGGCTTTTCTTTAACTATTTCAGAGTTTAGATATCATTGTATAATGTTAACATATAATATTAATAATAATTTATTAATACACTATGGCATTAACCTTGTCAAATAGTCATTGTCATGTTGAAAAGTTTCTCTCTCTCTCTCTCTCTCTCTCTGCCGTTTTTCCTTTAAAAACCCACCTATTCAAATCAGTTATTAATTACGCATCTTTTCTTATTAACAATTTATTCATCTATCCAGAGTAACAATTTAGTTCTTCACACCTATTTTTAACTAACGGTTGTGGTTCAAATTACTTTTTCCAAACTCATCTTTTCAGATTAACAATTTTGTTGTCTTCATTGTCAGTTCCGTTTTGTCAGAATTATTACTGTATTTTCTTGGATTGTGATGTATCAAGCTGCTTTTGTATAATGCTGCATTGGATTCTAATGAGTGCAATGGACTAGTTACCACTAAACAGGCGACCTTGAGTGTCGGAGATCCGTCAAGCAAAGGCTGTGTGTTGGCATATGCCCTCAACAGTCTCTGACACAGTGTGGGGTCAGCGTTGCTTTCGGGTTAGCACTAATTGAGCTGTGTACAGACAACAACAACAAATAATTTTGGTTCAGTACATTCCACGATGGATCACAACCACAAAATAAATTGTATTATGCATTGTAACTTGTATACCTGTGTTGCTGCTGTTCAAGACACATGTATTGTTTGAATCTACTTGTTTTGCCTATAAATTATTTCTTCTAAAGGCTGATTATTTGATTTGCTATGTGAGCAGTTTGGTACATTGTACATTGTGCCAAAAAATTCGATCTTTGCTTGTTTTAGGTCGTCTTCAGTTGTTTGGGTTGTGTCTTTACTTTGCTTTCTGGTTGCTTGGGATTTGGGGTTTGAATCGCCTTTGACTTGTGTTGGATCTCTTTCGCTTACTCACTGACACTCTTACAAGTACTGTGTAGTAGTAGTGCATTCTTTACATTGTAATCTTTGGTTTGGCAGTTCACATTCTTTGCATTCATAAAAAAAAGTAAATGATGATTTTATTTGGATTTTCATATGATGTATAATTGTGTAGTGCGTATGTAAACTTTGATTTTAGCAGTTCAAATTTATTTGCATTCATAAAAGGTAAATGCTGATTTTAGTTCAATTTTCATACAGTGACAAATTTTGTAGTTTGTATTTTTTGTGAGGATAATAGTTTTTAATACATTCAGGTAGTGTACAGGATGTTTTTTTCTAGATTTTGTTTTGATTTTGATCTAAGGGTGAATTCTAATTTAAACTGACTTGTGTTTAAGCAGCATAACTGTAAATGATTGTTTACATTTGGTAGTTTTAATGCTTTCAGCTTGACATTTGAGAAATAGCTGCTCAAGCTGTTGAAGTATTTAGTCACCCCAGAAACTGAAAATATGATTCTTTTATTTATTTATTTTATGTTTTTTATGCATCTAATTGTATTACACACAAAAATTGCTAAAAATGTTATTAAGCTCAAACCATGACAACTTCATGATGACTACTTTTATGCTCCTTGCCAAGAAAATTTGCATAGCAGTATTTTTGTGGGTGTGTGGTTTACTTGTAAGACTTGTTTCATTGGCTATCATGTAGACTTTTGTTTGTTTACCAACTTAATTTTGTTTTATTGCCTGCCCCCGTTGGGGTGCCGGTGGTTTCAGTATAAATAGTATCCCCACTTACTGGAAATTTAGTGCTTTAAATTCCCACTGTCGCTGTCTTTCTCATTTGCTCTTTCTCATTCCTGCTCTGTTCTATCAATCTGCTATACTATCTTCTTCGCTAGACCAGTCATCTACCTTTTTTCTTGAAAACTTTTCCGGGACAAGACTCCTTATTTGTGTATGAGGTCTGTTGGATCAGCTTGGGAATATTGGACACTTTCTGCCAGGTGGTCACTAGGGCTTCCTACGATGTTATTATTTAGCAATGTAGGCATTTTATATGTATGTGTTTTGTTAATAATTTATAATGATGTTTGTATTCTATTTTGTTTTTGTAAACGGGCGTTCGATAAATTAGAGTACAGGCTCAGCGTCCCCTGCGTGGGATGTCTTTATTGTAAAGTGACCGGCTGGTGGAGAGCTTTCAGTTTTACCACTAAGGTTGTTTCAGCAGATCTTTTATGCGGATCAGGAGTTGTCCGGTGCTGATTTGGCTCGGAAGAGTCCGCTGGACCTAAAGCAATAATCATGTAATGTAATGTAATGTTTTGTTGCCTAGTATCATCCAGACCCTTCCCCCCTCCAACTAACTAACTTTGTTGTGATTCATTCTGTTGTTTGGTACGATTCAGACTTTTGGTTTGTTCTTGTCATTAAAACTTTTGTTTGAATTGTTATGATTCGACTGTGCGTTTGTTATCTTTCCTGTGATTTAGACTTTTGTTCCGGCTGTTAAAGCATGTCTGAGGTCGATATCAAAATTGATATTTAAAAAAAAAAAAATAATAATAATAATGTATAATTCATTCTAATAGATATTACTATTACATATTCATACATTTTTGTGTTTGTGTCTTTTATTTGCGAAATTGGAATGTAAAGGTTGCGTTTAACTTTAAACGTTCAGATCGTCTGATGGAAACACCGCATGGCTTATCTCGCTTAGGGACCTGTGTAGGCACACACAAATAAAAATCAACGTAGCATGACCAGCATTCTTTAGTGCATTGATTGTGGACCATTCAGGGGAGAAGACTGTGTGACTATGTCAAGGAGCCCATTACTACATTGTCTGCCTGGCAATATTATAAAGGAATCTAATGGCCTTTTTAAGCTGCTTACATGCTTACTTAAGAGCTTTCATCCCAGTAATTGTAGATGGATAGTCTTTTTGAGCATACTATCTAGTGTAAATCACAGGCGGCGGAAGCTGCTCAGGATTGGGGGGGCACACACACATTTTATTCACTGACATCAGGACCGGACCTTGGAAAAGTCGAGGGGGAGGTTACAGATTCAGCGAAGGCGCGAAGCGCCGAGCCTTCTAGGGGGGTCCGGGGGCATGCTCCCCCGGAATTGTTTTTTTCAAGGATGCAAAATGGTGCAATCTGAACCTTGAAAAAGCCATTTGTGATGGTCTGGGACTTTGAGCTTTTTGAACAATTGAACTGACAAACTCTGGGGTACAAAAATTATCCTCTGCCCCTCCCTTAAAAAAAAAAACACCCACACACAAACATTTATTTATCAGCAGAGATGTTTTTTATACTATTATTATTCACTACTTTTTGTTGATCGTTAACGGTATAAAGCTTTACCTTGTAGTTTATGAACATCACCGCCCTGCTTTCATTTAATTCAGTCTTGCTGCACTAGGTTCCTCGGCATTAGTACCATTTGTGAATTGTATCTTCTGGCAAAACAGTTCACTGCCTCTTTGAAGTCAATATCAACATCCCTGTGCACTTTCAGTAAAGCAAGTCCATTGAGTCTCTGTTGCCCCATTGTAGAGCGCAGGTAGTTTTTCAAGTTGCGCAACTGACTGTTTGAACGCTCACACTCGGCAGTAGTGACAGGCAGGGTGCAAAGGTTCTTTAGTATGATGAACAGGTTGGGATAAAAATCCCTGTCACAATGTTTCAGTGCTTCTGATGCCGTGGATGGGATGATAGCTGTCGCATTCTCAGCAGCACTTCGCCATTTGCAAACCCACCGTTGTTATTTTGCATCAAGGGTAGCGTTGTCTGGTAGGTCAGACTCCCACAACATTGCCAGTGTCTTCACCCCTTCTGGAACCTGCATAAAACCATCCTGGTTGTCTATTAAAGTGCTTGGCACCAGACAGAGACCATCAACTGCTAGGCCAGCATTTTTGAACCTCGAGTCCAATTCGGTTGACAGGTGTTCCAAGAAAGGAATGGCAATGGTAATCTTGAAATATTCTTCTGGAGTGGCCGCAGATTGGTTGTCACGGAGAGTCTGTCGGGATGCTTGACGAGGAACAATAACACCAGTTGTCAAAGCATTTGCCATTTTCCTGACTTCACCAAACCAGGCAACGAACGCTGTGTCGACATCTCTTCTAATAGAAGACATGCAGTTACTGACCTCTTTGATTTCCCAGTAGGCATCGACAACATCTTTTGTCCTTTTCTGCAGCTTCACTGTCAAGGGTTTCCATTTCAACGATGTTTTTGGACGATTCAGCGATGGTCGTTTCAATGGATGTTCGTTACAACGAATTGTCATAATTATCAACTTAACATCTTAATTAATATTTCTAAAAAGTCGTTTTTGGTGGATTAGGGCAGTATCAAGGTGAAGGTGCTGGAAGAGGCTTGCGGCCAGAACAAGAAAATATGGCTGCATTTATTAATTTAGGCTTAGGGGTTGAGTTACTTGGTCGTTTCAACGTGAAAACGCTTAGGACGTTTCAACGGATCCCTTGAAATGGATTTCCGTTGAATTGACTATAAATAACTCTTTGTACGTTGGACCAAAAGTGACTAAAAACTGCAATGTTTTAAAAACAATTAAAAAAATTGAAACTCTTTGCATTAAAAAAAATTCATTTTTTTTTATTTGGAGGGGGGGGGGGGGGGGGGGTCCAGAACCCAGGTATCCCCCCCCCCCTCTGGGTCCGGCCCAAATAATTTGAACTATTTTCATAGACACTATGTCCTATCCTATCCTGTCCCGTAACCCGAAGGTCGTAGGGGCACCACAGATGATCGTTTAACCAGCATACTCCATCTTTCTCTGTCCCACAGCAGCCTGATGGCTTCGCTCATGTCAAACCAGTCCATTCTCGAATGTTGTCCTCCCACCTCTTTTTCGGTCTCCCTCTTCTTCTACCTCCTTGCACTGTGCCTTGCAGAATAGTCTTTGCAAGGCCTGATGATCTGGTGACGTGGCCATACCATCGGAGTTTCTGTTTCTTCACCACTGTGAGCAGGTCATCGTGTTGTCTAATGGCTTGTGTGATGGTCTGTCGGACTTCGTCGTTGGTGATGTGTTGGGTATAGGAAATGCCCAGAAGTCTTCTGTAGCACCTCATCTCCATGCTTTGTATTCTTCGTTGTAGATCTGCTGTGAGGGTCCATGCTTCGCAAGCATATAGGAAGATGGAGATGACAAGGGAGCGCAGCAGTCTTACTTTGGAATGTAGAATGATGGTCCTATCTTTCCAAATGGCTTCAACCTTGTCAGGGCAGCAGTTGTTTGTGCGATCCTGGAGAAGTCGGGGGACATGGCTCTGTATAGAAGCTCCACGGCTGGATGCCTTGGTTTGAGGCCGGACCCGCTTTGGAGGGTGTGTTGGTCATCATTTTGCACAAATGGAGCGCTGGAGGTGCCCTGAATCTGTACCAAAGGTTGAGCACCAGTAATGGCAGAAAAAGAAGAGAGGGAGATTGCTATCATCCTGCTCGTGATCTGCAGGCAGCATGGTGTATGGGGCCATGCGGAAAGGTGAGAGATGTTGGCAAGAAAGAGACCAAAGGATTGTTGTTTGAGTTGATGGCGGTGGAGACTGGTGGAAGCGTTATGAAGAGAGAACAGGCAGGGGATGCTCTCAATAATTTGGTGATTTTGCAGTAAAGAGTGGTTAGAGACTCGGTAAAAGACTTGAAGATGAAACAAATATGTGAGGTATTTTTGTATTAATGTTTCTGCAAATCAGAAACAACTCGTTGATTGATGAATCGTGTTCAAACAGCCGGGTTTAACTTTTCACCTTGCAGGATGGAAAAGTCGGTGTTGTCAGATACACTCCTGAAATTAATTGGGAGTGATGCGACTGGGCCCATGGGATTGGCCTTACTTTGAGTCCGTATTGATGCCATTTGTGTTAGGTCATCATTTTGGTCTTCTCAGCACTTATTTCCCTTCCATAGGCTTTGGAGGTGGTGTCAAGCCACTGTCCAGCTGTTCAAGATCTTGTTCCTCTCCAGCCAATCCATCAAATCTTCCAAAACGAAGATTGGAGATTGCTTACCCCCTATGCTGAAGATGCCTTCATGGTCTGCAAGAGCAACCGACATGATGCGCTCTAGGAAGATGTTGAATAAGTTGAGAGAGTAGGCATCCTTGACGCACACCGATTGTTGTTCTGAACCAATTGATGGCTCTGTTTGTGAGACTGCACTGGTAGCCTTGTCATACAGGCTTTTGATGACTTCAATAATTTTGGGCAGATGTTGTACACTTTCATTGTTGCCCATAGAGCTGCATGCCAGACTCGTCAAACGCCTTCTTGAAGTCTATGAACACATATATAGATGTTGTTGGTGCTGTAGGTAATTTCTCACAGATTATTCTGAGGTTGAAAATCTGCTCAGTGGTACTTCGCCTGCCCTGAATCCTGCTTGTTCTTCAGCTATTTTTGTTCAGCTTGGGTTTCAACCTGTTGATATTATTTTCAGAGGACCTTGCTGGATGGCTGATGAGGCTGATGGTGGCGGTAATTTTCACACTCCTGAAGGTTACCTTTTTGGGAAGAGTGATGACAAGCGACTGGTCCATGGTATAGGCCACTCCCCACTCTGCCAGATCTTGTTACAGATAATGGTGAGGGCATCAATCATAGCTTCTTTCCTCCTGCTTGTAGCAGTTCCGCGGGTATGTTGTCCACTCCCGCTGACTTCCCTTTCTTTAGCGCTTGCACTGCTGCCTCAACTTCTTCCCGGAGAATTGGGAGGATTTCTTCTTCTTCTCTGTTCTCGGGACATGCTAGAACTGATGGGTCTCCATTTGGTGTATGGTTGTAAAGGTCAGAGCAGTACTCTGTCCATCTGTCCAAGACTTCTTGTTCTTCTGTAAGGCATATGCCAGACTTGCTTTGGATAGTGGAGACTTTGGGCTGTTTGACACTTGTCAGCCGCTTCACAGTCTGGTAGGCCTTCTTGCTGTTGTTCTTGTTCAGACTGTTCTCTATTTCCTGGCATTGATCTTCTATCCAGTTCTCCTTTGCTGTGAGCATGCCTTTTCGGATGTCATTGTTGATTTTTCGGTAGACATCAGCTCCCTGTGAGGTGTTCTTTTTCTTTTTCATCTCTCTTCGTTTATCACACAGATCCAAAAGTTCAGGTGTGATCCACAGCTTCTTCTTTGGTCGGTGCTTGCCAAGGATCTCAGTGGCGACATCTGTCACAGCTGAGTTGAAGGTGGTGGTCATGGTGTTGACATCTACTTCACCAGCCCCCAAAATGAGCAGTGGTGCAAATTTCCCTCCAATTGTGGCCTGAAATAGTTCTGCCACCTCCGGGTCTTGCAGTTTGTCCAGGTCGAACTTCAGTCTAGTGCACTTTGCTGTATTTACTCTCTTCAAGTGGAGCCGGAAAGACATCATCACGAGATCGTGGTCACTTCCGATGTCTGCTCCTGGAAAAGTACGTGTCCTGCCAATGTTGATGCTTGATCTGAAGCGTTTCTTGACCATGATGTAGTCTATTTGGTTGTGATGCTCCCCGCCAGGACTGTGCCATGTCCATCGTCGGGAGTTTTTGTGGAGACCAAGCGTGTTTGCCAGTACCAGATTGTTGTATCTGGCAAACTCCAAGAGTCTCAGACCCCTGTCATTTGTCTCGTTGTTGCAGTGGGGTCCACATGTGTCTCCCCAGTTGTGGTGCGCATCTTGGCCAACCTTGGCATTCCAGTCGCCTTGCACTATGACTATGTCCTTCTTCGGCACTTGGTCAAGGACCGCCTGTAGATTTTCATAAAAATCCTCCACTTCGCTGTCGTCATAGTCTGATGTTGGGGCGTAGGCCTGGATGATGGTGATGTTGAAAGGGGCTGCTCTCAGGCGGATGGTAATGAGTCTACTGGAGACTGGGCGGCAACCCATGACAGTGGCTAGAATGTTCTTGTGGACCAAGAATCCAACGCCGTGTTCGTGCCTGTCATCCCTACCGCTGAAATAGAGCTTGTGGCCTTTGTCGGTCGTTGTTTCACCTAGGCCTTTCCAGCGCAGTTCGCTGATACCTAGAACATTCCATCGATAGTGGTCCAACTCGTGGGCCAGTTCTTCTAATTTTCCTTCCGCAGTTAGGGTCCTGACATTCCAGGTTCCTATGACGATGTTGTTTCTCGTGCGGATCTTGCTAAATTGTCCATCAGTAGCATACTTAACACCTCCGTCCTGGTGGCCAACGGAAGGCGCGGTCCTTGTGCCGTGTGACGACCCGGGCGACGACCGATCCGGTATGGAATTAGTGGGTTGTGTCATCATGTAGTGTGTCTTGGGCAAAAAAGACCTGGCGGTGCCCAATCCTCTCCAGGCTGTTGGCCACAGCCGAAATCCACGAATACAGTGTGGCTCGCCTTGGCCCTGAGCACATGGTCGTTGAACCTGTAGTAACGTGAGGTTCCTCCGCCCTGGCCGGTGACTTCTGTGTAGAAGACTTTCGCCCAGTGATGCCGTGCTAACATCACCCCTGTTAGTCGCCTCTTACGACACGCCGGGAAACGTTGGGTCTATTCTATTTAATGCCCGAACCCACAGAGCATAGACACTATGTGAGAGAGAGAAAAAAGATATATCATATATTTTTACAGCTGTGCATATAAGAGAGAGAGAGAGAGAGAGAGAGAGAGAGAGAGAGAGAAGGGGGGGGGGGGGGGGGAGGGAGAGAGAAAGGGAGAGAAACTGACCTGGCAATGTTGATCCATCACAGTAACAAAAACAGCAGTCATGCATGTCATTTGGCATGGAAAATTACACCGTTAATTTTTCAAAGTATGCCTGACGGCGTTCATTTGTATTAATGAATTCGTAAGCAGTTTGCGCTAGGTCTAGTTGATCTACTTTGTCTTTGAACACATGCATTATAAGACATTTATTTAGACGCTCCTGCGTCATCGTTGCCCGAAGGTATGTTTTTACCCGCTTTAGGGCTGAAAAACTGCGTTCAGCCGTTGCAGTTGTGGTTGGGATGGTGAAGTACAGTCTGAGAAGTTTATCCACTTCACTCAGCATCCGTCGCACATTGTCAGAAGCTTTCAGTTCATCCGGCAGTGCTTGGAAGATGGTGATCCTAGAGTTAGCCGCCTCCTGGTGTCACCCGGTGCATGTGGAAGGATTCTTGCTGAGTTTTGAGTCTGTCCAAGTCGATGTCAGCGGAATATGTATCTTTGATTTCTTGAGGAATTTTTGGTCTCTTCCCTGCTGCTCCATCACTTAGAAGAACTTAAATTTTCCTTGGTAAGTCGAGAGCTATTTGATCAAACCGGCTCTTTAAATGTTCTTTGATGTTGTCAATGGCCTCACAGTATTGCAGTCTGTAGTAAGCAGATGGACAAGAGTAGCTGTGACCCTGTGAGCCATCGTCCAGTCTTCGTGGAGGCTGCTTCTGTGTAGGAACGCAGGGCTCATCACACAAATGTGCAGCTTTCGTTGTGATGTCAGCAAAAAATGTCTCATAACAATCTTCATGCCGCATGCTTTCCAGTGTTCTCAGACAAATGTCAGCAGCGTTTACTGCGTCATCACAAGTCGTTTGTTTTCTTTCAAGAACTGTCGCCAACTCTTCAGTCACAGCAAGGATCTCATCTTTGAATCTTTTTGCAACTCCTGACACATGACCCTGAAAATTACTCGCCCCCTCGTAGGCCTGGCCCCTACAGTTTTGCACTGGCAAGTCAAGTCAGCAGTCCTTCAGTGCTTTGAAAATGGTCTCAGCACAGGCATTGTTAACTTGCATCAGTCCAGTGAAAGGGGGAAAATATTGGTTTGAACCTCCAAATAATGTTTTTTGAGGGGCTGAATATTGGGGGGGCAAATGTATAGGTTTGCCCCCCCAATATTTTTCTGGAGGGGGCCAGTGCCCCCCTTGCCCCCCCGCTTCCGCCGCCTGTGTAAATGTTTTGAGGAGAAAAAACGACCGACTTGCTTTCAGATTAAGACCATCTGTTTCCTTTGATATAATAGACCATGCTAGGAAATGCGATGGGAAACAGCTTTGGTCGGCTTGCCAGTATGTTGCGCCAGAGTTGTCTAGCGTTCAGGCGGACATTCTTAGCAAATGAACACAATTTCTGGCCTACAATTTCTGCTCTGTCCTCGATCAAACCTTCTGGATCAACCAAAAGGTCCTGGCTAGCTCTGCTAGTTCGGGCTTGCACTGCCAAGCAGCTACCACCACCCTTTCTCGAAGAAAAGCTTGCAGGTCGGGGTAGCTTTCATAGTGTTCTGAGATGAGCTGTCCACCCGGATAACTCTAGGTAACTAAAAACAAAACAAAAGGACAAGTTACCTCCCATTATGTTGTTTCATTTGTCATAATTCACTCAGACCTTATTTTTGTGATTCATATGTGTGCTTTTGCTTCCCGTGATTTAGATGTTGTTTGTTCTTGTGTTTGCTCAATGTTGACTTTTTATGTTGACTTGTTTAGTTGTTATTTTGTTTGTTTGTCTTTTCTTTTCTTTGTAGCTTTGTTTTTGTGTGTCTTTAATTTTGTGTGTTGATCATTTATTTGTAGCTGACTATATTCGCATTTTTTAAATGAAATATGGGCTAAAATGTTTTTATGGAGTCTAACCTTGTTTGGTTTGATTTTATTTGATGAAGTTTGCTTGTATTCCGTGTTGTTTAAAGATTAAAAGGCGTAACAATCTGTTTATTTTATCAGGTTTGCTAAGACAATGTTTTTTAGGACATCAGACCTAATTATTGACCCTTGTTGGGGTGCTGGGGTTTTCTGTGTAAATAATACCTCAATTTTGTGGAAATTTAGGGCTTTAAATTTCCACTGTTTAGTGCTTTAAATTTCCACTGTTTCTGTCATTCTCATTTTTTTTTCTTTCCTGATCTGTTGTATCAATCTACTATCCTATCTTTACTAGACCAGTCACCTACATTTTTTCTTGAAAACTCTCAAAACTCCTTGTCTGTATATGTGGTCTGTTGGGTCAACTTGGGGATATTAGACGCTTTCTGCCAAGTGGTCACTAGGGCCTTCTAAGGTATTATTATTTAGCAATTTATAAATTTTAAATGTACGTGTTTTGTTAATATTTTATAATGATGTTTATATTCCATTTTGTTGTAGTAAATGAGAGTTCGATAAATTAGAGTTCAGCCTCAGCGTCCCCTGCATGGGATGCATTTATTGTAAAGTGACCGGCTGATGGAGTGCCTTCAGTATTACCATTAGGATTGTTTCAGCAGATCTTTCATATGGATCAGGGGTGAGTCCTCTTTTAACCAAGTTATGCTTCTGATTGGGCTCTTTGCAATCTGCTGGACACTATAAACAATGACTACCTAACAGACCTAATTATTGCATTTCTGATCTAGTTTTAGAACAAGGTTATATTGTAAACTTTTAAAAACTCTCCTGTTCCCTTAGCTTTTCATTTGCTCTGCTTTCCTAATGGAATTTTGTTTGTGTTTGCAGTTTGACGCTTTTTGTTTATTTTATGTATTATATATATATATATATATATATATATATATATAATATATATATATATATATATATATATATATATATATATATATATATATATATATATATATGTTGAATTTATTTGCTTTTTTCTGTCATAGGGGTATTGATATCACATTTATTATATTCAGTCATAGCTTGAGTAGTGTACCTAATACAGCTATTAATAATTTGTACTGCACATGTAACCAGTGATTGTTTTACATCTGTGTGCAATAAAACCATTCCTTCCACATAATAATACTGTGGCTTATTCACTCGTTACCGTTTATGTGGTGATTGTGTACATGTATGTGCATAGGATTACTGTTGTACCATAACACAAGAAATAAAACACAGCAACATGTTTCTGATAGCTTAGCGAAACAAGGAGCAAACATGAATATTTCCTATCTTATCCTATCCTATCCTAAATCCTGTAACTCGAAAGTCGTTGAGGCACCACAAATGCTCGTTTAAACAGAATACTCCATCTTTCTCTGTCCTCGGCAACCCTCATGGCTTTGCTCAGTGTCAAGCCAGTCCATTCTCAAATGCCCTTCCACCTCTTTTTCTGTCTCCCTCTTCTAAAGGAAATGGAAATGACAAGAGAGCACAGCAGCCTTACCTTGGAGTGTATACTGATGGTCCTGTCTTTCCAAATGGGTTTCAACCTTGTCAAGGCAGCAGTTGTTTGTGCTATCCTTGAGAGGACTTCACCCCTTGGGGTCATGAGCAATCTTGCCACTGTAGATTGTTCAAACCTATAAAGGGAACAGTGAAAGCCACAGTTGAAAACCTGTCTTTCCTTTATAGGCAAGACAGATTCACTGCGGCAACAGTACCCCCGTTGGAGTGCCGGGGTTTTTCAGTATAAATAGTATCCCCACTTTATGGAAATTTAGTGCTTTAAATTCCCACTGTCGCTGTCTTCCTCATTTACTCTTTCCTATTCCTGCTCTGTCCTTCACTCTGCTATACTATCTTCTTCTTCGCTAGATCAATGACCTACCTTTTTTCTTGAAAACTCTTCCTGGACAAGACTCCTTGTTTGTGTATGAGGTCTGTTGGATCAACTTGGGAGTGTTGGACGCTTTCTGCCGGGTGGTCACTAGGGCTTCCTATGATTGTACTATTTAGCACTATAGGCATTTTATATGTATGTGTTTCATTGATGATTTATAATGATGTTTGTATTCTATTTTGTTTTTGTAACCGGGGTGTTCGCGTAGTTGAGGTCAACCCTCAGCCGTCCCCCGCGTGGGATGTCTTTATTGTAAAGTGACTGGCTGGTGGAGGGCATTCAATTTTCCCACTAGGGTTGTTTCGGCAGATCTTTTATGCGGATTGGGGGTTGTCCGGTCCTGATTTGGCTCGGAGGAGTCCGCTGGACCTAAAGCAAGAATCAATCAATCAATGAGAGGACTTCCTGTTGGAACCAATTGTCTTGTCTTGTCTTTCCGTAGACGCCCACAATCATACTTGTTGATTATACTGGCACTATGAGGGCTTTGCACATGTTTCATCAAAGGCCGTTCTCCTAGTTCATGGACAGTCCAGATCTGATTAGTGACAGAGGGATTTTGGGGAATTGGAGGAGTTGTAGTGTTGTTGATTAACTGTCTATTCTAGTCGGTGGGAGGCTCTTGATGCAAAAGCATCAACAGTTTTGGCCTCCACTACCTCCTGGGGAAGAGCATTCTAGTCTTTTATAGTACGGGGTAAGAAAGAGGATGAACGGTACCCAGTTCGGCAGGTGATGCAGCTAAATTGGCTGTCATGGCCTCTGCGTTGGCAGAGAGACAGTGGGATCAGCTTACTGAGGATGGAGGGACAGTGCACCAGTCCTCCATTGATTTTGTATAACATCGATAGGCGAGATGTCTTTCTGCGCAATTTCAAAGACGACCACCCCAGTAAATACAACATCTGATTACACTTAAAGTGTTGTGGTATCTATTGAGGAAAAAACGTCCAGCCCGTCTCGTACGGCCTCCAACCTGTCAATGGACATCTGGGTGTGAGGATCCCATACCGTCGAAGTGTACTCTAGTATGGGCCTGACAAATGCCTTGTACGCTTGTTCTTTTATAGCCACAGAGTTGATCTTGAGGTTCCTTCTAAGAAAACCCAAGGTTTTGTTGGCTTTATTGGCAATGCTGTCAGTATGTTCATCCCAGCTCATATCGCGTCGGATGGTAACCCCCAAATATTTTGCTGAGGAAACTGTCTCAAGGGTCTTTTTGTGGAGTTGGTAAGCTGCGCTGAGTGGGCGCCTGCTCCTAGTAATAAGCAGGGTGTTGCACTTGGCAGGGTGGAGCATCATGTTTCAGCTCATCTCCCACTCCTCAAGGCGATGGAGGTCTAGTTGTAGCTGGTTCTGGTCCGATACGTTGGACATCACCCTGTATACTGCTGTGTCATCTGCGAATAGTCTCGTCAGTGCGGTCAGCTTGTCTGGCAGGTCGTTGATATATGCTAGAAACAAGCAGGGTCCGAGTACTGATCCTTGGGGTACCCTGGATCGCACAGGAACGGAGTCAGAGTGGCTGCCTTTAACAACAACTGCTTGACGCCTATCACTGAGGAAGCTGGAGATTCAGGTGAGAGTGGGGCCTTGGACACCGTAGCATCGGAGCTTGTGGAGTAAAAGGCTGTGGTTCACCCGATCAAACGCCTTGGCGAAGTCCAGGATGAGGACGTCTGTCTGCCTGCCACTCTCTATGCTGCTTGTCATTTCCTCTGCGAACTCCAGGAGTTGCGTCTCACATGATCTCCCTCTGCGAAAGCCGTGTTGGTTGTCGGTAAGTACTTGGTGGTCGTCAAAGTGCTGCATCACAGCGCTGACCAGGATGTGTTCCATCATCTTGCAAGACACACAGGTGAGAGAGACCGGCCTCTAATTGGCAGGGTTATACTTTTCTACCTTCTTAAAGATCAACGTGACATGCGCATCCCTCCAGTCTGATGGCACAACGCCGGTCTTCATGGAGGACTGGAAGATGATGGTCATCGCCGGAGCCAGCTCCTCTGACAGTTCTTTTAATATACGAGGGCCGATGCCATCTGGTCCTGTTGCTTTGTGAGGGTTAAGGTTGGCCAAAAGCTTCCTCACTCCCCTCTCTGTAATAATGATGTTATCCATCACGGGGCAACCTTGGCTGATCATGCCTGTTTTCTTCTGGAACTGTTCTTCTGTGTACTATGGGCTCCATCGCTGAAGGCTGACTGGAACTGTTCATTCAGAATCTCTGCCTGTACCTTTGGGTCAGAAGTCAGCTGGCCGTCTTTCTTCAATGGAGCGATGCCTATATTGGAGGACTTCTGGTTTTTAATGTATGTCCAGTAGCGCTTGTTCTTGCCTGCTTGGTAAGAGTCGGTGCTAGTCAAGAAGGTTTAATTGAGGTAGCTCCAGTAGCTCTGACGCATTTGGCACTGTATCATGCGTCTGAGGTTTTTCACCTCTTTCTTGAGTTCCTCAGTGCCAGTCTTCTTCATTTGCCTGTATATCCTGTCTCTTCTGTTTATGAGACGCCTGATGCCAGGTGTAACCAATGGCTGGCTGGTTTTTACCCTCGCTCTCTTGTGGGGGATGTAAGTCTGCACTGTCTATAGTACATTGGCTCCTAAATATTTCAAGCTATACACCGTGTTGAGGGATTGGACTTAGCAATTTGAAGAGAACAAGATACTGCAATGTGCTCGCACTAGTATTAATTATTGTAAGAGTTTAAACGTGCGGGTTTTTGCGCTTTTTTTAGATTCTTTGCAGCGGTTCATATTTTGTAGTGCGCTTCCGGGTGGGTGGATGATCAATGTTTTTGTCGTCTGCTTCGACGACAATGTTTTCTCATTCTCATATCTTTACCACTTCTTGGATTGAGTAGCCACAATCAGTACGTTGATTCATTTGCTGATGTAGGTTGTTACTATGACCCTATTGTGGCCGTTGTCTAAATCAGAATGATACAGGTTACAAGGTGAAAGGACAAACGAAAGCTATCCGTGGAATTTATTTATTTTATAAAATAAAGTAATTCGCATGGCAGGTGACGGATAACAAAATCGCGCCTCGTTCAAAACGGAAACATATGTCTCGAAAGTACGGAAATATCTGGTTTTATGCCCAAGTACTTCGCTCACTCCTCAGTGTTTGATGATTGTGTTATCCGAGAAAGTGTGGACGATCCTTTTTCCGGGATTGTGTTATCCGAGAAAGTGTGGACGATCCTTTTTCCGTCCTCATCCCGGTTTGTGTCTGGACACCCAAATGTAAAATCTAGTAAAGGGCACTCATTTCGTAACTAATTCTCAGGTAAGTGCCAGAAATACAGTTAAATAATTATTCATGCTTGTGTGTGTGTGTGTGTGTGAATACATGTGTGTGTCTGCCGAGGCTGTTAATGTTAAATCACTCAATATGTTCAAGAACTGTATAGACCTGTTGTTTAAGGATAGCATCTACTCCGCCAAATTGGAGTCTAAAAGGTTCTAAATTGGTAGGCACTGAGGCCAGGGATTTGGGTCTTGAGACCCTCATCAAGATCTAATATAAGGGCCAAATGCTGTTGGCCTATTTGCCGAAATAATATGCTAATTGCTATGCTATATATATATGTAGGGCGCAGGCTCACTTGTGTGTGTGTGTGAGGGAGATGAGATTGCAGTTACTCGTAAAATTCCTTTCAGTTTCAGAATATCTTGTAATTTTTTTCACCCAACTAGTCTAGTCACTTTAAACGTTTATTTTTAAGTCCTTCACTATATAAAGTTTATTGTTGTATCATCTCACTGCTTCTTCTGGTCCCTTGTGTCTATTTTCTTGCTCGCCTTTACTGCTTTAGTTGTCATTTTCTTGTTGTGTCTGTAGTATGCAACTCCACGTTTTTAATATATTTTTCTTTGTACATATATATATTATGAATTATAATTGTTTTCGTTTGTTCTCAATTCTGTCACTCTGCCTCGACTCTTTGTGACTTTTTTAAAAGTGTACAGTGTACCAACTATCCTTTCACTGCTGATGTACAACTTATTCTACTTATAGTCAAACCCTGTTTCATTATTTTTTGTTTATTTTTGTTTATTTTTTTTTTAATCAAGGATTTTTATAGCGCACATGGTGACTCAAGGAGCTGGGCGATACAGGATCTAACTAAAGCCGCCCGAGGCGCCAACTCGGTGCCATCATCATCAATGTCTGTAGCCATGAACAAGTCTCTTCTCAGTGAGTCAATCACACTTACTGAGATGCTTTTATCAAGGGGTGAGAGGTGGCTATTAGTATTACTTGGAAAGGTCCATTGTGGACACAAAGGGTTTAGTTTTCACAAGTCAGGTGCTTTAGTTTAGGCCTGCAATACCTTTCCTAAATAAAATAAACTAGTGTAAATTAATGGAGGGGAGAGGGGATCGATTTACTTCCTATAGTTCCATGCTTCAAACTTGTTTCCTCAGCAAACCAAGTTAACTTATCAAGGAGTATTGTTTTGGGTGCGTGCCTCCTGAAAGACAAGTTTAAAAAAAAATTATTATGGTATTGGGCTTGTGGACAAGTTGATTCTGCTGCGATTATTATTAATTATAGATGCACTCTCTCTCTCTCTCTCTCTCTCTCTCTCTCTCTCTCTCTCTCTCTCTCTCTCTCTCTCTCTCTCTCTCTCTCTCTCTCTCTCATGATGTTGTTTCCATTTCTGCAGCTGATTTTAAATTCTATATGCTGTTATATTTTGTCACCCGTGGTTTAAAATGAAGAAGAAGAAAATTATAATATAGAGTACAGTAGTAAGCAATATGTTTTTGTCTTCAGCTTCAAGTGTTAAAATAGCAGGAACAGAACTCCATGATCACAGTTTAGTGAAGAAGGAACTACATGTACTAGAAAAAGAAGACAATTAGGATGATGATGGGTAAGAAGGAAAATGAGGAGATATAACGAGGAAGAAGTTGATCATAATGATGGGTGAGGGGGAAAATTTGTGAGAAGATACAGAAAAAATAGGTATGTATTTTGTTTCTTTTGTGAGCTCAACTCTTGAACCAATTTGGTGGTGATAAATTAAAGAAGATGATAACAAAGAAGACATCGTAGAAGAGGAAAAAAGGAAGAGATGATGCAGGAATTAAAGTAATGTTAAATAATTTGTTTCTTTATAGGCTCCATCACACCTGGACACTGACCTTACTCAGTGTTTACAAAGGCTATGAATCATGTAAGAATTTGACCAACAAATTAAGAAGAGGTTGGTTGGAGAGGAAGAAGTTACAGTAATAATAATATAATAATGATAATTTATTTTATAAAGCACAATTCCAAACTAACAAGTCTGCTCGAAGCACTGACTGAAAGTATGTGTGTGTAATATATAAAACTCACATGCATACTTTCAGTCTTGCACAAGCACTCGCAGAATAAGAGACTGTACAATACAATAAATACTACACTTCCCCCTATGCTGACTGTGCCTTCATGATCTGCAAGGGCATCTGACATGATGCGCTCTAGGAAGATGTTGAAGAGTGTTGGAGAGAGTAGGCATCCCTGACGCACACCGATTGTTGTTCTGAACCAGTTTCCGGTGGCGCTGTTGTGGAGGACTGCACTGGTAGCCTTGTCATACAGGCTTTTGATGACTGTAATAATTTTAGGGCTGATGTTGTACACTCTCACAGAGCTGCATGCCAGACTCTGTCAAACGCCTTTTTGAAGTCTACGAACATATGTTCAGTGGTACTTCGCCCTACCCTGAATCCTGCTTGTTCTTCAGCTATGATTTGTTTCAACCTGTTGTCGTGTTGAGTATTATTTTCAGGAGGACCTTGCTGGAATGACTGATGAGGCTGATAATGCGGTAATTTTCACATTCCTGAAGGTTACCAGTCCTTTTTTGGGAAGAGTGCTGACAAGCGACTGGGTCCATGGTGTAGGCCACTCCCCACTCTGCCAGATTTTGTTACAGATAATGGTGAGTGCGTCAATCATCGCTTCTCCTCCTGCTTGAAGCAGTTCCATGGGTATGTTGTCCACTCCCGCTGACTTCCCCTTCTTCAGTGATTGCACTGCTGCCTCAACTTCTTCCCGGAGAATTGGGAGATTTCTTCTTCTTCTCTGTTCTCAGGACATGCGAGAACTGATGGGTCTCCATTTGGTGTGTGGTTGTAAAGGTCAGAGCAGTACTCTGTTCATCTGTCCAAGAGGACGTAAAGCAATAACCATGTAATGCAATGTAATCTGTCCAAGACTTCTTGTTCTTCTATAAGGCATATGCCAGACTTGCTTTGGATCGTGGAGACCTTGGGCTGTTTAACACTTGTCAGCAGTTTCACACTCTGGCAAGCCTTCTTGCTGTTGTTCTTGTTCAGACTGTTCTCTATTTCCTGGCATTGATCTTCTATCCAGTTCTCCTTTGCTGTGCGCATGCCTTTTCGGATGTCATTGTTGATTTTTCTGTAGGCATCAGCTCCCTGTGAGGTGTTCTTTTTCTTTTTCATCTCTCTTCGTTTATCACACAGGTCCAAAAGTTCAGGTGTGATCCACAGCTTCTTCTTTGGCCGGTGCTTTCCAAGGATCTCAGTGGCGGCATCTGTCACAGCTGAGTTGAAGGTGGTGGTCATAGTGTTGACAACTACTTCACCAGCTCCCAAAATGAGCAGTGGTGCAAATTTCCCTCCAATTGTGGCCTGAAATATTTCCACCACCTCCTGGTCTTGCAGTTTGTCCAGGTCGAACTTCAATCTGGTGGACTTTGCTGTGTTTACTCTCTTCAAGTGGAGCCGGAAAGACATCATCAGGAGATCGTGGTCACTTCCGATGTCTGCTCCTGGAAAAGTGCGTGTCCTGCCAATGTTGATGCTTGATCTGAAGCGTTTCTTAATTATGATGTAGTCGATCTGGTTGTGATGCTCCCCGCCGGAACTGTGCCATTTCCATTGTCTGGATTTTTTGTGGAGTCCAAAAGATGTGGGAGGACAATATTTATGAATGGGCTAGCTTAGCTTGACTCTGAGCGACGCCATGAGGGTTGCTGAGGACAGAGAAAGATGGTTGGTTAAACGATCATCGGTGGTGCCCTACGACTTTCGAGTTACGGGATATGATAGGACAAACTTGTTTCTTCATGAGGCAAGGAAAAGAAAGGAAACTCAGTAAGCAGGATAGTAGTGTGGGAGATTAGAATTTAGTGAAGTTGTAGCAACGTCAGACAGCATGCGGGCGGGGTACAGCGGAGCCCCACAACCCATAAAATGTCAGGCCTCTGCCCCTATGTCTTGCTTTATCTAGCCTCTCCTCTTGCGTTTGATAAGCGCTACTACCGCTGACTGTGCCAAGCTGCCAAAGACTCCGTCCAGAGGCCCCTTGTCGATCACACAGTGTAGCTGAGACTTGCCGGGTACCTCTCACAAGGCGAACATTATCCTCGCCTAGTCTCATTAACAAGGTTTTTGGAGTGTTTTTTTGGGAGAGGAGGTGGGTCGGTTTTATCCTAGGAGGAAAGATTATCTGTCCTCCAAGGTTTTATCCACCTCTCAGTCAGTTGTTGGTTGGTTGGTGTGTCGCTCATCTCTCTCTCTCTCTCTCTCTCTCTCTCTCTCTCTCTCTCTCTCTCTCTCTCTCTCTCTCTCGCTGCGCTGAGAGGGCTGCTGAGGACAGTGAAAGATGGAGTTCGCTGGTTAAACGATCATACGTAGTGTGACCCAACGACTTTCGAGTTATACTATAGGATAGGATATGCACCGACCATTTTAAAAAAGGCGGTCTATTCTGTTTCATTAGGACCCCTAGATATTGTGTGAAAAGGATCAATTCTGCGTGCCAGAGGAAAATCATACCATTCCCTTGTTGCAGCGAATCGATTTTAGATAACTTCCAACAATAGTTGTATTGATCTATGCAAATACCGAACTTCACAATCCGGCTCAAGTGGGCGGAACTAATGTAGCAGGTAAAGTTCTTTTTGCTCCGCTTGTACTATTTATGCTACATAAAATATATATATTTTTGTTCCAAAGAAACGTTCTTCAGAAGGAGAGAAGATGGGCATGTCTCGCTTGGTTGCCATTTTAATAGTAATTTGTAATGTTATCTGCCGAAGTTAAAAACTATTAAGGCAGCAGACGCACTTGTCTTTAGTATATATATGTAGCTTCTCTAAGGGATAAAACCAGCTCAGTCTCCCATACGCTCGTGTGTTCGGGGACGTTAAACCTTACTCAAGAAGGGATAAAACTGCTTCACTGAAATTTAATCATGCTTGCTTCCACTGATGGTAAATTCTGTGTTTATGGTTTGCCTAAGAGCAGCGGGCTTGTTACAATGGTAACGAGGGTTATATCCTAAGGAACATGGTTTAAACCATAGATACTCTTTATCTATGTTTAAACCTACTACTTATGACAAACTAACCCCAATTTGGGTCTTCGACTTTACTTTCCGATAAGACTTTCGCAAGGGAGGTAATATAGGTTTATTTAAAATTCAGTCTCGTATGAAATCACCGGTAGTGTGTCTTTATTTCTGGCAACTTTCTTGGTTATTTTACTTGCTTATTTTACTTTTCGTTGTTCGTTGTTCAGCTGACATGACTGTGATGTTGAGGTTTGAGTTGGAGTCCCATTGTAAAAGCTTTGTTCAGCTGAGACGTTGACATCCAGATGGCCTGTGTTACTGTTAAGTCGATTTTAATGATGTTGCCGACTCTTGAAACTTGGTTGTAATGCTGGTTACTCTGCAAGGTCACACAACTCTAACTCTCTCTCTCTCTCTCTCTCTCTCTCTCTCTCTCTCTCTCTCTCTCTCTCTCTCTCTCTCTTCTCTTCTCTTCCCCCTATCTCTCTCTCTCTCTCACTCTCTCTCACTCTCTCTCGCCCTCTCTCTCTCTCTCTCTCTCTCTCTCTCTCTCTCTCTCTCTCTCTCTCTCTCTCTCTCATCTCACTATTTATATTAATAGTAACAAGGCGTATCAGTGTTTCTAGTACTGTTAAGTGTGTTTAAGAGGTTATGACATATACTGTTGGGTTAAAATCACAATGTGTTTCAACATTAAAATAGTGAAAAATACGATTCAGATTCGGATCCATTATTGTCGTATCAGAAGGAAACTATTTCTGCATTAATTTGCGTATGCTTTCTTATTTGCAAAACATAAAATAAAATACATGTAAAATAAGATTCAGTTTCAATTTGTTATTAACGAATAACGATTAACGAATCTTTATTGTCCCCATTTGCACAAGGATATTTTGTGTGTGATGCATAGTAACTGTTAACATATTAAGAAGACAACACAAAGGTTAGCGTACATGCATACAATAAAGAAACGGTAGCGGATATTAGAACACCTTAATGCATAACAATACTAAATTTAAAAAAAAAGTAAGACTATTACTGCCATTTTCTCAATTATTCACGCTTTCTCATGACAATGCTAATCCTTGCACATGCATTCTTATCCACGCACCGACAAATCCCACACACACCCTTAATACATTTAAGGGGCTCACTGTAGTTACGCTAATCGTTCTGGGGTTACACATTACACACTTCCACTGTCAACGCTATGTCAACATTGGTGTTTCCCTTCACTCTAACTACAGGGGAGTGGAGGTTTTACATACATTATAAGAAAATAAGTAGACTAGTACTAGAAGGAAACGATGTTAACATTACTGTGCTAATAATGTAAAGATGTTATTTAAGAGACTTTAAGTATCACAAACTACTCACGTGTTCTCGGTTAACAAAGAACAGTCTTCAACCTTTTGACGAATATTATTAACCATTGTACAATTGTAAGAGAGTGGCTCTCCTTTCACATTTTATTTAAATATTAACTCTCGCTCTAATATACTCTGACAGCTGGTGTTATTGATCTGGAGAGGACTTCCTGTCGGGACCCATAGTCTGATATAATGGCACCTAAATATTTGAAGCTATGCACCGTGTTGATGGATTGGCCTTGGACTTTGATGTCCGTGTTGATGCCATTGGTGTTGTTTGATGATGATGGTGATGATGATGTGATCTTGTAAGGTGCCAAAAATCCATGTACATAGTGTTTGTCATCATGTTGGTCTTCTCTGCACTTATTTCCATTCCAAAGGCTCTGGAGGTGGTGTCAAGCCTCTGTATTCCATTCCAAAGGCTCTGGAGGTGGTGTCAAGCCTCTGTACCAGCTGTTCAAGTTCTTGTTCCTCTCCAGCCAATCCATCAATGTCATCCGCAAGGAAACTGTATATCGGGTTTTAGTTTTGAAACAAAACAATAGACCTGTTTCCGATTACGCCGGTTGGCGTCCCATTGTAAAACAAAACTTGCTGAATATTTGGTGTGCAGCTCATAGGGTGCTGTTTTCCTATGCCTAAGGTCAGGGATTTGAAGCCGGCCTAGTAAGATTTTACCTGATTTAGGTACGAGACTTTTCAGACACCGAGGATTTTCTTTGAGCACTCCGCTTTGCTCTCTCACTTGAATAATGGTATTGGATGCATTCAATCTAATTCTAATTTCAAAAATAAAAATTGATTTTGATTCCGCTTTTTGAGTAATAACGATTTTTTTTTGGATCGTCGCGCTTTGAGTTCGATTGAAGAAAAAGGGCGTGATAGTATCCTGTATTATTATTATTATTATTATTATTATTATTATTATTATTATTATTATTATTATTATTATAAGTAGTCGATTCTTGATTGAGGAGAGGGATTAGAATTAACTAAAAGCTTCTCGGAGATAATATCAGTTATTAGATGCCAACCCCGGCTGAATATGAATCCAAAGGAGTATCACAGTCAAGTGGTTGTTCTGGATCCCCTCCTAATAGCCACCTCGTTGTTCTGGATATCCTCCTAACAGCCACCTCAAATGCCTTTGGCTTAAAGATGTGCTGACTTGTGTACTGGCAAAAGATATATACTGGACCAGTATACTAAAGTGAATGTTTCCACCGTACATTATCGTTCAGCGAAATAATTATTTTTACATTATGACTATGTGAGCTTTCAGCATACGTTTCTTCAAGTACACGAGTGGAGTTATCAGTTGTAATCTAATATTAAGTGAATATTTCCACCATACTTTATTGGTAAGTAAAAAATAAATATGTTACGTTATGACAATGTGAGTTTATGCGAGTTTCTCAGCTTACTTTTCTTGGTCAACGATTGGAGTTATCACTTGTAGTCTATTACAAAGTGACTGTTTCCACATTACCCTATTGGTCAGTGAAATAATTAGTTTTACGTTATGACCATGTGGGTTCTCAGCCTATGTTTCTTCAGTATTCTACCTACGAGTGGAGTTGTCATTTGTAGTAAACTAAAATTTCCACCATAATTTATTGATAAGTGAAACACGTAGTGTTTGCTGAGTTTACACTGCTATCTTGCCAAACTTAACTCAGATAGCAAAACAAACAAGGTCGACAAAAGCATGCTTATATAAGACAACCCTAACAACCCTAAAGACCTAAGTTCGCTTGATAACCAAAGATACATTGACGGACTAGACTATCTATTATAGGCCTACATTTTTCCGTCTGCCATATCGCCAATGATGGGTATGGAGGTTAAACTTCAACATTTGTTAATTCCGGTCTACAAAACTCGCATTTATTTTAAACATGCTTTTTTTTTTCTTTTTTCTTTTTTGGTAAAATTTAAAAAGGAGTTGTGTTTTACTAGTTATGAATGTTATCACTGTATGTTTCTCGGTAGTTCGCAGCAAACAAAATTTACCTAGTTTAACGATTCAACGAAGTTTATTGGCCAAATTGACATAAAACATGCACATGGAATATGTTGCGATGTGGCAGTTACATTCATAAAACATACCTGCAAACACACGTTTACCAGCTAATAAAATACCGATCAAGCGTGCACACATACACACGCAAACAACAAATAGTAGAAATAAACAAGTATGTGCCAGTGGATTATCACGTGACGTCAGTTACAGCATTATGAATTTGACATTATAAGGAATTTAAAGCGAGAGCAGCCTCTGGAAAAAAAGAATATCTAAAACGGTTTGTTCTGGTTTTGAGGGCTCTGAAGCGCCTGCCGGACGGGATGAGCTCGAACAGATGGCCGGCTGGGTGTGAGGGGTCAGCTGTGATGTTTCTAGCTCTACGGACCAAGCGCGTGTTGTAGATCGAGGCGACAGATGGAAGTTCGCACCCGATAACTCTGGACGCGTGTTTCACGCTGCGCTCAAGTTGCACTTTCTCCTCATCAGTGGCACCACCAAACCAGGTAGTGATGCCAAAGCAGAGGATGCTTTCGATCACTGCGCGATAGAACTGCGTCAGGACTTTTGCAGGCAACCTGAACTTCTTGAGTTGCCTCAAGAAGTGCAGGCGCTGTTGGCATTTTTTGATGATGGGGGTGGTGTTGTTTCCCCATGACAAGTCGTTCGAAATGACTGTGCCTAAAAATTTGAACTCTTCGACTTGTTCAACACTTTCACCGTTGATGGACATAGTAAGCATGGACTTGAGTCACGTAATAATAAGTATATAATACAAATACGAGAACTTATAATGCGCACATATCTCATCTCAAGGCGCACGCATACACATTCTTTCTCATTAACATTTCAAGCACACTGATATACACTTGCGCATAAATTACATGGATAATAAGGCAACAACACAGAGACACGGCATTCCAAAAAAAATTAAATAAGCATGATACATTTTCAAATAATGACTGTTCATGGCCATTTACAACTGCTCTGATTTAGGCTTGCGGGTGAGGTTGGTTGGGGTAAGTTGGTGTAGCGGGGCACTGTAGTCTGAGGAGTATTTAGGGAAAATAAAAGTTTTGAGGCAGAGATAAATGCTTCTAAAGACTATTGTTGACGAAGGGGGAGAGGTATGGAGTTACAGTTGGTGGGGGTCAAAGACGTGGTCAAGAGGTTGAGTGTAGAGAGTGAACAACAGTACAGGCCCAAGCACGGACCTGGTGGGATCGGAGTTCAGTTTGTCAATGGAAACAGTCTGATTGCGGTCAGTGAAATAAGAAGAGAATCAAGAAAGGGCTGTGCTGAGGATGCCAAAAGTATGCTAAAGACGTTGAAGAATGATGTTGTGATCGTATGGAAAGCCGCTGAGAGATCAGAAGAGCCTTTTGATTTTGCCTTGATCAGTGGCAGAAAGAATATCGTTAGTTATTTTGATAAGAGCAGTTTCAGTGGAGTGGTTTGGACAATATGCTGACTGAAGAGGAGAGAGAAGGTTGTTGGAGAGAATGTGAGAGTTATGCTGATTCAGAACTATTCTTTTAAGGAGTTTGGAGATGAAGGATAAGTTTGAGACATGGCGGAAGTTGCTGAGTGTTTTAGGGACAAGCGACGGTTTCTTTAAAAGGGGTTTGACCATCAAGTCATCTAGCAGTCTTGAAGGAGTCTGGGACTGTGCGTGATTGTAGAGAGTTGTTGATGATTTCAAGGACAGAAGGAAGAAGTACATGTAGACAGTCAGATTAGAGTTGTGTAGGAAGATGGTCAAAGGGGTCACGTTTTTAAGGTGGTTTCTTTGATGACTTTTTCCAGTTCATGGAGAATCAGAGGTTTGAAGTGTGGGAAAGGAGTTTCAATAAAAGCAGGGCGGGAAGAATATCAGAGCTTGATAAGGTATGTTGTCTAGTTTGTCACAGATGGCTTGGATCTTGTTGTAAAAACACTCAAAGAAAGCTTGTGGGAGTTTGGAAGGGTCAATTTTGTTGGGCAAGGGAGAAGCAGAATAGCTGACAAGTAGGTCGTTCAAGGTGGAAAAGAGGGCTTTAGCAGAGGTTGTTTTCACATATTTTGGGAATGTAGTGTAATTGCTTGGCGTTTGTGATGATCGCCTGAACTTGTTCTTTGTGCTTATTGTAAATATGTCAACTTCTGGCTTAGTGGTTCGCCACTTCCTCTCTGCTCGGCGACGTGCTTGTTTTGCATTCATTACTTCAGATGTCATCCAAGGTGCAGAAGGACTATCTACAATGAGTTTTGTTTTTGAGGGTGCGGGTTCATCAATAAGTGTGCAAAGGGTGGAGTCATAGTGAAGGTCAGGATCCGAGGAAGGCGGACAATCAAGAAGTTCCCGGGCTGCTTCTTCGCGAAATGTGTCTGTGTTGACTTCTTTAAGGCTGCGACGGACTACGCGGTTTTGTTGTTGTTGTTGTTTGTTTTGTTTAGACCGCTTGGCTATTTTGAGGGAGAAGAGAATGGCATACCTTGTCTCTACTACTACGTGTATCACTCCCAGCATGGTGCACGTTGTAATAGCAAAACTGCGAGTCGTGGGATATTGAGAGAAGTCGGAGGCAGGGAGCCCTAATACTATTACAACCCTTGACTGTGGCAGTGTGGGCGACTTTATGGCCAGCGCCTTGAGCAGTTCTTTGAACTGGTTAGAACTGTGTATGAAAAACATGATTAGGTAATTAATTGATTTTGCTCTTTCTCTCTAGCGGGATGCAGATTGCAATGGCAAGCCTAGTTGTTAGACCTATGCTGTGTTATATTAAGAGAGGCGTCGGAAGCTAGTGGTGTCTAATAACATCCGACTGATGAAGTGTAGACAACAGCTGCACTTTCACGCATTCCAGATGCTGATGGAGGACTAATGATGGATGCCAAACTTGCTGCCTGCTGAACTCTCGCTAGTGCATGGGGTATTAGGGGCTGTAAAATATATATAGAATTCTTCTTCTTTTTCTTTTTTTTCTTTTACTTTTTTTTTTTTTTGTGAAGGGGGGTGGGTGGGTGGTGGGAACGCGAAAGGTGCAGTGGTTACCAGGAGTAAGCGTGATTGGGAGCCTAATGATTTTACTGTCACTCAAGTGGGGTATTATATTCGGATCGCTTAGATTAGCATCGTAATGATTGATGAAGACTTGTGTAGCGCTACAGCTCGAGTGGATCCATGCTCATGGCGCATTTTTAGTTTATATGCAGTCCAAAGCTGTGTATAAGTCTTTTTTTTTCTTTTTATAAACTACATCTACATGTAGGGAGGAGCGGTGGCCGAGTGGTTAGAGCGTTGGCTTGCGGATCTGAAGGTCCTGAGTTCGAGCCCAGGCAGATGCATTGTGTTGTGTCCTTGGGAAAGACACTTTACTCCCGTTTCCTACTCCTTCGGATGAGAGTATAAACCGAGGTCTAGTCTGTGTCGCATGCATTCCATCATAACGAACTGTACAGATCCTGACGCTCATGTCCTAGACGGGTGAGTACCGGTGACAAGAACACAACCAGCATGTACCTTGGATAAAGCGCTTCATTTGGGGCTGCTGTACTGTCAAAAATGAAAGTGCCCGAATTTCACCTCGGTGATAATAAAGTTGTTAAAATATATAAATAAATAAAATACATCGTGCATACTGGGACAAATAATGAACATTGAAGAACGCCCACACCTGCCATTGGCGATACTGCAGACGGAAACGGAAAGTAAAAAACGGAGACTAAGTACATGTTGCTTAATCAGAGGCTAACTTTCCCAGTGACAGCACTGCAGTCGCAGAGCCAGCGTCACTTATTTGGAGCCACCAACCAATCCACAGGCGCTTGTATCAGGACACGCGAGCGCCTATGCCTGTGACGCGTCTCCCTTTGGTTATCTATAATACAAGGTACCAAACAAAAGCCAGCGGAACTGGCGGGTCATCGCAGTTTTCAAATCTATATGAACAAACTACAAAATGTATCCCCAAAGAAGGCAACTAATTCATTTCAGCAGTGATTGACGCAAACAAACAAAATAAGAACTATGCTCTATTTTCAAACCCATTCAATTTCGGTAAAATTGTCAAAAAAATCTACCTTTTCTGCAATCACTTCACGGAAGTTGGATTCTCTTACCGAAACTATTAACTCGGTAGTAACCGGTTTCGGTTTTAGCATGAACTGTCAACTTCTGTTGGTTGTGCGTTCACTTTCGCTTTCGGGATACATGCAAAGATTTTTTTTTTCTTTGAAGTGCTTCATAACAAGAGAAAGATTAAAATGTAGCATACGTGCAAACACCACTGTCATTGATGCTGCTAATTTAGAGCTTGAATAAAAATGACGACGATGAATAAAAAATAGCCCACTGCACTACACAGTCGCAGTTGAAACCTAGATCTATGTAGGCTGTACATGCGTGACAAGATCATCCACTAAGTATTCAGCCGTGTTATAAACGAGCTATCAGTTGCTGTTCATTCCCTTTAAGACTTTTTTGTGTTTAATTAATCCCCACCACCTCTAGAACCATTTCCTCTCACAGTAGATTGTGGGAAAGTCTGTTGTATTTGTGTGTTTTGCTTTATTCAACTATTTACTTATTCATTTGGAATGTTCCCAGCACCTTACATGTTATTTATCACATTGAATCTTTGTGTGTGTGTGTGTGTGTGAGATTTGTGCGCTATATAAATCTATGTATTATTATTCATAATGATTATAGAATGATTTGAAAGGTGCGGAAGATATGATGTAAACGATCATATCGTGTTGGTTGTGTGCAGTTTCCAGTTAATATGGTGAATGCAAGCTAGGTAATCACAACAGTTAGAGGAAAAGAGATAGTATTAATAAAAAAAAAGGACAACATGGAGAGAGAGGAGAGAGAGAGAGAGAGAGAGAGAAAGAGAGAGAGAGAGTAAAAAAAAAAAGTTGATAGAAGTGTTGGCATATGAAATAATAACACGATGCAACATCTACTATCCACTTATACGTACATTTATTATATTTATTACATTTACGTACTTTTACCCCACTTCCGTTATGTAGAGCGAATGAGAAAATACACACATATACATATCTGTACATTGTTTTAATATTATTTGCTTAAATGTAAAATAAACAAAAAGTTTCTAAGAAAATCTGTGTATTCAGTCAATATTACTATACAGCTCTTTCCGATAATGTGTAAAAATAAAATTAATAATTTATTAAAACTGATAGTTTGCTCTAAGTTCTCACACGCATTCACACTCACATGCGTTTTACAAAAAAGGAATACATTTCTGAAAGACATTAAATTATAAACAAACAGATAATGTATATGCAAAGTAAAATTAATATTCAGATTAGGCAAAAAGTGTGTCTGAATTTAAAAAAATGAAATTCGGAGCAATGGACCGAGCAAATGGCGGACAACCTTGTTTTTACTGAAGGATGGCCCATGATAATAATAATAATAATAATAATAATAATAATAATAATAATAATAATAATAATAATAATAATAATAATGTATTTTATAAAGCGCAAATTCAAACTGACAATTTGCCCTAAGCACTCACACCACACATACAAAGAAATGTGAGCTTACGTTAACAAGAAAAAAAGCACACATTTTTTAAAATAAAGAAGACATTACAGTATAGACATAAAAATAAATATAGCACATAATTAACAATTTTTTAAGTCTTTACATACATTACAGTATAAACATGCAAATATATAATAGCACAGATAATAACACAGTAAAATACTAAAATGCCACCTCTCCCTTCTCCTCCCACAATGACATGTATATTTACTCTTCCCCCCTCCTTCCCCCTTCACCACTGTTATTTGTAGTGGATGACTAAATACACATACATAACTGAACACTGTTTTAGTGTTATTCGCAGTTTAAAAATTTGTTCTCTCATAATTTTGAACTAAAATCTGTGTAATTAGTCAACAGCGCTACACATACCTTTCTCATAATATGTATGTGAAGAATAAATCACAAGCAATAAAATACATGAATTGAATTAATTTAGTAAATGGATCTCATAATATTCATTGTTTTTTTTTTCATTAAAATATAAGTTATTGATGTATTTTAACACTTTTTTTCCTTTCTCTTTACACTAGTATTGGGATAATACAGCAAAACAAGCAGAACTTTACCATTGGGGTCATGAGCAATCTTGCCACTGTAGATTGTTCAAACCTATAAAGGGAAAAGTGAAAGCCACAGTTGAAAACCTGTCTTTCCTTTATAGGCAAGACAGATTCACTGCGGCAACAGTACCCCCGTTGGAGTGCCGGGGGTTTTCAGTATAAATAGTATCCCCACTTTATGGAAATTTAGTGCTTTAAATTCCCAATGTCGCTGTCTTCCTCATTTACTCTTTCCCATTCCTGCTCTGTCCTTCACTCTGCTATACTATCTTCTTCTTCGCTAGATCAATGACCTACCTTTTTTCTTGAAAACTCTTCCTGGACAAGACTCCTTGTTTGTGTATGAGGTCTGTTGGATCAGCTTGGGAGTGTTGGACGCTTTCTGCCGGGTGGTCACTAGGGCTTCCTATGATTGTACTATTTAGCACTATAGGCATTTTATATGTATGTGTTTTGTTGATGATTTATAATGATGTTTGTATTCTATTTTGTTTTTGTAACCGGGGGTTCGCGTAGTTGAGGTCAACCCCAGGGGCGGACGAGGGGGGGGGTTTCCGGGGTTTCCGGAACCCCCCCCCCAGCCCAAAAAAAAAAAAAAAAAAAAAAAGGAAAAGAAAGAAGAAGAAGAAGGAGAGAAAGAGAGAGAGAGAGAATACAATTATAAAAATAAAAATAAACATAAAATAAATACCATTATATATATATATATATATATATATATATATATATATATATATATATATATATATATATATATATATATATATATTTATTTATTTATTTATTTTTTTTATTTATTTTATTTATTTTTTTTTTTTCATACGAATTTTGGAAACCCCCCCCCCAAAAACTAACTGATCCGCCCCTGAACCCTCAGCCGTCCCCCGCGTGGGATGTCTTTATTGTAAAGTGACTGGCCGGTGGAGGGCATTCAATTTTCCCACTGGGGTTGTTTCAGCAGATCTTTTATGCGGATCGGGGGTTGTCCGGTCCTGATTTGGCTCGGAAGAGTCCGCTGGACCTAAAGCAACAATAAATCAATAAAAAAAACAGAATTTTTCAGTGAGTCATACCAATATTTTGTAGTGATATAGCAGCTGCCCTCAAGCCAACCATGGAACATCAAAGCATGACAACTTGTGATAAATAAAATTCAAGGACAAAGTTGTATGTTTTATTAAGTATTATTTAGGTTTTTCTTTAGACAAAGAGAACGTCACAAAACAAAATGTTTAGCTTTTCAGCTCATTCTTGTTGAAGAGGATATTGGGTGACCGTGTATTGGGACACTGCATAACATGACTGCCACACAATGTTCATCACAATATTGGTATACCATTCCAAAACTACATTGTTAATAAACATGTAATACTATTTTTATTTTCTAAATTATATTTCACCTTTGCCATACTTTTGTATGAATCTGACACAAAATAGTCAAATCTGCTTAAAACTATTCGTCATTATGACATAAATTGTATGAGCTTACATGCTACCGGTTTGCTCCCCCAGCAAATGTTCAAAACCACAACTAATATTTGGTACATTGGGTTTGGGCGTGCCACAGGCTATGACTATGCCTTACCCATGGAAAGCAGCCCAGAATTGCCTGATAAAAATAACGTGTCAAAATAATTTTAAAAATGCACCAAGTTGTCAACAATGATTCATTTCCAAGGAACAGATTAATGAAATTTTAAGTCTCAAAACTTTGGTAAACTAGTAAACAAACCCTATCCAATAAACATCTCAATGTGCACTAGGAAGTCCGACATAATAAACTTCACCCAAACTCAGCAAGATACGGCAGTGGGGGTAAGAGGAAGTGGGGGATTTGAAGGGGGATGGAAGAAGGGTGTTGAAGGATAGCAAATTTTTATTCAGTTTAAAAGTGACATAAAAACATGTTTAAAAGCGATTGTGATACTTTAAATAAATTATAATTTTTTGGGGGGGTGGGTTGGGGAGGGGGGTGTGTGTATTACTAAAATAATCCTAATTCATTTTGTATTGCTCAGCAGTCTGTTGGCGAAGTGAGGCTATTTAATCCAGTAGCTTGATGTAAGTCTGGGCAACTGCACTCTGTTTCATCCACTGGCTGCAGTTGTTAATCCAACGTTGTTATGGTGTCACTAGTCTGCTTTTATTCAGCTCAGCAAACACAGGTGTGGTGTCCGAAACATGTTCAGGGCTGGAAATCTGTGGAAATAAAGAAATAAGAACTGTGATTTCAATTATACAGACTAAGATATGTATATTTTTTTATTTCCACACTTAATAACAATAACAAAGGTCTAAGGTGGGACTAACTTGCCTTGTCCACAGTCCAGAAACCAATGGCGCCTGACAGGTGTGGGATCGATCCAGCATCTGGGCGTTATGTTTCTCAGAATGTTATTTACTTTCGACTCGGGCAACGTTTTGGGGGTTTTCTCCGGGTACCAATTTGCTCCCCAGCAAAATTTAAAAAAAACCACAACTAATATTAGGTAGGTTGGGTTTGGGCACGCCACAGGCTGCGACTACGCCTTCCCCAGAGAACGCTAGTTAGTTAGTTATTCATTCTTTACAAGGTCCAGCGGACTGCAAAGAGCAGAATCAGGACCACAAAATCAAGACCACAATATGCTGAAACAACCCTTGTAGTAACACTGAAGGCACCACATCCCACGCAGGGGACGCTGAGGCTATACTCTAATTTATCGAACCCCCGTTTACAAAAACAAAATAGAATATAAACATCATTATAAAAATCAACAAAACACACACACACACACACACATATATAATCTGTTTCTCGGCAAAGAGATGGCTGTCCAGTTATATTGGTCTATGGTTGGATCGTAACCAAGTACCGGACTTTTTGATACGGTTCGCTAAACATATATTCTGTTGGATCGTAACCAAGTACCGGACTGTCTGATAGTGTTCGCTAACATATTGTTGTGTCGTATAGCTAAGTACCGGACTCTCTGATAGTGTTCGCTATATATACATATTGTTGGATCGTAACCAAGTACCGGACTGTCTGATAGTGTTCGCTATATACTTACTGTTGTGTCGTAACAAAGTACCGGATTTTCTGATAGTGTTCGGGCTGCGCTTAGTTGTAAGATTAAGTGCGCTTTGTAAGAACTATTCTTTTACTTGTTACGTTAACTTGTTTTTCAAGTCGAATAGAGCTGGATCCTCTCCCCAATGAATACTCAGATATCTATTAGGTCAGTTCCTTTGTTAGCAATGAACATTCTTTGGATTGGTTTGAATGGATAAAATCAAGTCTAAGGTTGAAACGCAGGCCAAACAGCCTGCCTGGGCCTTCCCTAATCTCTGAAAGATCAGAATAGTTCGAGGCATCATAAAGGATCGAAACTGCGCCTTGTGAAACACAAGTTCGCCGCTCTACCAACTGAGCTAATCTCGCGAACGAAATGATTAGGCGAGGGATGATCAAGCTCTGATGCGCACACAGCGTAGATGAGACTCGCCGAGTATCTCTCTAGAGATAAGCCTAAGCACCGGTGATTCGGGTACGCGTTGGGGCGCTAGTTTATGCTTTGTATGGGTGATGGTGATGGAAGCGTCGTGTTCATGTTGCCCTGGGGTTAGTGGATTTCTTAGTGGAGGTATACATTATAATAGGTAAATTCGTTGAGCTGTATGAGTGGAGTGAGGGAGGGTAGGGGGTGCGGCGTGTTTGTGTGTTTGAGTGTTCGTGTGCGTGTACTCAAGAAATTATTACTTTTTGTGGCCCTGATTGAAGCGTTATGTCTTCATACCTTGCTCAGGCTAATGGATTCTAAACTGGGGTATGAGTCGTTAGTTACACAGTAAATTGGCCAGAATATGAAAACAGTATGAACGTGTGACGTATTTTTTTAAAACTTTATTTCTTTTATTTTTATAATTGAAGTTTTTTGTTCACGCTTGAAATATAATGGATCTTTTATTGTTTTAACTTCTACTTCACCAGCTCCCAAACTGAGCAGTGGTGCAAATTTCCCTCCAATTGTGGTCTGAAATATTTCTGCCACCTCCGGGTCTTGCAGTTTGTCCAGGTCGAACTTCATTCTAGTGCACTTTGCTGTGTTTACTCTCTTCAAGTGGACCCGGAAAGACATCACGAGATCGTGGTCACTTCCGATGTCTGCTCCTGGAGGGAGAGTGGGTGTGGATGACTACACAGTACCTATGTGTGCGTGCGTTGGTGTTTATGTTCGTGCTTTTGTGAAACTACGCCTCCCCCCATTCCTTCCGGCCCCACCTCCTTCCCCTCCAAAAAATAAAAATAATTTTAATAAATAAATAAATAAATTGGGAATCGCCTCACTCTGCCAACTTTTCATGCCAACTAAATTCGTTAATTAAGCTAATAGGTCACATATTGGCAAAAGCTATACATGTGAACCCTTTGGTCGTAGCACGGAAGTACATTGAAGAACCCATGGTAGTCGGTAGGGGAGAGAGGCGTTAGAAAGTTATCTGGGATCACAGTGACTTTTTAAGCTCCTCTGTGGTCATACTATAAAAGTATTAAAGTTTGATTTTAATTTATTTTTGTTTAATTTCAGACTGTTAGGAAAGAAAGAAATGACAATCTTAGTACAGTATTATGATCTGTTGTACAGAACTAGTCAGAGATGGATTCTATATCTCTAAAGCTGTATAGAAAGTGCAAAAAGATGTTATACAACATCTGCATTGAGCTTTTAAAAAGAAAAATCTCTAGGTCAGTAGAGAGTTTTAAAAAAAAAACAACATCATTATCTGGAAGTCTGTAGAGACTTGAAAACAAAATAAAACAATCTCTGTAGTGAAAGTTAAGTTTATAGGTCTCTGGTCTAAGCACAACAGCCATAATACACCTCAGACCGCAGCCAGCAGGAGAGCACCTGGAGAGCGTCTGTTGCCGTTAAAGGTTGACCTATGTTGGGTTGTGGGTTAAACTGGACTATGAGCTACCAATGCCCAAAGGAAGAGGGAGAGATATGGAAGGGGAATGGGCTCTTGAAATGTTCTGTGCCGGCTAAATGGTGAGGTGGGTGAACACACTGCGAAGCTGAAATCTATCCTATCCTATCCCGTAACTCTAAGGTCGCTGGGGCTCCACGGATGATCGTTTAACCAACGTACTCCATCTTTTTCTGTCCTCAGCAACCCTCATTGCTTCGCTCAGTGTCAAGCCAGTCCATTCTTGAATGTTGTCCTCCCACCTCTTTTTCTGCCTCCCTCTTCCTTTGACTCCTTGCACCGTGCCTTGCAGGATGGTCTTTGCAAGGCCTGATACTCTGGTGAGGTGGCCATACAATCGGAGTTTCCGTTTCCGTAGCTGAAACAGTCCGAGGCATACGTTGGTCTCTATTAGTAGAGATGCGAACGTTAAGCTAGGCTAGTCTCAGCTACGCAATGTGGTGAGCGCCTGGACTGATACCTGTATACCATAATGAACTCTGACTGATGAAGTGTGGGGATCAGCTGCCTAAACTGTAGCGCAGATAATATATACTTTATTTATTTATTTTATTTATTTATTTATTTACCTTATTGTCCCTTTTTCCATAGGGACATTCTGGGCCGCCTCCCCTGTGGAAAGCGTAGTCGCAGCCTGTGGCGCGCCCAAACCCAACCTAACATTAGTTGTGATTTTGAAAATTTGCTGGGGGAGCAAACCATAGTACCCGGAGAAAAACCCCGAGACGTTGCCGGAGTCGAAGTAAATAATATTCGGAGAAACATAACGCCCAGATGCTGGCTCGAACCCACACCTGTCAGGCGCCATTGGTTTCTGGCCTGTGGACAAGGCAAGTTAGTCCCGCCTTAGCCCACTTGGCCACAACGCTTTATAATATACACAATGCAGACACCATGAGCTTCTGGCATCACAGACCCTCATTGACAGTTAGCCTGTTATTGTTATCAAGTCAGTTCAACAAAATCTGTATTACACCCTATAGATAATACGTACAAGCAATCTGCATCTCAGCAAATAAGAAAATGTTTTAAAAGAAATAAATATAATAGATTATAAAATCACAAGATAACTAGACTAACTACGACTTCCTTTATTTCTACATTTTCCGCAACAATTATACATTATACTTGCAGCTAACACCTCCACACATACATACGTCGGTGCACTTTTAGAAAGTAGTTTGCTGTGCAGGTGGCGCCGATGATAAAGGGGATCACAAGAGGAGGTTGAGGGGTACGGTAGCGCCAAATATAATTCGCCAGCAGCTGTAGACCACACCTTGGGTTTCTGCCGTCAGAGACTTTCAAAGTCATAGACGATTAACGTTCTTCTGCATTATTTCTTTAGAAGTTGAAGAAGAAGAAGACATATTGGAGGAGGAAGAAGATATACGAGGGTCATTCAATAAATAAGTTGAATTTTTCGGTATAAGGACTTCTAATACAGATAGAAGCTTACTTTTTTTTTTAAACTTTTTTTGTTTTAACTTCTTTTTCACATGGATGTAATTTCTTTTGGAGATTGAAAAAAAAAAACTTTGAGAGTTTTAGCGATTAATAAAGATGGCCGACCAAGAAGCATGCTCCAGGATTGAACAGCGGTCAGTTATCAAGTTTTTGGTTGCTGAAGAGTGCAAACCAGTTGAAATTCATAGGAGAATGTCAACTGTGTATGGTGCCACATGTTTCAGCCGAAAAATTGTCTACAAGTGGGCTAAATTGTTTAAAGAAGGACGGAGCAGTGTTGAGGATGAAGACAGGCCTGGGAGGCCTACGGAAGTGAGGTCTCATGAAGTGATCGAATCAGTCAATGACCTCATTCAGTCGGACAGAAGGGTGACAGTGGATGATATTGCAAGGATTTTGAGCTTATCTGTTGGGGAAAAAAAAAGTAAGCTTTTATCTGTATTAGAAGTCCTTATACCGAAAAATTCACCTTATTTATTGAATGACAATCGTATTAAAAATGGATTGTTCTTATATAGCGCTGGTCACCAGCACGCACAAAAGTAGGTTTACAGTTATTAAACTACCTTTTATATGGTTGAAGTTACTTGCTTAGTAATACTAATATCAAACATTCCTCACAGTATAAATCTAACTTACATAACAGCTTTTTCCTTGCTGATTGTAATTTATTTATGTTTATGTAAACCGGTATAACGAATTTCCCGCTGTTCTAGTGTCGAATTTTCAAATAAATAGTCTACGTGATAACTGTAAACCTACTTTTGGGCCACTGTCACGTGGGGTTTATGGGCTCTGCACAATGGAATTATGGACCCTCACGTTTATTCGGTGGGAACTGCTAGTAAGTCACCCTATGAATTACTTTAATAAATTTATTTGTTTAGCTCGTTCTGTGTTAAGGTTGGGGTACAGAAATAGATAGAAAAATGGTAAAAGAATACTGCCACACTAGCTTTCACACGGCTATGAATCATATGTAGTCCAGCCACTTGATAACAGTTAAAATCACACATTTATTTCTTCTACTCTATACAAGATTCTCTAAGTACTAATCTAACTTAAAAAGTCTCTTTCACTGCCAATAGTTCGATCGCTGATAGTCTAGGCAGCTGTTATATCTTCCTCGGGCACTTGCTATAATATTTCATGTAGATTTGGACTACTGTGGTCCGTTTTACAGTTTCTGACGAGTTGGACTACTGTGGTCCTGTTATGATCAGTTTAAGTGCACCTTCGCCTTATGCACTTAACTCATGTGTGGGGTGTTCGAAGTCCTTCTGTGAGGTAGCTTCTGGTACACCTTTGTCGTTGTGTAGTTGGGTTCCCTTGCCACGCTGTGGGGTCTGACAGGGTGTTTCTTCGGGTAGCTCCTTCCGTCTTGTGCGGTAGAGTCTCCTCGACCAACTAGTCGGTTCTGTGGAGTGGGGTGCACAGGATAGCTCGGGATAGCTCGGGATAGCTCGCCTGCTCGTCTGTAATATAAGAGACGAAATTCTGCACAACCCTGAATAATCGGTTTGTGCAGAGCGTCTCACTGAAAGCCAAGTAGCCCTCAGTGATAGCTCCACATCTCTATACATAAGCGACGAACATTCTGCTACTTCCGGGTTCCACTGGAATCTCACTCTAAATTCCTATACATACATAAATATAAATCGTGTCTAACTATACACATACAGAATTAATAATAATATAAACATTCAGTGGTACAGCCACTGGTCTGCAAACATACATATAAGTTAAACAACAGTGGTTCCGTACGGGATACAACATGGCGGCGCAACCGGTCGTGTTTCGCCTCGTGGTAGGCTCTTCCACGTGGTACGGCAAATTCGGATTAACAATTCACATTTATGCATAGCAAATTCCACAAACATAAGTTCAACAATAATACAAATATATCACGATGAAACAGAAGGGTGTTCATTTACCTGTTTGACAAGTTCAGGCCCGTGATGACTTGAGAGAATTCTAAGATTCCTAAGTCCTGCTTCCTGGTCTATGAGTGTAGAGATTTCTCTAGCTGTGGAGATGTTGACTCTACCTCTTCTCACACACGACTGATTCAAACTGTGTTAGGCTCTGACACAGTCAAACTGCTCTACCCACTGAGCCTGCTTCTGATTGGTTAAAACGGTCCGATTCAAAGCTCAAGTGCTGACTCACTGCGCTAGCGTGGGTCGGGCTCGCGGTGTGTGGTCTGCTGTGTACTATACTAACTCTCTACTGTTACAAATACTACACATGGCTAAATAGTCAATGGGCAGGGTTAAAACTAGCCAATTCATGACAGGCTCCCTCAACTGAAAAAAGGCGATGACTACTGGATTCGACCTTTTTCTACTACAGAGCCTAGTTTAACACTGCACTATCCTAGGGTCCTATTTACACACTAGTTAAGTTGCTCTACCTGAGCTGCAATGCTGTGCCAGGTAGCTATGGACACTAGTGACCGGGTTTTTATTGGGCGGGGACGAATTCTGGTGCTGTGGCCCTTAGTTGTGTTGGGTGGGCGACAGCTGCTGTGTCCTCCACGAGATGGCGACTGAGGTAGTCGGCTCCGTGGTTTTCTTTGCCGGGGATGTACTCGATCTGGAATGAGTACGCCTGAAGGGTGAGTGCCCATCTCATCAGGCGAGAGTTCAAGGATTTGGAGGCTGCCAGGAACGATAGTGGTTGGTGGTCCACCTGAACTGTGAAGTGGGTCCCATACAGGTAGAGTTGGAATTTCTGTATGGCCCAGACTAGTCCAAGGCATTCTTTCTCCGACGTGGCGTAGTGGGTCTCGGCGGGTCTCAATTTTCTGCTGGCGTAGGCGACAGGGAATAGCGTCTCTGCATTCTTGGGGTCGCGCTGTAGCAGTACTGCTCCGAGGCCTAAGTCGCTTGCGTCGGTGCGAAGAACGAATGGCTGAGTCAAATCGGGTAGGTGGAGTACTGGCGCCGATGTCATTCTGTCCTTGAGTGTTTGGAATGCTGTCTCGCATTCGGCGGTCCAAACTACTTTGTCCGGGGCGATTTTCCGGGTTCCATTTGTCAGTGGTACGGCGATGCTGTTGTAGTTGGGGATGAACTTCTGGTAGAAGCCGCAGAGTCCTAGAAACGACTGCACTTCCTTCTTGGTCTTGGGCGCAGGCTTCCTTGACTGATGGTGTGTCCCAGAAATTCTAGTTCTGTGAATCCAATCTGACATTTGGTGGGTCTTGCCGTCAATCCCGTGTCTCTGAGGCGGGCGAGTAGTTGCTGTAGGAGCGTGACATGTTCCTCCCACGTAGGTGTTGCGATGAGGATGTCGTCCATAAACGAATGTAGGTGCTCGCTGCTCAGGGGTGCCAGGAGTTTTCGCATCATGGCGCTGAAGATGCTGGGTGCGTTGTGGAGTCCGAATGGAAGTACGTTGAATTCGAAGTGTCCTTCCATAGTGCTGAAAGCTAGGTACTTTCGGACTTGCGGTTGCACTGGTATCTGGTAGTATCCTTTGCTGAGGTCGATGCGTGAGAAGTACTTCGCTCGCTGTAGCTTGGCAAATAGGTCGGTCTGGTCCGGGAGTGGCTCTGGCTGGAACTGCGTTACCGCATTCAGGAGTCTGAAGTCGATGCACAGTCGATGCTCTCCGTTGGGTTTTCGCAACAATACCGTGCCTGCGCTGTAGGGTGAAGTAGACTCTGAGATGATTCCGGCTGCCAGTAAGGTGTCTATCTCTTCCTTGATGGCTCGCTGCTGAGACAGTGGCATCGGGTAGAGCTTCTGGCGGACGGGTGTGGGGTCGGTCACCGTTAAGGTTACTTCGACGAGGTCTGTCCTCCCTGGTCGGTCTGTGAGCACAGTCTGATGTTGTCGAATGACCTGTCGTACTTGCTGTTGCTGTTTAGCGGCTAGGTCTCCGTTGAGTATCACGTCTTTGTAGGTTTCTTTGGAGTGCAGGGGATACTCTACTGCATTGGTCTCCATGCTTTCTCCTTCTTCCGCGATGGCGATGGCTAACAAGTTGTGAGTGCTGGGGGTCGCTGGTCGGTCCGTGTATTTCTTGAGGAGATTGATGTGGTGGTATCGGGCTCTCTCGTTCACCTCTACTTGGTAGACTGTCTTGGATTTCTTGGCAGTCACCCGGTACGGTCCTCTCCAAGCGATGTCCAGCTTGTTGGTTCCACTTGGAAGTAAGAGTAGCACTTGATCGCCGACTTGCAGTTCTCTGTCCTTCGCGTGGCGGTTGTAGTACTTCGCCTGACGGGCTCTTGCCTTCTTCAGTGCTTCACCAGCTTTCTTCCACGTTGCTTTGAGGGTTTCCTGCAGGTCTGCGACGTACTTGGTGGCACCTCTTGGTGTGTCGTCTATCTTGGCTTCCGTCCAACTTCTGCGTAGGGCTTCTAGCGGTCCTGCTAGAGGTCTGCCGAATAGCAATGTTGACGGGGTGTAGCCTGTGGCTGCATGGGGCGTTTCTCGGTATGCGAACAGTGCCGCATTCACGTAGGTGTCCCACGCTTCTGGATTGTCGTCGGCGACTTTCCTGAGGATGGTGAGAAGGGTTCCATTCAGTCTTTCTACTTGTCCGTTGCTGGCGGGGTGGTATGGTGGTGTGCGAATGTGATGAACTTGTATCAACTCGAACACGTCTTGCATCAGGCGGCCGGTGAACTGAGATCCGTTGTCCGTTCTAATGCTGTCCGGGAATCCGACTCTGGTAAAGATGGCGATGAGTGCATCTGCAATCTTCTTGGTGTCGATCGCTGGCAACGGGACTGCTTCGCACCACATCGTACATGCGTCGACGAGTGTGAGTAGAAATCTGTTCCGCTTCTTGGTCATGGGCAGTGGTCCTACTATGTCTACTGAGACTTGCTGGAATGGCACGCCGACTACTACCGATGGTCCTAAGGTAACTGGTACGGTGTGATGTCGCGGGGAATATCGTTGACATTGGTGGCAAGATTTCACGTAGCGCTTGACATCCTCCGTGATTCCTGGCCAATAGTAGTGTGCGCTGATTCTCTGCACTGTGGCTCCAATTCCCATGTGTCCGCTGAGTGGCATGCTGTGGCCTAGTTCTAGTACTTGGGCTCGAAGGGTGGCTGGTAGTACTAGTTGGGTGTGATCTCCGATTGTATGTGGCTTGTTACCGCTACTTTGAGTTAGAACTCTGTGCGCTGGCCGGCTTTCGCCCTCTTCCCTACGTTGTGCGGCCAACTTGAAACATTCTGCGGTGGAGTGATTGTTTCTGTTGCAGAACGAACAATACCGTCTCTGTTCTGCGGGACCTCTTTTCCCGAATTCCGTGTTGGGTCCTTTATTTCGCCCAGGTCTGGGGTTATTCGGCTTATTCGCGGTGCGCTCTTCCCGGTTAGGGCTTCGTTTCTGTGCCTCTTTCCCGTTAGGCTTTAGGTCTCGCCTGAAGCTCTTGGCTTCTCCGTGTGCGGCCACGTACCTATCTGCGACCTTGACCAGATCCTCCAGTCTTTCCGCGCCCTGCTCTACTGAGAATGTTCTCAGCTCGGGGGTCATGGTTTCCCGTAGCTGTTCCCATACTAACAGTTCTGTCAGTCCATCATACGTCTTAGCCGTGGCTGACTGGCTAATCCACTTATCCAGAGTGGTGGACAACCGATCCGCGAACTGCGCATAGCTCTCTCCTTTCACTCTCCGGTTGGTGCGGAACTTTTGCCGGTAGCATTCTCCTGTTAGTTCGAATCCCGTTAGGAGTGCCTCTTTTACGTTGTGATAGTCAGTCACTCTGTCAGTCGGTAGCTTACTGTAGATGTCATAAGCCTTTCCTCTAAGCCCTTGACTAAGCTTAAAAGACCAATGAGTGGGATCTAGTTTGTACTCTGTTGCTAGACGCTCAAACCTAGTCAGATAGAGATCTAGACCTTCTTCTCTCTCATTGAATGTTCCCAGTGGAAATGACATTCCTTGTACAGGGTTGGATGCTACCTCTAGCTGATCTGAGTGGGGAGGGGTTGAGGAAGAACTTGAAGCTCCTGATCCCAATCTTCTTAGCTCTAACTCATGCTGTCTGTCTTTTTCCCTTTCTGCCCTCTCATACTCCCATTTCCTAACTTCTGCTTTTTTCTGTTCTCTTGCTGCTTCTAACTCTGCTTTCTTTTGCTCTGCTTCTAATGCTAGTTTCTTCTGCTCTGCTTCTAATGCTAGTTTCTTTTGCTCTGCTTCTAGTTCTGCTTTTCTCTGTTCTGCTTCGAGTTTCTTCTGTTCTCTCTCGGCTGCTCTCTCTGCCTTAGCCTCCTGTTTCTCTACCTCTGCATTGATATACGCAATTAGGTCTCCCCCTGCTAAGTGTAAAGCTTCTCCTAGTTCCTTGAAACGCAATCTCAAGGCCACTGGGTCCGACATTGCCAAACGTGTCTATGAACAACCTCTGAATCACGTGGAATACCAAAACACTAGCAATATTGCAAGTCAATAACCACAATGCAAAGACCATAAAATTCGTAATCAATAATAGAATAAACCAAGAGTCAAATGGCATACAACAGTTACTTAAGCAAAACCTGCAAAAGAACAATGCAACATACAGGCACAAAAATAATTGAAGCAAAAAAGTTTTTAACTAAAGAATAGTGCACCACAACTGATCAGTGTTATACCCTTACACTATTCTAAGTTATTCTACTACTACTACTGTTATCTAATTTTATTGTACTTAGGTCCGGTTATACCCAATTCCTATTATACACAGATCCTAGCTAGGCTCGCCAATTAAAGTGTCACGTGGGGTTTATGGGCTCTGCACAATGGAATTATGGACCCTCACGTTTATTCGGTGGGAACTGCTAGTAAGTCACCCTATGAATTACTTTAATAAATTTATTTGTTTAGCTCGTTCTGTGTTAAGGTTGGGGTACAGAAATAGATAGAAAAATGGTAAAAGAATACTGCCACACTAGCTTTCACACGGCTATGAATCATATGTAGTCCAGCCACTTGATAACAGTTAAAATCACACATTTATTTCTTCTACTCTATACAAGATTCTCTAAGTACTAATCTAACTTAAAAAGTCTCTTTCACTGCTAATAGTTCGATCGCTGATAGTCTAGGCAGCTGTTATATCTTCCTCGGGCACTTGCTATAATATTTCATGTAGATTTGGACTACTGTGGTCCGTTTTACAGTTTCTGACGAGTTGGACTACTGTGGTCCTGTTATGATCAGTTTAAGTGCACCTTCGCCTTATGCACTTAACTCATGTGTGGGGTGTTCGAAGTCCTTCTGTGAGGTAGCTTCTGGTACACCTTTGTCGTTGTGTAGTTGGGTTCCCTTGCCACGCTGTGGGGTCTGACAGGGTGTTTCTTCGGGTAGCTCCTTCCGTCTTGTGCGGTAGAGTCTCCTCGACCAACTAGTCGGTTCTGTGGAGTGGGGTGCACAGGATAGCTCGGGATAGCTCGCCTGCTCGTCTGTAATATAAGAGACGAAATTCTGCACAACCCTGAATAATCGGTTTGTGCAGAGCGTCTCACTGAAAGCCAAGTAGCCCTCAGTGATAGCTCCACATCTCTATACATAAGCGACGAACATTCTGCTACTTCCGGGTTCCACTGGAATCTCACTCTAAATTCCTATACATACATAAATATAAATCGTGTCTAACTATACACATACAGAATTAATAATA
>CM072525.1:21334536-21339536 GCA_036898135.1 Oncomelania hupensis
TGTGTTGAATTCCAGGCAGTTGGTCCACAGACAAAAAAAGATGTAGAACTAACAGAAGACATTTTTGCCGGGGTATCCTGAGAAGGAGTATGTCGGATGAAGAGCGCAAGTTGCGAGAGGGTGTTTTGTAAAGAATTCTTTGGGTATGGGAAGCCAGTGGAGTGAGCGATAAAGTGGAGTGATGCGGCCGATTTTTTAATTTTTTTAATTTTTTGAAAGAATGAGGCGTATAAAAAGACAGTACAAAGGTAAACTATGGGACGTACAAACAAGATGGACAGAGTTATGTAAATCACATCAACAGTAGAACAGCCAACAGTTTTCGTATTCTAATGCAAAGTTTAAGTTTATTACCTGAAACTCACACATGGAAATTGGCACACGCGGAATGGCACTGGGTAAAGAGAGGTTCCTAGCAGTCTTTCGCCCGAAAAGTTCCGGGAAAACCTTGACCATTAGTTTCAATAATTGTATTCGATTCATTGATCCTATCTTATCCTATCCCGTAACTCGGAGGTCGTAGGGGCACCACAGATGATCGTTTAACCAGCGTACTCCATCTTTCTCTGTCCTCAGCAACTTTCGCTCAGTGTCAAACCAGTCCATTCTCGAATGTTGTCCTCTCACCTCTTTTTCGGTCTCCCTCTTCTTCTACCTCCTTGCACTGTGCCTTGTGTGACGGTGGGTCTATTGTTGCTGGGCTCTGCACAATGGAATGCTATTACCCACTCGTCCTTCGTCGATGGAGATCGCTAGTAAATCTCCCTGTGAATCAACTTAATACATTTATAAGTTTAGCTCGGTCTGTGTTTAGGCTGGGTTTACAGAGATAGAAAGAAAAATGGTAAAAGATCACTGTCACACTAGCTCTCAAATGGCTATGAAACATAGGTAGTCCAGCCACTTGTTAACAGTAAATATCACACATTTATTTCCTCTACTCTATACAAGATCTGCTAATCACGATACTAACTTAAAAGGTCAAATGTCAATTCGAATGGTTCACTCCTAGATAATTCTATGCAGCTACTGTTTCTTCATCAGGCTACTCGTGCATTCTGCCCAACGAGTCAGTCTTCTGGAAAGGTGGACTAGTGATGTCCTTTGCTAACAGGTTTGGTGCACTGGTGCCAATGTAACTTAGCTATAGATTCGATGAGCTGTGTTGTGGTTGATTCTTTGATGAGCTGTGTTGTTGTGGATTCTTCTTCTTGTTGACAGACTGTTGGACTCTCGTCACGCAGTGCGGGAGGCTCCAATACAGGCCGAATGTCAGTGAAGACTTTTACTTGTCTTTCTTCTGATCGGGCTTACGATGCCTGCTCGTCTGTAACATATGAGACGAAATTCTGCAACACCGTGTATACTAGGTGTGTGCAGAGCGTCTCACTGAAGGCAGAAATAGCCCTCAGTGATTAGCTCCACATCTCTCTCTCTCTCTCTCTCTCTCTCTCTCTCTATATATATATATATATATATATATATATATATATATATATATATATATATATATATATATAGAGAGAGAGAGAGAGAGAGATATATATATAAGCGACGAACATTCTGCTAAGTCCGTGGTCCACTGGAATCTCCACTCTAATTTCCTATACATATATAAATATAAATCATGGCTAACTATACGCATAGAGAAATAATTAATATTATACACATTCTCCGGTACAGCCACTGGTCTGCAAGAATACATATAGGCTAAACAACAGTGGGTCCGTAGGGACTACGTCATTGCGTCGAACCGGTCGGGTTCGCCACGTGGTCACGCAACGTTTTGACTAACAATCCAATTCTAAACATGTCAAATTTCACAAACATAATTCAACAATAATAGCAATACATCGCGGTGAAACAAAAGATAGTTCATTTACCTTTTTGACAATGTCAGGCTGTGGCTAACTAGGTTGAATAGAATTTCACCTTTTCCTGGTTTTAGTCTTCAAGTCGAGAGATCCCTTAGAGCTAAGCTCTTTACTCTAGGCAAGTCGAACGCAGACTTACTCTCTACCCCTCTGGTCAGCAGGAAGCCCGGGAAAACTGAAACTACAAGAGGCTCCATCTACCGGGGGGGTAGGCGGGACTACTGCTTATACGTAAGCTGGATGAGGTCATTACTTACTGAGCTAGCGTCAGCATACAAATGTGTAGCCCACAGTAGACTTCTGTCGTCTGCTGCAGAGCAACATTACTTTACTAAGGTTACAGCTGACTAAACAAGGCGAGAAGCTATAGTGCTGTGTAAATGTGACCTCTTATCACACCTTGAAGGATGGTCTTTGCAAGACCTGATGATCTGGTGACGTGGCCATACAATCGGAATTTCCGTTTTTTCACCACTGTGAGCAGGTCATCGTGTTGTCTATGGCTTGTGTGATGGTCTGTCGTACGTCGGACTTCGTCGTTGGTGATGTGCTGGGTATAGGAAATGTAGTTGCGTAGACCTTTTTGCACGAGTCTGTTGGTATAGAAGCTGTGACACTATTTTGTGGTTTTGGGTTACTGTTACGTTGAAACGCGAACGAAAGTATGTCGGAAGCGCGCACGATAGATCTAATCGTTTCGTTTTGCAAAGTATTCAATAATGGAGTTTATTTACCTTTGATTTGAGTTTGCATTGTTGTTAGGAGAGGCTTTGTATAACGTGGATAATTTTCGTTGGTCGATATTGTTAGAGAATACTCTGGATCTCCTTGTTTACTATCGATCGAAGTTTCGGGATGATTGTCGAAGTAAGAGAAGGTTCGGGGTATGTGTGGAGAGATGAATGACGTAAGTCAGTGATGACGATCTTTAATTCTGATTGGTTAGTTGTAATGCGTCATTTCTAGAACAAACTGTCGTCATCTCGAAGGATAGAAAAAATTATATATTCGATGCTTTGTGTGTTGTAAAAAGAGTGGCTGTGAAAGTTGTTGAGTTGAGTTGAGAATTGTATGCAGTTGTTGGTGTGTGCTGAATAAAAGTGGAAAACTTCATACGTCGACTTTGTGACTTGTATGCTGTTTGGACGGGTTGCGTGGATAAACGAATCTGAGTTACACCTTATCAGGAATTCAGCATTGGGGCTGAATCGGATACTGATAAAGGAAAACACCAACATCAAACGGAGTGTAACAGTTACATCATTATGCAGTGTATGGGTGCGGCGCTGAAACCGTGTACACTCCACGACACAAGAAACGGGAACATTGATGGCTGTCTTCCATATTTCCCAGTAGGTAGCCACCACGCAACATTCGTTGGTGTTCTCATGAGAAGAAGGCAGAGGAGGAGGAGGAACACAGAGAGGGGAGAGAGAGAGAAGGCAGAAGGGGAGGCGGGAAGGGGATGATGAGAGACAGTGAGAGACAGGCCATAATGTGGTTCTAAAGAATCTGTGGAGGTAAACAGTCAAGACAACACTTGGACTAAGCAAAAAGCATCTATATATCTAAATAATGTATATCCACCTCCACCTCTACTCTTTCCTCTCCCGATCCTTCTCGTGTCTCCCTCGCCTTTCTCCTGGTTAGCATCTCTCTCTCTCTCTCTCTCTCTCTCTCTCTCTCTCTCTCTCTCTCTCTCTCTCTCTCTCTCTCTCTCTCTCTCATATCCTCTCTCTCTTTCTCTCTCTCTGTATTCTCTTTCTCTCATTCCATCCCCTACTGTCCCCAACCCGTTTTACTTCGTTCGGATGTACACGGGATGGATAATTTAGGGACAGTATTTCTCCCTGCTACCCCCCTCCCCTCTCCCCATTCCCCCAGTAATCTGTAACTCTCCCTCTCCCTCCCCCTCCCTTTCTTCACTACAGCCCACCCCTTTCACCACACTCTCTCCCCCCATTTAAAAAAAAGGATCTCAGGAATGTTCTCCAATGCACCAGGCAAGCAACCGCTCTCTTGATGCTGACAACGGGAATGTTGCTCCCTCCACGGCGACGAGGAAGAAGTCTTTTTCTTCCTCTCAGAGTGTGAAAAATGTAGTTTTGGGACGGTAGGGCTAAAACCAAATCAGTAATTCACACTCTTACCGGTATTTGTCAACGATATAGACTCTACTGGCGGCTGCCAATATGCTACTTATGATAATATCAAATTCATTGAAGTTAGCCCATCAGCATGTTTTATATCATAATTATGCACTTGTTAATTTGGAATAATTGTAACCCCTGCGGTGGTGAAATTCGGGTTGCTTTCACAGCAAAAGTTTGGCAGCCGCAGCGCAAGGCCGCCCAAAGCAAGTGGAAATCAAACCTAATAACGTTAGCAAATGGAAGACGTGAAAGGTTTTCGTCAGATTCTTTCGTCATCAAGAACAGTCAAGATCTTCGAATCATTCCGTGTTAGTTTGCCGACTGTGCCGGTATGTAATACAGAAACCGTACCGAGCGATCGGCATCCCGCAATTTAAAGATACTTCGGTATACCGTTCCGCGGTTTACCGAAATTTCGGTTTATCGGCGCTACACTTTTCTCTAACATAATTATGCTGTGTTGGCGCATGCCTTTGCAATCTCTGATACCTCAGTTGTGTGATTCCCTCTCAAGCGAGGAATTGCCGCAACCAATCAAGACGCTAACTTCAAGCGGAGATGTTTGTCAAAATATATTACGCCACGTTGGCAAGCAGGATAGTTTTCCAGTCTCCTTAGCTCTTTGCTGTTTCATCTTCTCTGGCCTGCCATTTTTTATGTAATCTATTCAATGATAAGGCACTTTTTTTAGGGTGTGTGTGTGTGTGTGAGTGCGCCTGTGTGCGTGTGTGTGTGGGTGTGTGTGTGTGTGTCTAAAGTCTGTTTTCTCTCTCGCGAAGCTGCATCACAACAAGAAGAAGGAGAAGAAGAATATATTGCCTTGGGTGCGACAATCCATACACTAACAAATACCCGCGGTTCTGTTAGTAGTAGAAGTGATAATTCTATCTCTTTTCAGCGTTTATTGTAGACTGGGGATTCATATACACGCAAAGCTTTAATTTCCTGGGTAAGTCTCCGCCCGGCTTGTTTT
>CM072525.1:21344536-21354536 GCA_036898135.1 Oncomelania hupensis
ACGTCATGTAGTTCAGAAGAGACGTGTTAGCTCGAGAGTTTACGGCCTTGCTTCTTTCTGCGTTTTAGGTTAGTTTTGATTATTTTATTCCTTTATTCTTCATTTACTGAGAAACGTAACCATTCAAGACTCAAAACTCGACTGAAATTTGATAAATTATGTATTATATAATCCTCGCCGTCTTTCAATGCACGATAGGATTGTTTTCTCGAGAGTGTCGCCTTTTTATCGTTTTTAGAAATTCAGTTGTTGTTGTTGTTTTTTAATCCTACAAGGTCAATTATACAGTTTTGATTTTAATCTTTATTTGATAAACCACAAACCCAACTACGCTATAAATTATTACAAATTCAGTTTACTCACCATCTTTCAGCGTGGTTCCTGTGAGAGTTTTAGCTCAATTGTTTATCTTCTATATATATAAATTGCTTAGCCGGAAGTCCTTCTTCGCCTCTACTATAAAGTTTGTCCCCCTATGGACGCTGATCTGGGCAGGTGCTGGGTGCTGTGGATCGGCCTGTTGTGTGCTCAAAACTCACGAAATCGTTATAGGCGACATTTCCTTACCGAACGTTTAACCGTTTCTGAGATAAATAAATAAACAAAATGTCCACAAACTGCAATAGCCTCATTCCGCGCGCGGTTTCCATTCAACCCGTGTCTAGAACGTGCCGTTTCGTAATAACGCTAATTTTGTTTTATTTCCATTCAAAACACTTGTGCACTCTGGTCACCAATCTTACAAAATTTTTGTGTTTAACTAATTAAATTTGATTAATTAAAAATCGAATCGAGGTTTCAGCATGTTTTCCCATATAGACCAAAAAATTGACGATCTTTATACGAATCCTTGATAGCTGAGTTAGTAAGACATTCGCCTACCGTGCCAGGGGACCCAAGATCAAACCTCCCGCGGGCCTTTTTTTTTTTTTTTTTTACTCTACAATATGCATATTTTTCTTTTTAAGTTAGGCTTTTTAATTTAGGCTTTTTAATTTAGGCTTACTTTTAACTTATTTATTATTATTATTATTATTATTATTATTATTATTATTATTATTATTATTATTATTATTATTATTTATAAATTAATAATAATAATAATAATAATAATAATTATTATTATTATTATTATTATTATTATTATTATTATTATTATTATTATTATAATATCTTATATCAAATTTTATTTTAAAACCTTGGTGTTTTTTATGATTTCTATTTGTATTATTCTATATTCAATATTATTATTGTTATTATTATTATTATTATTATTATTATTATTATTATTATTATTATTATTATTATTATTATTATTACCAAGGATTGGGATGGGGTGGTACGTGTAGGTAAAAGGGGGCTACGCGTAGGTTTAAAGGGGCATGGGTAGGCATAACGGGGATACGGGTATATATAAGGGGGTATGGTGATGGTCGATTCCTAAGTCCCCTATACGCTCCATGTGTCCGGGGACACTAATCTAATAAAGAAGAAGAAGAAGAAGTCGATTCCTTTCATCCATACCTGCGAAACGATCAACGGGAAAGTATCAAGGAGGGTACAGGTAGGTTACAAGGGGGGGGTACGGAAGGTATCAAGGGGGTATAGGGAGGTATCAAGTGGGTTCGGGGAGGTATCAAGGGGGTTTGGTGAGGCATCATGGGAGGGGGGGGGGGCGGGGAGATATCAGGGGGGGGGGTTTATGGTGAGGTATCAAGGGGGATATGGGGAGGTATCATCGTCCAAATGAAACTCGCAGACAACAGTTGTCTCTCTGTCTACATTTTAAACAGCAACCTGTGTACCCTGGCTTGCCAGGGTACAAAAACCACTAGTATCTGTATAAGTTAACGCGAACACGCTTTTCTCACTGCTGGTGAATACGGTGTGGGTGTGAGGGTGTGTTAGTGTGTGTGTTGTGTGTGTGTGTGTGTGTGTGGGTGTGTTAGTGAGTGTTTGTGTGCGTGAGAGAGAGAGAGCGCCCGACTGACCAATCAACCGACAGAGGATATGATTTGATTGCAGTTTGTTTGCCAGTGGAAATCGAATATTAAAGTAATCACTCATCTACACACACACATAAACACACACATACACACACACACACACTCTCTCTTTTTCTCTCTCTTTCACACACACAGACACACTCGTACTCGCGCAGACATACACCACTAGGCTTGAACAATTTAGACTATTCTTGTTCAGGAAATGAACTGTGGTTCATTATCTTCAAGATTAAAGGTTTATCTAGCTAGGTTAATTACGACTTTTCATTCTTTGAGTTCTGACATTGGTGGGTCTTTGGCCGTTTCTTATCTATCGCCAGTCCTGACCATTTAAGAATTAAATTCACAGACAATGAGACATACATTATACGAATAGCTAAAATGATAGCTCTGTTGTGTTGTATCTCAACTCTCCTCTATTTATCTTTTAATAACGTGCTTCATCCTTGACATCGAAATATGGCTATCTCCCAGCTATCGTTGCAGTAAGTTAGAAAACGGGCACAAACGCCTCCTTCCTTCCCCCCCCCCCCCTCACCCTTCTCACCCAAGAAAAAAAAATCTCATGCACCGGTTTGGTGATGTCAAAGAATTCTAAATAAGGCACGAAAATAAAAAAAATGGTTGTGATTGTTTTGTTTTCAAAAAGGACAAAGGTATTCTCGTTATCTGATGTTCGGTCCTAATATGTAGAGTGCCAGAACCACCCTTTTTTCAGGCACAGCTTCATGAGGGCCTGGCCCTCATCTTCTCTGCACTGAATATGTAGACCTAATAAACCCGTAGCTATGCGACATTTTATAAATATAAATATTTTCACGTATATGACCATTTTACACTGTCTTCCCTATTCACACTTTTCTGCTATCCTATGCACCAACGGGAATTTCCTCTATGAAACATACTTCCGGTTTCTTTCTCCGCTTGTTTTAGTGAGTTATTTTCAAATATTCAAGAATAATAACATGTGTCACTGGCCACCAGTATCGTACCCTCACATTTTTTATGCTGCAGTTTATTATCCCTTTCTATCGCCAGTGGCGCGCCTAAACCCTACCTACCTAACATTATTTGTGAATTTTTGAAAAATATTCGAAAAAACATAACGCCCAGATGCTGGCTCGAACCCACACCTGTCAGGCGCCATTGGTTTCTGACTTGTGGACAAGGCAAGTTAGTCCCGCCTTAGCCCACTTGGCCACAACGCTCGCCTAACATATTCAACTACTTCGTGTTTTGTGAAGGTTGCGACGGCGAAGCTATGGAAAACTACAAGAGTCTTCAGGTCCTGTTTCACTTTCTGTCGATGATCGACGCACCTCCGAAGTCGCCACAAATACAGGCCTCTACGATTGTTTTTTGCATTCTTTCACTGAGCATGTACTTCCTCCACCGTTTTTATACTTATCCCTCTCGTTTTCTGGCTCTAACAATCGTCGTTTTCGGCAATTTCAAGTTGCCATAGTTAAAAGTCACGCATCAAGCTTTGATAAAAGCAAAACAAGCCAAACCGGAACTTGGTTTCATAGTAACCTCGTTTTAATTTATAATGGCGATACCCACGAGTTTTTATGAGAGGTGCCGGAAAGTTGTGAATATATAACGCAGTTCTTATTTTGATTGTAATCTTTCTCTCTCTCTCTCTCTCTCTCTCTCTCTCTCTCTCTCTCTCTCTCTCTCTCTCTCTCTCTCTCTCTCCCTCTCTCTCTCTCTCTCCACACACACACACACACACACACACACATATATATATATATATATATATATATATATATATATATATATATATATATATATATATATATATATATAAAAGGTATATTGGGGGATATATATATATATATATATATATATATATATATATATATATATATATATATATATATATATATATAAGGTATATTGGGATATATATATATAGATATAGATAGATATATAGATATATATACATGTGTGTGTGTGCGTGCGTTTACCTGTATACATAATTATGACATGCATTTGTATTTAATTTTGTTTTAATGACACATCCATTTTAAGTTTGGTTTTATGCAGCCATGATTATGCCCTGAAGGGGGGAGGGGTTGAAGGAAGGAGATGAGGGGTGTGGGGAGGTGTCTTGCATTCTGGGTCCTATCAGACTGTATACTTATATTTGCAATTAACACGTAGTTAAATGTGCATGACATTTTTGTCTTCACATTGTATTCCCAGAAATACTTTGAAACAGTCGGGAATCAGAACGAACCAAAATATTGCCTGTATACCGCACCATAATTTAAATTATTTTCTCTACCAGAAGTCGGGGTCGCTGGAATCCAATCGTTACTAAGTACGTGTTGAGCTGTGTCGCAACATTGACTAAATCGATTTTGATCGTGCTTTGTGCGTTCAGATAGTTGTCTATTATTCTGTATTTTCATTTGCTTTTTTTTTTTACATTTGTTTATTTATTTTTTTTATTTGTTTTATTTGATATTATTATTATTATTATTATTATTATTATTATTATTATTATTATTATTATTATTATTGTGGTTGTTGTTGTTGTTCTTTTTTTGTTCTTTTTTTGCACTTAATTTAGACTTACCTCTAGGCGCTTGTATGAATACAGCACATTTTTAACTATGAAACAAAATAAGGAAAACTCATTAACTGTTAATAGTAATCTTATATATATATATATTATAGTATATATAATGACTAACACACACAAACACACACACAAACACATTTATTTCTTTATTTCTTTATTTTACTTTATCCAAGTTGCAACAGCGCCAAGAAAATGAAAACTTTTGTAAAGGCTGCTTTTAAGCTATGTGTATGTGTGATTTTTAGTGTATGGAAATATGTTTTCAACAACTCGCCATCCTGTTATGTTTTATGCCCGCCAGGGTTTGGAATAAACTTTGCCTCGCCTCTCTACCTTGCAAGGGCCTGGAAGTACATTTGAATGCTTTGCCATCCTGTTATGTTTTATGCCCGCAAGTATTTGGAATAAACTTTGCTAAACTTTTGCCTTGCGTCTGTCTATACCTTGCAAGTAAGGGCCTTAACAAGTTAACTAATCTGCAGTATACTGTTAGGGGTACTAAACGTGGCAGATAAGGACTGTTGAATAAATCTTTTGTACAGTAACACTAGGCACAGAAGAAATGAAAGTCGTAGTAAGAATTGCTTTTGGACAAGCCTGCTACCGTGCGAGTCCGTGAATAGCCCGGTACAATAGTTTGACCAGCTATGGTGTAACCAACTTTGAGACTCGTGTAAAATAGGCCTAGTTATTTAGACTTTTAATACTGTTATGTGCGTAAATGTATTTTTTTTTTGTAAGTATGTTTATTTGACTTCGTGAAAAGTGAGTTTTCTTGGGCTTCGAGGATGATTTTATACCAGTTTTGTGTCTTAATTATGGTGTAACCACTTTCAGATCTTGTATGCGATAGACCTTTAAAAAAAAACTAGTTTAAATGCTATTTGAACAACGTTGAAACTTTAATACCATTCCGTGCAGAACATTAATGTCATTAGATCAGTATGTTTCTTTGACTTTGTGAAGAAAGTGAGCGTTTGTTTGACTTCGAAAATGATTGGATACTGTATTAAAAGTTTTGTTGTTGTTGTTTTTAATCGAAAATGAACGACCGTGTAGGAAAAAAACAACAACTAAAACTCTGTGTTCCCCACGAAGATTTTCCATCCAAAGTTGACAATAGCACACTGCCATATGCTTCCATGAGAGAGAGAAATTAAGTTCAGTCCTCTTACACAATGCGTATGGAGGACACTGGATGATGACTGGCTGCAAAAGGTGGGCCGATCGGACTAGAAATAATAATATGCTTCCATCTTCTTCTTCTTCTTCTTTATTAAATTTGTGTCCCCGGACACATTGAGCGTATAGGGGACTTGAATTTAAGAATTCCAACGAGGGGGCCTCAAGGGGAGGGGAGTAAAATTACAGTAAAATTTCAGGACCACTGTTAAAACAGGTGGAAAGGACAAACGCTAACTCCGGGAAAGGGAAGGACGGCAGCAGCCACACACCAGACACACCAGCAGCAATAAAAGTAATTAAAACAAATAGGTGATAAGAAATTTAAAAATAATTAGCTTTGGAATAAAATGTGTATATACAAAGACAGGCAGGGGAGAGGGAACGAAACATATTGGTGTTCCCTCGCGCTCATGCCCGGTTAAAAGCATCAGAGATGCGACGGTCAACATGTGGGGAGGGGAACAAGACGAATCGTGTTCCCCGGCCCGCTGTCCCGTCCAAACACAAAATTTCAATAAAACATCCGGGTACGGGCGGAATAGGGAAGGAGAGCAGGAAATCCTGCCCCCAGCCTGCAGTCCCGTCCGTAGTTATACAACATAAAATAAATAAGAATGTTTAACTGTTAAAACTGTTTTAAAATACATTAAGAATATAATGCTTCCATAAAAACTTCCACCCTATATATAGGAGGATCACTGTTGATTGAGAGCAAGAGTGTGTGATCATCAGACACACGCAGGGTCACGCTGCTGAAGTGGTATATAGCTCGAATCCAACATCAAGTAAATACTATTTAAGTATACTGTTAATATAAAGAGATAAAAACAACAAACATCTGTGTTTAAAGCTTCGCATTTTCGATTTATTCAAATCTTTTTCATGTAAAATCATGGACTGATACAAAGCGACATTTTCTTGCAATTTTTATATCGTGATTGAAGACAAAATCACTATATTCAACAGACTAAATTACAATTACTTTGAATAAAACAGAATTTTAAAAAATAATGGGGAAAAATAATAAATAAAATTAAAATTAACATGAAACAAAATAATTTAATTTTAAACACTGCTACAAGTTCATACCTGCAAATGACACCCATAACCATAAACAGAGACGAAGAAAACGTAAAAGAAGAAGAGGAGGAAGAAGAAGAACTATTACGTTCACAGCTTTTAACTTCCTATCCCTATCCTATCCTATCCTGTAACTCTGAGGTCGTTGGGGCACCACAGATGATCGTTTAACCAGCATACTCCATCCTTCTCTGTCCTCAGCAACCCTGATGGCTTTGCTCAATGTCAAGTCAGTCCATTCTCGAATGTTGTCCTCCCACCTCTTTTTCGGTCTTCCTCTTCTTCTACCTCCTTGCACTATGCCTTGCAGGATGGTTTTTGCAAGGCCTGATGATTTGGTGACGTGGCCATACCATCGGAGTTTCCGTTTCTTCACTACTGTGAGCAGGCCATCGTGTTGTCCAATGCTTGTTTGATGGTCTATCGGACTTTGTCGTTGGTGATGTGCTGGGTATAGGAAATGCCCAGAAGTCTTCCGTAGCACCTCATCTCCATGCGTTGTATTCTTCGTTGTAGATCTGCTGTGAGGGTCCATGTTTCGCAAGCGTATAGGAAGATGGACATGACTGATGGTCTTGTCTTTCCCAATGGGCTTCAACCTTGCCAGGGCAGCAGTTGTTTGTGCGATCCTGGAGAGGACTTCCTGTCAGGACCCATTGTCTGATACAATGGTTCCTAAATATTTGAAGCTATGCACTGAGTTGAGGGATTGATTGGCCTTGGACTTTGATGTCCGTATTGATGCCATTGGTGTTGTTGGTCATCAAGACTAGCCGGTAATGGTTTTATGGAGACCCAGGTAGGCAATGTTTGCTATGTTTTGGTTGTTATAAATTGGTTGTGTATGATGTGCTTATACTATACTGTATGAAGGATGCTGATACTACGCTGTATATAGGAATGATTGGGACCTTAATACCTCTAATATCCGCTTTAATATGGTGTTGTTTTTTTTACATAGAATGGCCTGTTGTGCAAGGTAGAAAGTTACCAATGCCGGTGGGACATAATCAAAGGGCCGGGTATCGCCAGCTGACTGGGAGCATTCTGATTGGTCGAAATTTAAAACGCATTTACAAAATTCGACGCATGCGCACAGTGCTATCGTAATCCGACCAAGCAGTTTAGTAAGGATATGGTCGATTATCGGGAAGGGTTAGGGTTATGGTAAGGCCTGCCCGACTTGACCTGGCGCATGCCCTTAGGGCGCCCGGCCCAGCTACGATACTCGGTCAAGCTGGAATGTGGGATCGACCCCCGCCGGGGTGAAATATTTTAACAAGTAGATATGAAACTTGTTCTCTCTCTCTCTCTCTCTCTCTCTCTCTCTCTCTCTCTCTCTCTCTCTCTCTCTCTCTTCTCTCTCTCTCTCTCTCTCTCTCTCATCCTCCTCTTCCTCTCTCACCATCACCGGCGCATTGACCAAGAAGAATGGACCCTCGGCAAGAATTGTGTGGCTCCCCGAAATATATTACGTACTACTGCGCTACCCGTCCGCTATCGGGGATCCACAAACTTCTTGCCAAGGGTCCATTCTTCTTGGTTAATGCGCATATGCTCTCCATGTACTCTGGTTTCCTCCACCTCTCTTTAATAATGTTTGGATGCAATCCATATATAATTTCAAAACTGCAAATAGCGATCTCCCGGCATTTTCACCACATGTTTTGAGAGATGAATGTGTGTTCGCCTGTAGTGTAAGTAGGCCTATGAGCCTATAACAGAACAGAAAGTGTATTGCTATTTCAAGGTGTAGGCTATATGAAACAATCATATAGATAATGATTATAATTGTTAAAATCGCGGTAGCTTGTTGTTGTTATCTACCACAGAATGATAAATTAAATATCCGAATTTTTTTATTTGAAAAAATCGTCAACAAAGCTGTACAGTGTTACCTCTATGTTGGTGACAAATCATTGCGCTTTGAGTCGGATTTTATGTAATCTAGGATGATGATGATGACGACGACGATAATGATGATGACGATGTACAGTGGGATTCCTCACAAACACCAAAATCTCGAAGATCGGATGTATGCTCATGCACATTGTGTATTCGGATTACATGAATATGTATGAGCGTGCGGCGTTGCATACTAAATACAAGCACAGCTCATCCCTATCAAAATAAGGAACTCCCTTCACTGAGGTAAAACTTCCCCAACGCTCTCCACCCCACCGCACACACCCCGCAGCACTCCCACCTCGTCCCCATCTCGTCTCCACCCGACCACCCGTGGATTCAATTAATTCTCCTGTCATCGCCATCTCCTAGCAGAAAAGAATGTCAAGATTTCATCAACAATATCTCTTTTTATCATTCTCTCTATTATTGTGTTCTGTAGCAAGAACAGGATGTCAAGAGTACATCAACAAAATTGTGGGTATGGATCTGCTTAAAAATACAATAAAATAAAAAAAATAAAGCCTGGGAGCGACAGTTAAACAACAGTTGTTATCCTTACACTTTATATTAACAATGATATTTTGTGTGATAATTCTTTCCATTGCCATTATTGAGTGTAACATTTAAATCCGTCTCTCAGTTGCCATTATTAAGCGACCTCCTACTGTATATTCGGTATTTGAGAGGCTTTAATGGTTTTTAAATGCGCGCATTGCTATAATTTTTCACTGCTTAGTTTGTTTTACTTTTCGTGAAGCTTGTTTTAAACGATTGTTGCCCGTGAAAATAGTTGTTATTATGGTGTCTGAGTGTATACCCTCTCCCCCTCTCCTAACAACCTCCCTCTTCCCAACACACATACACACACGTGCTTGTGTGGATGCATGTGAAATTCTTAACCGTTTTTGAATTCATGCGTTCAGAATGATCAATGATGAATGAGTGTTGAACTCGTACATAACAGCGCTAAGGGTTTCGTACAGGTACTTGTCAACTTGTTTCAACGCAGCATGTGTTCATTATGTACTTTGTGCGTTGACAAATGCAGTTGACAAGATACACATACAGGGACGTTGTGAAAAGAATTATTTTGTATATGAAGCCTCTACCTCAACTGTTCCCCACCGCCATCCCATCCCATCTGCTCCTCCTCCTCCTTCCACGCCAAGCCACTCATCACCAATGTTCGTCGTATGTGTGGAGAGAGAGAGAGAGAGAGAGAGAGAGA
>CM072525.1:21357036-21485491 GCA_036898135.1 Oncomelania hupensis
GTGTTTCTTCTGGGCAGAACCAACTCCACCTCTCTGCAGAAGGAGCTGGAAAAAGAAAGCAGACATTACAAAGATATCGTGCAGGAAGATTTCCTGGACTCTTACAGAAACTTGAGCCTCAAGTCAGTGGCACTGTTGAAATGGGTGACGGTGTATTGCAGCAATTCGCGCTTCGTGTTGAAAGTTGATGACGATATGTACATCAACGTTCCAAACGCCGTGGCTGCGTTGAGGCAGGAATACCTCAACCAACCTGATTTTATTTTAGGCCACATTTTCCAGGGCGTACAACCTGTGCAGGACAAAAAATCTAAGTGGTACACGCCGCAAGAAAATTTCAATGAGAAGGTGTACCCCGTTTATACATCAGGGACTGCCTACTCCATGACTACGTCAGCCGCGATGAAATTATACAGAGCGGCAGCCTCAGTGCCTGTTTTCTGGTTAGAGGATGTGTACGTAACCGGTCTCCTCGCTCGCAAAGCTGACGTGAAGAGAATTCACAATGGCAAGTTTAACTATATCAACAGGGGAGTGGATGGTTGTTATTTCCGTACAGCTATTAGCGGTCACAGGTATACTGCTGAGGACATACGCAACGTTCATGAACAGCTGAATGACAAAAATTTGGTATGCAAAGATTCACATCGATAAAAGCCCAGACTCAAACTGTTTTAGTATGGTCGTGTATTTAACTATGAATTGTTTGTCTGCATTGCTGGGAGTGTGTGTATGCGTCTGTCTGTATGTATGCCTATGCATGTGAGTGTGTCTATCTGTCTGGGTGTGTTTGCATGTGTGTCAGTGTCTGTTCCTCCCCTGAGTTTGCACATATGCCATGCTGGATTCATGAAATTGCTGGTTCGTAATTCGGCAGCTATTTGATTGCAGGTTTCACTGATTTCACAACTGTTGGAGTGACTGAATGTTTGCATGGTTCACAAGTGTATTAGATTATAATTATGGTGTCTGATTGATTTATTGGAGATCTATTTGGTGTAGCTGAGATTTGGGTAAAACTGTGCAATCAAGCATGATGCATAACCAAGTTTGATCCAGTTTGTATCATTGGGAGAGGGATTTTTTTAGCATATAAGTGCATGGACGCTATGGAATTTGTAATTAATAAAAAATTTAAAGGAATTATCGCAATATCATGGTGGCAATATCATTTTGACAAATTATGAATCATGGTGGATGTCTGAGAAACCAGTTATTTTTTTAAAAGCTGTCTTTGTGATACACACTTTAGGGAAATGTCGTTAATGGAGAATGTTTGGATTGTGTTTAGGATTAGAGTTTGGGCTAGTCTATGTGTTAACTAACGCAAACCAGAGTTTGAGCTAGTCTATGTGTTAACTAACGCAAACCAGCTTATTCTTTTCCTCAACCCACATATTCATTCTTTCTATCAAAAGATATATATGTATATATATGGGTTAGAATTAGAGTATGGGCTAGGGTTAGAGTGAATAACAGGCCCTATTCCTTTCTTGAACCTCACCAAGGTAGATTCTTTCAATTGAATTCCTGTTTCCTTTGAGGCGATGACCTGGAGTATTATCTTTTAAAAATGATTTAATAAATTTCAGCATGCAACGCACATGTATTACTACTTCACTTTCTCAAAGATACCTCGTAATCTCAGTCGTATACATATAATATATATATGTCTCTGCCTGATGTCACCATTTTCAGTGGTCATCATTTTTAGATGTCGCTGTTTACAAATAACCTTTTTCACTTTCAAGTCAAGTCAATAAATCGGTATTCAAAAAAATACAGTGAAAATTTGGCATTTAGCTACTTATTATTTAAAATAGCAACATGGGTACACGAGTGTGTGAGCGCGCGAGCACACATACACACATAAAACGCTTAGGCTCACAGCTAAACAAATCATGTTACATAATGACACCAGAATAAGGGTCACTGAAACAAGGTTTATGGCTTCAGGGTACTTGCTTTTGCAGATGTTGTACATGTGCTTTGGCAGTATATAATGATACTTCAGTATTTCGTATTTGTGAGCAATTGTCAACATAAAAATACACCTGTTGTAACTCAATATTGTAATCTTGAGTTATGACAGCAATATTTCCAAGCGGCTTTATGATATTGCACTAATTTATCAAACCCAGCCAAGGCATTTTACAGTGCAGCTTTTTTTGGTTATCCAAGCCTGATAGCAAGTTCACCAGCCTCTGATATTGCTTTCTTTATCAACATTTGATATTTGCATTTTGTGTTCACTTGATAAGTATCACAATATTTCTGGCCTTGGGAGATAAAGGTAACAAATGACTTGTGCACGCACACACACCCACAACAGCAGAAAGGCTGACAGCCAAAGAAATACCATTTTTAAAGTAATGCAAAGAAAAGCAAGTTAATTTTTGTCACAAATGAGATCTTTATGTCCTCATAAAGAAAGGGAAGAGCTTCTCTTCATGTAAACTAATTACAAAACTCGTTGCATGTTGTGCACCTAGCCAGTAAGGACGTAGTTCAGTGTGAATTTTTGAAGGTCAAATGATCTTAGATTTCAAGATCCTGATAAGCAAGGCAATCACTGAAACACAAACGGAAAAGGAAGTAATCAGAAACTCAGACAAATAAGTCATCAAAACAAAGGCAGAAAAGGAAGTCATCAAAACTGTCAAGTAATCAAAACACAGACAAGCAAGTCATCAAAACACAGACAATGAAATAAGTGATCAAAACACAGACAATGAAATAAGCCATCAAACCACAGACAATGAAATAAGTCATCAATGAAATAAGTCATCAAAACACAGACAATGAAATAAGTCATCAAAACACAGACAATGAAATAAGTCATCAAAACACAGACAGGTAAGCAAGTCATCAAAAAACCAGACAAATAAGTCATCAAACCACCGACAAGTAATCCAAAGAAGTCTTTAAACACTTTTTTTCCCCCCTAAACTTGCCTTACTTTGTCATCAAGCAGCAGCATTTGTATGCAATTACCACTGGCGTCATGTCATGTACATGTATTGACATGCTCTCAGCATGCCCTAGTTTAGTTTATGTAGCTATCTTTTTATTCATTCATTAATTTACACCTTTTTTTTTTTTAATGTCTGCTTTGTCACCCCCGTTGGAGTACCGGGGGTTTCAGTATAACTATAAATAGTCACCCCACTTTTTGGAAATTTAGTGCTTTAAATTCCCACTGTTGCTGTCTTTCTCATTTGCTCTTTCTCATTCCTGCTCTGTTCTATCAATCTGCTATACTATCTTCTTCTTCGCTAGTCATCTACCTTTTTTTTTGAAAATTTTTCCGGGACATGACTTCTTATTTGTGTATGAGGTCTGTTGGATCAGCTTGGGAATATTGGACGCTTTCTGCCAGGTGGTCACTAGGGCTTCCTATGATGTTATTATTTAGCAATTTAGGCATTTTATATGTATGTGTTTTGTTGATAATTTATAATGATGTTTGTATTCTATTTTGTTTTTGTAAACGGGGGTTTAATAAATTAGAGTACAGCCTCAGCGTCCCCTGCGTGGGATGTCTTTATTGTAAAGTGACTGGCTGGTGGAGAGCATTCAGTTTTACCACTAGGGTTGCTTCAGCAGATCTTTTATGCGGATCGGGGGTTGTTCAGTCCTGATTTGGCTCGGAAGAGTCCGCTGGATCTAAAGCAATAATCATGTAATGTAATGTAATGTCTGCTTTGTCAGTTCATCACTATCAACACCAGCAGGTAAATAACTAAACAAAATGTAAACTCCACTGAACATGCTTTGAAAGTGGTACAGAAGACCCCAGTCATTCTTTAAAATCATGTTATTGATGTTTTTTCATGACTGATGTATGTCAAATATGTTTCCCAATTTTCATGAATTGCATGATTGTGTATGCGTGGCTTATTCATGTATTTTTGCCATAATTTATGTTAGACCCAATAGACCCCAAATCGTTCATTGATATATTAGTTTGTGGTATATGACTAAGCTGAGCTGTGTCAAAAATTCTGTTTTTCTATATTCATGAATGGTATGATTGCAGTATAAGTTTTATATATATATATATATATATATATATATATATATATATATATATATATATATATATATATATATATATATATATATATATATAAAATGTAAGTGACTTTTTTTCTTTGCAATGTAAAAATAACCAATACTTGCTACATCATTCTAATTCTTCGGTGAAACAAAATGATCATAATCAAAACATTCCACCCACCTTCGTTTTTCTTTATTTTTCTTTATTTTTTCTTTGTGTTGTTTTGTTTTTGTTAGTTTTTTTGGTATTGATGTTTTACAGTAGTCTATCTAAACTACCACCAATGCAGGTTACCTCTTCGGGTTCAACAATTTCAACGTTGATTTTTTTTTTTAATTTGTAAGTAGATAGTGACGCTTCATGTTGAGACCTGAACATAAGATTAAGAGTCTTTTTGTCCAGAATTGTGAGAATCTGTATAATTCTGGCTGTTGTATTTATGTGTTTGTCATCGGCATACCCGTGAGGGTTGCTGAGGACAGAGAAAGATGGAGTACACTGGTTAAATGATCATCTGTGGTGCCCCAACGGTTTTCGACTCAGGGATAGGATAGGATAGCCATATTCCTATGCAACAAGTAGTGTTATGTTGGCCTACAACTTCAGTGTTTCAATGTTTTATAAAACTATGTAGCCCAGTGCAGCTGATTGTTTACTCTTTACAAAACACAAATAATTAAAAAAATTAATAAAATACTACTGGCCTGCGAAATACCTGCTTTTTCTAATCAGGCTCAAAGCATGGCAATCTGTACCACAATGCACACTCACCTGTTTCACACACTCTTGCATTCACAACCAAAACACATCTATTTTTTTCAAACGTGCAGTGTAAAAACAGGGAGATTGCTGTTAAAAGACATCCGGAAAGGAAATACAATTGTATTTCTTTAGATTGATTGCATCCCTCTTTTGTAGCAGCATTTAAGAATTTGCAAGGCTTTTGATAGATTAGTGTGAGCCGTGTTTATTAGGCATACACCTCAGCTGTCTTTGATTCTATAGAGATCATTACAATGTTTTGTTTATAATTATATATACCTTCTGATTGTGTCTTTTTGGATCAGTTGTGGATGTCTTTTAATTATGCTGTGTTAATTGTATTTCATCTTTAGTGGCCCAGTTACAGTATCACACATACGTATGGTCATTTTAACTACATACACGGTCAGTATAAGCCCAAAACTATGAAACGGCAACAGTCACGTATAACTTAACCACACCCAAGCCTACGTACATGTAGAGGGCATATAGTATGACCGCATGTAGAGTGCTTGCTAGTTTGCTATTTATTACATGTGAGCTGGGTCACTTGTGAAGAATACATGGTATATGGTATATAGTGAGTGAATGAATTGATCTCTATATGTTCTTATTAGTAATTGCTTTCAATCCTATTTTGGAGCATTTGTTTGATTTCATTTCATTGCAACATCAACGAAATTTTAAAAAATAAACAAACTAAAAAGTCTACAAGGTGTGCGTTATTTCTTATTGTTGCTGCTGCTATTCTTCTTTCCTGTAGTGTAATCCTTTTTTCATACCTGTTTTTGTTTTCATTTGATTCTAGAAACTCTCCTCTTCCTTCTTTCTTTTTTTTTTCTTTTTCACATTTTTTAATTTCATTTTATGAAATGAATTTAACAAAGATGGGAGATGAATGAGGATAGTGATAAATCCTTAACTAATAACATAAACGAGCAACACGGAAACAAATTAAAAAAAAAATAATAATTAGGGGTGGGGGTGTGGGGTACAAATATAAAATAAAACAAAATAAATAGGATAAAAGCATCATCGACAGAAAAGAATGATTGACCCCTCCTGTTCTTTAAAAAAATAATAATAATAATAAAATAAAAATAAAATAAAGTAAATAAATAATAAAATAAATAAATAAAAAAAATTAAGAAAAAAATAAAAAAATAAAAAAAACGAAATGTGTACACTTTTCTATTACAATACATGTATTAATATTCATTAAGTAATGGTAGATATGCAGACCACTCTGCATTGAACTGTGCAACATTCATCTTTTAAATGCAACATGTTTTTTCAATTTCATAACGTTTTCTCAGGTAATTTTCAAAAGTTTTATAATCTGGTATCAAGTTCTTGATTCTGCATGTGTAAATATAATTCTTCGCCACCAATATAATCAGATCAAAAATTTTGTCGGTTCTAATATTATTATCATATCCAAGAAGAATAAATGATTCCTCTAAATGTACGTTCATAGCATTCAAACATCTATTATTAACTGCAGTTTGAAAGTGATTCCAAAACGTATGTACGTATTCACATTCCCAGAACAAATGCTGTATATTTTCTCTTCCTTTTTTACAAAACGAGCATGCAACGTCAGTCAAAATATTCATACCTTGTAGTGTAACATTTGTAGCTAAATTTCTGTGCACAAGTCTAATTTGAAACCATTTTAGTTTTACATCATGAATCTGTCTAATTTTCTGAAAAATCTTTTTCCACACTAGTTCTTTTCTTAATTTTACATTCCATTTATTACAGCAATTTGGTTGTATATTTCCCAAAAGACAGTCATAGTATGTTCGAGCTCCTTTGTGTACTGATTGTATAATTTTCCAGTTCTTACTCAGTTCATCAAAACTACTATTTTCCAAATCAAATTTATTACTACGCACATACTCCTTAATAGATCTTACACAACCTATAAAAGATAAAAAGTCAATATTCACATTATACTTTTCAACAAACTCGTCAAAAGTGAAGAATACACCATTTTCCTTTAGAAAATGGCCCAGACAATATATACCTTTTTCAAAACAATCTTTATAAAATATTGCCTTATTGTAAAATACACGCTCTGCCAACATTTCTGTAGGATACTGAATTTTGACTTGTTGAGAGAAATCATTATAGGCGACAAATACGTCTGACCAGAAATCGTTACTCTCTACTTTGCTTCTGGGAAAACTTGAACCAAGCTTGTCAATTTCAAATAAAAGTGGATGACAAGATAGCACAATATTTTTCCATTTGGATGTACCATACTTAAGTTTTCTCACCCAACTCAACTTTAATGCTTGAATAAGACATTTTATGTCAGGAATACCCAATCCTCCTTGGTCTATAGATTATTTAGATACTTTCCGGCTTATGCGGTCTTTCTTAAGATTCCATACAAATTCATACACTGATTTCTACACAAGGTCTATTATATTTTGTGGTGGGTTGGAAAAAAGTATCCACATGTGAGTAAGTTTTGATAATATTAAGAACTTAAGAACAGCCACTCGGCCTAATGGTGTTATCTGTCGCCTCAGCCAGATTCTATATAGCTTTTTTACTTCAGCAAATTTTTCTCTCATATTTATTTCAATTAAATCTACTAAATCGCTGGAGAACCAAATACCCAAAATCTTAAAATACTGAGGATTCCAATCCATATTTAAATGTTGCATATACCAGGTTTGTGAATTGCGTCTGTTGCCCAGCCAAACTGCACTAGTTTTATCTGCATTTAAAAATAGGCCCGAAAACTTTCCAAATGAATGCACAGTATTTATTGTTTCTTCAAATGATTCTTTTTCCCCATTTAATATAATGTCAGTATCGTCAGCATATTGTGAAACATTATACTCATTTTTATTAATTTGTATACCTTTAATTTTTTCATTTTGTCTAATCATTACTGCCAATTTCAGCACATAGAATGAAAATATAGGGTGATAAAGGATCTCCTTGTCTGCATCCTCTTTTTATAGGAATACGGCGCGAAATCTTACCATTAACCGAAACACAAGCATTTATATAAAAACAAAAGGTACTTATCCACTTACGAATATCTTTTCCAAATCCGAATGCCAAAAGGACCTTTTGCATAAAAGTCCAGTCGACAGAGTCAAATGCTTTCTCAAAATCCAGAGACAAAAGTAAACCTGGTCTATTATTTTTATTAACATAATTCATTAAGTCATAAATCAAACGAATGTTATCACCTAAATATCGCCCTTTCACAAATCCTGTTTGATCTTCATTCACTAGCTTGCTTAAAACAGGTTTTATTCGATTAGCTATACATGCAGATCCAATTTTGTACACAATGTTTAATAAAGTAATTGGTCGCCAATTTTTCAAATACAACCTAGGTTTATCGCCTTTAGGTAGACAAGTAATTAAACCTTGCTTTTGTGACCTGGACATTTCACCTTTTATAAAGCCTTCATTCAATGATCTTACAACAAATGATCCCAATTGTAGCCAAAAGAATTTAAAGAATTCAGATGTAAAGCCATCGGTTCCGGGACTTTTTCCATTCGCCATAGTTTTCAGGGCATAATCAGCTTCTTCTAGTGATATCTCTCCTTCTAGTTCATTACTTTCTTCTTCTGTTAGCTTGTTTAGTTCTGTCACTAAGTCACCAATAATACATTCTTCTACTTCTTTCTTGTTATATAACTGTTCATAAAAGGATGCAACTTCTTCAATAATAGCCTTATGATCTGTAATTTCTGACCCGTCATTTTTACATAATTTATTCATACTTTTATTAACATAATTTCGTTTCTCTAGACTGCAAAAATACTTAGATACTTTCTCCCCCTCGGCTATCCATCTTGCACGTGACCTCAGTAGTACACCCTCCATTTTTCTTTCTCTCATTTTCTCCAACTCTTCCTTACAACTATCTAGTTCCCCTCTCTGTTCCTCTGTTAACGTTTCCTCCATCTCTAAAGCACTAATACGCTGCTCAGTTAATGACTCCAACTCAAGCTGTTCACGCTTCTTAAAAGCAGAGTATGACATTGTCCTTTGTCGTATTTCCATTAAAAGTACTTCTAAAAATAATTGGTCTGAAATCATAAACTGTATCTGGCTTCTAGACATATGCAAAAGGGCTTGCCTGTCGTATGGGGTTGCAGCATACTCTTCTATCACAATATTCATTATGTCATTAACACTTTCAGCGAACTTTTTATCTTTAAGAAGAGAAGAATTAAATGTCCAAAAGAGATTTCTTTTTTGTGGGGCGCTAAACTGAAGAGTTAATGTAATGATGGAATGGTCAGTTCTGTACCCTGGGATTATATCCGCATCAGTAACATACGTAGCCAGGGAGTAGGCCAACAAAAAAAGTCTAACCTACTCTGTTGTAACGGGGAGCCTCTACGCCATGTAAACCGTCTACTTTCTGAATTCAGTTCCCTCCAAATATCTTGTAGTTTTAAGTTTTCTGTCATTTGTAATACCTGATCATGGGCCTTTTCATTATTACAGTGCAAATAATTATCATAGTCGAGGGAAAAGTCCATCACCAAATTCCAATCACCCCCCAAAATAACATTTTCTACTCCTATTTCCTGTATATAACTTTCTATCTCAGCAAAAAAAAGGATCATCATCGTTTGGACCATATACGCTAACTATCAACAAGTCCCGTTCCATAGATATTATATGAACACAAATACAATTTCCACTTACACTCTTATGTACCCTCTTTACTTCAAACTCAAAATTATTATTAAAAAGAATAGCTACACCCCTGGAATTTGTTGTCTTTGATGCAAAAAAAGCTTTATACCCCCATTCCGCACAAATGTAATTTTCTAACTTTGGGTCAAAATGAGTGTCTTGTAACAAATAGACAGAATACGATTTTTTCCTAAGATAATGGAACACATCACGTCTTTTCTGTGCATTGGCAAGGCCTCTACAGTTCACTGAGAGTATTTGAATACAGTTGTCTTCCATACTTTGTATAAAGTTACAATCACACATGATAACAAAAATGCAGTACACATTTTAAGGTTCAACAGAAAATAGAAATAAAAGAATAAAAAATGTAATGTCAAAAAATGATCAAAACCTCCATTGACAAATAAAACGGCAAAACAAAAGTCAGAAAAAAACATGTCACCAAAACTTGCGTGACACATGTATGCAAGTAGCAGTACAACTCACTGCTAAGCCAAACACAAACAAGAGAGTTATTTTTTCACTTTCTTTTTTAAACATCATATTAAATCCAAATGGATACCATATAAATTATATAAATGAGTCATTTTTTCTAATTATATATATATAATAAAAAAACAACAACAACAATGAGGGTTGGAAAAGCAACAGCATCAACAACCACCGCCAATTTGCTAACCAAAGAGCTTACAAAAATATACAATCATTTTTTATGCTTCTCTTCACACAGAAAGCCAACACATATTGTATATACACATTGCATTATAAAGCACACACTAATGAAGAAGCAGGGGGAAAGAGAAAAGGGATAAAGAAGGAGAGAGGAGAGAGAGAGAGAGAGAGAGAGAGAGAGAGAGAGAGAGAGAGAGAGAGAGAGAAAGAGAGAGAGCACATAAGCAGTTTCAAAACACATGCAATATAATACTGAGTCAACCCAGAAAACTTAAAAACTCCACTTCAAGGGACAAATTCCACATTATACATTGTATTATAAAGCACGCCCTAATGAGGGAAAAGGAAGAAGAAAAAAAGAGAGGGAGAGACAGAGAGAGAAGAGAGAGAGAGAGAGAGAGAGAGAGAGAGAGAGAGAGACAGAGAGAGAGAGAGAGAGAGAGAGATTGAGGAGAAGCAGTCTCACGACAAATGCAATATAACAAAGTCATCAAAATATCGTAAAACTCCGTACATCAAAAACATTTAGCGGAGGACCTTCGAAGGACAAACTCCGAATCGTAACTAAATGCACCAGGAACACAAAAATGCTCCATGACAATAATAGAAACTTTCTCTCCCCCCACCATCCCACCCTTCCCTCCACCCCTCCCCCCCACCGTCCACCATCCCACCCCCACCTCCCCTCCCCAACAGACCGATCAACCAACAACCTGAAGCCGTTGAGTGTAGTACTACTTCCACTTCCAACAATTAATATTTACGTCAAGCGAGTGATGCACTGGTGCGTGTTACGTGTGTATGAGAAAGCAAAAACAAGAGAGAATATAGAGAATGCGCTGTTCAAAAAACTGTTTTCAACATAGTTGCACTCATAAGTACATTAAATATTTCAGAAACATCCGTTCATTATTTCTAAAAAAAAAAAATTATTTATAACAATCAAAATTCTTCACTCTCATTTTGAACATCAACATGTCAATCAATAAAAATAATTAAAGTAATTTATTTTACTTCCTTAAATGCAAAGTAGAAACAACAATTTGCAATGATTGCCAAAGAGCAAAAACATATTAAATGACAAAGACAACATTGAACAATTTACACTCGCTCTAAGGCTACGTTCATGCTAAGCCCGGCAAGTTGCCGTCAGCCAGTTGCCGTCACCAGTGTTCACGGTAGAGCCCGAAGTTGCTGTCCGGCGAATTGCTGCCACACTTTACTTTGTATACAAAGATGGCGCTTTGACCAGCCAGCCGTTTTTTTGTGACATGCGACAAAGCATTTTGCTGGCTGACGGCAACTGGCTGCAGCATGAACGTGCATCGCCGGTTTTCATGGTGGGAAAGAAGAAAAGGGCATAACCACAGATTCCAACCAGTGGCCGGCGGCAGCCGACGTCAAATTGCCGGGTTTAGCATGAACGTACCCTAAGCCTACGATCCAGGCAGTCAGCCAAAGGGCAGGTGGGAGAGGCTGAGAGGAGAGCGAGTTTTATTTTTCTGACCATAGAAAGTATAGTCCAAGGCCAATCCCTCAACACAGTGCATAGCTTCAAATATTTAGGAGCCATTGTATAAGACAATGGGTCCCGACAGGAAGTCCTCTCCAGGATCGCACAAACAACTGCTGCCCTGGCGAGGTTGAAGCCAATTTGGAAAGACGGGACCATCAGTCTACTTTCCTTGTTGTTGTTGTTGCATCAATTTTTATTCATCAGATTAACATAAGTTGTACTGATTGTCTACTTTCCAAGGTAAGGCTGCTGTGCTCCCTTGTCTAAGTTGTCATCTCCATCTTCCTATATGCTTGCGAAAAATGGACCCTCACAGCAGATCTCCAACGAAGAATACAAAGCATGGAGAGGAGGTGCTACAAAAGACTTCTGGGCACATCACCAACGACGAAGTCCGACAGACCATCACACAAGCCATTGGGTAACTCGATGACCTGCTCACAGTGGTAAAAAAACGTAAACTCCGATGGTATGGCCACGTCATCAGATCCTCAGGTCTTGCAAAGACCATCCTGCAAGGCAGTAGAAGAAGAGGGAGACCGAAAAAGAGGTGGGAGGACAACATTCGAGAATGGACTGGCTTGACTTCGAGAGAAACAATCAGGGTTGCTGAGGACAGGGAAAGATGGAGTACGCTGGTTAAACGATCATCTGTGGTGCCCCTAAGACCTCCGAGTTATGGGATAGGATAGGATAGGAAAGGATAGAAAGTATAACCAAGCCGCCATAAAAGAAGAACCCCCCCCTCCCCTCTCTCTCTCTCTTTTACTCATGTCGCTCTTTTGTTTGGGAGGTTTTGCGCGTCAATTAGACATGCATTTTGCTTTTTAGATACACCAATGTTATCACAATGGCTGCAAATTTAAGGGCGGTGTTTCGTCAACTGACTAAGGAATTAAAAACCATATACAAAACTGTAAGCTATATATATTCTGTTTGCTTTTGTAATCATTAGTTTCGTGTAGATGTCATTTGTGCGTTTTTATCGGTAGGCTATTCATTGCTGTCAAATTTCTATGAATATGTTTCAGTCAAACTCGATGTTTAACTCGAAGGTCAATCGAAGTTTTACTTTTACTAGAAGTTAGAAATGAGAATGTCTTGCTCTATTACTTTTATTTACGAAAGTATCCGTTACTTTTTCCTTATTCACGGATTTGTCGTTTATTGCATGACAAGCGTCGCTTGGAATTATTGGTCTTTAGGCCTTGCAGCAGACAAAACTTTCGGTATTTAGCTGCAGCAGCAGCATTGCATGGGAGATAACCGAGGTAGACAAAGAAATCATGCATTCGTGGGCTGAAGTGAGGAGAAGAGCGTAAATTATTTAAACTGTTTCGGTGTTTGTTTTAGTCCAAACAGTTAGAATTTATGTCACACTGTGCAGTATATAGCTAGTTTCCTGCTGGCGTGTAAGGGTATTTTAGGTCATTCTGCACTTTGCCGAATCAGAACCGTCTTCTTGACGATGCATGATGATGGTGGCCAACTTCTTTACATTATATATATTGTTGTTGTCCTCATGATCTTCTTATTCTATGTAATTTTGCACACGAACAAAATGTAATAGTGAACTACATTAGAACTGTTATTGTATTTTTATCCTTTGCTGCAGAACAATCTTCAGGACGTACCAGCCTATGCCTACCTTGAGAACCAGTTTCGGAGATTTCAAGTGACAGGCGAGAAAGAGTGCCGAGGGGACAATGAGGTTGAGCATGTTGCCAGAACGTACCTGTGTTTATTACAAAGCAGCCGCAAATATGAGGTAAAATTGTGCAGTGTTTATTTTTTTCCAATTTCACTCTGAACGCAGCACGATACGTGCCAGGGAAGTAACCCTTTCTGTGCAAATTAATTCAGTCCCAGGGGGAGCATCACTGGTAATTAACCAATTTAATGAAGCCTTCAGTTGTATAACCTTTAGCGTGCTACTGGCGATATATATCGCCAAGACCTCGATAAATTATTTAACATTCTGACTCTGAGACGTTTGCGATCTGATTTTACAAAATGGTGGGGACGAGGATGTTATCCTTGAAATCGTTAGACTCTGAAGAAGAGTTTTTATACTTTGATGAAGACAAAATTGGGGTTAGGGGCGCATTGCAAGATTTTTTCTTTCATTGTTTTTTTTTTTTTTCACAAAATAAATTAGACATTAGACAAATAATGATGATCATAGGAAATGATACACAAAACATTCATTTATCCACACACAAAATTTCATAATGTAGGACTTTATTTGGCTGAGCAATAGCGCATCAAGTAAAGTGAGTCATGTTAAAAAATATGTCATTAGAAACAAGCCAGTGGCAGGGGAAAGAAAGGCACAGAAAAGTCAGCTTGCTAAAGGTTAACCCAATGCCACTTGGGCCAGTTTTGAGCTTCCCCTTATTTAGTTCTCAACACATGGGAAAAAACTCCGCAAAATGTTCATGCCACGCTTAGGCTAAAAAACAATTAAAATTCTAAATGGGGATTTACGCCTGTTTTAATGTGATGAAAAATACCAACAGATGTTGAATTTTCACACTTTGTGTTTAAAATGTGTGAGGTTGGTACAAAAAATGCACACAAAAAATATAAAGACAGCAGTTTTACGTTTTCACATATGTCTGGATTAGAACACCCTATCTTCCTCTTCCATCTATGTGACAGCAAAATTGGAGCCTTAAACTTTCTGGTTTTAAAAAAATCACCATGAAAAGACTATCGCCTACTCCACCATGTAAATCTAGCGAAAAACTAAACCGGAAACAGAAATTTTTTCGCGATACATTTTCAAGCGATGCATTGTGGTTGACCGTTGCTAGACAGTCACCATGGGGTAGACTTAGTTTGCGGGCCTGAACGGGCCTTGCGATTGGCGAAGCCTTTTGGAGGTTTAACAGTTGTTTTTATAAAATTTGTTACAGGAACTGAGTGTACAGTACAAGGGTAAGGGTGAACGTTCCATTGAAGCCAGCGCTCGCTTGGTAGGACTCAGGCTGCCAAAAACGCCAGAAGAGAGGGGACTGGAGTAGGCAGCAACTTTTAAAAGACTGTAGCAGTCTTGCGGAATATCGTACTTTAATTTTTCGGCAGAAAATTCATTGACTGTCATAGTTATCAGAACTGTTAAATGGTTTTGGCATTGACATTTTTGCCACTAGGGCGGCATCATAATCATGAATCGATGAATCATTGAGTGTGCGTATTTGTGCCAGCGGTAGACTATTTTTCCTGTAAAACTGCATGGACATTTGTCCTTATTTTAAAAGCATCCCATTCATTTATTGTCTGGGTGTTTGTTGTGTTCTTCATTGACAAATCTGGACATTAATTGTGGACTTTTCCAAGTCATAATTATGCTGATTCTTCATTGACATTTAGAAGGGAAAAATACATACCGGTACAAGATTTTTTGTGTTTTAGGCGAATTTGTGTTTTTTGGGGTTCATTTTGACATCATTGATTCTACAACAGGCTGTATTATAGAGGTCTGTCCAGTGGGTATTGAATCAGTGTTCTCACTTTTGTTATTGGAAATCTGTAGTCTTTGAGTAAATAAGGGAAAAAGAGAAGGAAAGAGCATATTTTCACTGAACTGTTAACTCTTAGTGTCAGACACTTGCGCCTTGAGCTGGAAAAGAGCTGTTCAAGAAGGATAACTCAATTACACCTGTCTGAACAGGACATGGTCAGAGAAAAGGGAGTGTACTTTGCTGTTAGATAACTGAGAAAGAAAATAATAACGACTTGCATACAAAAATAACTACTTGTATACAAAGCCGAGGTCCTGTCCTGAGAAAGACAAAAATAACGACTTGTATACAAAGCCGAGGTCCTATCCTGAGACTTTTCGCTGAAGAAGAATTTTATAAACCAGGTTGTATACAAAGCCCAGGTTTTGTCCTGAAACTCTTAGCTGAAGAAGAATTTTATTAACCAGAAAGCAGCCATGGCAACTCCAGGCAGCCCTGACGAATTTCCCTACCAAGGAACGGCACAGATTAATGATCTGGAGAAAGCGTTCCAAGACTGCATCACCAACCTGACCAGCCAGGAGCACTTTGCTGAAAATGAGTCTGAGGAGACCCGCCACACTATGGAGCAGAGCCTGCAGCATTTCCTGGACACCGCCCGACGCTTGGAGGGGTTCTTCCTCAGCCAGCGCCTCCGCCTCTGTGTGCAGAAACCTGAGCAGGTTAGTGGTGGTCATATTTCAGAAATTGTGGCCTGTTATGTTTTATGTACCGAGCTTCAGAATGTTCCAGGATTTTGTGCCCACTGTTTAATGTTTGTTTTGGGGGGAAATTGTCCTCTTGAAATATGGCTTTCAGTTTGGAAATGCCAGATTTTTTTTACAGTATTATGTTTGGGCCGCAGTATAATTATTATAATCCCCTGAGTTGACAGTTTTTTCCCTGTTCATAGTTTTGATTACAGCCATGGACCCAGTCGCTTGTCATTACTCTTCCCAAAAAGGGTAACCTTCAAGAGTGTAAAAATTACCGCACCATCAACCTCATCAGCCATCCCAGCAAAGAGCTCCTGAAAATAAAACTCAACAGGTTGAAACCCCAAGCTGAACAAATTTTAGCTGAAGAACAAGGATTCAGGGTGAGGCGAAGAACCACTGAGCAGATTTTCAAACTCAGATTAATCTGCAAGAAATACCTACAGCACCAACAACATCTATATCATGTGTTTGTAGGCTTTAAGAATGTGTTTCACTGAGTCTGGCATGCACCTCTGTAGGCAACTATGAGAGTGTACAACATTAGCCCTAACATTATTGAAGTCATCAAAAGTCTGTATGACAAGGCTACAAGTTCAGTCCTCCATAACAGCGCCATCGGGAACTGGTTCAGAACAACAATTGGCGTGCGTCAAGGATGCTGTCTCTCCCAAAAATGTTCAACATCTTCCTGGAGCGCTTCATGTCAGATGCCCTTGCAGATCACAAAGGCACAGTCAGCATAGGGGATAGAGCAGTCTCCAATCTCTGTTTTGCGGATGACATTGATGGATTGGCTTGAAAGAACAAGAACTTGGAACAGCTGGTACAGAAGCTTGATTCCACTTCCAGAGCCTTTGGAATTAAAATAAGCGCAGAGAAGACCAAAGTGATGACCAACAACGCCAGTGGCATCAACAGGACATCAAAGTCCAAGGCCAATCCCTTAACACGGAGCACAGCTTTTCCTATAGGCTTGCGAAACATGGACCCTCACAGCAGACCTATAATGAAGCATACAAAGCATGGAGATGATGCGCTACAGATGTGGGCATTTCCTATAGCGCTGTTTCATAATGAAAGCGAAAGTGGCGGATCGGTTGCGGCCCTTGGGTTCGCTAGTTCCGGTTGAAGCAAGAAAGATGGAGGGTTATATAAATTATGTTTCTCTTGTACAATCGTTCAGTGGGGCCGGGTAGCTCAGTTGGTAAGAGCGTCTTGCTAGTAACCGAAATGTCGCTGGTTCGAATCCCGGATTGGTCAACGTGTGACCATATTATTTTCCCCTTTACCAACAACTGGCCCGATGGTGTCAATATAAATCGGTCCAGTAGTCACCTATATGCGAAAGTGTCGTGTGACTATAATCTACAAACAACAACACATGGGTGCCACCTTTCCGACTACGGTCGGAAAATCAGATTTTTGCTAAAGCCTACAATTAGAAATCCGATTTTTCGAAAAAAAATCGAAAAAAAAAATTATATAGAAGTAAACGTAACAAGATTTGTATCAGATTTGTGTAAAGATGCACAGCTGAAATGGGCATAACCCGCGTATCCTGTTGATGACTTCCGGCCGGTCTGAGACTGAAGCGTGGATATTGTGACTTTGTGTTCCAATCATGCCGTTTTTAGAGGAAAATACAGATACTGGAAAGAAAAAAGCGTTAGAGAGAAAAGTGTTTTCTATAAATACTCTGTTGTTGTGCTGTAAAGATGTGCCAAGTGTGAAGATAAGAATAGTCAGTAGGATACAGCTACATTGTATTTCTGCCAATGCATACAGTTGGTCAATATTGAAATTAGTTTGGAAAAAAACAACCCAATGCTTTTTGTTCTTGTGTATATTTTTGTGTGTTTGCTTTTCTTTCTCTCACCTCTTATACACATTCACAAAATGTTTAAACAATCTTAACTATGCTTCTGATTGTTCATATGTGTTTCCCATTTGCACTGACTAAGTCTGGGGACTTAGTCTTCTTTGCCAATGTTAGGCCCTGGTCTTTTTATGTAGTTTTTTTCTTGTTCTATGTGAGTTTCTTGTATGTATCAAATTAGTGGTATATCATTCTTCAGCTTTCACGAGAGGCCTCTAAATTGGCTTTGAATATTGTAAAAATTTTCTATCGGGGGGCGTTGCCCCCCCTAACCCTCTACAAAGGGCGGCCCCGGACCCCTGCCTTCAGATTTTGGAAAATTTCTTGGTGGCACCCATGAACAACAACACAATCGTTCAAATTTTACTCAGGATGGCTGCTTGCTGTGCATATGGATGTATGAACAGACCTCAACGTAATAGAAAACGAGGCATAACTTTTCACTAGTAAATATAATAGTAATTTTGCGTTGATTAATCGAATCGATGTACTGTGCTGTGTAGTGTGTTACTGTGTAAGCGTGTCTTGTCAGCTCCAAGCCCAAGGAACACTGTCATAAGTAATCTCAACTAAATAACTAGCTGTCTTCAGCCAAAATCATGATAAATCATTTATTAAAATTGTAAAAGTAAAGTTAACAATAACTGCAGTGCCTAAACATTGATTGCTGATTTGTTTGTTCAGTAGGCCTAATTCGTTTGTCAGTGACCTACATTCACGAGAAATTCGAAAAGTCTCTTTCTTTTTCTTTGCTTTAATTTTTTAATTGAGAAATGTTAATGTTGCAGTTTATCTAGAAGATAACATTATTATACAGTAGAATAATTTTTGTTTTTAATTCAGTGAAGCAACTGCAATTATGTCTTATTATTTTACATTATTTTGCTGCATGCAGGTAAAAATAACCCCGAACATGAGTATGTGATGCAGAGAAAGGAAGAACGTTCACGTATAGAAAAGTGTGAAGAGGAAAAGGATTTAGGGGTTGTCTTTGACAAGTACTTATCTTTTGATACACACATCCAGACCTGTGTTAAGAAGGCAAACCGAATGGTCGGATTAATCAAAAGAACTTTCACCTATATTGACAAACAGGTATTTGTAAAATTATATAAGGCAATTGTTCGACCCCATCTTGAGTATGGGAACATAATATGGTTTCCAAAACTAAAGAGACAATCAGTAGCCATTGAGAAAGTCCAAAGACGGGCAACCAAACTAGTTAAAGAGTGTCGTAACATGAGTTATCATGATAGACTTAAAAATCTAGATTTATACTCTTCGTATGGACGAAGAGTGAGAGGAGACTTGATTCAAACTTTTAAAATGTACCATAAAATTGACGATTTGTACTGGACTGACTTTTTCTCAACACCTAGTTGCAATTCAACGCAAAACGCGGAGGGGAAGATATTTGTAAACCACTGCAGAACTAACACTAAAAAGCTTTTTTTTTCCAATCGTGTTGCTACTAACTGGAACGAACTACCCATTTCTCTTAAGAATGCACCTTCAATTAACTCTTTCAAAAACCAGTTGGATGAGCTGCCTAAGTACCAAAAATTGTTCTTTTACTTTGATGAACGGTAATGCGTTCAGGAAAATTGCATGCACTATCAGACCCATGTAAATCATATGAAAGATGGGACATTCAGAAAGGCCCGAGTGCCTGTTTTGTCCATAACATACTACTACTACTACTACATTGTTGTAATCTTTCCGAATCAGTCGCAAACATTGTTCCCACAGTCGTTTCAGTGTTTTGTTAGCTGGTAATGTGTGTAACTTGACAATGCGCCCTTCAATTACTTTTCCTGCGAAATTAGGGCAGCAAACGCAATACTGTTTTCCTCCGCCAAAGTCTTCCGTCTACGTTCGGCCATGCTTAATACTCAACCGGAACTAGCGGGTGTCCTTGGCATAGGTGAAGGCAGGGACGGATAACTCTATCTGCACTAGTTTTGCAACAGCGCTATTCCCAGCACATCACCAACAACGAAGTCCGACAGACCATCACACAAGCCATTGGACAACATGATGACATGCTCACAATGGTGAAGAAACGGAAACTGTGATGGTATGGCCACGTCATCAGAGCGTCATGCCTTGCAAAGATCGTCCTGCAAGGCACAGTGCAAGGAGGCAGAAGAAGAGGGTGACAGAAAAAGAGGTGGGAGGACAACATTCGAGAATGGACTGGCTTGACACTGAGCGAAGCCATGAGGGTTGCTGAGGACAGAGAAGGATAGAGTACGCTGGTTAAACAATCATCTGTCGTGCCCAAACGACTTTCAAGTTATGGGGTAGGATAAGATAGAATACTGATTTAAAGACGTACATCGTCATTGTGTGGATTTCGGACATTTCAATATTTCTATTATTTTTTAAGAGTAAACTTTTAAGAGCTTTATAACTTAAGTCTTTCTTCCATTTGCTGCCAACAATATAACTATTTTCTAATCTTCAGAAATGTAGGATATTATGCTAGTGGTTCATTGTATGAGATTTTATACTCAATTTTTCTTGTGTTTCATCATTAAATGTTAACATGCCCATTTCATGTGTGAATTTTTACATTTATTAATATTTTTTATTGTATTTTGTAATGTTTCATAAAAATGTATCCATAATTGTACAGGTGCTGCGTGAGGACATATCAGAGCTACGACTGGAGCTGGAGCGCAAGGAGAAGTTGGTGGAGAAACAGCAGGAGAAGCTGCAAGCCTGGCAGACGCTGATGAGATCCTCCACCCCTGCTCCTCCTCCCACCTCCTCCACCCCTGCCACTCCAGGGTCATCCACCTCCACCCCTCAGTCTGCCCCCACCCCCCAGCAAAGCCCTTCCTTCCCCATGGCCCCTGGGATGCGCTCGCAGCACGTGGGAGGAGCCCAGCCAGGGCAGTACCCCGGCCCTCCCCCAATGCCCGCCCAGGGGTACAACATGCCCCCACCTCACCATCCCCCACCCTCGTACTCACAGAACCCTCTCACCTACTTGGAGCAGAACTTATCCAACATCGGCATGCCTGAGCGTCGCTAGGACTGATTGGGTCTTACGTGTTTTGTGTCTGAACGCAGTTAAGCACCAGGCTATGTGTTAGGACTATCAGATTCAGCCATAAGCAAAAGCAGTTATGCATTACAAGAAAGCAGTGAGGATCGGATAATTACAAGATGCTTAGTACTGGGGATCGACTTGCATAGATTGGCAAAGGAGGCAAGTGAATGACCAAGATCACAAAATAAGCAGTAGCAGGCTTTGACATTATCACATCTAGATCTTCACTGTACCAGGGAAAGCCAATACACAACCAGCAACTGTTTTGTTATATGAAAGTTATAAAATGGACTTAAAAACTTTAAATAAAGTGAATTTAGCTTTCATTGCCGCAACAGTAGTTTGTGCTATTAGAGTTTGCTTTGGAGAATTTGCAAATGTTACTGTGTTGTTTACCTGTAAGCTTCCACAATAAAGGACATTGTTTTGCTTTTGATTTGCCAGTAATGGGTATAAGATCTTCAATTGAAACATTTTTTTCTATAAACAAGATGTCAAAAAAGAATGTGTTTATTGAATCAATAAACATGAGGAAAAAAAAAAGGATACACAGTGTTCTCGAGTTCATTTGCCGTTTGGGTGAACTTTTTACATGTGTTGCATTTGATGATGAAAGTGAGAGGGGGGAGGGTTAAATCGTTGAATTTACATCACGTCTGATAGGTCTAAATGCATACATTCTATGTTGTAGAGGTCGTTGGAATATTACGATTATATCGACTTAAGGGAGGTAATCGATCATCGTTACAATTTTTGAATGTTTCTGCGTTGTTAACATTTGCCTCCCTTTACCAGCTTATCGTCTGAAGGTCTCGATGTACTTTCATCACTTGTTGGGTTGCACTTTTAGGTTTGAGCACTGAGATGTTTACCGAACCAATTTTCACAGAGCTAAGATAACAATGTTATACTGAATATGCGTTTTATTTATTTCATGGAGCTTATATATTAGCTCTTTTGCAGTTCAAGAGCTACCTACCATATGTCGCTGGAGTAAGCTTATTTGGAATAATATGTTTAGACTATTACGCACTAGTCTAGGTTTTGTATGCTGCCCTTGGCTTCAGATTATTTTTCTAAAGGAAATGTGACGTGGGTGTGGATGCATGAAAAAGAAAGATAGAGAGAGAGAGAGTGTATGTGTGTTTGTGTTACCTGCTCACCTGTTTTTTACATTCAATGGGGGAAAGGGGAGAGAGAGGGTGCGTGTGTGTGTACGGTGGTGGCGTGTGAACCTGAGGTTTGTTTTGTCGGATAATGCACTTTAACAGTGTATAGTCAGGTGCTTTATCGGCCTTGTTATGTTTTGTGTGTCCGACTGACAGAGGGGAGCGCTTGTGTGCCTCCGTGTAGCCTCATGTCTGTGCATGGTTGCATGCCTGTGCACACGCCATCGAACCTGTTTGATCTGGCCCTTGTAAGAATTTTGTCAACGCCTGTGAATAGGCCATGTACCTATAAACTAAGCATGGTCTAAAACAGGAACTGAATTCGATTTTGGTTACTGTATTACAGTAATTTGAAAGCCATGCAAACTTTATTCAAATTTGAATAAACAGACGTAGACGGACTCGTACGTCTTAGATTACGTCTATACTGGTCTGTAATGGGGTTCCTTTCGCAAGGTAAGGTTACCAGTCCTGTTATATCAAGCTAAAACTTGTTTTTGGTTAACACACACACACGCACACACACACACATATATATAAATATATCTTCTTCGCTAGACCAGTCGCCTACCTTTTTTTCTTGAAAACTCTCCCCAAACTCCTCATTTGTGTATGGGGTCTGTTGGGTCAGCTTGGGGATATTGAACGCTTTTTGCGAAATGGTCACTAGGGCTTTCTATGGTATTATTATTTAGCAATTTTAGGCATTTTATATTTATTAATTAGAGTACAGCCTCGAGCATCTACTGCATGGGATGCTTTTATTGTAAAGTGACCGGCTGGTGAAGTGCCTTCAGTGTTACCATTAGGGTTGTTTCAGCAGATCTTTTATAAAGATCAGGAGTGAGCCCTCTTTCAACCAAGGTGTGGTCCTGATTCGGCTCCTTGCAGCGCTGGACCCTATAAACAATGACTAATTAACTATCCGCTTGCTTGGGTAGGCCTACTCATGAGCAATTATTTTTATTAATAAGAGTTACTCATCAACAATAAGGATGATATCATTAGAATCACATGTAGTAAATAATCATACGCATAAATCGATACGAATAGAATGACACGTAGTATACATACAACACGTGGTAACACCCGGCCACACTTAATTAAGTGATTCATGGCCACGTGCTAATTTTGTAAACATTATTATTCATGAAGCTATACATTGATTAATTGTTTGTAGGCCCGTGTGTGTACAATGCGGGTCAGGGAAGAATTTAAAATGAATTTCACTTCTTTCAATTCGTATCACGCTTCTAAATTAATTTGTCTTCGTTGTTTTCATAACTGCTGTGCGGTGTGATAACAAAATGAAGCAAACCACGCGACACTATTTTTTTGAAAAAATTTACATTTTGTGTTTAGCTGTTTCGCACCGGAAAATTTTTTTTGTTTGTTTTCATGATTTTCCAGCATGTCTGCTAGTTTGTTGTTGTTGTTTTTTTCTAAGGACAATCAGATTTCATTTTAATTTTGTCATGAGGATTATTCAACAAACACATTTACATTATAAGCCTAATGTGACTTTGACCTTTACAGCAGAGCGAAACTATGATATTCTTATTTTAAAGGATATGCTTGATTTTGTCAGCACATGCACGGCAGCATTGGCTATTGCTGGTTCGAGAATTTAAAAAAAGTTAATATTGTCGCCGTTGCTGTTGGCATTAATGTTAGTGTGTGGAGGGTGGGTAGGGAAAAAGTGGAGGGGGTGGGGGATTCGTTTGAATGAACTACATGTAGAGCGCATCAAGTTACATTTTAACATTTTTGTTAAGTTCGGTGGCGAGTCAGAATGTGCTGTTTGGGGGAACTGAAATTGAATTTTGTCACATTTTCTAGTGCATGCAGGCAGAGACTATATAGTCTGTGATGTAGGGAAACGTCGTTTGCATAACTGAGCATGTAGACTACACGTGCTGGTCCACGAGTGGACAGGCTGCAGCCCGTTGTGCAACTGATTCACCTGCATGCACCCAGTATAGGCACCTCGTAAAAATAATTATAACTTTTGTTATGTTTGCCACCAGTGGATGCTAAATCACAGGCACATCATTTTTGAATCGCATGCATAGCAATGTGAGTCTATGTCTTCCTATCCTATCCCGTATCTCGAAGGTCGTTGGGGTACCAAAGATGATCGTTTAACCAGCGTACGGACATCTTTCTCTGTCCTCAAGCAGCCCTCATGGCTTCGCTCAGTGTCAAGCCAGTCCATTCTCGAATGTTGTCCTCCCACCTCTTTTTCTGTCTCTCTCTTCTTCTGCCTCCTTGCACAGTGCCTTGCAGGATGGTCTTTGCAAGGCCTGATGCTCTGTTGACGTAACCATATCATCGGAGTTTCCGTATCTTCACCACTGTGAGCATGTCATCATGTTGTCGAATGACTTGTGCGATGGTCTATCGGACTTCGCTGCCGGCGCAATGCACAGACGTCTTCGCAGCACCCCACCTCCTTGTAGATCTGCCGCGAGGGCCCATGCCTCGCAAGCGCACAGGAAGATGGAGATTGTAATTTTAAACTTTGCAAAAACATACCAAAAACATGTCATCGTACAGTGGAATGGCTGTTTATTTAACCCATAGTATGCAACAACATTGGGTTATTTGATCAGACATGCATGAGAGATTACGTAAGCGGCAAAGTCATCCCAAGGTCAAGGTCACTGAAGGTCAAGGTCATCCCATTTCATTTAGTTTTTTCTGGACACTCATTTTCGAGTTCCATAAGGAGCAAGTGAGTCATATGGGCTTTGCTCTTCTAGTTTTTTTTGTTTGTTTGTTTGTTTTCGTGGAAGAAGAAGGGGGGAGGGGGGGGCGCTATGTATTTATTGTGTGCGTGTGTGTGTGTGTGTGAATACCCCCGTTGGGGTGCCGGGGGTTTCAGTATTAATAGTATCCCCACTTTCTGGAAATTTAGTGCTTTAAATTCCCACTGTCGCTGTCTTTCTCATTTGCTCTTTCTCATTCCTGCTCTGTTCTGTCAATCTGCTATACTATCGTCTTCTTCGCTATACCAGTCATCTACCTTTTTTCTTGAAAACTCTTCCGGGACAAGACTCTTTGTTCGTGTATGAGGTCTGTTGGATCAGCTTGGGAATGTTGGACGCTTTCTGCCAGGTGGTCACTAGTAGGGCTTCCTATGATGTTATTATTTAGCAATGTAGGCATTTTATATGTATGTGTTTTGTTGATAATTTATAATGATGTTTGTATTCTATTTTGTTTTTGTAAACGGGGGTTCGATTAGTTGGGGTAAAGCCTCAGCCGTCCCCTGCGTGGGATGTCGTTATTGTAAAGTGACTGGCTGGTGGAGGGCATTCAGTTTTCCCACTAGGGTTGTTTCAGCAGATCTTTTTTGCGGATTGGGGGTTGTCCGGTCCTGATTTGGCTCGGAAGAGTCCGCTGGACCTAAAGCAACAATTATGTAATGTAATGTGTGTGTGAATATTTTGAATGTGTGTGCTTGTGTTTGAATCTTGGTGTTTTTTGAATTTCCGGACTTATTTGGAAGAAATAGTTGGGGGAATCAGAACGAGCCACATTTTGCTGTGTCGATCGGTTAATTGGAGGCCATATATAAAGTCTGCACCCAGACAGTACAATCATATTTGCTTTACCTCAAAGGTAAAGGTCACTGGAGTCATTTTTGTTGCTAAATACATTTTGCTCAATACTTAAAAAAAAAAAAAACGGCTGAAGCGACCATTGTGTTGAGCTTTACCTTTTGGTATACGAATATATACTTCAAATCGTGAGCCACCCAGAGATAGAATAAATGTCAAGGTCATTGTGCTTCACCATTTTCTAAACACCTTTTGTTGCGCCGTATCTCAAAATTGGCTGAACCTATGTGGATTTTTCCTCTCTTCTAGATAGTTCAGATAGTGGCTTAACATTCCATGTGTGTTCCTTTTGCTTCGTTATGATACAGCCCAGTGACAAAACAGCCAACAAAATTAACGCTTGTGAAAATGCTAATTTTTTTGGCTAAAAGAATGAGTATCTGAAAATACGTTTGAATGGCACGCCATCTCTCTCTCTCTCTCTCTCTCTCTCTCTCTCTCTCTCTCTCTCTCTCTCTCTCTCTTTGTCCGTCTGTTTCTCTCTCTCTCTCTCTCTCTCTCTCTCTCTCTCTCTCTCTCTCTCTCTCTCTCTCCCTCTCTCTCCCTCTCTCTCTCTCTCTCTCTCTCTCTCTCTCTCTCTCTCTCTCTCTCTCTCTCTCTCTCTCTCTCTCTCTCTCTCTTTCTTCCGCGAAAATGGTGGTGCATGGTGGGCGCAGTCGTTCGTTTACTCAACAAGAAAGAGACAGCCGAAAATTCAAAGTCCGTTTGAGCGAAAGTGACAATTTTATCACCTTTTAATGTGACAACAATGCTATGCAATTTCCCAAAGAAACACATACATTATTGCAAAAAAAAACATAAGCTATTTCCCCAGTAGACCCATAGTCACACACACAAAATAAACCAAACATCCTTGATTCGATAGCTATTTTTTTTTAATATAAAAAAGGTCATCTTTCAGAACTTGTAAGTGTGCATTTCACCAAGCTCTTTGATTTCACTCATTGTAATATAATGAGGGGCAAAGCGACTAATACATGACATTGAAACGTGAAAGTTGTATGATGCAAGCGTTGTGCGGTATCTACATCAGTACATGTAGTTTATAACCGATATAGGTCTATAGATAGCCCATGTTTCCTTCCATTTGCTTGATTAGTTTAGCATGGACATTTTCAAAGTGCAAAGTTTGTGCCGTAAATATATAAACTTGTAGGTCTTTTGTTGTTGCTATTGTTTTACGGCGCAAGCATTTGTTATGCATGCATGTTTTCTAATCTAGTTCATGCCCTAAATATGACTGATGTCAAGGCGCGGCATGATTTTTGCAGGAAAATAGCTGGTAAACATGTTGTATTTGCGGAGATTTAGTTTTTCCATCGAAGGTCACTTTCCGTTCTAGATTAATTTGTGTATAGTAGTTAATTTTTTTTAACTTTTTTTAATGTGTGTGAAGTAAGATGTGGATGAAGGTAATGTGTTTAGTTCATTTTTGTGTATGTGTGTGTAAAGTCTTTTAGCTTTAGTTTTCGTTTAAAGTCCATTTCTTTTAGACTTTCACAAACATATACATATAAACATGCATATATACATAGTGTGCGTGTGTCTGTGTGGTTATTTGTGTGTATTTTGTGTATGTGTGCGTGAGTTTATATGTGTGTGTGTGCGTATCTGCGTGTGTCGCTGTGTGTGTGTGCGTGTGTGTTTGCCATGGTGTGTGTGTGCCTGTGTGGTTATTATGTGTGTGCGTATCTGTGTGTGTGTCCCTGGGTGCGTGGGTGCGTGTGCGTGTTTATGTGTGTTTGTAGTGTTTTTCACGTATGATTTCTGCATGTTTTGACTCGAAATATGAAGGCTATATTCTTCTTTGTCGCTTTGGTATTCCGAGATGTTACCTAAGAGCTTAATTTGATGTTACTATCCAGTGCTGCATTGCTATTGTATTGTGTGAACGACCTAATAAAGTGCGCTTCTGTTGTCTGTACGGATTTAGCATTGAAGTAATAGAAATGTGTGTATGTGAGTCGACAGTGTGTTTGTCTGTTGTGTGTGTGTTTGGTTTGTGGGCATGTGCGTTCGTGAGTGCGTGCATGAGAGACAGAAAGAGTGTGTGTGAGGGGAGGGGGTGCGTGTATGTGTGTGCGTGCGTGTGTGTGTGTGCGTGCGTGGGTGCGCGTGCATACGAGTACGTGACGAGACAGACTGAGCTGGGAACAGCATTTTGTTAACCTGGCTTTGTGAAATGATGTAAAACTTTGTTAGATAAGATACCATCTGACTGAAATTAGCAATAATAATAATAATAATAATAATAATAATAATAATAATAATAATAATAATAATAATAACAACAACAACAACAACAAAAACAACAACAACAACAACAACACCGTCACCACCACCACCACCACCACCACCAACAACAACAACAACAACAACAGGATATCTCATGTATACATGGCGAGTCATGGAACCCAGAAGTAGTAAGTTTAAAAGAATATTCCTGGTTTTATCGGACAGTAAAGTTGTATTGTAAGAGCAAAATTCAACCTTTCCAAAAATGTCATTGGCCTGTACGTGACATCAACCTCCATTATTGGCAGCGATACGTCACACATTTTATGTTTGCGCTTTCAGTTTTCCCAGTTACCCCCGGACGTACACAACGCGGTCATACCTTCGTCTTTATAAATATTTAGATCTATAGTTGACGAAGCATTGGGCCCTAAAATGACGTCAAAGTATTTATAGTGAGTTAACTGTTTTACTTAGGCAGTTACTCTCTATAACTGTTCTTCTACTTACATGCATGAGGATGATGATTATTGTTGTGAAGGTGGCAACGTGGTGATTCCTCCTTAACGCTTATGCAATGAGACGTTAAGCTTCGTTTTCTTCTACTTACGTACTTACCAGTTCAGAGAGCTTCTCAAGCCGTTTTCCAGAATCAGGATATAAACCCAAAACACCCAAATTTATTAGTCAACAATTTTAGGCCGCTAATATCTTAAAATTCAACGAAAGACTCATAATAGGCCACATGATCTTGAATTCCGCTATTAACAGACCTGTGCACATCTACGGATTTTCCGTATTTTCTCAGATTTTCATGAGCAGAATACGGAGCTACGGATTACTTATTAAAATTCCGAAATTCCGATTTTTTTACTAAAAAAATGTTTTTTTAAATTTGTTTCTGTTTTAAGATGTTTTTGACTAGTTGTGCTTAAAAGACGTTTTTCGAACCGGAAGCGCGCGTTTGTTTCTAGTTCGTTCAGCATTTGTGTGGTTGCAACTTCATACTTGTGATTTAAAAAAATTATGGAGCCAGCTTTGAAAGATAAAAAAAGAGTGAGAAGAGATAGTGAATTGGTAAAAAGCCTTTTTTAGTATATTATAAATTGGTTAGAAAAGATTTATAGTATTGGACACCTATTAAATTAACGACAATGGTAGATTTCTATTATATAATGAATATATACAAAAATACATTATTTATTCAAAATTTTCGACTTTTTCCAGTTGTATTAATGCAGTTAAAAAGTATGTAACCAAGTTAAAATCATTATTAATCTGTCCAGCCATACATTTTGTTAAATAAAATATTGTCCTAATTTGTATATTTTGATACTCTGCTAATAAAGGTTTTGTTAAACAAAACAAAAAAGTAACAGTGTTGATGTTTTAGCTTGGCTTGAATAGATTGTAATTCCCATTCTATTGCCTCGTAGTGTTTAAGTTTGTGTGCTTTGTGAGCAGAATTATGTCTTGAACTGTCGTTACAGCTTGCTACTGAAAATTTTTAAAAACTACTGAAATTTGGTTTGTTTGCTACTGATGAGCATTTTGAGTGTGCACAGGTCTGTATTAAGTGAAAGGCACAGGCGCAGGACTTAGTTAGTCCTATCCTATCCTATCCTGTCCCGTAACCCGGAGGTCGTAGGGGCACCACAGATGATCGTTTAACCAGCATACTCCATCTTTCTCTGTCCTCAGCAGTCCTGATGGCTTCGCCCAGTGTCAAACCAGTCCATTCTCGAATGTTGTCCTCCCACCTCTTTTTCGGTCTCCCTCTTCTTCTACCTCCTTGCACTGTGCCTTGCAGAATGGTCTTTGCAAGGCCTGATGATCTGGTTACGTGGCCATACCATCGGAGTTTCCGTTTCTTCACCACTGTGAGCAGGTCATCGTGTTGTCCAATGGCTTATGTGATGGTCTGTCGGACTTCGTCGTTGGTGATGTGTTGGGTATAGGAAATGCCCAGAAGTCTTCTGTAGCACCTCATCTCCATGCTTTGTATTCTTCGTTGGAGATCTGCTGTGAGGGTCCATGCTTCGCAAGCATATAGGAAGATGGAGATGACAAGGGAGCGCAGCAGTCTTACTTTGGAATGTAGACTGATGGTCCTGTCTTTCCAAATGGGCTTCAACCTTGTCAGGGCAGCAGTTGTTTGTGCGATCCTGGAGAGGACTTCCTGTCGGGACCCATTGTCTGACACAATGGCTCACAAATATTTGAAGCTATGCACTGTGTTGAGGGATTGGCCTTGGACTTTGATGTCCGTGTTGATGCCATTGGTGTTGTTGGTCATCATTTTCACTTAGTTGGTAAGATATTCAATAACTTCCTCTTGAGGTGAAGGGCCCATGTCGATCAAGACTTAACTGAGATGAGACTTTATTCGTCTATGAAATTTACATAGAAATTTGGTTTTTGGCTGCACAAACATAGTAAATATAAAATGTACAAGATACAAGAAAACTGTGTTATCTCACTTTGAGAAATTAAGACATGTTTTGCAGGCAGTTAAAGGAAGTCCTCAATCAAAAAAAAATAAAACATAACACCTGTGCCCTACACAGTTGGCACTTCACATTCTTACTGGACATCTATATATCATTTTCCTTCTCGCTTATATAAATGTACAGATGACAGGTTTAAAAAGTTAATTACATTAAAGGAAAAGAACATTCATGTTGTATTTTTAAATGTATATAAAATCATATAAATCAATTCTAATCACAAAGATAACTACACAAGCAACTAAGGGAGGACTTATATTTTACAAACCTACATAACAGCTGTCATTGCACAAATTAGCACCTACTGCACAGGCAACAAGTGATTAAATGATTAAAAGAAATAGTATAAATAAAGGCACTCTCTTTTTCTTACACACACGCACACACTTACACCTCCACACACACCGTCACAGATTATTTATACTTATTCAGAAGTTCGATCGACTTTGGTACAAAGCTGCATTTGGTTCTAACAGTGGAAAATTTAGGCACTCGAAAACGGCGAGCAGATGGTAAAAGTGTATAATGCTTTCCAAGGACGTGTGTGGTGTCTCTCGCAATCTCTTTAGCCTTTTGCACTGCACGGCACTCATACAACTCAGTCAGACTCTTCTGTTTCTCTCCAATTACTTTCCCTCACACTTTCACCACTCTGTCAAGCACATTCTTGTTCTTCACATTTAGACCTCCGTACCAGCAGAAAAAGACAAATGTTAAAACAGATTCGATAAAACATCTGTAAAATGTACACAAAACAGGCTGACTGACGCCTAAGGAACGGAGTTTCTGTAGGCAGTATAATCTTGACTGACATTTCTTGTGGATTACAGCAGTATTTGAATCAAAAGTGAGTGTGTTATCCAGTACAGTTCCAAGATATTTATACTCACTCACACTCTCAACTTTCACACCATCAATCATCAGATCCGGAATGACTGCCGGTCCCCTATGGAAATCTATGAGCATTTTTTAAAAGTCTTTTTGACATTTAGGTCCAATTGATTCCCTTTGCACAAGGTGGTGAAACGGGCAACTTCCTGAAAATAAACAAAATCAGAGTTTGGAAGGTCTTGAAGGGCTATATCGTCGGAGTATTTAATAAGAGGGGTGGTGTCAGTACCATTACAATCATTTGTGTATAAAGTGAACAATACTGGAGAGAGAACTGTACCTTGGGGTGATCCTGTGGAGGTGGTGATGGAATCAGAGAGAGCAATTTGAAAACAGACAATTTGAGACCTGTTTACTAGAAAGCCGATCCCCACAGGATCAGTGTTGTAGAATATCTTTAAAATAATGACATGTAACAACCCCCCCCCCCTCCGTACCCACACCCCTCCCACCCAAAAAAAAAGTGCAACACATAAACTATAATAAAACAACTACTACCCCACACCTCAAACATACTGGCCCTGTATATTCCCGCATATACCCTATCACAAACCAGCGCCATCACGCACAAACACCAACCAAAGGCGTCCAAAATACACGCAACCCATGCACAGACATGATCATCACATTTTAAGTCAAATCACAAACCAGGACTGTTTGAAACATTAACACACACACACACACACACACACACACACACACACACACATCCAAACACACGCGCGCTCGCACGCGCACTCACACGCATCTCCAGACACATAAAGACCCGGCCAAAATGCAATGTTTACAACAAGGAAGAACATATGTGGATGACATTGATGGATTGGCTGGAGAGGAACAAGAACTTGAACAGCTGGTACAGAGGCTTTACACCACCTCCAGAGCCTTTGGAATGGAAATAAGTGCAGAGAATTCCAAAATGATGACCAACAACACCAATGGCATCAACACGGACATCAAAGTCCAAGGCCAATCCCTCAACACAGTGCATAGCTTCAAATATTTAGGAGCCATTGTATCAGACAATGGGTCCCGACAGGAAGTCCTCTCCAGGATCGCACAAACAATTGCTACCCTGCAATGTTGAAGCCCATTTGGAAAGACATGACCATCCGTCTTTATTCCAAGGTAAGGCTGCTGCGCTGCCTTGTCATCTCCATCTTCCTATACGCTTGCAAAATCTGGATCCTCACAGCAGACCTACAACGAAGAATACAAAGCATGGAGATGATGCGCTACAGAAGACTTCTGGGGCATTTCCTATACCCAGCACATCACCAACAACGAAATCCGACAGACCATCACACAAGCCATTGGACAACATGATGACATGCAGTGGTGAAGAAACGGAAACCCCGATAGTATGACCACGTCACCACAGCATCAGGCCTTGCAAAAACCATTATTTAAGACCTGATGCTGTGGTGACGTGGCCATACTATCGGAGTTTCCGCAAAAACCATAATGCAAGGCACGGTGCAAGGAGGCAGAAGAAGAGAGAGAAAGAAAAAGAGGTGGGAGGACAACATCAAAAAAGGATTGGTTTTACACTGAACGAAGCCATGAGGGTTGTTGAGAACAGAGAAAGATGGAGTACGCTGGTTAAACGATCATTCTATGGTGCCCCAACGATCTTTGAGTTACGGGATAGGATAGGATAGGATAGGATAGCGTAGGTTAGGATAGTATATATCTCATTTGTATTGTGGCTCCTAAAGGTTTGTTATACAGCTACTATAGTATATATGTTATATGTACGTCGTCTAACTCTTAACCAGTTAGGAATTCGCCATGGAATGCAGCCCCAAACCCAAAATGATGAGTCTATATTAAACGAATTCTTTTTGTTTATCCATATAGTCAGGGCATATGCGCTCAACGTACAACGAAAGACACTCAGAATCTCTCTCTCTCTCTCTCTCTCTCTCTCTCTCTCTCTCTCTCTCTCTCTCTCTCTCTCTCGCTGTCTATCCAGGCTATCTCAGCGTGCCACGCTTGGAAATTCAACCAACCAAGACCTTTCGTAACTTAGCATTTTAGATATTCAGCTGTTTAAAAGTGTTAGCGTTAAACCTAGGCGGTAAGATATTCCGTATTGTACGTCTCAATAGATCGCTGCTGTGTTCCGCCCATCGCCGATTGGAACTCGTTGCTTCCTGCTGCTGGCGGAGCATGGTGTTGTTGAGGATGGTGATGGCGATGGTGTTGTTGTGGTGACGATGATCGGTATCGTCGGTTGGTGTTAGTCGTGATGGTGATGGGGATGATGGTAGTTGTTGTTGGTGGTGGTGGCATTAACACTGACGAAGATGGGGGGAGACGATGATGTAAGTGTCGATGATAAATAATGGCGGTGAAGGTGACGATAGTGATTGTTGGATTGTTTTGCAAGATATTGATGATGACGGCGGTAGGCTGTGGTAGCGAGTTGTTGTTGATAGAGGGTGGCGATGATGCGCGTGGTAGCGATGGCGGTGGTCGCTGCATGTTTGCAAACTAAAAAGCGTCAATAGTGCTTTGGCAACTGTTCAAGGTTTTGGCATAATTATTTGTTCACCCTTTTAAACTGATGGAGTGGGAATGAAGGTGGTGAAAAAAGGAGAGAGCGAGAGATAGACACAGAGAGAGAGAGAGAGAGAGAGAGAGAGAGAGAGAGAGAGAGAGAGAGAGAGAGAGAGAGAGAGAGAGACAGACAGACAGATAGACAGAGAAGAAAAGGTAAACAAAACAGTCATACAATCCATCGATTCAATGATTGTGTTTAGGCTTCTATGTTTACGGTTGTTAAACTCGGTGTTTGTTTACATTACATTACATGATCATTGCTTTAGGTCCAGCGGACGGTGTTTGATTGTTTGTTAATTTCATTTAAGGTCTATTCACCGAAGTGATTTTAGACTAGGAAAAATAAAAGAAGAGAAAGGGGGATAAGAGAAGTAGAGAAAGGGAGGGGGGTGGAGTGATACATTGCCAGTAGGATAGGAAAAAACTAATTAAGTACTTAATTTGATGTAGTAAAATAATTTTAAAAAAAAAAATCTCAGTTAAGCTCGGTGCAGGACATGCATATGGACTGCCGTTCCAGCCACAGACGAACGCACGTGCACTCACATTATATCATTATAAACACACACAAACGCACACAAACACACACACACCTACACATGTGTAAAACAAGCACGGAGGACCTATTAAATATTGCACAAGCATGCACACATTTGCAATAGGCCTACGTACATACATTCGCACGCACCCAAGCCACGCTCATAACACTCATGCAAGCACGCGCTCGCGCGCCTACACACGCACACACAAGCACACTAGTGCACGAATACTCATACGCATTATGCTCATCATGCACACAGACAAAGGTAGCCGGGAATCGCTGGGATGATGATCTTTAACCCGAATTTGATCTCGTGGTAAACCAGCCATGAAATATCATCTGTAGACTGCTTTGTCACGTGCTTGTTAATTATTTACATAAAAAGACACCTACTACCTTAACCCCCCAAAATTTAAATCACATCTCATCTTCTTTTTCTCCTTCCCCTACCTCTTATCCCCATCCTCCAACGACCCATTTCTCTCTCTCTCTCTCTCTCTCTCTCTCTCTCTCTCTCTCTCTCTCTCTCTCTCTCTCTCTCCTTCTTCTTCCTCTTCTTCTTCTTCTTCTTCTTCTTCTTCTTCTTCTTCTTCTTCTTCTTCCGTATCATATTAACAACACCCTAACCTAAGCTCTGTTTTACTCTCCACTTCCACATGAAACTAGATTTTTCTCGCTCCTCGAGCAGAACTTGAACAGAAACGACAATTTCCCCCAACACAAACAACATGCGGAAAGAAATTCTGTGTTTATACCGACGTATCTCCACTTACTTGGACTAAATTATGTAACAAGTAACACATTTCTGGACTAACAACTCCCAACAACAAGCAGAAACTTTCTCGCCTGCTTGTGCAGCAAATTGTCGTCTGCTGTTTGTATGTAAACACCATGGACCGGTCCATGGTAAACATTGCGCGCGACAGTAGGTCGCTAGGGCGGTCGATATAGGTCGATACGAAACAGAGCTAGATAAAAATAGAACAAGTGCAGACCTATTTCAGCAACTTCGATCGATAGACCCTATTGGTCTTGCTCCTGATACACACCGGTCCTTATGACGCATATAATTATAACTCCATGATTATGTTTTGCGCTGTTTCTATGAGAAGACACTTTATTATAAATTGTTTTATGTTTGTGTGTGTGCGCGTGTGTGTGTGAAATAATTAAATTATCTTCCTCCACATTCTTTTTCTATTAGAAGAAACTTTATTATAAATTGTATTATGTTTGTGTGTGTGCGTGCGTTTGTGTGTGTGTGTTAAATAATTAAATTATCTTCCTCCCCATTCTTGTTCTTCTTGTTCTTCTTCATCGTTGTTGTTGTGGTGGTGGAGGTGATGGTGGTGGTATTGGTGGCAAAGGTGGTGGTTCTTCTTCTTTTTCTTCAACAACACAACTCTCTTCATCACCATCATCTTTATTCTGAGAGACGGAATGATGGAGGGGAACATTCCATCGCACGGAACTCTTTAACAAAAATTCTCGGGCCATCATCTCACTATAACACAGTCATTGTCCTCCAAATATCTCGGACAAAGAACGGCTATCATCATCAACATCATCATCGTAAATAAGTCTTCAGTTAATTTTTTTCCTTAATAAATCGTTCTTCTACGGCGCCTTTTCCAGCTCAAGAGCTTCTCAAGGCGCTGGCTGATACAGGAGTTAGCTTCAAGCCGCCCGAGGAGGCGCCCACTTCTTGCATTAGGCGTGTCATCTGACGCCCAGACGACTGAGCACAACCCTGGGTGACCTAGGATGGTGAGATGGGATCCCTAGCGCTTGCTTGGTCTATTTGTGTAGCCGACACTCGCTTATCTATGGGTTGGGCGTCAGGATCGTTACATTTCGTGAGATGGAATGCGCGTGTGCACGGGCTAGACCTCTATTTACGCTCTCATCCGACGAAGCTACATCAGGAGTACTTCCTAAATAGCTGTCAACATGTATTTTGTACCGCTTTTCAGGGGAAGCAACTCTACTTTCGGTTTATTTAGGGATAATGCCTATTAAAAGGATTTTTTTTCCTGTAGACTACATTCTTCATCGCCATCCTGGATTGATCGAATTTTTTTGTTTCTGTCGCGTTAGGACTAGTTTTAACTCTGCTTGTTGACTATTTAGCATTGGGTAGTCTTTGTAATAGTAGAGAGTCAGTCTATTACACAGCAGCAATTAAATTACAGCACACTGCGAGCCTGAGCCACACACACAGCGCAGTGACGTCAGCACTTAAGTTTTGAATCGGACCGTTGGAACCAATGGGAGAGCTTAGGCAATTTGGTTGGAGCCAGTTTGACTGGGTCCAAACCACGCACAGTTTTGGTCAGTTGGGAGGAATACACCGAAGTGTGAACAGCTAGATAGCTAGAGAAATCTCTACACACTTAGACCAGGAAGCAGGACTTAGAAGCATAGAATTCTATCAAGTCACAACGGGCCTGAACTTGTCAAACAGGTAAATGAACACCCTTCTGTTTCATCGTGATATATTTATATTATTGTTGAAATTATGTTTGTGGAATTTGCTATGCATAAATGTGAATTATTAATCCGAATTTGCGTGACCATGTGGAAGAGCCGACCACGAGGCGAAACACGACCGGTTGCGCCGCCATGTTGTATCCCGTACGGAACCACTGTTGTTTAACTTATATGTATGTTTGCAGACCAGTGGCTGTACCACTGAATGTTTATATTATTATTAATTCTGTATGTGTATAGTTAGACACGATTGATATTCATGTATGAATAGGAATTTAGAGTGAGATTCCAGGGGAACCCGGAAGTAGCAGAATGTTCGTCGCTTATGTATAGAGATGTGGAGCTATCACTGAGGGCTACTTTGGCTTTCAGTGAGACGCTCTGCACAAACCGATTATTCAGGGTTGTGCAGAATTTCGTCTCTTATATTACAGACGAGCAGGCGAGCTATCGCGAGCTATCCCGAGCTATCCTGGGCGCACCACTCCACAGAAACGACTAGTTGGCGGAGTATCCTCTACCGCACTATACGGAAAGAGCGACCCGGAAAACTCCCTGTCAGACCCCACAGCGTGGCAAGGGAACCCAACTACACAACGACACAGGTGGACCAGAAGCTACCTCACAGAAGGACTTCGAACCCCCACTCATGAGTTAAGTGCATAACACGAAGGTGCACTTAAACTGATTATAACAGGACCACAGTAGTCCAACTCTTCAGAAACTGTAAAACGGACCACAGTAGTCCAAATCTACATGAATTCGAATAGAAAGTGCCCGATGAAGATATAACAGCTGCCTAGACTATCAGCGATCGAACTATTAGCAGTGACAGAGACATTTTAAGTTAGATTAGTACTTAGAGAATCTTGTATAGAGTAGAAGAAATAAATGTGTGATTTTAACTGTTATCCAGTGGCTGGACTACTTATGATTCATAGCCGTGTGAAAGCTAGTGTGACAGTATTCTTTTACCATTTTTCTACCTATTTCTGTACCCCAACCTTAACACAGAACGAGCTAAACAAATAAATTTATTAAAGTAATTCATAGGGTGACGTACTAGCAGTTCCCACCGAATAAACGTGAGGGTCCATAATTCCATTGTGCAGAGCCCATAAACCCCACGTGACACTTTAATTGGCGAGCCTAGCCAGGATCTGTGTATAATAGGAATTGGGTATAACCGGATCTAAGTACAATAAAATTAGATAACAGTAGAAGTAGAATAACTTAGAATAGTGTAAGGGTATAACACTGATCAGTTGTGGTGCACTATTCTTTAGTTAAAAACTTTTTTGCTTCAATTATTTTTGTGCCTGTATGTTGCATTGTTCTTTTGCAGGTTTTGCTTAAATAACTGTTGTATGCCATTTGACTCTTGTTTTATTCTATTATTGATTACGAATTGTATGGTCTTTGCATTGTTTTTATTGAATTGCAATATTGCTAGTGTTTTGGTATTCCACGTGATTCAGAGGTTGTTCATAGACACGTTTGGCAATGTCGGACCCAGTGGCCTTGAGATTGCGCTTCAAGGAATTAGGGGAAGCTTTACACTTAGCAGGGGGAGACCTAATTGCGTATATCAATGCAGAGGTAGAGAAGCAGGAGGCTAAGGCAGAGAGAGCAGCAGAGAGAGAGGCGAAGAAACTCGAAGCGGCAGAGAGAGCTGCAGAGAGAGAACAGAAAAAAGCAGAACTAGAAGCAGAGCAAAAGAAACTAGCATTAGAAGCAGAGCAGAAGAAACTAGCATTAGAAGCAGAGCAAAAGAAAGCAGAGTTAGAAGCAGCAAGAGAACAGAAAAAAGCAGAGTTAGAAGCAGCAAGAGAACAGAAGAAATTAGAATTAGAAGGAGAACAGAAGAAGGCAGCATTAGCAGCAGAGAGAGAAGCAGAAGTTAGGAAATGGGAGTATGAGCGGGCAGAAAAAGAAAAAGAGAGGGAAGAAAAGGAAAAAGAAAGACAGCATGAGTTAGAGCTAAGAAGATTGGGATCAGGAGCTTCAAGTTCTTCCTCAACCCCTTCCCACTCAGATCAGCTAGAGGTAGCATCCAACCCTGTACAAGGAATGTCATTTCCACTGGGAACATTCAATGAGAGAGAAGAAGGTTTAGATCTCTATCTGACTAGGTTTGAGCGTCTAGCAACAGAGTACAAACTAGATCCCACTCATTGGTCTTTTAAGCTTAGTCAAGGGCTTAGAGGAAAGGCTTATGACATCTACAGTAAGCTACCGACTGACAGAGTGACTGACTATCACAAGGTAAAAGAGGCACTCCTAACGGGATTCGAACTAACAGGAGAATGCTACCGGCAAAAGTTCCGCACCAATCGGAGAGTGAAAGGAGAGAGCTATGCGCAGTTCGCGGATCGGTTGTCCACAATGCTGGATAAGTGGATTAGCCAGTCAGCCACGGCTAAGACGTATGATGGACTGACAGAACTGTTAGTATGGGAACAGCTACGGGAAACCATGACCCCCGAGCTGAGGACATTCTCAGTAGAACAGGGCGCGGAAAGACTGGAAGATCTGGTCAAGGTCGCAGATAGGTACGTGGCCGCACACGGAGAAGCCACGAGCTTCAGGCGAGACCTAAAGCCTAACGGGAAAGAGGCACAGAAACGAAGCCCTAACCGGGAAGAGCGCACCGCGAATAAGCCGAATAACCCCAGACCTGGGCAAAATAAAGGACCCAACGCGGAATTCGGGAAAAGAGGTCCCGCAGAACAGAGACGGTATTGTTCGTTCTGCAACAGAAACAATCACTCCACCGCAGAATGTTTCAAGTTGGCCGCACAACGTAGGGAAGAGCGCGAAAGCCGGCCAGCGCACAGAGTTCTAACTCAAAGTAGCGGTAGCAAGCCACACACAATCGGAGATCACCCATCGGTGACAGACACGGTCAAGGTCAACGGAAAAGAAGCGAACTGTCTGTATGACACAGGTCTATCATACGACGCGATAGTTAGCGAATCTCTTTTATCGCGCGCGGACTTGACAGACAAGACAGTCGACTTACAAGGAGCAGACTTGACGAAACCGACGACTACTTGCCCAATAGCTTGGATAGAAGTAGAGAGTAGGTACGTCACAGGACGAATCCAAGCAGCTGTTTTACAGAAACCCCTGTATGATCTAGTGCTAGGTTGTAGGTATGTGTTCTTAGGCACGCCCCCTAAAACTGTAGAGATAGCTGCAGTGCAAACCAGGGCCCAAGCTAAAACCCAACCACCCCAGCCCGAGTTCGCTCCGAATCCAGGACTCGAGATCAAAACAGCACAGAAAGAAGACACCTCGATAGCGAAGTGCTTCCAGAAGCTACCCAAGGCGCACACACCCCCGCACAAGGGAGACTTCTACATGGAAGAGGGAGTTCTACATCGACAAGGAGATGGAGATCACACCCAACTAGTACTACCAGCCACCCTTCGAGCCCAAGTACTAGAATTAGGCCACAGCATGCCACTCAGCGGACACATGGGAATTGGAGCCACAGTGCAGAGAATCAGCGCACACTACTATTGGCCAGGAATCACGGAGGATGTCAAGCGCTACGTGAAATCTTGCCACCAATGTCAACGATATTCCCCGCGACATCACACCGTACCAGTTACCTTAGGACCATCGGTAGTAGTCGGCGTGCCGTTCCAGCAAGTCTCAGTAGACATAGTAGGACCACTGCCCATGACCAAGAAGAGGAACAGATTTCTACTCACACTCGTCGACGCATGTACGATGTGGTGCGAAGCAGTCCCGTTGCCAGCGATCGACACCAAGAAGATTGCAGATGCACTCATCGCCATCTTTACCAGAGTCGGATTCCCGGACAGCATTAGAACGGACAACGGATCTCAGTTCACCGGCCGCCTGATGCAAGACGTGTTCGAGTTGATACAAGTTCATCACATTCGCACACCACCATACCACCCCGCCAGCAACGGACAAGTAGAAAGACTGAATGGAACCCTTCTCACCATACTCAGGAAAGTCGCCGACGACAATCCAGAAGCGTGGGACACCTACGTGAATGCGGCACTGTTCGCATACAGAGAAACACCCCATGCAGCCACAGGCTACACCCCGTCAACATTGCTATTCGGCAGACCTCTAGCCGGACCGCTAGAAGCCCTACGCAGAAGTTGGACGGAGGCCAAGATAGACGACACACCAAGAGGTGCCACCAAGTACGTCGCAGACCTGCAGGAAATCCTCAAAGCAACGTGGAAGAAAGCTGGTGAAGCACTGAAGAAGGCAAGAGCCCGTCAGGCGAAGTACTACAACCGCCACGCGAAGGACAGAGAACTGCAAGTCGGCGATCAAGTGCTACTCTTACTTCCAAGTGGAACCAACAAGCTGGACATCGCTTGGAGAGGACCGTACCGGGTGACTGCCAAGAAATCCAAGACAGTCTACCAAATAGAGGTAAACGGGAGAACCCGATACCACCACATTAATCTCCTCAAGAAGTACACGGACCGACCAGCGACCCCCGGCACACACACATGGATGGCCATCGCCATCGCGGAAGAAGTTCATCCGCAACTACAACAGCATCGCCGTGCCACTGACAAATGGAACCCGGAAAATCGCCCCGGACAAAGTCGTATGGACAGCCGAATGCGAGACAGCATTCCAAACCCTCAAGGACAGAATGACATCGGCGCCAGTACTCCACCTACCCGATTTGACTCAGCCATTCGTTCTTCGCACCGACGCAAGCGACTTAGGCCTCGGAGCAGTACTGCTACAGCGCGACCCCAAGAATGCAGAGACGCTATTCCCTGTCGCCTACGCCAGCAGAAAATTGAGACCCGCCGAGACCCACTACGCCACGTCGGAGAAGGAATGCCTTGGACTAGTCTGGGCCATACAGAAATTCCAACTCTACCTGTATGGGACCCACTTCACAGTTCAGGTGGACCACCAACCACTATCGTTCCTGGCAGCCTCCAAGTCTTTGAACTCTCGCCTGATGAGATGGGCACTCACCCTTCAGGCATACTCATTCCAAATCGAGTACATCCCCGGCAAGGAAAACCACGGAGCCGACTACCTCAGTCGCCATCTCGTGGAGGACACAGCAGCTGTCGCCCACCCAACACAACTAAGGGCCACAGCACCAGAATTCGTCCCCGCCCAGTAATACCCTGTCACTAGTGTCCATAGCTACCTGGCACAGCATTGCAGCTCAGGTAGAGCAACTTAACTAGTGTGTAAATAGGACCCTAGGATAGTGCAGCGTTAAACTAGGCTCTGTAGTAGAAAAAGGTCGAATCCAGTAGTCATCGCCTTTTTTCAGTTGAGGGAGCCTGTCGCGTTAGGACTAGTTTTAACTCTGCTTGTTGACTATTTAGCATTGGGTAGTCTTTGTAATAGTAGAGAGTCAGTCTATTACACAGCAGCAATTAAATTACAGCACACTGCGAGCCTGAGCCACACACACAGCGCAGTGACGTCAGCACTTAAGTTTTGAATCGGACCGTTGGAACCAATGGGAGAGCTTAGGCAATTTGGTTGGAGCCAGTTTGACTGGGTCCAAACCACGCACAGTTTTGGTCAGTTGGGAGGAATACACCGAAGTGTGAACAGCTAGATAGCTAGAGAAATCTCTACACACTTAGACCAGGAAGCAGGACTTAGAAGCATAGAATTCTATCAAGTCACAACGGGCCTGAACTTGTCAAACAGGTAAATGAACACCCTTCTGTTTCATCGTGATATATTTATATTATTGTTGAAATTATGTTTGTGGAATTTGCTATGCATAAATGTGAATTATTAATCCGAATTTGCGTGACCATGTGGAAGAGCCGACCACGAGGCGAAACACGACCGGTTGCGCCGCCATGTTGTATCCCGTACGGAACCACTGTTGTTTAACTTATATGTATGTTTGCAGACCAGTGGCTGTACCACTGAATGTTTATATTATTATTAATTCTGTATGTGTATAGTTAGACACGATTGATATTCATGTATGAATAGGAATTTAGAGTGAGATTCCAGGGGAACCCGGAAGTAGCAGAATGTTCGTCGCTTATGTATAGAGATTTGGAGCTATCACTGAGGGCTACTTTGGCTTTCAGTGAGACGCTCTGCACAAACCGATTATTCAGGGTTGTGCAGAATTTCGTCTCTTATATTACAGACGAGCAGGCGAGCTATCGCGAGCTATCCCGAGCTATCCTGGGCGCACCACTCCACAGAAACGACTAGTTGGCGGAGTATCCTCTACCGCACAAGACGGAAAGAGCGACCCGGAAAACTCCCTGTCAGACCCCACAGCGTGGCAAGGGAACCCAACTACACAACGACACAGGTGGACCAGAAGCTACCTCACAGAAGGACTTCGAACCCCCACTCATGAGTTAAGTGCATAACACGAAGGTGCACTTAAACTGATTATAACAGGACCACAGTAGTCCAACTCTTCAGAAACTGTAAAACGGACCACAGTAGTCCAAATCTACATGAATTCGAATAGAAAGTGCCCGATGAAGATATAACAGCTGCCTAGACTATCAGCGATCGAACTATTAGCAGTGACAGAGACATTTTAAGTTAGATTAGTACTTAGAGAATCTTGTATAGAGTAGAAGAAATAAATGTGTGATTTTAACTGTTATCCAGTGGCTGGACTACTTATGATTCATAGCCGTGTGAAAGCTAGTGTGACAGTATTCTTTTACCATTTTTCTACCTATTTCTGTACCCCAACCTTAACACAGAACGAGCTAAACAAATAAATTTATTAAAGTAATTCATAGGGTGACGTACTAGCAGTTCCCACCGAATAAACGTGAGGGTCCATAATTCCATTGTGCAGAGCCCATAAACCCCACGTGACAGTTTCGGTCGTCGAACTGTTTTGCAGTCTGGAGTATGAAATGGTTACTTGACTCTAACTAGGCTAATTGACTTTCTCACATCGTCATATTCCATGTCTTCTACATCATCGTCATCGTCATCGTCATCATCATCATCATCATCATCATCATCATCATCATCATCATCATCATCATCTTCTTCTTCTTCTTCTTCTTCTTCTTCTTCTTCTTCTTCTTTTCCTCCTCCTCCTCCTTCTCCTCATCCAATTCTTCAGCTACACCAAAAGACACTTCCTGTAGTCTATAGATCCATCTTGACGTTCTTAACACGAAGATACCATCGCGGTCTCAATGTCTGGAATCGCTCGATCATAGAAACGCTACAGACAGTAATTTCCTGAAATTCTGGACAGTGCAGTCCTTTTTCACCATCATATCACCATCATCACCAGCATCGTCGTCGTAATTGTTGTAGCAATGTCAGCAGCAGCTCCGTGGATTTCTTTATTATCGCCGTGGTCGTTATCGTCCTACTCCTTGTCCTTCGCTTTTTTCTACATCATCAGTATTTTGAGTTACGTCATTTGTTCTTTAGCTCTTTCTCGTTCTTTGTTCTTCTACTTCACCTTGTCGTTGTCGTCGTTGTTGATGTTTTGTTGTTGTTGTTGTTGTTGTTGATCATCATCATCATCATCATCATCATCATCATCATCATCATCATCATCATCATCATCATCATCGTCATCATACAAACAACAGCAACTACAGCAACAAAAAATATCCGCACCTCCTCCTTCCCCTACTTCTTCTTCTTCTCCTCCTCCTCCTTCTTCTTCTATTACCACTGTTGCAACAAAATAATTTTTTATAAGACCAGAGTGGTAAATTATGATATACATTATGTCTGTATGTATTTTTATTATATTTTAACTGTCAAAAAAGGGCATTGATATACGTGTGATAGAACTATATAGAGTGCGTGGATAGGTGTTTGAAGGAAAAGATGAAGTGTAAGAGTACGCAAGTGATTAGATTTATAGAATGTATATAAATTTAGTATTGATTTTTAGCTCTGTTAAATGTTATAACAGGACTGTTTTTAATTATATGTTTTATATGCCTGACATACATTGCTGTGAAGTTCCTTATGGGATAATAAAGATTTGTTGTATTGTATTGTATTGTATTGTATTAAAGCTTCCAATCCGTAGGCGTAAGTATATAATTATACAAGGCTTGCTAGAACTTCGCGATCATTGAATGTGACAGTTTAATGTTGTCTATTAACACACCACTGGCAGAGCAACTGATGCAGACAGCCTGCTCAGCTTGTAATATCGCATTACCATCAGATTATGCTGTCAGTGAATGTGGAACGTTTGTATAGCGCGTTTAAGCCATACTATAACAGTATGCTCTCTCTCTCTCCCCTCACACACACACACATAGACACACACACACACACACACTGAGAGAGAGAGAGAGAGAGAGAGAGAGAGAGAGAGAGAGAGAAGAGCAAGTGCCGTGTATCGGTAGTGAAAGAGAGGAAGGTCTTCAGCTGTTTCTAGAATGTCTTCTTTGAGGCAGACTCTGGCAGTGATTTTGGTAGTCTTTTCCCCAGCTGTGGTTCTGCACTTTAAAAATGACTTGGCACCCATGGTCCCTTTTCTTGTGTAACATTTCTTCTGTAATAATAATGTAATAAGTTCTCTGATGCTGGAACTCGTAGACAGTGCAAGGTCTTGCAGCAAAACATTGTTTTCAGAAATGTGAAATGAAATCTTACAATAAGATACAGATGATTGTTACACTTGGTTCGATGATGGTGTTTTTCTTTATCAGTATTTGATTCAGCCCCGATGCTGAAGTCCTGATAAGGTGTAACTCAGATTCGTTTATTCACGCAGCCCGCTCAATCAGCATACAAGTCACAAAGTCGACGTATGAAGTTTTCCACTTTTATTCAGCATACATCAACAACTGCATACAATTCTCAACTCAACTCAACAACAACTTTCAAATTTACTTTCCAGCTTCACTATCAACAACAATCTCCCAACAGCAACTCGGCACACGATTAAAAAACAAAACCCTCTCTTCTCGAACAATTTGGTACACGGTAGAAATGACGCACTGCCACCAATCGAACTAAAGATCGTCATCACTGGCTTACGTCATACACATTTCCTCTACTTCCGGGAACATTCACGACCTTCGATATCCATCGGGAAATTTCTACCGACAGTAATAAACATGCAGATCCCGAAAATTCTCCAACAATATCGACCAACGAAAATTATCGACGTTATACAAAACTTCTCCTAACAACAATGCAAACTCAAATCAAAGGTAAATAAACTCCATTATTGAATACTTTGTAAAACGAAACGATTAGATCTATCGTGCACGTTTCCGACGTACTACCATTCGCGTTTCAACGTAACATAACCCCCCACTTAAGAAGAAATTTACCCAATTTCTTTCAACAACGTTGAAACGTAATGCACAAACAAAGTTCAGAATTAAAACTTATTTCAGACTGTCTGAACACTGTCAATGTTCCCAGCTCATTCACACAGAGTCAATGGTTTTCATCTTCAAATCTGTCTGGATATTGTCAATGTTCACAGTTTATCTACACAGTCAATGTTTTTTCATCCGCAAGGAAACGACGCCCTCGTCAGTTGCGGTTGTCATCGGCCCAGGGTCAAAGACGACGATCACGTGGGCTTTCCTGGAGTCAGTGCATCCTCCGTTGTCTTTTTCTTCCGTCGGATGTCCGACGCAGTCGACGTTGTCAGCTCCCAGAATGCATTCGTTGGGTCTCACGGTCAGGTTGGCTTCTGCGAGACGGTGGAACAGCTCCCTCAAAGTCTGCAGATGCTTCTTCCAGGTCTGGGTGTGGACTTCATGTTCGACCAAAGTCGTAGAGCCTGGGACATCATTGAAGTTATGGGGAAACTCGCCCATAAGGTCCTTGAGCTCCAACTTTTGACCTTCCGTCAAGCTCGGTCCTAGCTTAACATCATCTATGCCTTCTTTGCTGTGGAAGTCTCCCAGTTCCAACAGTTCTTCGCCGTCAAAGCTGTCGTCGGTCACAGCTGCTGTTGCCACATGCACAGTCTCTGATGGCCTTTCCACGTACAGCTTAAGGAGGTTGGCGTGGTATATCTTGGAATGCTGGCCGACCTTCACCTTGTAGTCGTTGATCCCCACCACGGTCTCCACTTCGTACAGGCCTTTCCACTGCATCAGCAACTTATTATGATCGGTAGGTAGCAGCACCAGCACTTTGTTGCCAGTTTTGAACTTCCTGTTCACAGCCCTACGATCGTAGTAGTGCTTTCCACAGTCTTGGGACTTCTTCAGGTTTTCTCTGGCTATCTCGAGAGTCTGCTCCAGCTTCTCCCGTAGCTCAAACACGTACTGGTAGCTGTTCTTCACCTCTGGGGTGTCTACTTCTTTCGTCCACAGTTCTTTTAGGATGTGCATCGGCCCTCGGATGGTTCTTCCGTACAGCAGCTCGAACGGAGAAAAGCCGGTGGACTCCTGCGGTACTTCTCTGTAGGCGAAAAGTAAGGCGTTGATATAGCGATGCCATTGTCTGGGCTGCTCGCTGCACAGTTTCTTCAGGGTGGACTTCAGCGTAGCATTGAACTTCTCGACAAGCCCGTTGCACATCGGATGGTAGGGTGTCGTAGTCAAATGCCGGATGCTCAGCAGTCTGTTGACCTCCTTCATGCAGTCAGAGACGAACTGCGTCCCGAGGTCTGTCATAATTTCTTCAGGCACTCCAAGTCTACTGAACATGTCCACCAGTGCCTCTGCTACAGTTTCAGTGCCAATCTTCTTCAGTGGCACTGCTTCTGGGTACCGAGTCGCATAGTCTACTAAAGTCAGTACCCATCGATGACCTTCTTCACTCGGAGGTCTTATTTCGCCGATTAAGTCTAAGGCCACCCTCTTGAAAGGTCGGTCGATCAAAGGCATCCTCTGCATAGGCACTTTCGGGACCCTTCCTCGAGGTATGGTCTTCTGGCAAATGTCACACGATCGGCAGAAACGGCTGACGTCCGCATGAAGTCCTGGCCAGTAGAATACCGCCTGGATTCTATCCGACGTCTTCTTGATACCCAGGTGACCTCCCATGATTGAGTCATGCGCTACTTCCATCACCTGGCGCCTTAGAGGTAACGGTACCAATACTTGACGTAGTGGTTTCCCTCCGTTGACCCTCGGGTGCTGGAAGATTCGATACAGGATCTTGGCCTTCACCTCAAAATAGACCGTACCACTGCCTTTGGTCACGTGGTCTTGGCGGTTCCTGTACTTGTTTAAAGTGCTATCAGCTTCCTGGAGCTGGATCAGCTTATCTCTGTCCACGATGGCAGCTTTGGAGTTGTCGGCGACCTTCAGTGGCGTAGACGTCTTGTCTCTCTTGGCCTGGGCCCTGGTAGTAACAGCACCGACGATCTCTGGTCGGCAGGGCTGAGCCGGAGTAACCACATTGTCCCGTAGCAGCTCTGTAAGGTCTCCATCGGGAAATGGCAATGGATCCTCCTCCACAACTTCGACGTGTTGAGTTGAGGCAGGACTCCACTCTGGATCGGGGTCGTCGGGTCGTCTCGCGCCGTCGATATTCCCGATCATCAAATCATACAGCGGCTTCTTCAGGCAAACCGCTTCGACTTCGCCTATGTAGAAAGGGGTGTTGACATGAATCTTCGCAACTGGCGCTCTCACACATTTGCTGTCGGCCATAAGTGTCCATTTAGAATCGCCAGTGAACTGTTCTTTAGCGATTAGGTCTTCTCTGACGATGACCCCACTGCAGCCAGAGTCTCTTAAAACAGTCACTTCATGATTTTCGACGCGTCCCTTCGAAACTGGCATGTTCTGGACGGTCACAGCTGCGCTGGCGACGACGGGGATGGATTTTCCGTTGGCAAGGAGAAGTTGGCCATCGGTCATGCACTCTTGCACGTCGGCAGGAGTAGCTGTGCGCTTGGTTTCACTCGGAAGAATGACGCTCCCGCCGCACACCTTATGGTCAGATCTACTGGTTTGCCGTTGATTGGAGGACCGCCTTTGCCGGTTGCCCGCCGCTGCGTTGTCCGTACTGCTCCGCTGTCCGCTACTTTTGTTTTGAGGGCAGTTAGCCGCTCTGTGGTCTGTAGCGTTGCAAGTGAAACAGCCCCTTGAATGCCCTTCCCTGGGAGGAGGCGTGGAGTCTGTCTGTCTCTGGCTCGTCTGGCTTCCCTGGATCTGGTTCACATGGTTTCCAGTCTTCTGAAAATGTTTCGTCGCGCTGGGTGGCCCCAGGGTTTTCCCATGAGCGATGAGATATCTTTCAGCAGCCTCAGTCACATCTTTAAGCGTCTGCAGCTTTTGTTCTTCTAAGTGGGTCGCTAGGTCCTTGTGACAGGCATTGAGAAATTGTTCTTTCACAATCAGGTCATGGAGACTGTCGTAAGACTTCATTTCGCCTGATAACTCCACCCACTTGTGTAGATATGACGACAGGCGCTCCACAAACTGCTTTGGCGTCTCGTCTGACTTAGGCCGGCATTCACGGAAGCGTTTACGGTAGCCCTTCTCTGTAAAGTTGTAGCACTGCAACAGGGCCTCTTTCAAGACGTCGTAGTTTTTGGCGTCATCGTTCGACAGTCTGGTGTAAACTTCGAGAGCTTGCCCCGTCAGAAGTGCACTCAGTCGAATCGCCCAGTCTCGAGGTTGCCAATTGGAGCTTTCGGCGAACCTTTCGAATCTCGCCAGATAGCTGTCGATCTGGTCCTTCCCATCGACGAAAGCTGGCAATTTTGGAGCCGTATGGTCGTTGGTGACTTGTGGCGCATGCTGATTGTTCTGAATACGCGCCAACTCTAGCTGGTACTGACGCTCACCTTCAAGACGCTTCAGCTCGAACTCTCTTTCTTCTCGGCGTCGTTGCTCTTCAATTTCTAGACGCTTCTCTTCCAATTCTCTTTCTTCGCGCCGTCGCTGTTCTTCTCTTTCTTCACGCAATATTCTCTCCTGGAATTTGACGTACTCCGTCAGCTGTTTGCCTTTTAGATTTAGTTCAACCCCTTTCTGCCAGAGGTCAGCCATCTTGATGCTTCTGGAAAGTTCTTTTCTAGAAAGTTCTTTTCTGGAAAGTTCTTGACTGTGCTGTACCTTTCTAGACTGTTCTAGAACAGCACGCTTTCTGCAGTGGCGCTGATGCTTTCCACTAGTCGCCTTCGCTGACTCAGGCCCCGCTGTCCTCGTCGTATGCGACGCTGCACCACGCTGGTGTTGATGTATACGCTCCTGTGCTGAAGTAGACGCGACGTCCGCTCGCCGCTCTCTCTAATACTGGCGATGTAGCTCCGAGACTGTCCCTCGACGTAGTCCTGCGGCAGCCACGTAGTCCTGATCTGTTGTTCGCTCACGAAGCAACTCTTCAGCGACCACACGCCCTTGCAGTCAACCCGAACCTATCGGTGATGTAGTCCCAGTATGTTGGCCCCTCTCGACGCAACTCGTTGGCGGCTACCCTCGATGACTGCCTCTCGTAACGTTGACTCGCTTGTTGTAGCAGTTGAACCCTTGGCTATGGCGTGAATCGCGGCTTGACCCCCAAAATGTTACACTTGGTTCGATGATGGTGTTTTTCTTTATCAGTATTTGATTCAGCCCCGATGCTGAAGTCCTGATAAGGTGTAACTCAGATTCGTTTATTCACGCAGCCCGCTCAATCAGCATACAAGTCACAAAGTCGACGTATGAAGTTTTCCACTTTTATTCAGCATACATCAACAACTGCATACAATTCTCAACTCAACTCAACAACAACTTTCAAATTTACTTTCCAGCTTCACTATCAACAACAATCTCCCAACAGCAACTCGGCACACGATTAAATAACCTCCCTCTCTTCTCGAACAATTTGGTACACGGTAGAAATGACGCACTGCCACCAATCGAACTAAAGATCGTCATCACTGGCTTACGTCATACACATTTCCTCTACTTCCGGGAACATTCACGACCTTCGATATCCATCGGGAAATTTCTATCGACAGTAATAAACATGCAGATCCCGAAAATTCTCCAACAATATCGACCAACGAAAATTATCGACGCTATACAAAACCTCTCCTAACAACAATGCAAACTCAAATCAAAGGTAAATAAACTCCATTATTGAATACTTTGCAAAACGAAACGATTAGATCTATCGTGCACGTTTCCGACGTACTACCATTCGCGTTTCAACGTAACAATGATTATGATTGCTTCGTAGGTCGAAGTGTTAAGGAGAATAAGTTATGACGGTGATCTAGGAATTGAATACTCTCAGCAGAACTGCCTGCCTGTCGGTCGTTCTGTTGTCTGTCTCAGTCTCTGTCTCTATGTCTATGTCTCTCTCCGTTCTTTCTCTTAAACAAAACAGCCGTAAACTCTAACTCTCTCTCTCTCTCTCTCTCTCTCTCTCTCTCTCTCTCTCTCTCTCTCTCTCTCTCTCTCTCTCTCTCTCTCTCTCTCTCACTCTTAAACACTCTTAAACAATACAGCCATAGACTCTCTCCCTCCTTCTCTTCCCCCCTCTCTCTCTCTAAAATAAAGGTCTGAAGTCTCTCTCACTCTCTCTCTTTCTCTCGTTCCCCTCCTTATCCCCCTCTGTCGTTCCTCTTGCTCTTTGCGCATGCTTAACATGTAATCACAGTTCATGAATTCGATGTTTGTTGAGTTAGAACAGGACCCCCTGGTCTGTAAACGGTGAAAGCCATTCAATTCAAATCAATCCCTCCCCCCCTCCACCCACTCCATACCCCCACCCCCACCTCCCACCTCGCCACAACCCCTTCCTTGTCTCACTTTCCATTTTGCTCTATCCCTCAACCCACCCCTACCCACTCTCTGTGTCTTCCCCTAGTCTTACTCTCTCATCTCTCATCTTCCCGTGTGTGGCCGTTTCTGAAAAGAGGATGAGGAGATGAAGTAGGAGGAAGTGTTTTGTGAGGGGTGCCGATGAGGGGTGGGGCGGTGGTATATATATATATATTTGAAACAGACGTCAGAAGCAGAAAGTCCCCTATAATGCTTATGTGTCTGGGGACGTTAATCTATTGCCAGTCCAGAAGCAGCCTTAAAGGGCCCCAAGATCCAACAGCTCAGCGTCACAGATCCTTTTGAAATTCACAGTGAGTGTTTACCCCACCGGGGGAAAAAAATGAGATGAAAGCCGGCGCATACACACTCGCACAAACACACACACACGCAGAGAGAGAGAGAGAGAGAGAGAGAGAGAGAGAGAGAGAGAGAGAGAGAGAGAGAGAGAGAGAGAGAGAGAGAGAGAGAGAGAGAGAGAGAGAGAGAGAGAGAGAGAGTTCTCGCTTCCTCCAACTCTTCCTCGTCCTCCTTCTACCACTTTTTCTTTTTCTTCTTCCTTCTCATCCTCATCCATCCTCTTCAACTTTTGTACCCCCAACTCTTCACACACACACCCTTCCCCACCTTTCCGGGTGCCACAGATTTCATTCCAGATGTATTTAACTGGAGAGACCACAAGTAATCAAATACAAACATGTTATGGACATGAACAAAACCACTACATTCAAATCATTCGTCCCTCTCTCCCTTCTCAATCCAAACTTTAGGGATATTAACCTTTACATCACTCAAGTACGAGACTTTTCAGGACATCGAGGGTTTTCTCCGGTACTCCGGTTTCCTCCCTCCCTTCAATAATGGTATTGGATGCAGTCAATCTAAAATTTCATAAAATAAAAATTGATTTTTTTCCGACTTCTGTAATAGTGATCTCTTCAGATCGCTGCGCTTTGATTTTGATTTTTTTAAAGCGCGTAATAACATCCTATATTATTATTATTATTATTATTATTATTATTATTATTATTATTATTATTATTATTATTATTATTATTAAACCTATATTCACTAGGATCACCCCGCTGGGGTGCCGGGATTTTCTGTATAAATAGTATCCCGACTTTGTGGAAATTTAGTGCTTTAAATTATTACTGTTTCTGTCATTCTCATTTGTTCTTTCTCGTTCCTAATCTGCTCTATCAATCTTCTTCTCTAGACCAGTCACATACATGTTTTCTTGAACACTCTCCCAAAACTCCTCATTTGTGAATGGGGTCTGTTAAGGATTTTGGATGCTTTCTGCCAAATGGTCACTAGAGCTTTCTAGAAAGATGGAGTACGCTGGTTAAACGATCATCTTTGGTGCCCCAACAACCTTCGAGTTGCGGGATAGTGTGTGTGTGTGTGTGTGGGTGTGTGTGTGTGTGTGTGTGTGAACGTGTATTTATGTCAAAGTGGGAACTCGACTTTGTTTTTTTAGTCATAAATGGGGTCTTTTGCTCGGACCCCACTTTTTTCCAGGGCCCCACTTTTTCCAAAGTGCGCGGGAGTGCTCTTTTAGTGCATGGGAGTGCAGTTGTAGTGCATGGGAGTGTTTTAAGTACAGAGGAGTGCACTATCCGGGACGGAGAAAATCCAGTCAATTTTCGGAAAAATTTTGAAGAAAGTTCGACCTATTTCGTCGCTCCTAGGAGACGAACTAGGTCAACTATTTAGACGGAACTTTCCTCGACGATTAGGGTAAGGCAGTGCCTCGACGATTAGGGTAAGGCAGTGCCTCGAAAAGGGTTAGGGTCAGGGCTAGTTGCAGCGCTGCAACTAGCCCTGACCCTAACCCTTTTCGAGGCACTGCCTTACCCTAATCGTCGAGGCACTGCCTTACCCTAATCGTCGAGGAAAGTTCCTTATCCTAGCTGTGTTTTTGAACAAACTTGACCTACTTTGTCCCTTATAGGCGAGGAATTAGGTCAAACTTTTTGCGAAAAGGGTGCTTTTTTCAAGAAACTTGACCTACTTCGTCTCTTAGGAGCGAGGAATTAGGTCAAACTTCTGGCAGAAAGGTGTCTTTTTTGAAGAAATTTGCCTCTTAGGCGGCGAATTAGGTCAAAGGACCCCATTTATACATGAATACACATATGTGTGTGTGTGTGTGTCTTGTTAATATTTTATAATGATGTTTATATTGTATTTTGTTTTTGTAAACGGGGGTTCGATAAATTGGAGTACAGCCTAAGTGTCCCCGGCATGGGGTGCCTTTATTGTAAAGTGACCGGCTGGTGGAGTTCCTTCAGTGTTACAATTAGGATTTTTTTCAGCAGATCTTTTATACGGACCAAGTGGTGGTCCGGATTCGGCTCTTTGCAGTCCCCCGGACCATATAAACAATGACTAACTAACTCTCTATAGTGGATCTGCGATAGCTCTGCGGTAGTGATCTTCGTTAGCACAGCGGTAACGGTTCTATTTATCAGGGCCGGATCCAGAGGGAGGGGGAAGGGGGGGGGTACCTGGGTTCCGGAACCCCCTCTCCAAACGAAAAAAAAAGTTCTTTTTTAATTCAAAGAGTTTCAAATTTTTTAACATTGTTTTTAAAACATTGCAGTTTTTAGTCACTTTAGGTCCAAGGTATAAAGAGTTATATATAGACAATTCAACGGAAATCCATTTCAAGGGATCCGTTGAAACGTCCAAAGAGTTTTCCCGTTGAAACGGCTAAGTAACCCAACCCCTAACCATAAATTAGTAAATGCAGCCATATTTTCTTGTTCTGGCCGCAAGCCTCTTCCAGCACCTTCACCTTGATACTGCCCTAATCCCCCCAAAACGACTTTTTAGAAATATTAATTAAGAAGCTAAGTTGATAATTATGAACACAGAGTTCGCTGCCTGGTTTGGTGAAGTCAGCAAAATGGCAAATGCTTTGACAACTGATGTTATTGTTCCTCGTCAAGCATCCCGACAGACTCTCTGTGACAACAAACCTGCGGCCACTCCAGAAGAATATTTCAAGATTAGCATTGCCATTCCTTTCTTGGAACACCTGTCAACCGAATTGGACTCGAGGTTAAAAAATGCTGACCTAGCAGTTGATGGTCTCTGTCTGGTGCCAAGCACTTTAATAGACAACCATGATGGTTTCATGCAGGTTCCAGAAGGGGTGAAGACACTGGCAATGTTGTGGGAGTCTGACCTACCAGACAACGCTACCCTTGATGCAGAATACCAACGGTGGGTTTGCAAATGGCGAAGTGCTGCTGAGAATGCGACAGCTATCATCCCATCCACGGCATCAGAAGCACTGAATCATTGTGACAGGGATTTTTATCCCAACCTGTTCATCATGCTAAAGAACCTTTGCACCCTGCCTGTCACTATTGCCGAGTGTGAGCGTTCAAACAGTCAGTTGTGCAACCTCAAAAACTACCTGCGCTCTACAATGGGGCAACAGAGACTCAATGGACTTGCTTTACTGAAAGTGCACAGGGATGTTGATATTGACTTCAAAGAGGCAGTGAACTGTTTTGCTAGAAGATACAATTCACAAATGGTACTAATGCCAAGGAACCTAGTGCAGCAAGACTGAAAGTGAAAGCAGGGCGGTGATGTTCATAAACTACAAGGTAAAGCTTTATACCGTTAACGATCAACAAAAAGTAGTGAATAATAATAGTATACAAAACATCTCTGCTGATAAATAAATGTTTGTGTGTGTGTGTGTGGTGTTTTTTTTAAGGGATGGGTAGAGGATAACTTTTGTACCTGTCACGTGGGGTTTTATTTGTTACTGGGCTCTGCACAATGGATGCTGTAACCCTCACGCTTTATTCGATGGGAACCGCTAGTGAGTCACCCGCTGAATTACTTTAATAAATTTATTTGTTTAGCTCGGTCTGTGTTAAGGCTGGGGTACAGAGATAGATAGAAAAATGGTAAAAGATCACTGTCACACTAGCTTTCACACGGCTATGAATCATATGTAGTCCAGCCACTTGATAACAGTTAAAATCACACATTTATTTCCTCTACTCTATACAAGATCTTCTAAGTACTAATCTACCTTAAAAGTTCGTAAGTCAATGCAAATAATTCGATCGCTGATAGTCTAGGCAGCTGTTATGTCTTCATCGGGCCCTGGCTACTAAAGTTCTTGAAGATTGGACTACTGTGGTCCGTCTTGCTATAGTTTCTGAAGAGTGGACTACTGTGGTCCTTTTGCTAGCAGTTTGGGTGCTCTTTTGCTTATGCACTTAACTGTCACGTAGTGGGTTTGAAGTCCTTCGTTGAGGTAGCTTCTGGTACACGATGTGTCGTTGTGTAGTTTGGTCCCTTGCCACGCTGTGGGGTCTTGCAGGGTGTTTTCCAGGGTTGCTCTCTCAGGCTTGTGCTGTAGAGGCTAAACAGCCAACTTGGTTTTCCTGTGGAGTTGGGTGCACGTTATATCTCGCCTGCTCGTCTGTAATAAAAGAGACGAAAATTTGCACAACCTTGAATAATAGGTTTGTGCAGAGCGTCTCACTGAAAGCCAAAGTAGCCCTCAGTGATAGCTCCACATCTCTATACATAAGCGACGAACATTCCGCTACGTCCGTGGTCCACTGGAATCTCAACTCTACTTTCCTATACATACATAAATATAAAACATGGCTACTTATACACAACAAGAATTAATAATATTATACACATTCATTTGTACAGCCACTGGTCTGCAAGCACACATATAAGTTAAACAACAGTGGTTCCGTACAAAATTCAAGATGGCGTCGGCCGGTCGCCTTTTTGCCTCGTGGTCAGCTTCTCCACATGTTCAGGCAAAGTCGGATTAACAATTCACATCTATGCATGGCAAATTCTACAAACATAATTTTAACAATAATATAAATATATCACGATGAAACAGAAGCAGGTTCATTTACCTGTTTGACAAAGTCAGGCCCTGTGGCTACTTGAGTGAATTCTAAGATTCTCAAGTCCTGCTTCCTGGTCTATTCAGTGGAGGTATTGCTCTACTCAGGTGTAGCTGTGTACCCTGTGGCGTCTTACTCTCAACTGACCTAATACCTGGTTTGGACTGAATCAGCCAGAACTGGATCTAGCCCCTCAGCCTGAGTCCTGAATGGATTAAACTTTACGATTCACCACACAGGGCTGACGTCACTACACTGTTTGCGTCAAGCTCGCGGTGTGTGTACCTCCGTATACTGTAATCGTCTGCTGTGTAATAACTAACTTTCTAAGGTTACAATGACTAAACAAGGCTAAATAGTAAATAGGCAGGGTAAAACTAGTCATCTCGTCACAGTACCCCAGAATTTGTCAGTTCAATTGTTCAAAAAGCTCAAAGTCCCAGACCATCACAAATGGCTTTTTCAAGGTTCAGATGGCACCAGACTGCACCATTTTACATCCTTGAGGAAAACAAATTTCCGGGGGGGGGGGGGGGGAAGGGGGGCATGCCCCCGGACCCTCCTAGAAGGCTCGGCGCTTCGCGCCTTCGCTGAATCTGTAACACCCCTCCCCCCTCGACTTTTCCCAGGTCCGGCCCTGATTTATGGTACATTGGGCTGTACCCTTTGTTAACGAAAATTTACTGTGCGTGTGTAATGCACGTTCCTCTTCGTTACCCCCTTTTTTATCTTTCAATCCTTTTTTGAGTGAGTGAGGGGTAAGTGGACATAAGGCTACCTAGCTGATATAAGGCTAACTGAGATTCGCCGAGGTCTACGTTTACTTCTAGTGGGGGACGACTACAACGAGTCTCAGCTTCGCAGTGTGGAACTTGCGAAATGGCGGTACGTAATTTTGTGAACGACGTCAGAAGCTGCGTGAATAATGTAAAGTTCGTGTCAAACCTTTTAGCTTCCGTCTCTTTGGCCATTAGCTGCCTTGCTCTAGGGGGCAGTTTTCTTTCTTTCTTTCTTTCTTTCTTGTTGTTGTTGTTGTTGTTGTTGTTGTTGTTGTTGTTGTTGTTGTTGTTCTTCTTCTTCTTCTTCTTCTTCTTCTTCTTCTTCTTCTTCTTCTTCTTCTTCTTCTTCTTCTTCTTTATTAACTTTTCTTCTTCTTCGTTTCCGCTCCTTCTCTCTTTAGCTCCGACCCTTCATCCATTTCTTTCTCTGCCTATCTGTCTGTCTGTCTGTCTCTCTCTCTGTCTGTCTCTGTCTGACTGTTTATCTGTCTGCCTTTTTACCTTTGTCTCCAAGTCTCTCTTTCTATTTGTCCCTCTGTCTCTGTCTGTCTTTCTCTGTCCCCATCTATCTTTACACTCCATTACTCGATCAATTAGCGTAATTGCAGCAGTAATGATTTTAACCTGTCCAACCACCATCATTATAGCGCAGGATTAGTTCTGCAAGCATCCGTAATCAGTGATGCTGCACATTTAATTACACACACACACACACATACACACCCACACCCACACACCAACAGACACACACACACACACACACACACACACATTTTTGTAAAAACGACATTCTGATTACTGTTGTGAAAAAAAACTGGGATTATTTTGACACACTTTTCATTTTCGTGACATTATTTTGACATTTTCAAATTTTTGAACCTATCCCTAACCCTAACCCTAACCCCTAAACCTAACCCTAACCCTTAACCTAACCCTAAGCCTAAAACAGTTGTAACTCTACCGGAACCCTATTTTATATATATATTATATTTTATTTTCTATATATCAAAATAGGGCAGCCTTCCAAAAAAGTCAAAAGAAACCATGTGGAGTTCCATGAGTGTGTCACTGTAACGTCGTTTCTACGTGCCCCCCCCCCCCCCCCACACACACACACCCAACGGGGTCGGTCAAGAAAACCTCGTAAATTTTCATGTAATTGTCAACAACAAACAACAACCTCTAAACATAATCATACTCTCTCTCCCTCCCTCTCTCCCTCTCTCTCACACACACATATATATGTTACGCCTAATCCGTGAAATTGCCTATTTCATGAAATCGGCAACATTTTGCCTATTACGTGAAATTGGCAGTTGAAATGCCAAATTAATGAAATAGGCAAGTCACTTGCCGATTTCATGAAATAGGCAAACACATTTTGCCCATTACATGAAATCGGCAAAAGGCAAAATGACAGTTGAACTGTCATTTTGCAATTTGCCTATTTCATGAAATCGGCAGTTGGAGATCTCTCTCTCTCTCTCTCTCTCTCTCTCTCTCTCTCTCTCTCTCTCTCTCTCTCTCTTTCTCTCTTCATGACAAATTATAACTGATTTGTTAAAACAATCATTTATTAGCAAAATAAAAAAAAACTTAAATATACAGAAAATGATTAACATTAACACACTTCACTTAAGGTGGGTGTGTAATGACAAACGATGACTTTGTGCAAATGAGGACTAATGAGGATTTTTTGCCATTATGTCTAATCAATGTTTTTGCAAGCCCGTTTTGGGTGGCAAGCACTATTGCATCGCATGCCAGCTTTCAAGCATGAACAGCGTTTAGTAAGGCATGTTGTGGTACAGAGGCATTTCTTAAAGCCCTGTCCATGACCTACAGACAACGCTCGAACTGCTGATCTAACAGTTAGTTCATCTTGGGGAACTGTGTCCCTCTTAATTTTGTCAGTTCTATCTGATTTCTGGCAAATTTTCCACTTAGTATTCCTGCTTTTGTTCCAACCTTAAACATGCCATCCTCCTTTGTCAAGACAACTCCAACCAAATTTGCAGGGTCACCCCTTCCTCTGTCAAATTCAGGAATTTGCACAAGAACATTGTCTCCAACTTCTATAGGTTTCATTCTTGCAGTTGAACGACTTACCATGCGGTCTGCTTGCTTTTTGAGGTTTTTAGCGACCTCTATTCTCAAAGTGTTGACATCTACAGTGACTCCAGCATACACCTCATCCACACCAGCTTGAGCAATCCCTTCATCCACACCAGCTTCTGCAGTACCCTCATCCACACCAGCTTCGGCAGTCCCCTCATCCACACCAGCAATCCCCTCATCCACACCAGCAATCCCCTCATCCACACCAGCTCCAGCAATCCCCTCATCCGCACCAGCTTCTGCAGTCCTGTCATCCACACCAGCTTCTGCAGTCCTGTCATCCACACCAGCTTCTGAAGTCCCCTCATCCACACCAGCTTCTGCAGTCCACTCGTCCACACCAGCGTCTGTAGTCCCCTTATCCACACCAGTTTCTGCACTCCCCTCATTTACTCCAGTTCTGCCTCTTATGATTTCTGTGATAGCTTCCTCTGAGATTCCAGTATGTATTATCTGTAAGAATTCCATAGGAAGGGATGTCGTGAGCCCTAATTGTGTTTTTTTCCCAAACATAAGCAAGTATGGTTCCTTCCTAGTTGCCTCACTGACAGAAATATTTAGCTGCCATTGAACAAATCTAATGCCCAAGGTCCAGTTGGGACAACTGTTATCACGCATCCAAGCTGTCAGTTTCGCTTTCATGACACCATTAGCCCTTTCTACAGACCCCTGCGATTGAGGGTGGCGAGGTCTACCATTCACAAGCACAAGTTCAGGCCACATGGATGCCAGCTCTTTTATGATTTCTGCAGTGAATTCGCGGCCATTGTCTGATTGCAGCACTCTTGGTGCCCCAAAGTCAAGAAAAATCATCAGTAGTTCTCTGGCTACATCCACAGCACGTTTTGCAATCAGGGGCCGGAGAACATGGAATTTTGTCAAATACTCTTGATAATGAAGGATCCATTTAAAGGCACCATCTTTCATACTCTGTATGTCTACAAGGTCAACCTGACCTCTCTGGTTGAGATCATACACCAGCAAAGGACGAACCACGGTACCACGAACAGTCTCCGTTCTTTTCCTCTTTTCTAAACATCTCTCGCAGTTGGCGATGTGCTCCTTAACTGCTGACATTGGTATGTTGTCGTAGGTATCTCTAATTTTTTTCCACGTCTTCTTTTCTCCAGCATGCCCTGAAATTAATTAAGGAAAAATACTTCAGAATCAGAGCTAGAGAAAGAGACGGAGAGAGAGAGACAGAGAGAGAGAGAGAAAGAGAGCGAGAGAGAGAGAGAGAGAGAGAGAGAGAGAGAGAGAGACCCTGGCTAAGTAAGGTTAGTATATATGAGTTTGGGAGATATGAGACTTATCCAAAGATGTATGAGTAGCCGCTATGATTTCCTTGGCTTTGCTAGCTGTTGCCATAAATTTTTCTGAAGTTTTCCGAACAACCTTATCCACTTCTGCCATCGAAACCAAATGGAATGTCGATAGTAAATGATATTCCTCTCTGGCTGTTGAAGCCTGAGGCTTGCCATGCTTTAAGACTTTTAAAACTTTGTCTTCATAATCTTCAGTCCATAAACATGAAGCCATTTTTTGCACTGGTATAGTCAGTCACCAAGGTATGAATTTTGCAAATAAAGTATTACCACTACATGTTCTAGTAAAAAGTGAACTGTGTTTAAACGTGTGTATAGTGAAAGAGATTTTTTCTCACCAGAAGAGTGAATACACACTTACATGCATTCCCTTTGGTGTTGTCAGTAATACAACTAACAATAGGTTGTCAAAACAACAGTAAAATGTACTTGATTTCCTCTCACTTAAATGCATCCAATTTGGTGTTGTCAGTAGTACAAGAACTTCAACTGCCGATTTCACGAAATAGGCAAATTGCAAAATGACAGTTAAACTGTTATTTTGCATTTTGCCTATTTCATGTATTGGGCAAAATGTGTTTGCCTATTTCATGAAATCGGCAAGTGATTTGCCTATTTCATTGATTTGGCAGTTCATCTGCCAATTTCACGTAATAGGCAAAATGTTGCCTATTTCATGAAATCGGCAAATACATGGATTAGGCGTAACATATACATACACACACACACACACACAAACTTGACAGGCACCACTTTGATTCTAATCTAACTTAGTCATTTGAGATCATTTTGCTCAACGTAACCTATTAATTTTGTTGATGTAAATTGTATAATCTGAGAAGAAGGATGAGGAGGACGACGAGGACGAGGCGACGAGGAGGAGAAGTAAGGAGGTTACACAAATATTGAATTTTTTTTAAAAATAAAAAAATATGGAGAAGTCAACTGACGTCTTTTTTTCGTAATTTCATTTATTCCGTAGCCATGGAAACGACGAAGACGAGGACAGTAATGTCAAAAATTATGAAAAGCAAAACAACTACATGTTAACTCATTGAACATTGGCGCTGAAGAAATACAGATAGAACTTTGGTGATCGTATGTTCCTTAGGGTAACCAGTTATAAAAGCGCGGCGTACAGTGAGAGCCAGACGGATTGAATGGCAGTTTGAGTTTGTTCGCGCCGAGGGAGAGAGAGAGAGAGACAGCCAGTCAGACGAACAAGTATATGTAGACAGACTGGCAGACGGACAGACAACAGAGACAGATAGAAACACACACACACATACACACATACTCTGTCTGTCTATCTCTGTCTCTCTCTCTCTGTCTCTTTCTGTCTCTCTCTAAGCTTAGATCCTAAACAGGTGACGGCGACAGGGCAGCGACGAGGACGACTACGGCCATAACGAGGATGGTTACCGGATGATTACGATGAAGACGACGACGATGATGATTACCGATGATGATGACGACGACGACGATGATAATGATGACGGCTTGAGTTAAACCCTGAATTCACCAACCGGCTTGAGTAGCTCTTCGAGCCGATGAGTGGGCAACATGTGACTATTTTTTTTTTCTTCTAGCTTCCATGGCTCTCTTTGATACTCACTAACTCTTTGCGACTTCCAGGACGGAAAAAAAACCCTCTGTTTATCGAGCTCAAATGGTCCAAAATAACCTTTTGGACGGCTTATCGATCAAAGGCTGGAAATAGGGAGAAAACTGGTTAAAAGGATAACGACGGTGAAGCGCAATACGAATGCGCCAGTGAGGAAGGAAGAGGACATTAATGCAGAATAAGGGGAAAGTGGAACAAGACGAGAAGAAAATACCGAAATTCTGCTGGTGAAAATAGGTCTAGTCTAGGCCTAGCGTTACAGTTAACCCTAACACTGACACTAGCTCTAACCCTAATCCAAATTCTAACTAGCTGCAATCTTAAAGCTAAATATCAAAATTTGCGTTAAAATGTTATTCTGTATCTTTTGGGGTAATAATACCATTACGAATGCACAAAACGATGCTCGAATCGACGTACATGCTCCTAATATGACCCCCAGAATTTAGGCTTATCCCTGTTGAAGGGAGGAGAGGAAGATGACGGAGAAATAGATGAAGGAGGAGGAACGAAGAAGAAGAAGAAGAGGAGAGGAAGATGACGAAGAAATAGATGAAGGAGGAGGAAGAAGAAGAAGAAGAAGAAGAAGAAGAAGAAGAAGAAGAAGAAGGAGGAGGAGGAGGAGGAGGAGGAGTAAAATAATGAGAAGAAGGAGATGAAAAAAGAAGAACAACAACAAGACGAAAAGAAGGGGCAGTTTCTGGGTTCACAATTTGGATTTCTTCTCGATCTCCTCAACCAACCAACCAACCAACCATCACCATCACTACCACCACCCTAAACACAATCTCTGCGACACATCAACAATATTACGTCGCCTTTGTCTAATTCTTCAGCTCCGAAAGAGGCTTAGAAGAGTTAGAGAGAGCAGCTGCTGAGATGTAAATTACAAAGTATTATGAAATAATGATTAATTTAATTTTTTTTGTTAACGAGGAAACGTGACAGGATTATATAATATGGAATTATTATATAAACCGAGTTTTGTCAGTCTTAAATTATACTCCATGACGTAATACAGTGATGACCTTGAGAGAGAGAGAGAGAGAGAGAGAGAGAGAGAGAGAGAGAGAGATTCCAGACGTTCATGGCATCGCCATTTTGGAAGGGGTGGGTACAATACGAAGTATTCATTACTATTTATGTTGTTATAATAAATGGGATGACCATAACTGTGGAATATGTACTGTACTGGACAAGTTAGAGAAAGAGAGAGAGAGAGAGAGAGAGAGAGAGAGTGAAAGACAGACAGAGAGGTGGGGAAGAGAAAGAGAGAGGGATGTGGAAGAGAGCAAGAGGGGAAGACAGACAGCGCTTCAATGTTGGAGTGCACTAATATTGGATACACAGAAATTGGATACAGAAGAAAAAAAAAAAGACCCAATTAAAAAAACAACAACACAGCAAGTATTTTTCCAAAAAAAAAATGTCGACCGCGTTTTATTTTGAGGTCTATTCTTATTTGCTTGCGTGCCCCTCTCGCTGCAAGTAGGCTTACTTGTGCGTAGTTTGCGAGTCTTGCCATGCAGTGTAGTGTGGCGATCCGCTTTCTTCGGCGTAGAGTCGATCGGCTATGTAAACTAAATATTTCACTAAACAGTAAGCGTAAAACCTTTAGAAAAAGTAGCCACATCACCCGTGTTCTAGTATTAGAACCCACATGAACTTTTTTCGGTCGGTTGCCTGAGGACCTGCGACGAACAGCCTCGTCGGAGCTCTGGCGTGTGAAGCTATACATCCGCGACATTTCTTATGTGTCCAGCCGCCCAGCTGCTGTTACAATACGAAGTAGTCATTATTATTTATGTTGTATTAATAAATTGGATGACCACAACTGGGGAATAATTACTGTATGTGTTTGACAAGTTAGCGAGAGAGAGAGAGAGAGAGAGAGAGAGAGAGAGAGAGAGAGAGAGAGAGACAGAGACAGAGACAGAGACAGAGAGAAGAGAGAGACAGAGACAGAGAGAGGGAGAGAGAGAGAGAAAAGGGTGGGGGAGAATGTAATTTTGTGATTTTGGAAGGAGGGTGGAGGGAGGGGGGGCGAGAATTAAGGAGAAAAAAATAGAAGGGACGACTATGAAACGTGGTGACACAGTAAAATCAGCAGTATAATATTTTTAGCTTAGGTGATACTGTTTATACTGCGTCCAGCTGCTTATCTTAATCATTACCACTTAAGATAACATATTCAACACACTGAGAGAGAGAGAGAGAGAGAGAGAGAGAGAGAGAGAGAGAGAGAGAGAAGGGAGGGAGAGGTAGACGGACAGATAAGATAAAGACAGAAAGAGAGAAAGAGAGACAGAGAGGGGGTGTGGGTATGGAAAGAGAGACAGAGGGGAGAGATAGACAAAGAGAGACAGAAAGACATACGTACAGAGAGATTCAGAGACAGACATACATACAGAGAGAGATATAGAGATAAACAGACAGAGAGGGGGTGGAGAGAGAGACAGATGTGAGAAGGAGACAGAAAGAGAAAGACAGAGAGAAAGACAAAGAAAGAGAGACAGGGGTAGAGCGAGATAGAGAGACAGAGAGAGAGAGAGAGAGAGAGAGAGAGAGAGAAAGAAAGAGAGAGAGAGAGAGAGAGAGAGAGAGGGGGAAAGGGAGGAAATAATTATTAAACATGCTTCCATCAATCAATATAATGGCGCCGTATTTCTAGCTTAGATAATCATGAATGCTTCGTCCACCTGTTGATAATGCTGTATTATGTTATGAAGTTTGGGACATTTTCATCAAAATATTGTCCAGCAATAAACAACGTGACGTGAAAGAGAGACAGAGAGTAACAGAGAGAGAAGGGGGGAGAGAGAGAGAGAGAGAGAGAGAGAGAGAGAGAGAGAGAGAGAGAGAAAGAAACAGAGAGAGAGAGAGAGAGAGAGAGAGCGAAAGGGAAAGAGATGATGATGATGATGATGATGATGATGATGATGATGATGATGATGATGATGATGATGATGATGATGATGATGATGATGATGATGATGATGATGATGATGATGATGATGTTCATGATCATGATCATGATCATGATGTCCACTTGAACCGCGCCCGTATCCATCCAAAATCAAAAACAGACAGACAGACAGTTGGACGGACAGACAGAGCTTCTAGAAGACCAAATCTAATTTTGTTAACTCGCATACGTGCAACTATGCCAGTTGCGCCTGTTGCAAATTCAAACCAGAAAACAAGTTGATGTTTTTGTCTACTCAACATGTCCAATCTACAAAAAACACAAAAAAGATAGCCTAATATATAGCAGAGACCATGACCCTAGTATTTTGTGCATGCCACCTGTTATTTGTGTTTCCAACCGTAAAATGTAAATATACTATGCTATTATTGGTTCTATTGTTACAGCATTAATAAACGGCATCGAGGCAATATCTAGAACGAAAACAACAATAACAACAACAACAACCATTACAACAACAACGTCAACAACGACATATAAACATGCTCATAATTTGTATGATTCGGTTGATAAACTGCAACTTCGACTTTGACCTTAACACTACATCTTGCTACACGATAAAAACGTGTCCCAAACTGTAAATATAAACATAATGCAGGCCTTGTAGGACGTTAAACGTATTTTATTACGTCATTGTTGTGTCTGCGCATATCCAATGTACTTTGGTGGAATACAAAAGATTAAATAGTACACACTTCTTGACGTGACCCTTAATTTTTTAAAAACCTTTTACCAGTACCACAATGTAAATAAAGGGAACAGGCCGTACTTATTCGGATGAGAGTATAAACCAAGGTTTAGTAAGTGCACGCGCGCATTCCATCGCACGGACGTTAAAGATCACGACGCTCATGTCCCAGATGGGTGAGTGCAGGCTACACAACTACACGCAGCACGCACTAGGTCCCTTCTCTCCATCCCCGGTTGCCCAGGTTAGTGCTCAGTAGTCTGGGCGTCAGACGCTGGCCCAAAGGCTGCAAGTGCGAGCCTCGGGCGGCTTGGGTTAGATCCTGTATGGGTCAGCGCCTTGAGTAGCTACTGAGCTGGAAAAGCGCTAACTATAAGAACGATGAAATAAGTAACAATGATGATTTGTTGTTAAATTGTTGCGTCAACAGCCCGTGGCTGTACTGCAGTAGTTTCTAGAGAACAGCAGACAAGTAAATAGCAAGCACCTTGACCCTCACCAATCCTACACTTTCCTGGCTGTCAAGGCTTTTCAAATTGTCCACTGTAGATTGTTCTAACCTATAAAGGGAAAAGTGAAAGCCCAAGTTGATAACCTGTCTTGCCTTTGTAGGCATGACTGATTCACTGCGGCAACAGTACCTCCGTTGGAGTGCCGGGGGTTTAAGATAAGATAAGATAAGACAACTTTATTATCTTTTACAAGAAATTACATTGTGGTGTACAATTACAATCAAAAGGAATATTACATAATTACATAATTGTTGCCTTAGGTCCAGCGGACTCTTCCGAGCCAAATCAGGACCGGACAACCCCCAATCCGCATAAAAGATCTGCTGAAACCCTAGTGGGAAAACTGAATACCCTCCAACAGCCAGTCACTTTACAATAAAGATATCCCACGCAGGGGACGGCTGAGGCTTCACCCCAACTTATTGAACCCCCGTTTACAAAAACAAAATAGAATACAAACATCATTATAAATTATCAACAAATATAAAATGCCTACATTGCTAAATAATAACATCATAGGAAGCCCTAGTGACCGACCACCTGGCAGAAAGCGTCCAATATTCCCAAGCTGATCCAACAGACCTCATACACAAACAAGGAGTCTTGTCCAGGAAGAGTTTTCAAGAAAAAAGGTAGGTGACTGGTCTAGTGAAGAAGACGATAGTATAGCAGATTGATATAACAGAGCAGGAATGAGAAAGAGCAAATGAGAAAGACAGCGACAGTGGGAATTTAAAGCACTAAATTTCCAGAAAGTTTCAGTATAATAGTATCCCCACTTTCTGGAAATTTAGTGCTTTAAATTCCCACTGTCGCTGTCTTCCTCATTTGCTCTTTCCCATTCCTGATCTGTCCTATCACTCTGCTATACTATCTTCTTCTTCGATAGATCAATGACCTACCTTTTTTCTTGAAAACTCTTCCTGGACAAGACTCCTTGTTTGTGTATGAGGTCTGTTGGATCAGCTTGGGAGTGTTGGACGCTTTCTGCCGGGTGGTCACTAGGGCTTCCTATGATGTTATTATTTAGCACTATAGGCATTTTATATGTATGTGTTTTGTTGATGATTTATAATGATGTTTGTATTCTATTTTGTTTTTGTAACCGGGGGTTCGAGTAGTTGGTGTAAAGCCTCAGCCGTCCCCTGCGTGGGATGTCTTTATTGTAAAGTGACTGGCCGGTGGAGGGCATTCAATTTTCCCACTAGGGTTGTTTCGGCAGATCTTTTATGCGGATTGGGGGTTGTCCGGTCCTGATTTGGCTCGGAAGAGTCCGCTGGACCTAAAGCAACAATCAATCAATCAATCATTTTCAAATTGTAATTATAAAGTGCATGGTAACCCATAATATCGCAAGAGGGACACACACACACACACACATACAAACAAACACACACACACTAACGCACCTACAGATACACACGCACACACACACACACCCTACACAACTTTATTGAACAAGATCCGCATCCGCATCTCAGCTCACAGATTGTACCGTACGCACGAAACTTCGTTGAACGGAAGTGCCCACCGAATTTCGCTATCCTGCGCAGTTGATAGCTTGCACTTCCAAGAACACTTCCGAGTACTTTTGCTGCAAGTAGACTGTGATGAAATGAAATGTACATTTGGGATAAGTAAACCAAACGATATACTGTAGTGCGCTTTAGTTTCTGTTAAAGTCCCACCTGTTGGTTGCCCAGCGGTACACATAGACTACTGCTAGACTATCACGCAGGCTTATTAGATGACTGTGGTAGAAAAGGGAGGTCTCAAACGCCTCTCCCCCCAACAATCGAAAGGTTAGGGAAACCCCTTTACCTTTTTAACCTATGGTAGAAAGTATGTCGTGTGATTATTCTTAATGGGCCCGTAGAGGTGATTATGAAAGTTTTTTTTTTTTTTAAATTTCCAGTAGTATCTTTGCTGGAGAAAAGAACATTTTCTATGGTGATGTTACTATAATGGGACCATTGTTATCGATGAGACAATTGACTGTTTAACACATTCTAAGAGTATTCCAGTTGTAATGAAACAGGCTAGGAGAACTCTACCTCAAGGAATCATCATCATCATCATCATCATCATCATCATCATCATCATCATCATCATCATCATCATCATCATCATCATCATCATCATCATCATTACATATAAGCTTAGACTGCATCCAATACAGTTAAGGGAGGATGGAGGAAACTGGAGTCCCCGGAGAAAACCCTCCGTGTCTTGAAGATTCTGGAATGTTCGTCCCCTTGCGAGAATCGAACCCGCGACCTTTGGTATAGGAAAGCAGCGACTAACCACCAAACCACACCTTAATGATATCATGATTGGGCTGATCGTGCTGCAAAATTAGGTGCTTTAAATATTATTTCTCTGTCAGTTAAAATAAATATTATGTCTTCTAAAGAAATTTAAAACTATATAAATATCTGTTTGTCATTTCCAGATCAGTTTCATCTATGGCAAACACAATATTATTAAATTTGATGAAAACTAAATATTGTACAAATGTGAAGTGCATTTGTGACGAACCCTTAATTCTAAAATATATATTATTTGATTGAATTCACATTCACCCCTTTTTGGCCCCCTGAAGTAAATACTATAACATCAGTTAAAAACATTAACAACGATTTAAAGTGTGGAATTGGCAAAAGCTTTAATGAATTCTCCAGTCGCTCGTTTTATTTAACTGACATTGTTACGTATGTTTTAATGTGGTTATAAATTATGTTTGGTTGAATGTGAGAGAGGTAGAAATAGTGTTATGCGTATGTGTTCGTGTGTGCCTGTTTAAAGGCGCGAGTCTGAATGTGTGTATGGTCTTTATTATCTTGGTGGAAAAAGATGTTAATAAAACAACCAACCAACCCCTTAAGAGGAATATATATAATCAGTTTCTTTCCATCTATCACCCCTTGGGTTGCCGGGGGTTTCTGTATAAATAGTATCCCCACTTTATGGAAATGTAGTGCTTTAAATTACCACTGTTTCTGTCCTTATCAATTGTTCTTTCTCGTTCCTTCTCTGTTCTATCAATCTACTATCTTCTTCGCTAGACCAGTCACCTACCTTTTTTCTTGAAAACTCTCCCTGAACTCCTCATTCGTATTTGGGGTCTGCTTGGTCAGCTTGTGGATATTGGACGCTTTCCTGCCAAATGGTCACTTGGGTTTTCTATGGTATTATTATTTAGCACTGTAGGCATTTTATCAAAAGCCTGTGTGACAAGGCTACCAGTGCAGTCCTCTATAACAGCGCCATCGGAAACTGGTTCAGAACAACAATCTGTGTGCGTCAGGGATGCCTACTTTCTCCAATACTCTTCAACATCTTCCTAGAGCGCATCACATCAGATGCCCTTGCAGATCACGAAGGCACAGTCAGCATAGGGGGAAGAGCAATCTCCAACCTTCGTTTTGCGGATGACATTGATGAATTGGCTGGAGAGGAACAAGAACGTGAACAGCTGGTACAGAGGCTTGACACCACCTCCAGAGCTAATGTAATGGAAATAAGTGCAGAGAAGGCCAAAATGATTACCAACAACACCAATGGCATCAACACGGACATCAAAGTCCAAGGCCAAACCCTCAACACAGTGCATAGCATCAAATATTTAGGAGCCATTGTATCAGACAATGGGTCCCGACAGGAAGACCTCTCCAGGATCGAACAAACAACTGCTGCCCTGGCGAGGTTGAAGCCAATTTGGAAAGACAGGACCATCAGTCTACATTCCAAGGTAAGACTGCTGCGCTCTCTTGTCATCTCCATCTTCCTATATGCTTGCAAAACATGGACCCTCACAGCAGATCTACAACGAAGTATACAAAGCATGAAGATGATGTGCTACAGAAGACTTCTTGGCATTTCCTATACCCAGCACATCACCAACGACGAAGTCCGACAGACCATCACACAAGCCATTGGACAACACGATGACCTGCTCACAGTGGTGAAAAAACGGTAACTACGATGGTATGGCCACGTCATCAGATCATCAGGTCTTGCAAAGAACGTCCTGCAAGGCACAGTGCAAGGAGGTAGAAGAAGAGTGAGACCGAAAAAGAGGTGTGAGGACAACATTCGAGAATGGACTGGTTTGACACTGAGCGAAACAATCAGGGTTGTTGAGGACAGGTAAAGATGGAGTACGCTGGTTAAACGATCATCTGTGGTGCCCCTACGACCACCGAGTAACGGGATAGGATAGGATAGGATAGGCATTTTATATGTATGTGTTTTCTTAATATTTAATAATGATGTTTACATTCTATATTGTGTTTGTTTTTTTTTGTAAACGGGGGTTCGATAAATTAGAGTACAGCCTCAGCGTTTCCCGCATGGGATGTCTTTATTGTAAAATGACCGGCTAGTGGAGTTCCTTAGGTGTTACCATTCGGGTTGTTTCAGCAGGTCTTTTATATGGATCGGCGGTGAATCCTCTAGCAACCAAGTTATGGTCCTGATTCAGTTCTTTGCATGTCTCTGGATCCTATAAACAATGACTAACAAACCAAGTTTCTTTTCAGGAGGGAAAACACATCCTGTGGTGATGTTACGGATTGAATCATTAACTATACCAAAGAGACGTGACATTCACCACATTTTCAGACTAGCAGACTACGGATACGCGTGATGTAAGCAGTCATGATCATGTCGACAACAGTGAATGATTTGTTACGCCACATTTACAGTGGTCATATGAAAGACTGTCTACTATGGCGGCCTACTAGCGCCAAAACCTGATAATTACAATTATCAAGAGATAATTACAATTATCAAGAGATAATTACAATTATGTTCGTGTGATCATGTTTAATTTTCAGTTTTGGCTCTATCAATCCGCCTGGAAATGCGCCCAAACTGAAAATTGTAATTATCACATACTAATTAAAATGTTCACTTGATAATTATAATTTTCACGTGATCATGCTTAATTCTGGTAAGGCGGCTTACTAGCGTCAAAACCTGCAAAACTTACATGTATCAGTGATAATTGTAATTCACAGAGATAGAGTCTACCGGTAATTCAAAGTGTTAATTACTAATTTTCAGTTTTGGCCACTCTTTACTATGGCCAAAACCCCAGGCGTGGTGGGAACAGTGCTGCTGCCGCGCATGCGCACCGCGCATCGGGCCGCGCATGCTCACCTTGATATTTATAATTTTCAGTGATAATTGTAATTATCGCTTGATAATTGTAATTATCTCTTGATAATTGTAATTATCTCATGATATTTGTAATTATCAGGTTTTGGCGCTAGGAAAGCGTGGCAAATACATGATATTTATTAATTAACACTGCGGATTACCGATATCTCTGTAAATTACACAGAACACGTGATAATTTCAATTATCTCGTGATAATGGTAACTCGCGGTTTTGGCGCTATTGAACCATTGCTATCCATACCAATGAAATATTGTTGCTCTATGAAAACTGGTCTTCGTGGAACAAACCAAGAAGTAAGCCGGAAATAGGCAGTCTAATTATAATAGCTTCAGCAAACAATTCCACAATGAGATATTGTTGTCTTGTGAAGAAAGATCGTCTTTAATCCGTAAACAGAGGTCTAATTACAGTAATAACGTCAACAAAATAAATCAACAGAAACAATTAATTACGGTCGGTAAGCATAAACATAATTGATAACATCAATAGTCGAATGACACAGAAAGAAGAGAAATCTGCCTACATAGTTTGTAATTTTGTCACAAAACAAAGTATAACTACTTCTAAGAAACATTATTCTTGTTTCACTGTGGAAAAAAGGTGTCCTGTTCCGTAATTAAGTCGAAATTAGGATAACAATATATCAAGTAAACAACGTATGTTCATTAATAGACTATTTGTTGTTCTGTGAAAGATAGTCTTTTAGTCAGTAAGCATACGTTACATACATTCAGCACACACGATTTATCTAGAAAATAAGAATAGGCTGTTATTTCATCAACATACAGTATCCTTTATTAGCCCATAAACATCAGAAGGGGCTTTTTGTGCAGTGTCCATCTGTCTGCATCATGGAACATTAGCAAACAAACAAGTGGAAAAGCGGAAAATGAATAAACCATTTCCGGCGATAAAAGGTGTTGCGCTTTTGCATGAAATAAGTAATGATCACTTTGCCCCCATACAGTTCGTAATAACATAGGTCTAAAATGGTAATTATATGATGAATTAAGTGAAGAGTAGAGGGGATGGGGGAAGGAAGAGAAGGAGAAGAGGATGTCAAACAATGAACACGGACTATTGTTGGAGAGAGAGAGAGAGAGAGAGAGAGAGAGAGAGTGTGTGTGTGTGTGTGTGTGTGTGTATAGGTGTGTGTGTGTGTGTGGGTGTGTGTGTGGGTGTGTGTGTGTGTGTGTGTGTGTGGGTGGGTGTGTGTGTGTGTGTGTACAGAGTTATGCGCATTTAGCTTAGTTTCTTTTTTTTTTACCTTGGGCACACGTGTTTTAGAATAAACTGGAAAACCTGATTTTTATATGTAGACTAGTTGTGTTATGTTTTTTTTTTTTTTAAATCTTTTGTTTTCTGCATGGAATATATTATAGCGGTTCTGAGAACAAACAAAACAAACTTTTATGATAAACAATGTGTTGTGCAAACAAGAATATCTCATTATATTATAATAATAGCCCAATAACAAGCAATTTAGGCAAAGAAATATCGTGTTAAGGATGAAGGATGTCTCTTTCGTGGTAAACATGTCTCAAGGTCTTTTTGCACAGGATTAGCCCAGCTTTGTGAACACGCAGCCAAACACAAAGCAGGCCCATGCATAGGGTGAACTAGGCAGGCATGCAGGCAAGCAATATTCAAGAAGCACGACCGTGTCAAGCTGTTGCTGATGTCCTTTACAAAATGTGTGATGGCAGCTTCTGCCTAGGGTCTTACCAACATGTTTATAAACAAAAGTCTAGACTGTACCCACACGCAATCCAGCAATCCATCGCACTGACTTTTCAAGACCGTGACGCTCAGGTAGTGCAGTTTGCAAAGCCGATGAGTTTGCAAGTGAAGTCCAAGACCTCTGAGCCAACGCAAATGGAGGCGCACGGTGGCCTAATGGTAGAGCTTTGGCTTGCGGATCTGAAGGCCCCGGGTTCGAGCCCTGTCCGGGCCATTGTGTTGTGTCCTTGGGAAAGACACTTTACTCCCGTTTCCTACTCCTTCGGATGAGAGTATAAACCGAGGTCTAGTCTGTGTCGCATACATTCCATCATAACGGACTTTAAAGATCCTGACGCTCATGTACTAGACGGGTGAGTGCCGGTGACAAGAACACACCCAGCATGCACCTAGGTCCTTTTCCCCCATCCCTGGCTACCCAGGATCGTGCTCATTTGTCTGGAGCGTTATTACGATGCGCCCAAAGGCTGCAAGTTGGCGCCTCTGGCGGCTTGAATTAGATCCTGTATCGGCCAGCGCCTTGAGTTGCCAAGAACGGCGAAATATGTGCGCTAAACAAATACCCAATAATAATAATAATGATAATAAAATAAAATGCTCAAATAAAAACAAAAATGTAAATTAATGCACTGGGTCTACCATTCGCCCATAATAGTACGCTCTCTATAATTGAAGTCGAAAAAGGTAACCTGGCTACACTTGTTTCGGTTTCAAAACGTTGTTTCGGTTTTGAAAGGATCGATTTTTTGGACTATAATTAATTTTAGTGTCCTTGGTCTACCTTTATTGTTTTCTTATCATTGGAATTAACTTTAAGTATTCGGAACAAATCAAGACCAATTTGAATTTGTGTGATATTATAATTTTTAAAACAATTTTTTGGCGAAAATCATCAGTAACTGATTGCGTTACACTTGACCTACGTTGGTGTCGTGCCACGCACAACTGGGAAAGCTGAAGCGCTACTTCCCGTCAGAATCTTATTCTACATTATATTTTACACCTTTGATCCAACCCGCAAGCTTTAAACCGGGCTTGCAAATTCCTGGCATAAATCTTGCCTTGGTAATCCAACTACTGGTCTTAGACGGGTGAGTGCCGCTTCACAAATACACTTAGCAAACCTAGGTCCCCTTACCCCTCAATTCCCGGTTGCCCAGGATTGTGCTTAGTTGTCCGGGCTGCAGACTATGCGCCCAGAAAGCTGCAAGTTTTGTTTTTAAGGTGTTTTGTTGCTGTTGTTGGTTGTTGTTATTTTTATTTTATTTTTTTTTTATGGCATACGAATGGGATAAATATGTATGAGGAGTATGTGTAAATATTTTAATAATAATAATAATAATAATAATAATAATAATAATAAAAAAAAAAAAAAAAAAAAAAAAAAAATAATAATAATAATAATAATAATAATAATAATAATAATAATAATAATAATAATATTCTCAACCCCCCCCCCCCCTTTTTTTTCAGAATTGTCTTATATTGTGCATGCATTTATGTATTGAAATGCGACACAAATGTCTTCACATAATTCCTTTGATGATAATAAAGGTTGGTTGAGTTGAACTGTCTTGAATACAAACCGACAGCCAATATTTGAAAAGTTGCCTACTTCGTCAAAGACGCTTTATGTAGGCAGTGTATCTTACAAGTCGAGACACGAGGACACAATATTGTAGCTCTGTGGTAGAGCGTTCGCCTGGCACTTCCACGACTCAGGTTCGAATCCCGTGATGAGCAAAATAAAAGTGACCATTGTTAACCGTCCATCTTGGTAGCATGAAAGCTCTTGTGGTTCAGGGTTGATTTAGGCCTGCACCTTCTCCCTCCTCCCCCTCCTCCTCCTGCTCCTCATCATCATCGCCTCCTCTTCCTCCTCCCCCTCCTCCTCATCTTCATCATCAGCATCCTCATCGTCATTATCATGATCATTATTTTTCATCAAAGGATTTCTCGATTATAATCCATCTGCAACAAATGATTCATTACGTCTACGTCATATAATAATTTAACTCTAGGCTAAGACACATTAGTGAATCCAAATAATCTACAGTATTGTGTATACATTAAACACCATGTTACACAGCTGAAGGCAACATGTGAACAAGCTGAACTGTTGACACTTGTTATTGGTGTTATTGGGAATCGAACAGGTCTTTTAAACAACAGGACGTCGAGTTAATAGAAAGTTGAAAGGAGATGAACACACGCCATATTAAAACGTTGTGCATGTATATACATGGGCGTGTGTTTGTTGGTTATCGATCGCCGCGCTTTGTATATAGTTTAGGAATAAGGCGCCTATAAAGGCATCCAGTATTAAGGTTATCTGTATCCTACACGTTTGTGTGTGTGTGTGTGTGGGTGTGTGTGGGTGTGTTTTTGTGTATGTGTGTGGGTGTGTGGGTGGGTGGGTGTTGCTAAAGCCTTCTTTATCCTTGTAGAAATTTCCTAAAAGATCTATTTTGAACTCTGAAGTGGTGTGGTTTGGAGTGTTACTTAGGAAAAACTGCGATAACGAGTGTGCACGTGCGTCATTATCAGGGCATTTGCACTATCAAAGACAACGAACTCTCGGGGCTCTGTGTAGCAGAGGTTAAAATACCCGTGCCCACTGAGGTGTAAATTGTACGTGACTCGCGCGCAAAGTCACTGCTATTATCATCACGCTCTTTAGAAAAGACTAGGTGCTAGTCTGTACATGCCTATTATTATAATATTAAGAAAGACGAGTAAAGGGGTTGATTCAACGTAACTAAATTAACTTGCTGGTTCTTCTATGTTGATATATTTATTTGTATAGCCCAGGGGCGGATCAGTTAGTTTTTTTGGGGGGGGGTTTCCAAAATTCGTATAAAAAAAATAAATAAATAAATTAAAAAAAATATATATATATATATATATATATATATATATATATATATATATATATATATATATATATATATATATATATATATATATATATATATATATATATATATATATATTATATATATATATATATATATATATATATATATATATATATATATATATATATATATACAGGGTTCAGCCTGACACAAAAAAGCTATGGGCCATTGGGCCCCTCAGATCAAATTTCAATGGGCCATGATTTCAGCAGTAATTTACGTACATGTAAAAGATAACCTGGAGATATTATTACAGAAATTAAAACAAAATAGATTATTGTGAGTGTGCATGTGTTGTGAAGCATGTTTACCAACAAAACACTAACCAGAACAGGGATCAGTATTTTGACTTGACTCGGGGCTCACACAATCATCTTGCGTAGGATTAGCGGTGGTAGACTGTAGTTTAACAGCAGCAAACGACAGTTTAGACTGTCCTACCTCAAGTTTAGGTGTGTTTTTTTGTTTGTTTTTTTTTTTTGGGGGGGGAGGGGGGGGGCATTTTCAAAGCGGCACAAAGATAAACACAAAATCCTCCTTGCACGGACACAACATACGCGCAGACGATAGAAAATTCTGATTTGGAAGAATCGTGCAACACTTCATATTGGTTGAAAAATCAACATCCGGGCCCTCATAGCCAATCGCTGAACTTGCCTTAGCAAAAGCACGTTTGTCGCCTCCAATACAGTGCACTGTTATTGTGGTGGCGCACTGGTACCAAAAATCGAAGCGCCATTCGGCCCCTGGCAAGAATTGTAGATGGGTCATTTTTAATTTTTATGCGTCAATGGGGCAGGGCGCGCTAGTAAACTGATCCCTGTATATATATATAATTTATTTTATGTTTATTTTTATTTTTATTTTTATAATTGTATTCTCTCTCTCTCTTTCTCTCCTTCTTCTTCTTCTTTCTTTTCCTTTTTTTTTTTTTTTTTTTTTGGGCTGGGGGGGGGGGGTTCCGGAAACCCCGGAAACCCCCCCCTCGTCCGCCCCTGTAGCCTATTGATAATTCATAGAAAGGAGTTTAGTGACGATGTCATTTAAAAAAAGGAGAGAGGTCTAGTCCAAAATTCCATTTCCACGCCAGGACTTTTTTTTAAAATACCAGAGAATGGTATGTAAGATCTATGGTACTGCATCGTATATTATATATTATTTATTTTCGTACAACATTTGTACGGCTATTGAACTCGCCTCTACATGCATTTTTAACAACTGTTCCATTGAACTCATTAGGGTGTTGCCTTTGAGCGACTCTTATAAGTACTCCTTTACTCCTTCGGATGAGAGTATAAACCGAGGTCTAGTCTGTGTCGCATACATTCCATCATAACGGACTTTAAATATCCTGACGCTCGTGTCCTAGACGGGTGAGTGCCGGTGACAAGAACACACCCAGCATGCACCTAGGTCCTTCTCCCCCTTCCCAGGTGACCAGGATTGTGCTCAGTTATCTGGAGCGTTATTACGATGCGCCCAAAGGCTGCGAGTTGGCGCCTCGGGCGGCTTGAGTTAGATCCTGTATCGGCCAGCGCATTGAGCAGCTCTTGAGCTGGAAAAGCGATATATAAGAACGATTAAATAATTATTAAATAAAGAAATAAATAAAAATAAGTAAACCGGTAGTTTTGCCTATGTTAGCATGCTCAGCGCGTTTGCCACGCAGAAGGTTCAATAAAGACCTATGAACATTAAAGAGGTTAATTTCTTTGTTTTACAGGCGTCCATTTGTGCATGTGAGAGTTGTCGAAATTTAATAGGCCTACTTAATAGTACAGACAGAAGTCCGTGATTAAAAGGAGAGACGCCCTCACGTCCGGATTCTGGCGCCTGTGCTCTGCAGTTGATTAATAAGAAGAAAAAAAACAACTGAGGACTGCAAGCATTCAAAAATTTACAATAATGGGAAACCAATATGTAGTTAAAAGTCAAGGAATACTAATCCTGACTAAGGCAAGACAAAACGATGCAATGCAAATCCTCGAGCCAAGCTCCTGTCAGGCGGACGAAACACACCAGACTACAAAACAACGCTTCCCAACAGAACTCCCAAGAGGCTGCCGTTGTTTCCAGCAAATTGAATTTCTGAGGATGTGGAAATGGCACACATTTGTATAATGCTCATTCGTGTTTTGTTCCCCCTCCCCTCCCCTTCCTCGCCCCCCACTGCATACTCGTACCACTGCGATTGCAGAGACGTTTAAATACAGACAGTACGAGTAAAAGCGGTTAATTCACCGCATTATGTTTTGCGTTTGACTTTGCATGCTGGTTATGTCTCAGTTGATGCGTTAACACCTGACGAAGCGTTTGGGCGAAAAATAATAGCCTGCATGTATAAGACAATCTTATACTCTATTGCGTTCAACCTTCTTCAACTTCAGTACTCGTCTTTATAATAATATCCCAATACTTAGCATTGTATGACCTTGTGTTTGATTGTTTATTTAATGTATACTACGTCTTTTCGCCAAAGGGATTTTAGACTATGCGGGAGGGAGTGTGGGTAGAGAACAGGGGGAGAGGGTGGAGGTAAAAGGGGGAAAGAGAAAACGAATCTGAAAATCTGTAAGAAATTTAACTCTTGAAGTCTTGCTAGCAATTATTTTGAAAACATATAAACCAAATGACAACAAAATCTATCTTATGTTTGTGTGTGTGTGTGTGTGTGTGTGTGTGTGTGTGTGTGTGTTTGCGTGTGCACTACGTGAATGCGCGTGTGTGCGTGTGTGTATATGTATGGAAAGCGGAAAGCGTCAAATGCGCGTGCAATTGCATGTGAAAGTCCACACATCATTGCACTCCCGTCTAGTAGCTGATAAGTAGAAAACTGTCACGCCAAACTGCGCAAGCGCAAATGCACAAGCAATTTAATTCGCATTTACTAACGAGTCACATTAAAACTAGGAATGTGAAATATCCGGAAATACGTTCGATGTACCAAAATAATGTAATATAAATTGACAACTAATTTACAATATAACCCTCGCCACCCACCACCCTTCTTACCCCAGTCCTTAACACCCCCCCCCTCCAATGAAATGCTATAATAATTTACTTTTGGGTTGCCGGAAGAATACAATTATCTTCCATCGCACGCACAACGGTCTTCAATATGGCCACAGTGCAAAGCTTACAATAGTTTTGTGTTATTTAGTGATTCATTGCTTACAGGGTCCAGCGAACTGCAAAGAGCCGAATCAGGACCACAAAATCAAGACCACAACTTCACTGAAAGAGGACTCACCCCTGTTCCGCATAAAAGATCTGCCGAAACCACGCCAGTGATAACACTGAAGGCACTCCACCAGCCGGTCACTTTACACTTTACAGGGGATGCTGATGCTATACTCTAATTTATCGAACCTTCCTTTTACAAAAAACAAAATAGAATACAAACATCATTGTAAAATATCAACAAAACACATACATATAAAATGCCTACATTGCCAAATAATAACATCATAGGAAGCCCCAGTGACCATTTGGCAGAAAGCGTCCAATATTTCCTAGCTGATCCAACAGACCTTACAAACAAATGAGGAGTTTTGTCCCGAAAGAGTTTTCAAGTAAAAAAAAGGAAGGTGACTGGTCCAGCGAAGAAGAAGATAGTATAGTAGATTGATAGAACAGAGTAGGAATAAGAAAGAACAAAGGAGAAAGACAGCGACAGTGGGAATTTAAAGCACTACATTTCCAGAAATTGGGGATACTATTTATACTGAAATCCACGGCACCCTCAGGGGGAAAAAAGCTTACGACATCTACACGCGTTTTCCTATGCTTTTTCTGTTCTCTGTTTTGTAATTCTTCTATATTAACATCTCGCTTGCAGTTTTGCATGCAATTGCGTTTGCGCAGCTTGACCTGTAAGTTTTGACCAATCAGCTACTAAATGCACGTGTAATTGCGCTTGCGCAGTTTGGCGTATCAGTTTTCGACCAATCAGCTGCTAGATGTGCGTGCAATTGCGTGTGCATTTTCGCGTGCAATTGCAAGCGCATTTGATGTTTTCCGCGTTGCATATGTGTGTGTGTGTGTGCGTTTGTATGTGTGTGCGTGTCTCTGTATGTCCACTACCTGAATGTGCGTGTGCGTGTATTTGTTTGTAAGTGTGTGTGTGTGTGTTTTGCATGTGGGTGCGTGTGTGTGTTTGTGTGTGTCAGAGAGAGAGAAAAAAAGAAGAGAGGGAAGAGAGAGAGAGAGAGAGAGAGAGAGAGAGGGAGAGAGAGAGAGAGAGAGAGAGAGAGAGAGAGAGAGAGAGAGAGAGAGAGATCAGTTATTGCAATGCTCCTACGTCATCAATATTCCCGGCACCCGTTCCGGTTCGACGTTGGCGTTCCTGTATGTCTTGAGAGTGGAGTTAATCTCCTCTTACCTGCATGCTGACCTTTACGCACACACAAACGCACATACACAGTCTCTCTCTCTCTCTCTCTCTCTCTCTCTCTCTCTCTCTCTTTCTCTCACACACACCGAGTTCATCTCATTTCAGCTTACACGACTCTTGACCTTTCCACACACAGGCACACGCAAACACACAACACGCGCACAGGCATTGACGTACAAATAGAGTTTCCCTTTCGCGTAAGTCCTGCCAACAAACTCCCGTATCGTCTCCCAGATTCGAGCGCTTGTGGTCCTGCTCTACATTCATTCAGAGATGCAGACACACGGCACACAGAGTTCCAACAGCTGGTACAGCTGGTACGATGCAGCTGGATCAGTGCCTCCCATCAGGTACGGTGCATCTGTACAAAAGCCTACCATTTTGTATTTGGAATACTCTTTTATTTGGTGCAGCTTGAAAAGGTCAGGGACCAGATAAACATTTTGCCACTTTCTCTGAAGAAGAAAAAGAAGAAGAAGAAGAAGAAGGAGATGAAAGAGAATAGAGACAATAAGGAGGACGAAAATTTTGTTTTTAAACACAAGATAACGGCGTCGAAGACGACGACGACGACGACGACGACGACGATGATGATGATGATGATGATGATGATGATGATGATGATGATGATGATGATGATGACGTCGAAAATGATAATGATGACGACGACAATGATGATAATATTCGAGCCTCTGATCGGCCCTTTGAGAGAAAGGACCATGTTCCCTAACATGATGGGCAACCGGATTTGGGGAGAAGGCACTCAATTCGTATAGGACATGAGCGTCAGGATCTTGAAAGTCCATGCGATGGAATGCGTGCGTTCACAGACTAGATTAGATCTCGGCTTATACTCTTATAGGGACGCAGTGTCTCAATGTCATTGCCCCCTCCCCCCCTACCCCGGGCCCCCTATCACCCACCCTTCCTCCTCCCTTGCATTCGTGACTGTCAACCATCTTGGAACCATTGACCCTCCGGGCTGTGATGTTATTGCTTCGACTTTCAATTTTATATTCTTTTTTTTTCTTTCTTTCTTTTTTTGGCGGGGGTGCGAGATGGGGGGGGGGAGCGTCGTTGAGTATACTACATAGCCAAAGGGTCAAAATGTCAAATTTGTTGTGTTTTTTTGTCTTGTTTCGGAACTCCAGGTCGACAATTGTTTGTGTGCGTGCGGGTGCTGGTTGCTGGGTGTGCTGTGTGGCAGGGGTGGGCGCGTGCTCGCGTTCACGTGTGAGGATGTTGAGCTGTGTGAATGTTGTGTTGGGGGATGTTGTGATGTGTATGTGTGTGTGCGTGTGGGTGTGCTTGGTGTGTGTGGGGGGTGACGGAATTTTTCACTCTTGTCTTTCTGTTGTTTCTTGGGCGCTGGAAGCCATTTTTCCATTTTGTGAAGAATCGGACAATAAAGTTGACAATGTTTACAATGGGTTTAGAACCACTGCCTGTCTTGGGTGCAGTGTTGTCGCTTGACTTCTAATGCTTCAATTGCTCTGCCGTTGTATTCACCAAATGAACCAACTTGCGCGCCTTTTATAAAGAATAAAAGAATCGCTCTAAATATTCCTCTCCAATGAGAAACAACAACAATAACAACTACAACAACAACAAACTTGAGTTGCGTCCAGGAATGGAACTCGTGGTCATTGGCATTCCTTTTACCCCGGAGCCTCCGTCCGTACCAAGTTCGGCGGACACTAAAGCTGCTCCGTGACTGACGTATAGCAGATACTGGGGCCGACTTGGGCATATTGACGTCAGCACAACACACTGGCCCTTTGACATTTGCAATTTGAAGGAGATTGTACGGATTTTGCTGGGATTGTAGAATGGGATGGGGTTGATGGGGTGGGAGTGGGATGGGGTGTGGGAGTGGATGGGGGTTGCGGAGGGGGGTAGTGTGTGTGTGTGTGTGTGTGTTTGGGGGGTGGGTAGTGGTGATGTGATGCCGTGTATGCGTGTGTTTTGTATTGTGGTGGATTTTGGGCTTGTATTTGTATTTGCGAGAGTATGGATGGAGTGTTTGTGTGTGCCTGGCGTGCGCGCGCGTGTGTGTGTGTGTGTGTGTGTGTGTGTGTTGGTGAGTGCATACATATTATTATTATTTTTAAAAGTTTCTTTGTCTGTGCGTGCTATAGGAATGGTTTTGGTGTGGGTGAGCGAGGGGTGTGAGATGGAGGAGAGGCTAAGAAAGCGGTATCATCTTCTATTCATGAGAAATTTCCCGACGCTTTCAAAATCACCTATTTCTCGCTATCCTATTTTGTCTCTGACATTTCCCCCAAACCGCGTATCCCCCCTTCCCCTCTCTCCTTCCCCTCCTCCTATCTCTGTCTTTCTGTTCATACCCTCTGACCCCATTTCTCTCCCCCCCCCCTCCTCCACACACCTCTCTCTCTATGTCTGTCTCTGTCTGTCTGTCTGTCTCTCTTCTCCTCTCTCTCCTAATTCTGTCCTTCAGTATTGAATAACTTAACTTTTTTTGCACCTTTTCCTTCATGTGGCTCTGTCTGTCAGTCAGTCTGTCTGTCTGTCTGTCTGTCTCTCTTTCCACTCTCCCCTCCTTCAAGATGGAGTAACAGTACTCTCAAGCTTCTTTTGCTTTTAATCTTGAGTGGCTCAAACAACAAGCAAACAAGTTCGCAAAACTCTATGTCATCAACATCATGATGTGTGTGTTCTCTCTTCAGTTTCTTCGCTTTTTCAAAACCCTTCACGTTTGCCTACCTAGCTAGTTTACCTCTGGCGTACAATAATTCTATTCCATTAAAATTCTAAAAGGTTTTATCCACAGTTACTCAATTAACTTGTGATCCTAGACTGCACTCTTATACTCTTCTCTCTCCCTCCCTCTTCTCTCTCTCTCTCTCTCTCTCTCTCTCTCTCTCTCTCTCTTGATTGGAAGATTAGACTGTATCATTAGTCTAAAATCTTTATTTCTAATAAAAAAAAAGTTTCAAGCTTCAAGTTTCTCTCTGTCTCTCTCTGTCTCTCTGTCTCTCTGTCTCTCTCTCTCTCTCTCTCTGTCTCTCTCTCTCTCTCTCTCTCTCTTTCTCTCTCTCTCTCTCACGCAGGAACACCTATTTTCTTAAAGGAATCCACTTTGATTACCCCCCTTCGCGAGAATTCGATCGACCCCTTTAACATTCACATTGAATGTTGCCCCACCGAAAAAAATTAGCTTGCAACAAAGACACAAAACTCTTTGGTAAATTGATATATTTATGTTTTGAATCATTAAGTTCCGTAGTCTCTGTGCCTACTACGAGCAACCGCTCGCTACCTTTCTGGCGCTATAAATATCATCTAGCATATCGTAGAGCGTAGTAGTGCTGTACCACAGGCGCTTGTATCTGGACACGCGAGCGCCTATGCCTGTGACGCGTCTCCCTTTGGCCCAAAGGGAGACGCGTCACAGGCATAGGCGCTCGCGTGTCCAGATACAAGCGCCTGTGTGCTGTACGTATCGTTAGCAAAGAGCTTATACTGATAGTCTTTGCGACAGCTAAATTTCACTCTCTGTCAGGACAGAAATGGAAAATTCAAATTTAGCCCTTTTGGTGGGAGCGAGGAAAGTCCCTTCTATCGTTGTTTCGTGTAATTACAAAAAGATATTTTAAGCTAAACTCATTTTAGTAAACAAAGCCTTTCGCATTGGGGCTCTCTAAAGGACCCGTCTCTCTCAAGGATTTTCTGTTTACGAGTTCATCTGGCTATTTGCGTTGTTGAAGCGTTAAAAGACGATATAGTGGGCACACGTTGCTCAACTCGAGACTTTTTTTTTTTTTTGGGGGGGGGGGGGGGGGGGTGAGTTTCTTTACTTTAAGGCTTTGAATTTAATTTCGGCTTCTTTTTCTTGGTTTTGTACTTTAAAAAAAAACTACAGTGCAGTGCTAGCCTATATTATTATACACTTTCCCCGCGGTGCCATGTTTAGAATCAACCTGAATGCTATTAATAGGCAAAAAAACCCAACAAATGTATTGATTTTTTTTTATAATAACTTAAAAAAAAAAAGATTTTGTGTGTGCGAGTTTCTTTACTTCTTTTTTTCTTTTTTTTACAGTTTGGCTACACTCACTGTGAATTTAAAAAGGAACTGTGACGGTTGAATGTGTGTGCGTTTGACCCTTTACCAAGCGGGGTAAATGAAAAGAAAGGCTTAAATCTACGTCTTTTACGAACGTCACAGTATGTTCCAGGTGCTATTGAAAAATATGCCGCATGGCCAAAACAAAGTCTGCTATCTGTTATCTGTCTTATTCACAGTGCGCATTTCAAGTCGCAACGGGAAAGGGCAGAATATCATAAGGCGTCAAAAGCAAATTAAATCAATACGTATACGTCCATTATATAAAATGCATGAATACATTCAATAACACGACTTCTTTTACATTCATGGGTGCGCGTCGAAGAACTGAAACTATACTGGCAATAGAAGGCTTTGTTCACTTTTGTCAAAAAACAGGGTTAGGGTACGTTCATGCTAAACCCGGCAATTTGACGTCGGCTGCCGCCGGCCACTGGTTGGAATCTGTGGTTATGCCCTTTTCTTCTTTCCCACCATGAAAACCGGCGATGCACGTTCATGCTGCCAGCCAGTTGCCGTCGGCTGCCGTCAGCCAGCAAAATGCTTTGTCGCTTGTCACAAAAAAAAAACGGCTGGCTGGTCAAAGCGCCATCTTTGTATACAAAGTAAAGTGTGGCAGCAATTCGCCGGACAGCAACTTCGGGCTCTACCGTGAACACTGGTGACGGCAACTGGCTGACGGCAACTTGCCGGGCTTAGCATGAACGTAGCCTTATGCTACAATTGGCATTTTCTTTACATTAAACGATGCTAAAAGTGGGTTTTCGTTGTTCAAAGCAACCGCTAAAGTTTGAATGTTCAATTTCGGTTCTGACAGGGAGTTATTTCCCCTGTTTGTAACGGTACAGCCGTGTGACCTTTCACCCTATTTCTAAAAGAACCACGCGGCTAGAAGTGCCTGTCTTTGTAGTCTGGGGTAGGGTAGGGTAGGGTACAGTAGGGTCTATTTTATCGACCTAAAACGAAAAATCTTAAAGCAATTTTTTTTTACGGATTCTGTCTCTTATGGTCATGCCACACGAGCGTCAAATCTTGAATCCAATTCATGAAATCACGAGAAAATCCCTTGATTGTCGTGTGGCACCCTGTGCATCGCGAATCCCGATTCTTTGAATTGGCTCCGATTGCCGACTTTCAACATGTTTTAATTCCGCGAGTCTCGATTGTGTAATTCGGACCTTTTGGCCAATGAGAAGCAGAATACGAATCACGTGATCACAACACATGTACTGCAAAACTTCAAGACCAATAACCCTCAAGTTTGACTCGATGTGCGACTTTCGTGTGGCACTGCGCGATTCAAGTCAAAATGAAATTCCGACTTCGAAGTCGAAAATTGCTCCGATTCGCGTCAAGTCCAGTAGATTTGACGCTCGTGTGGCATGGGCTTCACCGGCGTTAGTAGCTGCTATTTTTAGCCAATGGCTGTGGCTATTAACAGGCACAAACACGACGAAATATACATATATGTTCGAAAAAGTTTGTTTTGACTGCAACTTCGTCTTTTTTCAGTGGGACCACACTCAGTGTGAATGTTAAAAGGATCTGTCCAAGGGCCGTGGTCACAGTGGGTTCTTTTTAAGGTGTCTAGTCTAGATCTATTAAAAGTTCCATCCCAGAGAAGACGGGGTCGGGACCTAAATCAACACTGAACCATCAAATACAATCGTACTGCTAAGGTGGACAGCGAAAAAAAAAAAGCCACTTTCACCGTGCTGACCACGGGACTCGAACCTGCGTCATCAGTGCGCCAAGCAATCGCTCTACCACTGAGCTTGGGCGGTGGGTCTACTGACGGCAATGATAACACTATAGACGTCTACATTGATTGAGTTTCCAATAGAGTCGAACAAAGAACTGCAACTAAAAAGAGCAGTCAAGAGGCGGTCGAATGCTATACAATAACCGTTAACGTCTGCATGCTCCAAGTAAATTGAATGCATGAAAGATCCACTGAACTCAAAAGCAGCGACATAGAAGGCTATGTAGATTTAAAATCATCACTTGGATTGAATTTTTAATTTTTTTCTTCTTTACATTGCCAGATGTTTAAAAGTGCCTAGAGCCTTTGTATAGTCCGTGTAATTTTAAAAGCCTCTCATTTAAACAATCCACTCCCCTTCTCATCCTCCACCCCCCCTTTCCCCCACCACTCCCTTCACCCCGAGCTTTGTGAGTTGTCAAAACGTCTTTCAAATGTAGGCTACTGTGTTTGTCTGATATCCTTGCATCATGACGTTGTCATAATTAAAAACGTCAAGTTCATTCAAACAACCGTAACGTAACTGAGTGCTTTCTGGGGAGGGGGAAAGGTAGGAAGGGAAAGGGAGGGAGAGAGTGGAATGGGAGGGGGATGGGGAGGGGAAGGGGTAAAAAATCTTTTCACGGCATCTGCATTTGATACTTGATGATGTTATGGTGGTGATGGTGATTGTTGTTGTCGCTGTTGCTGCAAAACTTTCAGAACACGAAAAAAAAAAAAAATCTGAAAACAGATTTCTTACTTCTGCATTGACCTAATATGTCGGTTTCGTTTGTTAGCCTATATTGGGGGTGTTAGAGTTATACATGTTAGCGTACTTTGGGCTATTAGTGTATTATTGCCTTTTGTTAACGCACTGTGGGATGTTAACGTACTTTGAAATGTTAGCGTTAACGTACTGTAGAATGTTGACGTGCTTCGGGATGTTAGCGTACTGTGGAAAGGATAGCGTACTGTGGAGACGATACTGTGGGGACGATAGCGTATTGTGGGGACGTTAGCGTACTGTGGGGATGTTAGCTTTCTGTATGTGTGTAGAGGGTGTGTGTGTGTGGGGGGGGGAGAGAGAGAGAGAGAGAGAGAGAGAGAGAGAGAGAGAGAGAGAGAGAGAGAAGGGTGTGGAAGGAAATTAGCGTACTTTGGGATGTTAGCGTACGGTGAGGATGTTAACGTACTTTGGGATGTTAACGTACTTTGAGATGATATGAGTCTTGCGGAAAGATCGGTGGACCTCCAGAGAATAGCATGCACGCTTCTCATGGTTCAGTCGTGCTTTTGGCACTTTCTCAAAGACTGCATGTGTGACCGCCCTTTTCTTGTCCCAATGCTGGTTCAGACGACCTTTACAGTACAGTTTTCATTGCCAGTATTCGTCTGCATGCCTTTCTCAAAGACTGCATTCATGCATGTGAATATACCCTGTACCGAAGCTGGAACAGTTGAACTTTTAAAGTCTTGTCAATGCTGGTTTTGGATGTCGAACTTTTCTTTTCTTTTTCTAATAGTCTTAAAGTCTTTTTAATGCAGGTTTGGATGTTGATCCTTAAAGTCTTTTCAGTGGTGGTTTTGGATGTTGATCCTTTAAAATCTTTTCAGTGGTGGTTTTGGATGTGAACCCCTTAAAATCTTTTCAGTGCTGGTCTTGGATGTTATAATTTTGATATAATGATTGTCGCGAGAGGCTCGTTTAACGAATCACTAAGGTTTCATGCCTACACGTTCAGTCTGCTTTGATCTGTGTACAGTAAATCGCTGACTAGCAGACGACAGAAGAAGATTGTTCTAAGCATACGTAGGCTACAGCTGCATAAGATAAGCCGTGACGTCACCCAGCTAGAGGCGCTCCGTATCTCGGAGTTTCGCAAGATAGCTGACCACAGCGTGACGAATTGGTTCAGAACAACAATCGGTGTGCGTCAAGGATGCCTACTCTCTCCAACACTCTTCAACATCTTCCTAGAGCGCATCATGTCGGATGCTCTTGCAGACCATGAAGGCACAGTCAGCATAGGGGGTAGAGCAATCTCCAATCTTCGTTTTGCAGATGACATTGATGGATTGGCTGGAGAGGAACAAGAACTTGAACAGCTGGTACAGAGGCTTGACACCACCTCCAAAGCCTATGGAATGGAAATAAGTGCAGAGAAGACCAAAATGATGACCAACAACACCAATGGCATCAATACGGACATCAAAGTCCAAGGCCAATCCCTCGACACAGTGCATAGCTTCAAATATTTAGGAGCCATTGTATCAGACAATGGGTCCCGACAGGAAGTCCTCTCCAGGATCGCACAAACAACTGCTGCCCTGACAAGGTTGAAGCCCATTTGGAAAGACAGGACCATCAGTCTACATTCCAAAGTAAGACTGCTGCGCTCCCTTGTCATCTCCATCTTCCTATATGCTTGCGAAGCATGGACCCTCACAGCAGATCTCCAACGAAGAATACAAAGCATGGAGATGAGGTGCTACAGAAGACTTCTGGGCATTTCCTATACCCAACACATCACCAACGACGAAGTCCGACAGACCATCACACAAGCCATTGGACAACACGATGACCTGCTAACAGTGGTGAAGAAACGGAAACTTCGGTGGTATGGCCACGTCACCAGATCATCAGGCCTTGCAAAGACTATTCTGCAAGGCACAGTGCAAGGAGGTAGAAGAAGAGGGAGACCGAAAAAGAGGTGGGAGGACAACATTCGAGAATGGACTGGTTTGACACTGAGCGAAGCCATCAGGGCTGCTGAGGACAGAGAAAGATGGAGTATGCTGGTTAAACGATCATCTGTGGTGCCCCTACGATCTTCGGGTTACGGGACAGGATAGGAGGAATAGCGTGACGATAGTTAGTCTTTGTCCGAAGATCATCGTAGCAAGACGCACGTTGATAGATCTCTCTCAGAAAGACTACAGCAGGGGATGGGTGAAAATCAGTCATCGACAGTATAGTCAGAGCCTGACATTGTCAAGAAGGTAAATGATCAATCGTTTTTTTCATTACGATTATTTGATATGCTTATTGGATTATGTTTGTGAAGTTTTGCCATGTTTTAGAATTGTGATTGTTAGTAAAACTTTGCTGACCACGTGGCGGACACGTGACCGGCTTCGGCACCACGAGGTAGCCTCCACTGTCAAACTGTTGTTTCTCCTATTTGTATTATTGCAGACCAGTGGCTGTACCGGAGAATGTGTATATTATTAATTACTTCTCCCTGTGTATATTTTAGCCATGATATATGTATAGGAATTATGTTGGAGATTCCAGTGGACCTCGGACTTAGAAAACTGTTCGTCTCTTAACTATATACGTGGAGATGATCTCACTGAGGGCTGTTTCTGCCAACAGTGAGACGATCTGCACAACCATTTTTAAACAAGGCGTTGCAGAAGTTCGTCTAATATTTTGCAGACGAGCAGGCATCTTGGCCCACGGCAGGGAACAAACTCCACAGAGAGGCAACCCTGACACGTGGCCAGCAACCTTGTTTTATTTGAATGCAATCAACTGCGTAATAGTATGCCTAATAATGTTACGTCTTTCGGCAATATTAGTTTTGATGTATGCATTAGTTTAGCGAAGACGTTTATTGGTTCTTCAGTTAGTCAGTATCTGTGAGAATCGATTTTATTTGATCATAATTATGTTTTGTTTGTTGTTTTTTTCCAATTTATTTTCTTTGTATTTATTTTTTTCCCTTTGTTTTTGTTTTTGTCTTATCATTTTGGTGAAAAAGACATTAAAACAAACAAACAAACAAACAAAAAAAACATTGAGCAGCGAGAGCATTGGGCTCCACTAGCTCCGTAGTCTACTACCCAGAAGCCGAGACCACAACACCGCTCATCGACTAGAAAGCTAAGTCCTCCGAAACTGTGCCCAAACACTGATCTACGATAGTCTACTCGTCCAGAAAACCGAATAATAGGACAGAAAGAAATCATAGCCCAATGATGAGACAGTAACAAATATCGAGAACAGTAGCTGCATAGACCCATCAAGGAGAGAACTACTCGAAGCGAAATGTGGACATAGTGATTAGAAGATTTCGTATAGAGTAGAGGAAATAAATGTGTGATATTTACTGTTAACAAGTAGCTGGACTACCTATGTTTCATAACCGTGTGAGAATGATGATGATCATTGTTTTTAGGGTGGCGACGTGCTGATTCGTCCTTAACGCTAACGCAATTGTACGCTAAGCTTCGTTATTCCTTGGATGTTGACCATTTAAAATGTTTTCAGTGCTTTACCTTACTTTAACCAATGTCCAGAGTAAAAAAAATAATACGATACGATGCGATACACTGCACTGCAATCCAGTCCAATCCAATGCAATACAATACAAAACCAGAAATGTGCCTTTCTTTAAGAGGGTCATCAGTGCTGGAATTATATTAATTATAACTCTGTACTGCCCACCCCCCTGGAATGCTTCTATTTACATTCGAAGAACACACCTTTTAATAGTTAATAATAGTACACATGTATGTCAAGAGAGAGAGAAAGAGAGAGGCGAAGGAAGAGGGGGGTGGGGGGGGGTGGGGAGAAAAGTTTTAAACAATTTGGAATAGCCTAATAATCTTTAATTAAAACACGTAGACCCTCCCCGTCCCCCAATTACCAACTCCCGGATCCACCCACCCCCACACATTCTCTCTCTCTCTTTGATTCTCTCTCTCACTCTCTCTTCTCTGTTTCTTTCCCTTATTCCCTTATACTTTTATTTACCGCTACAGGTGTTGCTAAACTTCAGCCAACCTCTGGTTGACCTAATTCTATCTTTAGCACGCACACATACAAACACGCGCGCGCACACATAAACAAACGAAACAAAACAAAACACAGTACGCACACACATATACAGGCCAACACATTAACACTCGCACACACGCACATACTGTCTCACATACACACACCTACACACACACACACACACGCACACATTTAATACGTTATTGCGAAATCCGTACAGACAGCAAAAGCGCAATATGTGGTACAAACTTTACAACAACAATGCAGCACTGGTTATTAACAGCGATCAGGACTTCTCGGAACACCAAAGCGACCAAGAAAAATTCAGCCTTCATATGTTATACAGAAATACGACCCCCACACACAGACAGACATACACACATACAGACAGAGGCACGCACGCTGTGATAATATTTGTCGCCATGGAAGATGTGTGGGAGGGGTGGGGGGTGGGGGTGGAAAACGAAAAACCTTACTACTCAGACAACCAGTGCCAGAGTTTCCTAATAAGGCTGATCCCAGACTTTGTGACCTTATTTATGGTTCATAACCAGTTACTGAACTCGCGACTACTAAACTGAAACACTCTGATAACTCGCCCTACATCCATGTTTGTTTGGTTCTTTCTAAAACTGCGCAGACTAGGAATTAAGCAGTACACGAGTTTTGCTCAATAGACTGAAACTAGCGTTAATTGTAATCTCATTGATGGGTGTCCGGCTGTCTGCTATGAACTGGTCGATGTTCTAATGTTAGACTAGATAAATCCCTTTGATGGAAATTTCCGCTATTGTTTATGGAGACACTCGGCAGCGAACGCCCGGGCGAAGCGCGAATTATCAAGCGGAATCAGGCACTGACCCGGCCGGATGATGAACCGGGCTAACCCGTATGGCCCGAGCAAAATTGTTCTACTCAAAGCGAACAAAGATGGCGTCGGAGAAGTGCAAACATACAGATGCTAAGGGTAACTTTTTATCTCTTCGTGGAAAGAACACGTCGTCCATATTTCCATTTTGACGACCCGCTTCGCACGTGATTATGGATATGGCATAGTCACGTAGCAGCTTCGCCCGGTCACGTCATTTACCGGTGTGCTCGCTGATATGTGAGCCACCTCGGTTCGACTCGCAATTGTGAGGAGGATTAAATCCCCCCCCCCCTCGCCTCTTCCCCTCGGCGCCACCTCTATTGTAAGTTAAAATGATTCACTAATATTTAAAGCATGCAGATATAAAATAACCAGCCCCTGTTTGGCCAGTATCTAAAACAGAAACATCAGTATAAATGTGCAAATAAGAATAATACCTTAACAACAAAAATATTATTCTTATTTGCAAATGTATACTGATATTTTTGTTTTAGATACGGGTCATATAGGAGCTGTTTATGTTATACCTGCTTTAAAAATGAGTAAATTATTGTATTTAGGTTAACATCGTCCAATTTATACTGCAGAACTTACTGCAATTCTTATGGCATTAAAGAAAATCATAAGTCAACAAAATACCATTCTTTTAAAAACATATTTTAATGTTTACACTCCATATCAGTTTATCAAAGTTTGGACTCTAATATTAATAAATACAGAGGTGTTATTACATATGAAATAAAATATATTACACACTGTTTAATTATCAATGGCACTAATGTTCAGTTTTGTTAAATACCATGTCATTTTGGTTTAAATCTTATTGCTTGGGCAGACAGGAAAGCAATAAAAGGGGCGAAAAATCAACACAATGTTAGCCAGATTGACATCCCCTTATCACCAAAATTTTTTATAGTACACTCGAAAAAAAAAGATTTTCCTTTAAAAATAGTATATAATGAAAATTTACAATATCCTCGAAAACAAGTTCTTTAGCACATCGTCTTGCTTTACATTCTTGGAGGACAAAATATTGCAAGGATATTATTTGCATTTGCAATGAAAATTTAACTATGAATCATAAAGTTCATTACTATAGTGTAATAGCACAATATGTTAATTCCACAGAACATTAATAATGTTCAAAGTAAAAACAGTGAATATTTCATAACCATCGCTAAATCTATAATTTATAATCCTGTAGGACATTATTTATTTAAATTTTTTTTTAGTTTAATCTGAGTATTTAGTATATGACACTATCAATGACACTATACAAAATTTACTTTCTGTTTATGAAAATTTCACTAATTTGATATATTATATTGTAATACACATTTTTAAAAATATTAGTTTGACTAATTAATTTCTATCTGATTTTATTTTATGTTATTTTACTGTAATATGTTGTTTAAATGTTCTTTCCTTTCCTCCATCCAAGTATCAAATACCACAACTTCCTTTTATTTTTTTAGTCTTAAATCACTTTTGGTGAATAGACGTTAAATGAAATAAACAAACGGATATAGGGCTATGATAGTTGACAGTTCTGCAGTTAATAAAATATGCCTATATCATGTTATTTATGTTCATATAGTATCGCTGTGCAAAAATCGTTCAGATTTTTGTTTTGCATGGCAGAAAGAACCTACCGCTCGCCTCAACCCCAGTTTAAAAATAGATTTTTAATATCGTCATAGACTGCTGCGATGTGAGAAGGTGAGGGTGCTTTAAAGCGAGAAAGAGAAAGTTACCTCCAACTAGTTTAAATATCATTAGAACGCCTGCGTCACAATGTGCAATTTTGTCATGATCTTTTTTTTAATCATGGTCCACAAAACATAATTAAACTTGTGTTCATCCTTCGGCCATAAGAAATTACGACCGCTTTTTTTTGTTAAATTAAAAAAAGTGTTTGTTAAAACTTTGCTGCCACGAAAAGCGCAGTCAAAAGCAAGACTGTCAATTTGTCATCTTGCATGCACTTAAATGTGAAACCTTTCTTATAAAATCTAATAATAATGGCTGGGTGTCAGTTTGAAAAGTTTAAAAACGAAGTTTTCGATAGAGGGGAAACGTGCATACAACGTGAGTCTTTCTATCTAAAAGATATACACTATTACTAGTTTTGACAAGTTTTTAAAACAACAAAGTTTTGGAAAATAAAAGTGCCAACGGAGAACAACAAACGTAGAAAGAGAGAGCGCTTCCGTAGACCCCAGGGTAACTATAGTGTCAAAAGTTGAGGATTTCCAGCAGCAGCAGCACAGCAGGGCATTATAAACCAAGCCTTTCAGTGTGCCGCTCTCTAACTATTATGCAAAACTCAAGTTTTGGGGAAAGAGCTCAAAATGCACTACACAATGATATTTAGGGAAAGCAGTTGCCTCAGTAGTGTACGCGGTATAATCGAATGTTACGTGATAACATTGCAGCCTGTACACGCAGTGTGGTTCAAAGTGGTATAAGCGGCACTCACCCTAGGACTTAAGCGTCAGGATCTTTAAAGCTCATGCCATGGAAGACGTGCGTGCACATACTAGATCTCCGTTTATACTGTCATCCGAAGGTAATATTATATATAATTACCCTGAGACACAGCACCCCTTCTCCTTCGAATGAGACTATAAGCCGAGGTCTAGTCTGTGCACGTACGCCTTCCATCGTATGGGCTTTAAAAACCCTGACGCTCATGTCTTAGACGGATGAGTGCCGGCCACACAAATACACCCAGCACGCGATAGTCCCCATACCGGCGATCAGAATAATTGTGCTCAGTCGTCCGAGCGTCAGACTATGTACCAAAAGGTTGCAAGTGGGCGCCTTGAGATAGGTCCTGTATCGGCCAGCGCCTTGAGCAGCTCTTGAGCTAGAAAAGCGCTATATAAGAACGACCAAATACATTTATTTAAAATACAAAACAAATAGCATTCAGTAGTAAGCTTACACTGAAATGAGTAAGGATAACAGAAAGTATAGAATAATCTTGGCCTTTACATACATTTCATTTATTTGCCGATATCCTGCATAGAACTGTTTTATTATTGTAAAGTTTTCATACAATAATATACTATGGAAAAGTGGCAAAAGTGTAGTCAAGTTCCAAAAGATGCTTTGGCTTTTCAAAGTTGGTGATTGTAGTTTACCTTTACAACGTTGAAGAGAACGTTGGTTGCAAAAATAAAGAAAATACAAAGTTGCATTTTTGAGGGAAGTTCAGTGACTTCCTGCAACATGAGTTGAAGATAAAGTTGGATGCAAATAAACGAAATACGAAAGTTCCTTTTTCAGGGAAGTTCACTGACTTCCTGCAACATATTGTGTTAACCTAAAATTCGGTTAACATGTTAGCTTTACCAGGATACTTTTTTTTCTTACAGAGAAAGATTAGGCCCAAAAATGTCTGTTAACGGTAACATAGAAAATAAATAGGGTCAGCAGATCAACTTCATTTTTTTTCTTAAAGACCTTTTCCACTTGGGGTGCGATTTCTTTGGCTTTTTTCTTCTTTTTTTTCCAGACGATCTAAAAGAAAAGTTCAGGATCGCGTCAAAAAAATTAGGATCGGTCGGGAAACCGTAAACATAATTTTTTTGGCCTTAAGTTTGATATCGTTAAGGAAAGAGTCAAGTGCTCTATTATCGCAGAATTAAATTAGTACAAAATACAAGTGTGATAGTCTTTTGTCAATCTTGCATTATTTTGGGGTCGTGTATATGAACTTTTTGATAAAGGTCCATGCTTCTTTAGAAAAAGGAATGAGAATTCTCATAATAATAATAATAGTAATAATAATACAGGATGCTATGTACGCGCCTTTCCCCAAGGCTCAAAGCGCGGCGATCTATACCAACATACACGCTCACCTGTCTCATTTACCCTCACACACACCAAATACACATACATCACTCAAACAGGTGGTGTAAAGGCAGGAAGATCGCTATGAGAAGACGGAAGAAAATCGAATTTTTATTTTTGAAATTTTTATATTGACTGCATCCTGTACCATTATTGAAGGGAGGGAGGAAACCGGAGTGCCCGGAGAAAACCCTCGGTGACCTCAATAGTCTCGTACCTAAGTCACATACGTTCGCCCCTTGCGGGAATCGAACCCGCGACCTTCGGCATAGGAAACCGGCGACTTATCCACTGCGCCACGAGGGATGATGATGATGATGATGATGATGATGATGATGATGATGATGATGATGATGATGATGATGATGGTTATTACTATCAGTATCCTTATTGAGCACCATGACAGCTCAAGAGCTGCTCAATGTGGCGCTGGCTGAAACAGGATCTATCTAACTGTAGCCAACCCGAAGGCACCAACTTGCTGCTTTGTGCGCTTCGTCTAACGCTCCAGACAACTGAGCAATCCTAGACGACCGAGAAGTAACAGGAGAACACAGCAAAGCGAAGCTTTACGTCCTAGTTAAAATTTTGTTAAGGACAAAAAAGTGACCAGGTGTGACTGGTTTTCGCGAGATATTTGGAATTGGACCAGGTCCTTTTCCTTGTGAGTCTGGACGAGGGAGGGGCTCCGACAGGAGGCGCGACCCGATGGGGAGGGGGGGGGAGGGAGTGGAGGTTAAGTTAAAAGGACGAACAAGGGAGAAGGCTCCCAGTTAAAAGGATTTCAGATTTTTATTAAGTGAAGATTAAAAAAGTTAAAACCTTTTCAGGACCTTATAAACAACAACCAAAAAATTTAAAAGGTTTACGTAGGTGGTATGCAGAGCATTCCAGTTATAATAAAGAGGCAAAGGCAAAAACATGCAAAAGGTACATAAAAAAAAAGAAAAATCTGTACAATCTGGATGTTAAAAGTAGAGAGGGGAAGGAGGGCTAATGCTGAAATAATCAGCGGTACGCCCGTGTTTAAAAGGTGTGTGTTGGCCAAGGGTGAGGCCAGCAAGGAGTAAGTCCGGGGGGAGAGGGGGGAGAGGGTAGACCAACCCCACGAGGGGTGAGGTAAAGTGGATAAACTGCCGATTAGGCAGAGGAGGGGCAAGAGCCCAAAGGAGATTGCAGCCGGGGACCATGGGTCACTTCGGCATGCAAGTTCCAAGTAAAGGTTGGCCAGTCAGGTGGCCATGAGAAAAGGAGTCGTAGGTGGGGGAAACACACACAGGACTAGTAAGTCAACTGAGGTGTTAGTCAAGTAGGTTTTAAGGGTGTGTCCCCTATGGTGTGTAAGGTCGTCTTTGGGGCATACACTAGGACCTATGGGTGCGCTATAGTGTATGTCATGGTACGTGTTGTCAATCATTAGGGTATACAACAGGACCGTAAAGGTTAACTGAATGTATATAAGGTAGTATGTGATGCCAGTCCTTGGGACATACACCAGGACCAAAGATGGTCTACTGAAGTGTATGTTGTAGGGTAAAAAGTCAGTCTTTGGGCATACACCAGGACTCGAGGGGTCAACTGTAGTGTGTGTTGTGTGGTGAGAAAGTCAGTTAATGAGACAAACACCAGGGCCTAGTGGATCCGCTGAAGTGTTTGTGGGATGGTGTGTATGTCAGTCATATGGTTAGAACCCAGGACTCATGGAGTCAACTGTAGGTATAATAGCAAATGTGGTTTAATCATTGTGTCGCGCGCCCAGGACTCAAGGTCGACTGTAGGCGTGCGCCATGTGGAGAAGACACAGGGAAAGATGATGTACGCGAGAAGCGTTGCGTACCAGGAAGGAGTGGCGCCAGGGGGGGGGGAACCTTTGGGCCTTCGCACCCCCACAAGGCAGGCCGTCATCCTCAGAAGAGGTGCTTCCAAGGTGAGTGTAGGATAGAGTCCGAAAGGAGTTTCTGGGCGGTTGATCCCAGCTCGGGATGGGCAGACAAGAAGTTTGAAGGAAGAAGGGCATGATCAGTGGCGAACTGGCGAAGGCCATGAAAATGTGGTAGGAGGGGAGTGCAGTCCCCAAAGAGATGCAACCAGTCCAGGGTTTTGCCACAGGGACAGGTGGGATTCATGAATTTAGAAGCAGTACTGACAGTTATTATGCGATTGAGAATGCGCTGGTTCCTGCGCGGGAGAAAGGAGAAATGTTTTCGCCCGACCGCAAGGAAAAGAAGTCCGCGCTCATTGCAGTATTTTTTCATATATTTTTCCCGAGTTTTGTTGGTTATATTTCGAAGTTTGTTTTTGATTTCAGAGATGGTGAATGGAAGGTAAATGGATGGTCCCGAGTGGGCCGCTTCAGAGGCTGCGCGGTCCGCCATGTCATTACCTTTGATGTTACAGTGCGAGGGAACCCATACCAGATCGACGGCACATCCTCGACGGATAATCTGATGGATAAGCAGAAGAATTTCCAGTTGGAGGGCTTCTCGGTTGGGTGTAACGATATTGAGGGCTTGCAGTGCCGATTTAGAATCGGTGTAAACAGCTAGCCCCACAGGGAGAGAGGGTAAATCCGCGATGAATGAGAGGGCGCTGAACATCGCGTAAAGTTCTGCTGTAAAAATACTGAGGCCCGGGCGAAGAGTGTGTGGCCTGACGATGTCCCACGGTGGGATAACGAATGAACAACCGACGCAACCATCTTCGTGGACCGAGCCGTCGGTGTAAACTGGAAGGTGAGTATGAGATAAGGACTGTATTTTTTCCTTAGCTCTTTGGGTCAGTAGTAGTGAATTGCTGTCCTTGTTGCCAAGGGTACTAATTTCAATGTCAATATTTGGGGGGAGGAGTTCCCAGGGAGGGAACGCTTTAATTGGTAGAGGTTCAACATCAGAGGGTTGAATAGATATGCCCTGCCACAGCGAGAGTGTATGGGTGGCAAGTGGGTGTGTTTTTCTTGAGATACGAGGACATTTTTTAATACTTTCTCGTGAGGATATGGAGTTATTGTGGTGAAGGAGGCCTAAAAACTCCGTGGCGTCACTTTTGGAGGAGAAAGCGCGGGCTTCGAAGCCGGCTGCCAATTCTCGACATTTGTCTTGCAAGGGGAGCCATCCGCATAGCTGATAGACTAACTGGTTAACGGCATAGAGAGGGAGACCAAGCGCCGTCTTGAGTGCTCTAAGTTCTGTTAGTTGAAGTTTTTTTCTAATTAGTGGGTGATGTAGTAAAAAAAACTTGATGACCATAAGTCAACCTGGATCTTACCAGCGAGCTGACAAGAGTAATGAAATTATTTGTCGTGAAGCCTGTTTGGGTGACTAGGAATTTGATGAGGTTAACGGATCTGTTTGCCTTTTTGGTGAGAGATGCGATGTGAGAGTCCCAGGTTAGTTGTTGGTCTAGGATGACCCCCAAGAATGTGACCTCCTTCGAGGGACGGATGCAGACATCCCGTAAGTGTATACGAAAACGGGAACGCATGGCCTTCGATCGTGAGAAGACCATTAGTGAGGTTTTGGTGGGGCTCAACGCAAAGCCGTTGTCTTGCATGTAGTTTTGAACCCGGTCTATGCAGGCCTGGTAGCCGTCCAGCCAAGTAGTAGTGTAATTTTTGTTTTGGCCTAGGTACACTGACCAGATAGCCAGGTCGTCCGCGTATAGTGATATGTTAAGGCCGGGGCTATCTAGCTTATCCTTAATATCATGTAACATGACAGAGAACAGTAAGGGGGCTATTACACTACCCTGTGGCACGCCCATGTCGATGTAGTGTCGTGAAGATATAGCAGTCCCAACCTGAACAGCCAGAGAGCGGTTATATAAGAAGGACTTAATGAAATGGTAAATTCGACCTGATAGACCGAGGTTTGTGAGTTTGACTAATAGCCTGTCATGCCAGACAGTATCGAAGGCTTTTTGTATGTCAAAGAATGTAGCCAGTACCGTGTCGCCAAGGGCCATGGCGTGTCTGACCTGTTCAACCAGTCTTACCACGTGTTCCATGGCATTCCGGCCCCTGCGAAAGCCTGCCTGGCAGGTCGGAATTATATTGTGTTTATTTAGAAAAAATTCTAATCGATTTTTTATCATTTTTTCATATATTTTGCTGAGGTGCGGGAGCAGTGATATTGGCCTAAAGTTTTCAGGTGTATTTTGAGGTTTCCCCTGCTTGGGGATGGCGATAACTATTGCTTCTTTCCAGGACAGGGGAACTACTCCCTGGTTCCAGCAGGATTGGAGCAAGTCAAGTATGGCTGTTTGTGTGTTAGATGAGCAGTTTTTAATCATACTATAATTTATGGGGTCAGAGCCAGTAGCCTTGGTTGCAGAACCTGTAGATGCAATGGCTGTCTTAAGTTCTTTTAATGTGAAGTCACTATTGAGGTAAAGAGTATTATCATCAATAGGGTCAGGGAGAGGTGCTTTAGTTCTGTTAGTTTTTTGTTCCGGAGGGAGCTGATCAGTTTGGCTAGCCTTGGCAAAGGTAGAGGCGAGAGCCTCGGCCTTAGAGCTGCTATCAAAAGATAGAGAGCCATTAATAAGCATGGGTCGAGGGGGAGGCGTGCTCTACCTCGCATTTTTCTCAGTTTAGTCCATAATTTACCAGAGTCCCTCGGCTCTCGGATGTGGGTGGCGAGGTATTCGTCCCAGAAGGCAGTTTTTGCCTGTGTTATAATGTTCTGGCAGCGCGCAGTGGCCTCACGGAGAGCTTGGCGGTTATCTTCAGACAAGTTCGCCTTAAAGGCACGCATGGCCTTTCTCTTATCCGCAACCGCCTCGGAACAGGTGTCATCCCACCACTCCGTGGTGTGGCGGGGGTGTGGTGCGTGTTTGGTCTTAGCTCTGGGTATGGAGGTAGACGCGGCCGTCAGGATGACGTTTCGAAGGTTATCCAAGTGTATATCCACACTGGCGTTCCAAGGGTTTTCACGATGAAGAGCGTCATCCAGGCTCTGGCGAAAAAGAGGCCAGTTTGCCTTCTTGTAGTTGAAGCGTGGTGTGGCAGCGGAGTCAGTTACAACGGGGGTAACCTCGCCAATAGTTAAGTGAATGGGCAGATGATCCGATTGAATGTGGTCATCCGCGGTATACCATGAGGCATAAAGTTCTAGTGTGGGGGAGACCAGAGAAAGGTCGATGGCTGTGTGACGTCCCCCAGCTGAGTCGGAGATACGTGTAATGGAACCATCGTTTAGGTAGTTTAAGTTGGAGTCCAGGATGGTTTCGGCCAGGTGGGCTCCACGTTGGTCGGGGCACGTAAGGTCCCAAGAGCAGTGTGAGACGTTGAAATCCCCACCAACTATCCAATGGTGAGTGAGGGGGTCTAGCTGCTTGAGCCAGGCTACGTGAGCAGCCTGTGATGAACCCTCGGGATAGTAAACATTGACTATCGCCATGGGGAGGGATCCCATGGTGGGTAGTGAGATACCGCAGATCCCCAGCCTGCATCCCAGATCGGGATCGATTGGGAGCGTAAGCGGTTGGTGCGTAAGCTTTGTGCTGACGTAGGTCGCGACTCCAACCCATCCCCCGGCTCCCTCAATGCCGACGGTCGGAGGAAAGCAGAACCCGTCAAGCCGTGGTAGTTTACGTGGGGTGACCCGTAGCGACTGAAGTAGCAGAATGTCAAAAGGGCCATGTTCATGAATGTAAGCCTCTAAAAGAGGTTGTTTGTTATTGATAGTTCGACAATTCCATTGAAGAATGGAGATTTTGTTGTAAGTTGTCTGGTTCATTTTTGTGTAATAGGTTTTTTGACTTTTGGCGCCTTAGAGGCAGCCTGAGAAGTATCAATGGCGGATCCTATTAGGTTGATAATAGTAGCCAAGGTATCATGTGGAATAAGAGGTTTTAAGAGATCAAGAAGATCTCGAATCGGATAGGAAGGTGTTTGTGTGTGGGGGGGTAGCGTGGTGGAGGGGGGCGGAGGAGGCGTTACCCATACAGTAGCTACATTCTGACTCTGAGTAGGTGCAAGCGTATCCTGTGACTGGGCAGTCAGCAGGGTGGGTTGGGCTGGAGGCGATGCAGAGGTCGCAGCAGTGGAGGACGTCCTAGCCTGGAGAGAATCCGTCAGGGCTTCCAGTTTCTGGGCTAGATTGATAATCATCGTTTCCAGTCTAGTGATGGCCTCCCAGGGGGAGTCCCGTGGGCCAGGTGGATTTCCAGCCGTGGAGACGGGCGCTGGGCGAGCTGTAGCCGAAAGTCCGGAGCCGCCAGGGCGGCGCTCAGTAGACAGAGTCTGGCCGGAAGTAATCTTTGGCGCACGCGAGTTTGCGGACGACTTGACTGCAGGAGGAGCAGTGGTGTATGTGTTAGAGTTTGCTAATGGTTTGAGGGCAGAGGAAGGCCCTGCTGGATCCGACTTGAGCTGGTTCTTCGCCAGGTGGAATGCTTGAGCCCTTGGCATATAGTTCTGGGCTCTCAGCTGGTTAGCTAGGCGCCTTTCCAGGAAGGCGGGGCAGCGAGGGTTTGCAGCGGAGTGTTCTCCATAGCAATTAGCGCACTTGAGGCGAATGGCTCTGCAGTGTGCTCCAGTGTGGCCACTTGTTCCACAGGAGGAGCAGGCAGGTTTTTTGGCTTTGCAATCTTTTTTGGAGTGGCCAAATTTCTGGCAATTAAAGCAGCGGAATACCGGGGCAATAAAGGGAGTGACATCAAAGTTCATGCTGTTCAGCCTGACCAGGGAAGGCAAGGTCAGGGCCTCAAAGGTGATTCTAACTTTTTTTGAGGGAATATTATTTGCCAGGAGAAGGCGTCGGAAGGAACGAACCTTGCAAGGGTGAACCTTTCCATCAGCATCGACGGAGCCGTTGAATACTCTGGCAATCCCTTCCTCGGAGACTCCCTCAGGGGACGCCATGAATCACGCCGTCAACCACAGGGGTCGGTATGGTGCAGTCGATGTCGACCTGCCCAAGTTTGGTTAATTCGAAGAGTTTTTTCTGTTGAAGTGGACTTTTGCAGTCAACCAAAAAGCCATCGCCGTAGGGGCGGATGACATCAACGTCACTGACTGCATTCTTTATGAGGTCAGTGATTTTCCATTTAAGTGCTTTCAGTTTGACTCTGGAAGTGTCACCGGTTTGTTTGATTATGACCGGATGTTTACACAGACCATAATTGGGGACTGGTGTGTGTGTTGGTGTTTTGTTTCTTTGTCGTTTAGGTCTAGGGCGTCTGCGATTTACGCTCGACCAGTCTGTGTCTGGGCGCTCTGGAGGGTCCAGCGCTGGAGCGTCAGTAGGGATAGGAAGACAGTCGTCTTCGTGTTGGTGAGTTTCGTCACCTTCAGGCCAGTCATTGTCGCCATCAACAGACGGGGAGGATCCCGTCCGGGTAGGCGAGCCTGGCCGCCACTCCGTCTCCAATCTCAGGAGAGGAGGTGTCAGATAAGTGCTCTCGAAGGCGCTTACGACCTGGAGTGGTCGTAGTCGCCAAGTCAGGGGTCTCTGTTTCCGTAACAACAGGGAACGTGGGAAGTTCAAGGTTACGTCGTACAGGAGGGTTTTGGTCACCAGAAGGACCGGCCACCTCCATCATGTTCTTAGCCATGGGAGAGTCCTTGCGCTGGCCACCCAGGCCGCGTGACCGTTTGGAGGCGCTGGGAGCGCCTTTGCTCTTAAGTTCGGGCGAGATGGCCCTGTCACTCATCGGCGAGGATTCAGATGAGGAGGAAGCAGACATTTAAAGAGGGTCAACAGCACACACGCACACACACACACACACAAAAAAAAAAAAAGGGTGCCTTGCCAAATTCTTCTTAAGGGAGAAGGTTACTTGTCAAAAAGGACAATATGAATTTAAAATATCTAAAAGATCTATAAATGGGATTGGGTGATCGGGGCTATTGGAAAATCGCGTCTGGAGATCGCGATGACCAGTATGGTCCCGTCAGACCTTGATAAAAAAGTGGAAAAACCACATTTAAAATGAGTTAGATCATATTTGAGATCAAATTTGCGTTAAAAAACAGGGCCACAATACCCGGTGCCTATAAGAAGGCTGTAAATCAGCAAGTTGATAAGGCCGGTAGCAGTGCCAGCCGCTGAGGTGTGCACGGAATTATCCGTATGGACTGTGCCCCGGTTGACGACAGTGCGAAGCAACTGGTGGCTATTTGGAATCTTGGCGCTGCTCCAAGGGGTGGTGTTATCCCCAGACAACAGCAGTGCCAGGCAGGTAGGTTGCGCAGGGCAATCCCGTGAAGAGGCAAAACAGAGGCAGAGCTTCCAACAGGGTGGTGTCAGTCGAGAGCCTCCTGGTATGATGAGTCCAGCTCAAAAACAAGCCCTGTTTTTGGCTAAGTCCAATCTGGAGAAGCGAAGCAAGGGAATCAGATGTGGAGAGAGGCAAGACCCACACAACCTTCCTTGACCCTTTCAGAAGAGCGAAAATGTTATGATATGAGGAGAACACAGAGCTCGCTGATTGTATTTATGAATCTCGGCACAGCTCACCCGTCATATCTAGGACAGTGCACAGTCAGGACGTTTAAAAGGCCGCAATTCTAAGGTTTTGTTTACTGTTGGCCAAAACGGGTTTACCCTAAAGTTCGCATTGTTATTCCATTGAACATTGATAAAGTGGGCTTTCGTGGCTCAAAGCAACCGCTACGGTTGTCGGTTCTGTCATGGAGTTATTTCCCCCCTTTTAACTGTACAGCGTGTGACTTTTAACCTCATTCTGAGTGAACCACAAGACTTGCAGTGTGCATCTTTGGTATCTGAGGTAGGTTACGGGAGGGTGTATTTTATCAACCTAAAACTAAAAACCATACGAGCAATTGTTTTTACGGGTTTTTGCCTCTTACCGGCTTTGGTAGACTACCTGCTATATTTAGCTCCAGGATGTGATGATGTCTTTCAGTGCCAAACCAGTCCAACTTCGAATGTTGACCTCTTTTTCTGTCTCCCTCTTCTTCTGCCTCCTTGCACTGTGCCTTGCAGGATGGTCTTTGCAAGGCCTGATGATCTGGTGACGTGGCCATACCATCAGAGTTTCCGTTTTTCACCACTGTGAGCATGTCATCGTGTTGTCCAATGGCTTGTGTGATGGTCTGTCGGACTTCGTCGTTGGTGATGGATTGGGTGTATGAAATGCCAAGAAGTCTTATGTAGCACCTCATGTCCATGCTTTATATTCTTCGTTATAGGTCTGCTGTGAGGGTCCATGTTTCGCAAGCATATAGGAAGATGGAGATGACAAGAAAGCGCAGCAGCCTTACCTTGGAGTATACTGATGGTCCTGTCTTTCCAAACGGGCTTCAACCCTGTCAGGGTAGCAGTTGTTTGTACAATCCTGGAGAGGACTTCCTGTCGGGCCCCACTGTCTGATACAATGACTCCTAAATATTTAAAGTTATGCACCGTGACTGGCTTTGGACTTTGATGTCCATGTTGGTGCCATTGGGTTGTTGGTCATCATTTTGGTCTTCTCTGCACTTATTTCCATTCTAAAGGCTCTGGAGGTGGTGTCAAGCCTCTGTACCAGCTGTTCAAGCTCTTGTCCTTCTCCAGCCAATCCATCAATGTCATTCGCAAAACGGAGGTTGGAGATTGCTCTATCCCCTATGCCGATGCCCTTGCCAAATTAAATAGCACTTGGGAAGAATTGAACTTCTGAAAATGTTTGTTTAATCGTGTCACGTGGGGTTTAGGTGTTACTGGGCTCTGCACGATGGAATGCTGTAACCCTCACGCTTTATTTGATGGGAACTGCTAGTTAGTCACCCTGTGAATTACTTTAATAAATTTATTTGTTTAGCTCGGTCTGTGTTAAGGCTGGGGTACAGAGATAGATAGAAAATGGTAAAAGATCACTGTCACACTAGCTTTCACACGGCTATGAATCATATGTAGTCCAGCCACTTGATAACAGTTAAAATCACACATTTATTCCTTCTACTCTATACAAGATTTTCGATGTACTAATCTACCTTAAAATGTCATAAGTCAATGCAAATAATTCGATCGCTGATAGTCTATGCAGCTGTTATGTCTTCATCCGGCACTGGCTTCTAGATTTCATGAAGATTGGACTACTGTGGTCCGTTTTACTACAGTTCTGAAGAGTGGACTACTGTGGTCCTTTTGCTATCAGTTTGGGTGCACTTCTTCCGTGTCACTTAACTGCAGTGTGGTGTGTTTGAAGCCCTTCGTTGAGGTAGCTTCTGGTACATGCGGTGTCGTCGTGTAGTTTGGTCCCTTGCCACGCTGTGGGGTCTTGCAGGGGGTTTTCCAGGGTTGCTCCCTCAGTCTTGTGCTGTAGGGGCTAAATAGCCAACTTGGTTTTCCTGTGGAGTTGGGCGCACGGGATAGCTCGCCTGCTCGTCTGTAATATAAGAGACGAATTCTGCACAACCCTGAATAATCGGTTTGTGCAGAGCGTCTCACTGAAAGCCAAAGTAGCCCTCAGTGATAGCTCCACATCTCTATACATAAGCGACGAACATTCTGCTACATCCGTGGTCCACTGGAATCTCAACTCTAATTTCCTATACATACATAAATATAAATCGTGGCTAACTACACACATACAGAATTAATAATAATATAAACATTCACTGGTACAGCCACTGGTCAGCAAACATACATATAGGTTCAACAACAGTGGTTCCGTCAGGTATACAACATGGCGGCGCAACCGGTCGTGTTTCGCCACGTGGTCACGCAAATTCGGATTAACAATTCACATCTATGCATGGCAAATTCTACAAACATAATTTCAACAATAATATAAATATATCACGATGAAACAGAAGTATGCTCATTTACCCGTTTGACAAAGTCAGGCCTCGTGGCTACTTGAGTGAATTCTAAAATTCTAAAGTCCTGTTTCCTGGTCTATGAGTGAAGATAGTTCTCTGCTCCGGTCTAGCTGTATAGACTTTGGTATCTTTCGTAGCACTGACTTAAGCTATGCTAGGTTTTGACCCAGTCAGAACCGGCTCTAACCGCTCTGCCTGCGTCTCATTGGTTAAAACTTTCAGATTCAAGGCACACAGTGCTGACATCACTAACTGCCTGCGTCAAGCTCGCAGTGTGTGTACCTCCTATACTGTAATCAGCTGCTGTGTAATACTCTAACTTTCTAAAGTTACAATGACTAAACAAGGCTAAATAGTAAATAGGCAGGGTAAAACTAGTCTGTCGTGACAAATCGGTGTTATATAGCGCTTTTTCCGGCTCAAGAGCTGCTTAAGGCGCTGGCTGATTCAGGGTGTAACTCAAGCCGCCCGAGGCGCCCACGTTCTGCCTTAGGGCTCATCAAATCTTTAAACAATCAACAAAGAATGCGCTCATCTTTGGGATATAGTATGTTAATCTTTGGAAAATTTGATCGGAAAAGTGTCTTCCCGTTATAAAGGAAAAGGGAACTGCATTGTCATAGGACATCAGTTTACGTCCGGCTCAACATGATTAGATAGTGTTTTGAAAACGTGAGTGGTCATTTGATAGGCTACAGTGTAGTGTTATTGGAGAAGAAGGAAATTTGCACTATCACAGGTTAAATATATATTTGCGGACGTTCCTACAGAAAGTGATCATCTTACCAATTATTTTAGATTACGGGACATGATTTTCAAACTGACTGATAAGCTAAGATATATGCCTATTTTGTCTTTTGTTCTGTATACGTCCGCCTCCGATCGTTCGTTCGTTCCGTAAATTGGTGTCCCCGACACCAAACCGTGTAGGATACGTGGATAAGAAGACATGATGAATAGTAGAATCAAATAGTAGTAGTACGCTCGCTGCGATAATCTGGATTTAGAAGCAGACGCGCAATAGGAGAAAAGTGAGTTTCTCGATGATGTGTTGGCCACAACCCATCAACCCAAGAATCTTGTGACAAGGCCGTGTACATAGCGAGGAGAGACAACCACGAAGAAGAGGTAGCGGCGCATAGCGCCTGCAGTTCGGAGGCGCCACTTTCCACAGCAGTTTTTGTGATGTCCAGTTGTAGTAAACGATAATGGACTGCCAGGAAAAGCACGGCGACAAGAACGTCGAGGCGCCTTCGGCGAAGGGCGACCGCTGCCCAATATGAAGAATAATTATGAAGGTGGAGTATCGTATCGGCATCTCCCGCTGGTCGCTGTCGCCGCTTCGACTTCGACTTCTGGACCCCTATATCTCAACAGCGGGCGGAGATGCAAGAAAGCGGCCAGTCCTCCATCTTCATCTCAGCAGCTAAAGCTCCTGTGACCCCTTGGGGTCATGAGCAATCTTGCCACTGTAGATTGTTCAAACCTATAAAGGGAAAAGTGAAAGCCACAGTTGAAAACCTGTCTTTCCTTTATAGGCAAGACAGATTCACTGCGGCAACAGTACCCCCGTTGGAGTGCCGGGGTTTTCAGTATAAATAGTATCCCCACTTTATGGAAATTTAGTGCTTTAAATTCCCACTGTCGCTGTCTTCCTCATTTACTCTTTCCTATTCCTGCTCTGTCCTTCACTCTGCTATACTATCTTCTTCTTCGCTAGATCAATGACCTACCTTTTTTCTTGAAAACTCTTCCTGGACAAGACTCCTTGTTTGTGTATTTGTCTGTTGGATCAGCTTGGGAGTGTTGGACGCTTTCTGCCGGGTGGTCACTAGGGCTTCCTATGATTGTACTATTTAGCACTATAGGCATTTTATATGTATGCGTTTTGTTGATGATTTATAATGATGTTTGTATTCTATTTTGTTTTTGTAACCGGGGGTTCGCGTAGTTGAGGTCAACCCTCAGCCGTCCCTCGCGTGGGATGTCTTTATTGTAAAGTGACTGGCCGGTGGAGTACATTCAATTTTCCCACTGGGGTTGTTTCAACAGATCTTTTATGCGGATCGGGGGTTGTCCGGTCCTGATTTGGCTCGGAAGAGTCCGCTGGACCTAAAGCAACAATAAATCAATCAATCAATCAATCAATCAAAGCTCCTGTGGGTCTGAACGTTTCCTAGAGCAAGTCTGCCATCAACCTGCTCAACTCGCTGCCACCGAGTGTGCTGTCGCCTCTGATTTCGCTGCGCAGACCCTATACTTGTGGTGGTGGTGGGGGAGGGAAGGGGAAGAGGTGGGGGGATTTACCGAGGTCACAATCTTTCGGTAAAAGCACAAAAGGAGATTTTACGGAGATTTGTGTATGCTTGGCATATAACAGAGTCGTATTTGCTAAGCTCGCGACCACAGGCGCCTGTGTTCGCTACCTCGCTTTACTTATACGGGAAGCAAGACTGGTCTTCACGAGGCCGTGTTGGCTTAGGTTTCGATTACGCACCTCGGGGATTTTTTAAACCGTTTAAAGGCAGGAAATTCCTGGCTCGAGTGCGTCAAGAGAAAGCCGTTTGTACAGTTTATTACAGTCAAAGGTCTCGGAGGCAGAATGCGTGTGACCCGTTTTCGGATTTTTGAGTTGTGAGATATATGACTCACAAGAAGTCGGCCCCCCTGTATAAATAGTATCCCAACTTTGTGGAAATTTACTGCATTAAATTCCCACTGTTTATCTTATTCTCAATTGTTCTTTCTCGCTCCTACTCTGTTTTATCAATCTACTATCTTCTTCGCTAGATCAGTCACCTATCTTTTTTCTTCAAAACTCTCCCAAAACTCCTCATTGGTGTATGGGGTCTGTTGGGTCAGCTTGGGGTTATTGGACGCTTTTCTGCCTAGTGGTCACTAGGGCTTTCTATGGTATTATTATTTAGCAATAAAGGCATTTATATGTATGTGTTTTGTAAATATTTTATAATGATGTTTATATTCTATTTTGTTTTTGTAAACATGGGTTCGATAAATTATAGTATAGCCTCCACGTCCCCTAAATGAGATGCCTTTATTGTAAAGTGACCGGCTGGTGGAGCGCCTTCAGTGTTGCCATCAGGGGTGAGTCTTCTTTCAAGCAATTGTGGTCCTGATTCTGCTCTTTGCAGTCCGCTTGACCACATAAACAGTGACTAACTAACTAACTAAAACGGAGTCGGACATCCTGTACCGTTACGCCTCAGCAGTTCCCAGTGACCGTTGTGGGTCTAGGTACAGGCACACACACTGTGATGATATTCTGGGAAGATACGTTTATCTTACTAGCGGGTAAGACTTATCGATAGAGGGGCGTTAGGCTACCACTATCGATCGTTCTTTTACCAGAATTCCAGAGCGGTGTGAGAGACAGATCACGGTGCTTGGTCACATAAAATTTATATTTGTTCTTGGGCTTTTTAGCATCATTTGGCTCAATTTGAGAAACACTGATTAGTACTACTAATCAAAAGACTAGATTGTTATGTCTCAAGAGAAGAAAACTAATAGCTACACAACAATACAAATAGAATGACACCAGTCGTATGTAGGTAATTTCTCGTTTTATATATTCAACACAACTTTTACATGTACTTCATTAAACAGGTAAATTAATAATTCTAAGAGTTCGATGTGCTGGGAAAGTTTGTCAGCAGGTCTTCTTCATCCTATGCTACGCAAGTCTACGATTTGAATGTTCGTAGTTTAATAAATGATCTAGTGGTCGTCTAGGTTTGCTCGAGGGTAGTGTAACAGCATAAATATTGACGACAAACATGTAGGAAATTAGCTTAGCGAAACAGAGATACCATCGAAACGAAACTGGACATTAATACAACAGTTAGCTAACAAGCAGCACACACATGGCAAATTAACTTCCTTGAAACAGGCACACCGCCGATAGCTACCGATACGATCAACAGACTTAGCGACCAAGAATGTTAAATAGCATACTTTAGTCAAAAACTAACCATAGCGTTGTCTTCGATTAAATAACTTACTGCACCATGAGACCCTAAGTAGCTCACTCCAGCCAAAAGTTACCAAGATGATGTCACCCGTATTGGGCAGACACCGCTTATCGTTATGGCATCTGTTCTTCACTCTATCCCTGATACTCCACTTGAAAAGTGATTATGCGTGCCCAGTGACAAGAGAGAAGGGGAGGAACTATTCAAATTAGAACCATAATTCTGTAGATGCGAGATTAACGAAAACGAGAGCTAAACACGATTGGTCAGAAGACTATTGGGAACTTTTGCATACCTTTGGGGACCAAATCTCAACTGATCAGTCGCAAAAGAACTGCTCAGCTGTGTGGGTCTACCAAAAAGAACAAACTGCAGTGTTCGTCTATCTCCATCTCATCAAGAGGGTGCTAGAGACGTAAAAGACGATTTCACGAAGCCCAGAGTCCACAAGTAAGATAACACTAATAGTTTTGATATGTGTATGTTTATTGTATATTGATTGCCATGTATAAATAATATGTTCTTGATATATAGTTACAGAAACAGATTATTGTTTCTGAGACAGTATGCATGTGGTTTGATGTACCTTAGCCTTAAGATTCGAATTGAATTGTGCATATGGGAACCCTGCAGGTGTCTGATGCTATGGACACTTTGCAGAGGGGACCGCACACTTATAGCTAACGAGAATACTGTAGCCAGAGCTCCGACTTTTACAGGTCGGGCCTGGGATCATCACGTTTGTGGAGACGAACGCCTGACCGTCGCTCCCGTGGAACCAAGGAGAACTACCACGATTCTACCTGACCACGTCCAAACCCCACAGCTTCAAGAGCGACCCGACTTAACTTAGCTAAGTCACCCACAAGAACTGAGTCATACCCTCGAGAAACTAGAACCTTTGAAACTTACGAACAGTGAAAATCGTAACCGCAGGTAGCAAATGACGAAAGGAACCTGTTAAGACATTTTCCCAGCACTTGTAACTATATTACTTATTAATTTACCGATTAATGCAGAAATGTTAAAGTTTGTGTTGAATATATAAAAAGTGAAATTACATACATACGACTGGTGTCATTCTATTTGTATTGTTGTGTAGTTATTAGTTTTCTTCTCTCGAGACATAATAATCTAGTCTTTTGATTAGTCATCACCGGTTCTCAAGTTGAGCCAAATGATACTAAAATTCCCGAGAACAAATATAAATTTTATGTGACCAAAGTACCGTGATCTGTCTCTCACACCACTTTAGGACTTCTGGTAAAAGAACGATCGATAGTGGTAGCGCATCGCCCATCTATCAATAAGTCTTACCCCCCCAGTAAGATAAACGTATCTTCCCCAGAATATCATCACATATGGGGGCTCGTCCGGGATAATAAATTTTTGTATCTATATCTTGAGTAACTAAAGATAATAACGAAGAGAAAACATTATCTCACTTAGGATTCGTAATAGTGGTCTAGTACAAAATCCGAGAGTTGACTCAGTTACATTGGGAAAAACTTTTTTCTTGATTTTTGAATTGCATGATTGTATTGATTGTTGTATGCACATGTATGTATTGATTGATGTAAGATAATTGTTCTTATGCATTGATTGAAAATTGTTGTGGATTGCTGGTAACATCTCACATAGGGATATTTTGATTGTACTTGTGTTAAACTAGATTGACTAAGAGTAGTTAGGTTATCTTGCTTTTGGACTCTGGAAATCTAGAAATCTATCATGGCCGACTTCATAAAAGAACGCCGAGAATTGAGAGAAGAGGGGATAGCACTAGGTCTGGCAGGGCAAGATTTAATCACGTATGTAACCTCAGAATGGGATAAATTGGAAAAAGCTAGAGCTGAGGAAAGAATCTGTGCAGAAAAAGCTAGAGCTGAGGAAAGAGACCATGCAGAAAAGTTAAAAGGCATGGAATTAGATATGACGGAACGACTAAAAAAGTTGGACATTGAAGCCAGGGAAAAAGAAAGGGACCAGTTGATAGCAGCTCGGGCAACTGACCCGAATATTAGCCTACTGTCAAACTTATCTGACAACCCTCCCCAACCTCCGTCCATCACTCCAGGCATGAATTTTTTTCTAAGTCCATTTGACGAGAAAGTTGATAGGATAGATGCATATCTTGATCGGTTTGAGCGCTTAGCACAGGAATTCGAACTTGACTATAACAAATGGAATATCAAATTAGCTCAAGGATTAAGAGGTACAGCCTATGACGTGTACGCGAAATTGCCCACAGGACAAAGTAACGATTACCCAGCGCTAAAGAAAGCACTCTTGATTTGGTTTGAGTTGACCTCCGAAACCTACCGGAAAAAATTGCGCAACTCGCGAAGAGAAAAAGGTGAAACTCATAGTCAGTTTGTAGACCGATTGGACACCTACTTACGCAAATGGTTAGCCTTATCCAACCTAGAAGAATCATTCGAAGATCTTGCTGAACTAATCCTTAGCGAACAGTTACGCGATGCAATGACGCCAGAAACTAGGATGTTCACCGCGGAACAAGGTGCCGAGAACTTAGCTGATCTAATCAAACTAGCGGACCGTTACACCACCGCGCATGAAAACGAAGCTAAACGCAAGGTAACAGATAAACCCAGCAGAGATGGAAACAACCAGAAACTCCACCCACAACAAACACAGCAGTCTAATCAGAATCAGCAGAATTCGGATAACAAGAAAACCCAAAACTCGGTGAAACCGCCCGGTCAAGGACAAAACCCCCGGAAATATTGTTCTAACTGCAAAAGAACTAACCATAACACCGTTGATTGCCGTAGAACAGCGAATCAAACGCACACAGTGGCTGTAAGTCAAACTAGTACCGTTGAACTGGAGACTTCAGATAAGTCCCGACCCCCAGTCAGTGAAAAAGTTGTAGTGAACGGGAAAACCGCGTCATGTCTATACGACACCGGATTATCGTACGATGCAATCGTCAGTCGAACTCTTGTAGCGGCTGATGACATCACCGACGAGACCGTCACTTTGCAAGGCCCTGATCGATCCATACCCGCCTCCACCTTACCAATCGCGATAGTCCATGTAGACTCCCGATATGTGTCAGGAAAAGTAAAAGCAGCAGTAATGGATGCACCTTTGTATGACATCATACTAGGGTGCAAATATGTGTATTTAGGGACTCCGATTGCGCCTCAAGTGCTTGCATCGGTCCAAACTAGAACACAGATCAGACAGGACGCTGCAGATAATCTCCCTGCTAATCCGGCACCAGCCGAGATGAGGGCAGATCAACTAGCTGACCCCACATTAGCTAAATGCTACAAAAAACTCCCTCAGGCGCATAACCCACCTAAGAAAGGAGAGTTCTTGAGAAAAACGGACTACTGTACAGACAAACAGACCACGACCACTCTCAATTAGTTGTCCCTGCCAAAAATAGACCACAGGTACTAGAGGTAGGACACGCCATTGCATTTAGCGGGCACATGGGCGTGAGTGCAACAATTCAGAGAATTACCGCTCACTATCATTGGCCGGGAATAACAGGAGACATTACGCGCTTTGTCCGCTCTTGTCCCCAGTGCCAGAAGGTAGACCAACCAGAGATAGGAGTCCCAGTAACGCTAGGCGAAACGCCCGTAACCGGTACCCCATCCCACAGAGTAGCAGTAGAGATCGTAGGCCCACTGCCGCTCACAGAAAAGCGCAAACACCTACGCGATGACGCAACATCCACAGATCATTTAATGGCTTTGTCAATAGCAGAAGAAGTCGAAGCAACAGAGGATCTAGCTATCGAGTATCCGCTGAAAAGCAGCGAGACGTACAGAGACGTAGCTATCAACCCAAAACTATCGACAGACAGACAAAGACAGATAATGGAGATAGTTGCACAACACCAAGCAGTGTTGACGGACATACCTGGACAGACACCGTTAGTTGAAGTGACAATGACCTTGACTGACACTACCCCTGTCCGAGTAAAACCGTACCCTATCCCTCTTGCCAAACAAACCGCTGTCAAGCAGGAGATAGCCACCCTATTAGAGGCTGGAATAATTTCCCCCTCAACCTCCCCATACAGCGCTGGAATAGTCCTATTACGCAAACCAAGCGGAGAACATCGCTTATGCATTGACTACCGCAGACTGAATGCCGTGACGGAATTCCAAGCTGAACCGCTACCAGACACAGCACAACTGTTCGCGAAATTGCATAACGCAAAATACTTTTCGCGAATAGACCTAAGCAAAGGGTACTATCAGATACCGGTGCCAGAGCACCTAAGACCGTATCTAGCCTTCAGTACAGCTGATGGCCACTATGAGTTCAATGTCTTACTGTTTGGACTGAACAACGCACCAAGCATTTTCTCACGCATGATGAAACAACTTCTCGCGCCCATTCAAGAAGAAGAACTCCATCACTTTATGGATGATATCTTAATCGCGACCCACACCTGGGATGACCATTTAAGACTTCTCTCTACCGTTCTTCAGCGACTTAGGGAAACCGGACTCACAGCCCGCCCGACAAAGTGCTTGCTAGGGTACGAAGAGATAGAATTTCTCGGTCACACACTCAGACACGGCAGTCTTCTTCCAGAAGACAAGAACATCGCGAAAATGAACAAGGCACCGCGCCCGATAAACAAAAAGGATGTGCAATCGTTTCTAGGCCTATGTGGCTACTACCAGAAATTCGTTGCCAACTTCAATTCCATCGCCGCGCCATTGTCTGATCTAACCAAGAAGAAAGCGCCCGAGAAAGTAGAATGGAATGCCGAGTGCGAAGATGCGTTCCAAACCCTGAAAGCTAGACTCACCTCACAACCCATCCTGAAGTTGCCCGATGCAACCCAACCATTCGTGTTGCGCACAGATGCGAGCAATCAAGGTTTAGGAGCAACCCTACTACAATCTGACCCCAATGACCCTACACTTCTCCTGCCAGTCGCTTATGCCAGCCGGAAATTAAACAAAGCGGAACACAATTACGCAACAGTAGAAAAAGAATGTTTGGCATTGGTCTGGGCCATCCAGAAATTCCAGATGTATTTGTATGGCGCTCATTTCAAGGTGCAGTGCGATCACCAACCCTTAACCTTCCTTGCGTCATCGCAGAAACTCAACGCCAGACTCATGCGTTGGTCACTCTTGCTACAGCCCTACTCATTTCATGTAGAATACATACCCGGAAAGAGTAACCACGGAGCTGACTACCTCAGCAGATACCCCGTGCCCACTGTAGACAAACCTAACCTTGCTTCCAACCCCTCACAGTTGCGGGTGGATGCACCCAGCTTTGTACCCCAGTGACCTCTTCCCCAGTACTCTATGTAAATAATGCATGTACATATTTGCGCCACCATTTCAGTACCAATTCTTACCTACGTGTAAGAATAGTTTTTTGGGGGCCTATGTAACAGCATAAATATTGACGACAAACATGTAGGAAATTAGCTTAGCGAAACAGAGATACCATCGAAACGAAACTGGACATTAATACAACAGTTAGCTAACAAGCAGCACACACATGGCAAATTAACTTCCTTGAAACAGGCACACCGCCGATAGCTACCGATACCATCAACAGACTTAGCGACCAAGAATGTTAAATAGCATACTTTAGTCAAAAACTAACCATAGCGTTGTCTTCGATTAAATAACTTACTGCACCATGAGACCCTAAGTAGCTCACTCCAGCCAAAAGTTACCAAGATGATGTCACCCGTATTGGGCAGACACCGCTTATCGTTATGGCATCTGTTCTTCACTCTATCCCTGATACTCCACTTGAAAAGTGATTATGCGTGCCCAGTGACAAGAGAGAAGGGGAGGAACTATTCAAATTAGAACCATAATTCTGTAGATGCGAGATTAACGAAAACGAGAGCTAAACACGATTGGTCAGAAGACTATTGGGAACTTTTGCATACCTTTGGGGACCAAATCTCAACTGATCAGTCGCAAAAGAACTGCTCAGCTGTGTGGGTCTACCAAAAGGAACAAACTGCAGTGTTCGTCTATCTCCATCTCATCAAGAGGGTGCTAGAGACGTAAAAGACGATTTCACGAAGCCCAGAGTCCACAAGTAAGATAACACTAATAGTTTTGATATGTGTATGTTTATTGTATATTGATTGCCATGTATAAATAATATGTTCTTGATATATAGTTACAGAAACAGATTATTGTTTCTGAGACAGTATGCATGTGGTTTGATGTACCTTAGCCTTAAGATTCGAATTGAATTGTGCATATGGGAACCCTGCAGGTGTCTGATGCTATGGACACTTTGCAGAGGGGACCGCACACTTATAGCTAACGAGAATACTGTAGCCAGAGCTCCGACTTTTACAGGTCGGGCCTGGGATCATCACGTTTGTGGAGACGAACGCCTGACCGTCGCTCCCGTGGAACCAAGGAGAACTACCACGATTCTACCTGACCACGTCCAAACCCCACAGCTTCAAGAGCGACCCGACTTAACTTAGCTAAGTCAACCACAAGAACTGAGTCATACCCTCGAGAAACTAGAACCTTTGAAACTTACGAACAGTGAAAATCGTAACCGCAGGTAGCAAATGACGAAAGAAACCTGTTAAGACATTTTCCCAGCACTTGGAACTATATTACTTATTAATTTACCGATTAATGCAGAAATGTTAAAGTTTGTGTTGAATATATAAAAAGTGAAATTACATACATACGACTGGTGTCATTCTATTTGTATTGTTGTGTAGTTATTAGTTTTCTTCTCTCGAGACATAATAATCTAGTCTTTTGATTAGTCATCACCGGTTCTCAAGTTGAGCCAAATGATACTAAAATTCCCGAGAACAAATATAAATTTTATGTGACCAAAGTACCGTGATCTGTCTCTCACACCACTTTAGGACTTCTGGTAAAAGAACGATCGATAGTGGTAGCGCATCGCCCATCTATCAATAAGTCTTACCCCCCAGTAAGATAAACGTATCTTCCCCAGAATATCATCACATATGGGGGCTCGTCCGGGATAATAAATTTTTGTATCTATATCTTGAGTAACTAAAGATAATAACGAAGAGAAAACATTATCTCACTTAGGATTCGTAATAGTGGTCTAGTACAAAATCCGAGAGTTGACTCAGTTACATTGGGAAAAACTTTTTTCTTGATTTTTGAATTGCATGATTGTATTGATTGTTGTATGCACATGTATGTATTGATTGATGTAAGATAATTGTTCTTATGCATTGATTGAAAATTGTTGTGGATTGCTGGTAACATCTCACATAGGGATATTTTGATTGTACTTGTGTTAAACTAGATTGACTAAGAGTAGTTAGGTTATCTTGCTTTTGGACTCTGGAAATCTAGAAATCTATCATGGCCGACTTCATAAAAGTACGCCGAGAATTGAGAGAAGAGGGGATAGCACTAGGTCTGGCAGGGCAAGATTTAATCACGTATGTAACCTCAGAATGGGATAAATTGGAAAAAGCTAGAGCTGAGGAAAGAATCTGTGCAGAAAAAAGCTAGAGCTGAGGAAAGAGACCATGCAGAAAAGTTAAAAGGCATGGAATTAGATATGACGGAACGACTAAAAAAGTTGGACATTGAAGCCAGGGAAAAAGAAAGGGACCAGTTGATAGCAGCTCGGGCAACTGACCCGAATATTAGCCTACTGTCAAACCTATCTGACAACCCTCCCCAACCTCCGTCCATCACTCCAGGCATGAATTTTTTTCTAAGTCCATTTGACGAGAAAGTTGATAGGATAGATGCATATCTTGATCGGTTTGAGCGCTTAGCACAGGAATTCGAACTTGACTATAACAAATGGAATATCAAATTAGCTCAAGGATTAAGAGGTACAGCCTATGACGTGTACGCGAAATTGCCCACAGGACAAAGTAACGATTACCCAGCGCTAAAGAAAGCACTCTTGATTTGGTTCGAGTTGACCTCCGAAACCTACCGGAAAAAATTGCGCAACTCGCGAAGAGAAAAAGGTGAAACTCATAGTCAGTTTGTAGACCGATTGGACACCTACTTACGCAAATGGTTAGCCTTATCCAACCTAGAAGAATCATTCGAAGATCTTGCTGAACTAATCCTTAGCGAACAGTTACGCGATGCAATGACGCCAGAAACTAGGATGTTTACCGCGGAACAAGGTGCCGAGAACTTAGCTGATCTAATCAAACTAGCGGACCGTTACACCACCGCGCATGAAAACGAAGCTAAACGCAAGGTAACAGATAAACCCAGCAGAGATGGAAACAACCAGAAACTCCACCCACAACAAACACAGCAGTCTAATCAGAATCAGCAGAATTCGGATAACAAGAAAACCCAAAACTCGGTGAAACCGCCCGGTCAAGGACAAAACCCCCGGAAATATTGTTCTAACTGCAAAGAACTAACCATAACACCGTTGATTGCCGTAGAACAGCGAATCAAACGCACACAGTGGCTGTAAGTCAAACTAGTACCGTTGAACTGGAGACTTCAGATAAGTCCCGACCCCCAGTCAGTGAAAAAGTTGTAGTGAACGGAAAACCGCGTCATGTCTATACGACACCGGATTATCGTACGATGCAATCGTCAGTCGAACTCTTGTAGCGGCTGATGACATCACCGACGAGACCGTCACTTTGCAAGGCCCTGATCGATCCATACCCGCCTCCACCTTACCAATCGCGATAGTCCATGTAGACTCCCGATATGTGTCAGGAAAAGTAAAAGCGGCAGTAATGGATGCACCTTTGTATGACATCATACTAGGGTGCAAATATGTGTATTTAGGGACTCCGATTGCGCCTCAAGTGCTTGCATCGGTCCAAACTAGAACACAGATCAGACAGGACGCTGCAGATAATCTCCCTGCTAATCCGGCACCAGCCGAGATGAGGGCAGATCAACTAGCTGACCCCACATTAGCTAAATGCTACAAAAAACTCCCTCAGGCGCATAACCCACCTAAGAAAGGAGAGTTCTTGAGAAAAACGGACTACTGTACAGACAAACAGACCACGACCACTCTCAATTAGTTGTCCCTGCCAAAAATAGACCACAGGTACTAGAGGTAGGACACGCCATTGCATTTAGCGGGCACATGGGCGTGAGTGCAACAATTCAGAGAATTACCGCTCACTATCATTGGCCGGGAATAACAGGAGACATTACGCGCTTTGTCCGCTCTTGTCCCCAGTGCCAGAAGGTAGACCAACCAGAGATAGGAGTCCCAGTAACGCTAGGCGAAACGCCCGTAACCGGTACCCCATCCCACAGAGTAGCAGTAGAGATCGTAGGCCCACTGCCGCTCACAGAAAAGCGCAAACACCTACGCGATGACGCAACATCCACAGATCATTTAATGGCTTTGTCAATAGCAGAAGAAGTCGAAGCAACAGAGGATCTAGCTATCGAGTATCCGCTGAAAAGCAGCGAGACGTACAGAGACGTAGCTATCAACCCAAAACTATCGACAGACAGACAAAGACAGATAATGGAGATAGTTGCACAACACCAAGCAGTGTTGACGGACATACCTGGACAGACACCGTTAGTTGAAGTGACAATGACCTTGACTGACACTACCCCTGTCCGAGTAAAACCGTACCCTACCCCTCTTGCCAAACAAACCGCTGTCAAGCAGGAGATAGCCACCCTATTAGAGGCTGGAATAATTTCCCCCTCAACCTCCCCATACAGCGCTGGAATAGTCCTATTACGCAAACCAAGCGGAGAACATCGCTTATGCATTGACTACCGCAGACTGAATGCCGTGACGGAATTCCAAGCTGAACCGCTACCAGACACAGCACAACTGTTCGCGAAATTGCATAACGCAAAATACTTTTCGCGAATAGACCTAAGCAAAGGGTACTATCAGATACCGGTGCCAGAGCACCTAAGACCGTATCTAGCCTTCAGTACAGCTGATGGCCACTATGAGTTCAATGTCTTACCGTTTGGACTGAACAACGCACCAAGCATTTTCTCACGCATGATGAAACAACTTCTCGCGCCCATTCAAGAAGAAGAACTCCATCACTTTATGGATGATATCTTAATCGCGACCCACACCTGGGATGACCATTTAAGACTTCTCTCTACCGTTCTTCAGCGACTTAGGGAAACCGGACTCACAGCCCGCCCGACAAAGTGCTTGCTAGGGTACGAAGAGATAGAATTTCTCGGTCACACACACTCAGACACGGCAGTCTTCTTCCAGAAGACAAGAACATCGCGAAAATGAACAAGGCACCGCGCCCGATAAACAAAAAGGATGTGCAATCGTTTCTAGGCCTATGTGGCTACTACCAGAAATTCGTTGCCAACTTCAATTCCATCGCCGCGCCATTGTCTGATCTAACCAAGAAGAAAGCGCCCGAGAAAGTAGAATGGAATGCCGAGTGCGAAGATGCGTTCCAAACCCTGAAAGCTAGACTCACCTCACAACCCATCCTGAAGTTGCCCGATGCAACCCAACCATTCGTGTTGCGCACAGATGCGAGCAATCAAGGTTTAGGAGCAACCCTACTACAATCTGACCCCAATGACCCTACACTTCTCCTGCCAGTCGCTTATGCCAGCCGGAAATTAAACAAAGCGGAACACAATTACGCAACAGTAGAAAAAGAATGTTTGGCATTGGTCTGGGCCATCCAGAAATTCCAGATGTATTTGTATGGCGCTCATTTCAAGGTGCAGTGCGATCACCAACCCTTAACCTTCCTTGCGTCATCGCAGAAACTCAACGCCAGACTCATGCGTTGGTCACTCTTGCTACAGCCCTACTCATTTCATGTAGAATACATACCCGGAAAGAGTAACCACGGAGCTGACTACCTCAGCAGATACCCCGTGCCCACTGTAGACAAACCTAACCTTGCTTCCAACCCCTCACAGTTGCGGGTGGATGCACCCAGCTTTGTACCCCAGTGACCTCTTCCCCAGTACTCTATGTAAATAATGCATGTACATATTTGCGCCACCATTTCAGTACCAATTCTTACCTACGTGTAAGAATAGTTTTTGGGGGGCCTATGTAACAGCATAAATATTGACGACAAACATGTAGGAAATTAGCTTAGCGAAACAGAGATACCATCGAAACGAAACTGGACATTAATACAACAGTTAGCTAACAAGCAGCACACACATGGCAAATTAACTTCCTTGAAACAGGCACACCGCCGATAGCTACCGATACCATCAACAGACTTAGCGACCAAGAATGTTAAATAGCATACTTTAGTCAAAAACTAACCATAGCGTTGTCTTCGATTAAATAACTTACTGCACCATGAGACCCTAAGTAGCTCACTCCAGCCAAAAGTTACCAAGATGATGTCACCCGTATTGGGCAGACACCGCTTATCGTTATGGCATCTGTTCTTCACTCTATCCCTGATACTCCACTTGAAAAGTGATTATGCGTGCCCAGTGACAAGAGAGAAGGGGAGGAACTATTCAAATTAGAACCATAATTCTGTAGATGCGAGATTAACGAAAACGAGAGCTAACACGATTGGTCAGAAGACTATTGGGAATTTTTGCATACCTTTGGGGACCAAATCTCAACTGATCAGTCGCAAAAGAACTGCTCAGCTGTGTGGGTCTACCAAAAGGAACAAACTGCAGTGTTCGTCTATCTCCATCTCATCAAGAGGGTGCTAGAGACGTAAAAGACGATTTCACGAAGCCCAGAGTCCACAAGTAAGATAACACTAATAGTTTTGATATGTGTATGTTTATTGTATATTGATTGCCATGTATAAATAATATGTTCTTGATATATAGTTACAGAAACAGATTATTGTTTCTGAGACAGTATGCATGTGGTTTGATGTACCTTAGCCTTAAGATTCCAATTGAATTGTGCATATGGGAACCCTGCAGGTGTCTGATGCTATGGACACTTTGCAGAGGGGACCGCACACTTATAGCTAACGAGAATACTGTAGCCAGAGCTCCGACTTTTACAGGTCGGGCCTGGGATCATCACGTTTGTGGAGACGAACGCCTGACCGTCGCTCCCGTGGAACCAAGGAGAACTACCACGATTCTACCTGACCACGTCCAAACCCCACAGCTTCAAGAGCGACCCGACTTAACTTAGCTAAGTCAACCACAAGAACTGAGTCATACCCTCGAGAAACTAGAACCTTTGAAACTTACGAACAGTGAAAATCGTAACCGCAGGTAGCAAATGACGAAAGAAACCTGTTAAGACATTTTCCCAGCACTTGGAACTATATTACTTATTAATTTACCGATTAATGCAGAAATGCTCTTGAAGCTGTGGGGTTTGTGTTGAATATATAAAAAGTGAAATTACATACATACGACTGGTGTCATTCTATTTGTATTGTTTTGTAGTTATTAGTTTTCTTCTCTCGAGACATAATAATCTAGTCTTTTGATTAGTCATCACCGGTTCTCAAGTTGAGCCAAATGATACTAAAATTCCCGAGAACAAATATAAATTTTATGTGACCAAAGTACCGTGATCTGTCTCTCACACCACTTTAGGACTTCTGGTAAAAGAACGATCGATAGTGGTAGCGCATCGCCCATCTATCAATAAGTCTTACCCCCTAGTACGATAAACGTATCTTCCCCAGAATATCATCACAGGTAGAACTCAGTTTGCATTTGTGAGCGACTTAGCTGTATCGCGTCGGCGTACGCTGAAGTCCGTCTGAGGGGTCTTGATTCTCAGGTTAATCGGTGAGTCGGGTGAGTCTTGTAGCTACGAGGTTCGGACGTGGAGAGGTAGAATCTTGGTTGTTCTCCTTCTGTACCACGGGAGCAAGCGTCATGCGTTTGTCTCCACAAACCGTCCCAGAGCTGACCTGTAAAAGTCGGAGCTCTGGCTACAACATTCTCGTCAGATATAAGTGTGAGGTCTCCTCTGCAAAGTGTCCATAGCATCAGACACCTGCAAGGTTCCCATATGCACACTTCGATCCGAATCTTAAGGCTAAGATACATCAATCCACATGCAGACTGTCTCAGAAACATATATAGCATGAACATTTTATTAATACCTGGCAATCAATACAATATAAACATATCAAAACTACTGGCGTTCTTACTTCTAGACTCTGGGATCAGTGAAACCGTCTTTTAGTCTCTAGCACTCTCTTGATGAGGTGTAGATAGGCGGACACTGCAGTTTGTTCCTTGGTTTGACCCTCGCAGCTTCGTAGTTCGTATTCGACTGACTAGCTAAGATTTTGGGGCTCAAGGATACTATGCAGGGGTTCCCCGGTCTTCTGACCAATCGTTTAACTCTTGTTTTAGTTAATCTTGCATATATGGGATTATTCGTTTTCATTTGAATATTTTTCCTTATAATAATAATAATACAGGATGCTATACGCGCCTTTCCCCAAATCATTCAGGCTCAAAGCGCGGCGATCTATACCAACATACACGCTCACCTGTCTCATCCACCCTCACACACACCAAATACACATCCATCACTCAAACAGGTGGTGTAAAGGCAGGGAGATCGCTATTAGAAGACGGAAAGAAAATCGAATTTTTATTTTTGAAATTTTTATATTGACTGCGTCCTGTACCATTATTGAAGGGAGGGAGGAAACCGGAGTGCCCGGAGAAAACCCTCGGTGACCTCAATAGTCTCGTACCTAAGTCACATACGTTCGCCCCTTGCGGGAATCGAACCCGCGACCTTCGGCATAGGAAACCGGCGACTTCACTTATCCACTGCGCCACGAGGCCACCCCTTCACCTGCCCTATTTATCAGACACGTATAATTATCCTTGAATTGGAGTGTCAGAGGTAGAATGTAGGATAGATTCAATAGAGAAATGGGTCTCGGGAGCTACTTAGTGCTGTAGGGGACCCTGGTCAGTTTGGCTAAAGTTAAGCTAACTAGTCTTGGTTCGCCAAGTCTGCGTGATTGTATCTGGAGTGTCTGGCTGAAGAGCTGTCTGAAGGAAGTTAATTTAACATGTGTGTGCTTCTCTTTAGATAACTTGTGAATTAACGTCAAGTTTTATTCGATGATATCTATTTTGCGCTAAGCTAATTTACTACATTTTGTCGTCAATATTTCTGCTGTTATACACACCAAAACGGGCCTCGATTAATCTGAGGACAGAGCCTGAGGAATGTTTTATATGTGACAGTTGACCGTGGCAGAAAAACGGAAAAACAGGATTTTTTAAACCGTGAGTGACATGGCCAGACCTCCAGATTCCTTCTTTTCCTCTTCTTCGCCTGTCCTCTGCTTCTTCTTTTTCGTCGTCGTCTTCGTCGTCATCATCATCATCGTCCTCCTCCTCCTCCTCATCCTCCTCATCCTCCTCCTCCTCCTCATTATCATCATCATCATCATCATCATCACTACGACCATCTTTCTTTTTCATCATTGTCACCATCATTATCTTCTTCTTCTTTAAACTCCTTGCAAACCGCAAACAATATCAATCGCGCGCGCGTTTTTTGCGGGTGCGTGTGTGTGCGTGTGTGTATGTGTTTGAATGCGTGTGTTTTGTCTGTGTTTATCACGAGGCAAACTGCAAGCTTCGGATGAACATGCTTGCGATTTTGTTTGTTTATCCTACCATGTGGAGGTTCCTAATTCTGCTGTTAAATTTTAATTTTGTTCTCCTCCTCACCCTTCTCCTCCATCTCGTCCTCATCCTTCTTCTTTTTTCCCCTCCTCCTCCCCCCTTATCCCCCTCTTCATCAATCATCATAAAACATTATATGCACAAAAATCCTTTAATGCATAATTATGTCAGTTATACATCTTAACACATCGCTTTCATTTTCTTCACATGACAGCACAGTTTCTAGTTTGGGTTCAAGGTTGTGGCCGACAGAACGAAACAAATAGTTCCGATATAGCGACTTCATGACAAAGGACTTTATGACAAAGGACTTTCTACACTTAAAGGGATCCACTTTCACCACGCCCACTCAACAGATCCTTTAAATATTCACAGTGAGTGTTGCCTTACTGAAAATAAAAAATGTACAACACGATGATTAACGTGCTTTATCTCCTAATATTATATCATATTGTTTCAATACTTATCATTGATAATGTACGCGTGTGTGTATATGCGTGCGAGCAAGTTTGGTTTTGCGCTTGAAAAAAAAATATTATTATTATTATTATTATTATTATTATTATTATTATTATTATTATTATTATTATTGTATTATTATATTTTTTAAACATATTCTTTCGAAAGTATAAATTCCGTAGTTTCTATTAATAGCAGCCGCTGGACACCTTTCTTACGCTAAAAATAACATCTAGCAAAGCCGGTAAGTGGCAAAACTTTTTTTTTTAAAAATAAAAATGTCCCTCACTAAAAGTTTTTTTGTGTCATGTTGGTAATTATAGGCTTCCTACTTCCCAGACACCAAAGACGAACCCTTGACGCCGTGTGGTTCATTCAGACGTTGGGTCAAAGGCCACAGGATTATGGTATTGGTGCACTGTTAAACAGGGGGAATCACTCACTTGTGGAATAGAAAAGGAAAATTCAAATTTATTATTATTATTATTATTATTATTATTATTATTATTATTATTATTATTATTATTTTAACAAAAGACGCGTTTGTACTGTCGGCGATAATTATTGCGCTTCTTTCCTTCAAAATTGTGCCTTTCTGTTTGTTACTATGGCAATAACCTTTTTAAATGCTGGGTTCAAGGTCATGGCTGACAGGATAGGAAGTCGGTCTAATGTTCTTATATTGTGTGTACTTATACACAAAAGACTCCATTATATCCGTTTCAGTGTACTTATTTGGCCTTTTCTGCAAGTCTGTTTTTCTGCAAGTTTGTATTCTGGGTTCAAGGTCAACAAGGCAGAAAAACAGTGTTCTTATATAGTGGACTTATTCACAAAAGACTTGCTTATATCAGTCTTAGTGTACTTCTTTTGTATTTTCTACAACCGTATTTTACCCCCTAATATGGCAACACTGTCTCTGGTCAAAGTTACTTACTTAATGCCCGTCACCCCTGCCAGGGCATGGACCGTCAACAACAGCTCTCCAGAGTTCTCTGTCCTGTGCAACCCAGGACAACGTTTTCTCTTTCTTCTGTTGCCGAGGTTTCTGTGGCATAATATTTTTTACGAGGTGGGGGTGCTAACCCCACGCCCAACCCTCCTCCTTTTGCAGCCGCGCTTGGGACCGTCCTTGGCGGAGTTCTGATCAAAGTTAACAGGTGGCAAAAAGGATATAATTTTCTTATATAGCGCATTTATTCACAAAAGAGTCACACTTGCAAAATTATGTCAAGGGTAATGTGCTTTTTTCCTTCAAAAACATTACTCCTCCTGCTCCATTTTCTTTCACACACCCCTCTTCCCCATCCCCCCAAACCTCCTCTCTTCCCTTCTTCCGCCTTACTATGGTTTCTATGCTGGGTTCAAGGTTAAGGTTGACAAGGGGGATCACAAAGGTCAGGAATGCGACACAGTGCTAATTTATTTGTCTAGCTGGATAACGTTTCCTTTTATTTATTTTATTTAATCGTTCTTTTATAGCGCTATTTTTTGCTCAAGAGCTGCTCAAGGCGCTGGTCGATATAGGACTTGACTCAAGCTTTAGCTTTATACATAGATAGATCTTGGTTTTTTTAAACATGTAGAAAAAATATAGGTATCTGCCTAAATAGAATGATACTATATGCCTGTTTATCTTTTTAAAAACAATATCAAATGAGTATTGGGTAATTTCAGGACCGCGTGTGTTGTTACTTCCCTTGAAAGAAAGAAAGTCGATCCATTCATCTGAGAAGGTGAGTCCATTTACCTTAGAAGGTGAGTCAATTTATCTGAGTATGATACGTGTGTTTTATTTCTAGAGTTTTCCTTGACTGATCATATCAAAACAAGTCTATACAAATAAAATACTTTTTTTTAAAAAAAAAACGTTGTTAAATTACACTGTGTTTACACAAGTTATTTCTGCTCAAAATAGCATCAAAATAAATCTATAAAGATACAGGGGAAATTTGTTGTATCCTATTCTATCCTATCATATCTTATCCCGTAACTCGGAGGTCGTTGGGGCACCACAGATGTTCGTTTAACCAGCGTACTCCATCTTTCTCTGTCCTCATCAACCCTGATGGCTTCGCTCAGTGTCAAGCTAGTCCATTGTCGAATGTCCTCCCACCTCTTTTTCGGTCTCCATCTTCTTCTATCTCCTTGCACTGTGCCTTGCAGGATGGTCTTTGCAAGGCCTGATGATTTGGTGCCGTGGCCATACCATCGGAGTTTCAGTTTCTTCACCACTGTGAGCAGGTCATCGTGTTGTCCAATGGCTTGTGTGATGGTCTGTCGGACTTCGTCGTTGGTGATGTACTGGGTATAGGAAATGCCCAGAAGTCTTCTGTAGCACCTCATCTCCATGCTTTGTATTCTTCGAATTTGCTGTATGATTGTATTAAAACGGTATGAAATTACACCTTGCGCGTACAACATTATTCCTGCCCAAAATATCAAAACAGTATGAAATTACATATGTTTGTACGTTTCGATAACTTCTAATTAAGTTCTTAGATATATATAGTCGCTCTTATAAAGCGCTTTTCCATCTCAAAAGAT
>CM072525.1:21485991-21870991 GCA_036898135.1 Oncomelania hupensis
CTAGGCGCCTTTCCAAGAAGGCGGGGCAGCGAGGGTTTGCAGCGGAGTGTTCTCCATAGCAATTAGCGCACTTGAGGCGAATGGCTCTGCAGTGTGCTCCAGTGTGGCCACTTGTTCCACAGGAGGAGCAGGCAGGTTTTTTGGCTTTGCAATCTTTTTTGGAGTGGCCAAATTTCTGGCAATTAAAGCAGCGGAATACCGGGGCAATAAAGGGAGTGACATCAAAGTTCATGCTGTTCAGCCTGACCAGGGAAGGCAAGGTCAGGGCCTCAAAGGTGATTCTAACTTTTTTTGAGGGAATATTATTTGCCAGGAGAAGGCGTCGGAAGGAACGAACCTTGCAAGGGTGAACCTTTCCATCAGCATCGACGGAGCCGTTGAATACTCTGGCAATCCCTTCCTCGGAGACTCCCTCAGGGACGCCATGAATCACGCCGTCAACCACAGGGGTCGGTATGGTGCAGTCGATGTCGACCTGCCCAAGTTTGGTTAATTCGAAGAGTTTTTTCTGTTGAAGTGGACTTTTGCAGTCAACCAAAAAGCCATCGCCGTAGGGGCGGATGACATCAACGTCACTGACTGCATTCTTTATGAGGTCAGTGATTTTCCATTTAAGTGCTTTCAGTTTGACTCTGGAAGTGTCACCGGTTTGTTTGATTATGACCGGATGTTTACACAGACCATAATTGGGGACTGGTGTGTGTGTTGGTGTTTTGTTTCTTTGTCGTTTAGGTCTAGGGCGTCTGCGATTTACGCTCGACCAGTCTGTGTCTGGGCGCTCTGGAGGGTCCAGCGCTGGAGCGTCAGTAGGGATAGGAAGACAGTCGTCTTCGTGTTGGTGAGTTTCGTCACCTTCAGGCCAGTCATTGTCGCCATCAACAGACGGGGAGGATCCCGTCCGGGTAGGCGAGCCTGGCGCCACTCCGTCTCCAATCTCAGGAGAGGAGGTGTCAGATAAGTGCTCTCGAAGGCGCTTACGACCTGGAGTGGTCGTAGTCGCCAAGTCAGGGGTCTCTGTTTCCGTAACAACAGGGAACGTGGGAAGTTCAAGGTTACGTCGTACAGGAGGGTTTTGGTCACCAGAAGGACCGGCCACCTCCATCATGTTCTTAGCCATGGGAGAGTCCTTGCGCTGGCCACCCAGGCCGCGTGACCGTTTGGAGGCGCTGGGAGCGCCTTTGCTCTTAAGTTCGGGCGAGATGGCCCTGTCACTCATCGGCGAGGATTCAGATGAGGAGGAAGCAGACATTTAAAGAGGGTCAACAGCACACACGCACACACACACACACACAAAAAAAAAAAAGGGTGCCTTGCCAAATTCTTCTTAAGGGAGAAGGTTACTTGTCAAAAAGGACAATATGAATTTAAAATATCTAAAAGATCTATAAATGGGATTGGGTGATCGGGGCTATTGGAAAATCGCGTCTGGAGATCGCGATGACCAGTATGGTCCCGTCAGACCTTGATAAAAAAGTGGAAAAACCACATTTAAAATGAGTTAGATCATATTTGAGATCAAATTTGCGTTAAAAAACAGGGCCACAATACCCGGTGCCTATAAGAAGGCTGTAAATCAGCAAGTTGATAAGGCCGGTAGCAGTGCCAGCCGCTGAGGTGTGCACGGAATTATCCGTATGGACTGTGCCCCGGTTGACGACAGTGCGAAGCAACTGGTGGCTATTTGGAATCTTGGCGCTGCTCCAAGGGGTGGTGTGTTATCCCCAGACAACAGCAGTGCCAGGCAGGTAGGTTGCGCAGGGCAATCCCGTGAAGAGGCAAAACAGAGGCAGAGCTTCCAACAGGGTGGTGTCAGTCGAGAGCCTCCTGGTATGATGAGTCCAGCTCAAAAACAAGCCCTGTTTTTGGCTAAGTCCAATCTGGAGAAGCGAAGCAAGGGAATCAGATGTGGAGAGAGGCAAGACCCACACAACCTTCCTTGACCCTTTCAGAAGAGCGAAAATGTTATGATATGAGGAGAACACAGAGCTCGCTGATTGTATTTATGAATCTCGGCACAGCTCACCCGTCATATCTAGGACAGTGCACAGTCAGGACGTTTAAAAGGCCGCAATTCTAAGGTTTTGTTTACTGTTGGCCAAAACGGGTTTACCCTAAAGTTCGCATTGTTATTCCATTGAACATTGATAAAGTGGGCTTTCGTGGCTCAAAGCAACCGCTACGGTTGTCGGTTCTGTCATGGAGTTATTTCCCCCCTTTTAACTGTACAGCGTGTGACTTTTAACCTCATTCTGAGTGAACCACAAGACTTGCAGTGTGCATCTTTGGTATCTGAGGTAGGTTACGGGAGGGTGTATTTTATCAACCTAAAACTAAAAACCATACGAGCAATTGTTTTTACGGGTTTTTGCCTCTTACCGGCTTTGGTAGACTACCTGCTATATTTAGCTCCAGGATGTGATGATGTCTTTCAGTGCCAAACCAGTCCAACTTCGAATGTTGACCTCTTTTTCTGTCTCCCTCTTCTTCTGCCTCCTTGCACTGTGCCTTGCAGGATGGTCTTTGCAAGGCCTGATGATCTGGTGACGTGGCCATACCATCAGAGTTTCCGTTTTTCACCACTGTGAGCATGTCATCGTGTTGTCCAATGGCTTGTGTGATGGTCTGTCGGACTTCGTCGTTGGTGATGGATTGGGTGTATGAAATGCCAAGAAGTCTTATGTAGCACCTCATGTCCATGCTTTATATTCTTCGTTATAGGTCTGCTGTGAGGGTCCATGTTTCGCAAGCATATAGGAAGATGGAGATGACAAGAAAGCGCAGCAGCCTTACCTTGGAGTATACTGATGGTCCTGTCTTTCCAAACGGGCTTCAACCCTGTCAGGGTAGCAGTTGTTTGTACAATCCTGGAGAGGACTTCCTGTCGGGCCCCACTGTCTGATACAATGACTCCTAAATATTTAAAGTTATGCACCGTGACTGGCTTTGGACTTTGATGTCCATGTTGGTGCCATTGGGTTGTTGGTCATCATTTTGGTCTTCTCTGCACTTATTTCCATTCTAAAGGCTCTGGAGGTGGTGTCAAGCCTCTGTACCAGCTGTTCAAGCTCTTGTCCTTCTCCAGCCAATCCATCAATGTCATTCGCAAAACGGAGGTTGGAGATTGCTCTATCCCCTATGCCGATGCCCTTGCCAAATTAAATAGCACTTGGGAAGAATTGAACTTCTGAAAATGTTTGTTTAATCGTGTCACGTGGGGTTTAGGTGTTACTGGGCTCTGCACGATGGAATGCTGTAACCCTCACGCTTTATTTGATGGGAACTGCTAGTTAGTCACCCTGTGAATTACTTTAATAAATTTATTTGTTTAGCTCGGTCTGTGTTAAGGCTGGGGTACAGAGATAGATAGAAAATGGTAAAAGATCACTGTCACACTAGCTTTCACACGGCTATGAATCATATGTAGTCCAGCCACTTGATAACAGTTAAAATCACACATTTATTCCTTCTACTCTATACAAGATTTTCGATGTACTAATCTACCTTAAAATGTCATAAGTCAATGCAAATAATTCGATCGCTGATAGTCTATGCAGCTGTTATGTCTTCATCCGGCACTGGCTTCTAGATTTCATGAAGATTGGACTACTGTGGTCCGTTTTACTACAGTTCTGAAGAGTGGACTACTGTGGTCCTTTTGCTATCAGTTTGGGTGCACTTCTTCCGTGTCACTTAACTGCAGTGTGGTGTGTTTGAAGCCCTTCGTTGAGGTAGCTTCTGGTACATGCGGTGTCGTCGTGTAGTTTGGTCCCTTGCCACGCTGTGGGGTCTTGCAGGGGGTTTTCCAGGGTTGCTCCCTCAGTCTTGTGCTGTAGGGGCTAAATAGCCAACTTGGTTTTCCTGTGGAGTTGGGCGCACGGGATAGCTCGCCTGCTCGTCTGTAATATAAGAGACGAAATTCTGCACAACCCTGAATAATCGGTTTGTGCAGAGCGTCTCACTGAAAGCCAAAGTAGCCCTCAGTGATAGCTCCACATCTCTATACATAAGCGACGAACATTCTGCTACATCCGTGGTCCACTGGAATCTCAACTCTAATTTCCTATACATACATAAATATAAATCGTGGCTAACTACACACATACAGAATTAATAATAATATAAACATTCACTGGTACAGCCACTGGTCAGCAAACATACATATAGGTTCAACAACAGTGGTTCCGTCAGGTATACAACATGGCGGCGCAACCGGTCGTGTTTCGCCACGTGGTCACGCAAATTCGGATTAACAATTCACATCTATGCATGGCAAATTCTACAAACATAATTTCAACAATAATATAAATATATCACGATGAAACAGAAGTATGCTCATTTACCCGTTTGACAAAGTCAGGCCTCGTGGCTACTTGAGTGAATTCTAAAATTCTAAAGTCCTGTTTCCTGGTCTATGAGTGAAGATAGTTCTCTGCTCCGGTCTAGCTGTATAGACTTTGGTATCTTTCGTAGCACTGACTTAAGCTATGCTAGGTTTTGACCCAGTCAGAACCGGCTCTAACCGCTCTGCCTGCGTCTCATTGGTTAAAACTTTCAGATTCAAGGCACACAGTGCTGACATCACTAACTGCCTGCGTCAAGCTCGCAGTGTGTGTACCTCCTATACTGTAATCAGCTGCTGTGTAATACTCTAACTTTCTAAAGTTACAATGACTAAACAAGGCTAAATAGTAAATAGGCAGGGTAAAACTAGTCTGTCGTGACAAATCGGTGTTATATAGCGCTTTTTCCGGCTCAAGAGCTGCTTAAGGCGCTGGCTGATTCAGGGTGTAACTCAAGCCGCCCGAGGCGCCCACGTTCTGCCTTAGGGCTCATCAAATCTTTAAACAATCAACAAAGAATGCGCTCATCTTTGGGATATAGTATGTTAATCTTTGGAAAATTTGATCGGAAAAGTGTCTTCCCGTTATAAAGGAAAAGGGAACTGCATTGTCATAGGACATCAGTTTACGTCCGGCTCAACATGATTAGATAGTGTTTTGAAAACGTGAGTGGTCATTTGATAGGCTACAGTGTAGTGTTATTGGAGAAGAAGGAAATTTGCACTATCACAGGTTAAATATATATTTGCGGACGTTCCTACAGAAAGTGATCATCTTACCAATTATTTTAGATTACGGGACATGATTTTCAAACTGACTGATAAGCTAAGATATATGCCTATTTTGTCTTTTGTTCTGTATACGTCCGCCTCCGATCGTTCGTTCGTTCCGTAAATTGGTGTCCCCGACACCAAACCGTGTAGGATACGTGGATAAGAAGACATGATGAATAGTAGAATCAAATAGTAGTAGTACGCTCGCTGCGATAATCTGGATTTAGAAGCAGACGCGCAATAGGAGAAAAGTGAGTTTCTCGATGATGTGTTGGCCACAACCCATCAACCCAAGAATCTTGTGACAAGGCCGTGTACATAGCGAGGAGAGACAACCACGAAGAAGAGGTAGCGGCGCATAGCGCCTGCAGTTCGGAGGCGCCACTTTCCACAGCAGTTTTTGTGATGTCCAGTTGTAGTAAACGATAATGGACTGCCAGGGAAAAGCACGGCGACAAGAACGTCGAGGCGCCTTCGGCGAAGGGCGACCGCTGCCCAATATGAAGAATAATTATGAAGGTGGAGTATCGTATCGGCATCTCCCGCTGGTCGCTGTCGCCGCTTCGACTTCGACTTCTGGACCCCTATATCTCAACAGCGGGCGGAGATGCAAGAAAGCGGCCAGTCCTCCATCTTCATCTCAGCAGCTAAAGCTCCTGTGACCCCTTGGGGTCATGAGCAATCTTGCCACTGTAGATTGTTCAAACCTATAAAGGGAAAAGTGAAAGCCACAGTTGAAAACCTGTCTTTCCTTTATAGGCAAGACAGATTCACTGCGGCAACAGTACCCCCGTTGGAGTGCCGGGGGTTTTCAGTATAAATAGTATCCCCACTTTATGGAAATTTAGTGCTTTAAATTCCCACTGTCGCTGTCTTCCTCATTTACTCTTTCCTATTCCTGCTCTGTCCTTCACTCTGCTATACTATCTTCTTCTTCGCTAGATCAATGACCTACCTTTTTTCTTGAAAACTCTTCCTGGACAAGACTCCTTGTTTGTGTATTTGTCTGTTGGATCAGCTTGGGAGTGTTGGACGCTTTCTGCCGGGTGGTCACTAGGGCTTCCTATGATTGTACTATTTAGCACTATAGGCATTTTATATGTATGCGTTTTGTTGATGATTTATAATGATGTTTGTATTCTATTTTGTTTTTGTAACCGGGGGTTCGCGTAGTTGAGGTCAACCCTCAGCCGTCCCTCGCGTGGGATGTCTTTATTGTAAAGTGACTGGCCGGTGGAGTACATTCAATTTTCCCACTGGGGTTGTTTCAACAGATCTTTTATGCGGATCGGGGGTTGTCCGGTCCTGATTTGGCTCGGAAGAGTCCGCTGGACCTAAAGCAACAATAAATCAATCAATCAATCAATCAATCAAAGCTCCTGTGGGTCTGAACGTTTCCTAGAGCAAGTCTGCCATCAACCTGCTCAACTCGCTGCCACCGAGTGTGCTGTCGCCTCTGATTTCGCTGCGCAGACCCTATACTTGTGGTGGTGGTGGTGGGAGGGAAGGGGAAGAGGTGGGGGGATTTACCGAGGTCACAATCTTTCGGTAAAAGCACAAAAGGAGATTTTACGGAGATTTGTGTATGCTTGGCATATAACAGAGTCGTATTTGCTAAGCTCGCGACCACAGGCGCCTGTGTTCGCTACCTCGCTTTACTTATACGGGAAGCAAGACTGGTCTTCACGAGGCCGTGTTGGCTTAGGTTTCGATTACGCACCTCGGGGATTTTTTAAACCGTTTAAAGGCAGGAAATTCCTGGCTCGAGTGCGTCAAGAGAAAGCCGTTTGTACAGTTTATTACAGTCAAAGGTCTCGGAGGCAGAATGCGTGTGACCCGTTTTCGGATTTTTGAGTTGTGAGATATATGACTCACAAGAAGTCGGCCCCCCTGTATAAATAGTATCCCAACTTTGTGGAAATTTACTGCATTAAATTCCCACTGTTTATCTTATTCTCAATTGTTCTTTCTCGCTCCTACTCTGTTTTATCAATCTACTATCTTCTTCGCTAGATCAGTCACCTATCTTTTTTTTCTTCAAAACTCTCCCAAAACTCCTCATTGGTGTATGGGGTCTGTTGGGTCAGCTTGGGGTTATTGGACGCTTTCTGCCTAGTGGTCACTAGGGCTTTCTATGGTATTATTATTTAGCAATAAAGGCATTTATATGTATGTGTTTTGTAAATATTTTATAATGATGTTTATATTCTATTTTGTTTTTGTAAACATGGGTTCGATAAATTATAGTATAGCCTCCACGTCCCCTAAATGAGATGCCTTTATTGTAAAGTGACCGGCTGGTGGAGCGCCTTCAGTGTTGCCATCAGGGGTGAGTCTTCTTTCAAGCAATTGTGGTCCTGATTCTGCTCTTTGCAGTCCGCTTGACCACATAAACAGTGACTAACTAACTAACTAAAACGGAGTCGGACATCCTGTACCGTTACGCCTCAGCAGTTCCCAGTGACCGTTGTGGGTCTAGGTACAGGCACACACACTGTGATGATATTCTGGGGAAGATACGTTTATCTTACTAGCGGGTAAGACTTATCGATAGAGGGGCGTTAGGCTACCACTATCGATCGTTCTTTTACCAGAATTCCAGAGCGGTGTGAGAGACAGATCACGGTGCTTGGTCACATAAAATTTATATTTGTTCTTGGGCTTTTTAGCATCATTTGGCTCAATTTGAGAAACACTGATTAGTACTACTAATCAAAAGACTAGATTGTTATGTCTCAAGAGAAGAAAACTAATAGCTACACAACAATACAAATAGAATGACACCAGTCGTATGTAGGTAATTTCTCGTTTTATATATTCAACACAACTTTTACATGTACTTCATTAAACAGGTAAATTAATAATTCTAAGAGTTCGATGTGCTGGGAAAGTTTGTCAGCAGGTCTTCTTCATCCTATGCTACGCAAGTCTACGATTTGAATGTTCGTAGTTTAATAAATGATCTAGTGGTCGTCTAGGTTTGCTCGAGGGTAGTGTAACAGCATAAATATTGACGACAAACATGTAGGAAATTAGCTTAGCGAAACAGAGATACCATCGAAACGAAACTGGACATTAATACAACAGTTAGCTAACAAGCAGCACACACATGGCAAATTAACTTCCTTGAAACAGGCACACCGCCGATAGCTACCGATACGATCAACAGACTTAGCGACCAAGAATGTTAAATAGCATACTTTAGTCAAAAACTAACCATAGCGTTGTCTTCGATTAAATAACTTACTGCACCATGAGACCCTAAGTAGCTCACTCCAGCCAAAAGTTACCAAGATGATGTCACCCGTATTGGGCAGACACCGCTTATCGTTATGGCATCTGTTCTTCACTCTATCCCTGATACTCCACTTGAAAAGTGATTATGCGTGCCCAGTGACAAGAGAGAAGGGGAGGAACTATTCAAATTAGAACCATAATTCTGTAGATGCGAGATTAACGAAAACGAGAGCTAAACACGATTGGTCAGAAGACTATTGGGAACTTTTGCATACCTTTGGGGACCAAATCTCAACTGATCAGTCGCAAAAGAACTGCTCAGCTGTGTGGGTCTACCAAAAAGAACAAACTGCAGTGTTCGTCTATCTCCATCTCATCAAGAGGGTGCTAGAGACGTAAAAGACGATTTCACGAAGCCCAGAGTCCACAAGTAAGATAACACTAATAGTTTTGATATGTGTATGTTTATTGTATATTGATTGCCATGTATAAATAATATGTTCTTGATATATAGTTACAGAAACAGATTATTGTTTCTGAGACAGTATGCATGTGGTTTGATGTACCTTAGCCTTAAGATTCGAATTGAATTGTGCATATGGGAACCCTGCAGGTGTCTGATGCTATGGACACTTTGCAGAGGGGACCGCACACTTATAGCTAACGAGAATACTGTAGCCAGAGCTCCGACTTTTACAGGTCGGGCCTGGGATCATCACGTTTGTGGAGACGAACGCCTGACCGTCGCTCCCGTGGAACCAAGGAGAACTACCACGATTCTACCTGACCACGTCCAAACCCCACAGCTTCAAGAGCGACCCGACTTAACTTAGCTAAGTCACCCACAAGAACTGAGTCATACCCTCGAGAAACTAGAACCTTTGAAACTTACGAACAGTGAAAATCGTAACCGCAGGTAGCAAATGACGAAAGGAACCTGTTAAGACATTTTCCCAGCACTTGTAACTATATTACTTATTAATTTACCGATTAATGCAGAAATGTTAAAGTTTGTGTTGAATATATAAAAAGTGAAATTACATACATACGACTGGTGTCATTCTATTTGTATTGTTGTGTAGTTATTAGTTTTCTTCTCTCGAGACATAATAATCTAGTCTTTTGATTAGTCATCACCGGTTCTCAAGTTGAGCCAAATGATACTAAAATTCCCGAGAACAAATATAAATTTTATGTGACCAAAGTACCGTGATCTGTCTCTCACACCACTTTAGGACTTCTGGTAAAAGAACGATCGATAGTGGTAGCGCATCGCCCATCTATCAATAAGTCTTACCCCCCAGTAAGATAAACGTATCTTCCCCAGAATATCATCACATATGGGGGCTCGTCCGGGATAATAAATTTTTGTATCTATATCTTGAGTAACTAAAGATAATAACGAAGAGAAAACATTATCTCACTTAGGATTCGTAATAGTGGTCTAGTACAAAATCCGAGAGTTGACTCAGTTACATTGGGAAAAACTTTTTTCTTGATTTTTGAATTGCATGATTGTATTGATTGTTGTATGCACATGTATGTATTGATTGATGTAAGATAATTGTTTCTTATGCATTGATTGAAAATTGTTGTGGATTGCTGGTAACATCTCACATAGGGATATTTTGATTGTACTTGTGTTAAACTAGATTGACTAAGAGTAGTTAGGTTATCTTGCTTTTGGACTCTGGAAATCTAGAAATCTATCATGGCCGACTTCATAAAAGAACGCCGAGAATTGAGAGAAGAGGGGATAGCACTAGGTCTGGCAGGGCAAGATTTAATCACGTATGTAACCTCAGAATGGGATAAATTGGAAAAAGCTAGAGCTGAGGAAAGAATCTGTGCAGAAAAAGCTAGAGCTGAGGAAAGAGACCATGCAGAAAAGTTAAAAGGCATGGAATTAGATATGACGGAACGACTAAAAAAGTTGGACATTGAAGCCAGGGAAAAAGAAAGGGACCAGTTGATAGCAGCTCGGGCAACTGACCCGAATATTAGCCTACTGTCAAACTTATCTGACAACCCTCCCCAACCTCCGTCCATCACTCCAGGCATGAATTTTTTTCTAAGTCCATTTGACGAGAAAGTTGATAGGATAGATGCATATCTTGATCGGTTTGAGCGCTTAGCACAGGAATTCGAACTTGACTATAACAAATGGAATATCAAATTAGCTCAAGGATTAAGAGGTACAGCCTATGACGTGTACGCGAAATTGCCCACAGGACAAAGTAACGATTACCCAGCGCTAAAGAAAGCACTCTTGATTTGGTTTGAGTTGACCTCCGAAACCTACCGGAAAAAATTGCGCAACTCGCGAAGAGAAAAAGGTGAAACTCATAGTCAGTTTGTAGACCGATTGGACACCTACTTACGCAAATGGTTAGCCTTATCCAACCTAGAAGAATCATTCGAAGATCTTGCTGAACTAATCCTTAGCGAACAGTTACGCGATGCAATGACGCCAGAAACTAGGATGTTCACCGCGGAACAAGGTGCCGAGAACTTAGCTGATCTAATCAAACTAGCGGACCGTTACACCACCGCGCATGAAAACGAAGCTAAACGCAAGGTAACAGATAAACCCAGCAGAGATGGAAACAACCAGAAACTCCACCCACAACAAACACAGCAGTCTAATCAGAATCAGCAGAATTCGGATAACAAGAAAACCCAAAACTCGGTGAAACCGCCCGGTCAAGGACAAAACCCCCGGAAATATTGTTCTAACTGCAAAAGAACTAACCATAACACCGTTGATTGCCGTAGAACAGCGAATCAAACGCACACAGTGGCTGTAAGTCAAACTAGTACCGTTGAACTGGAGACTTCAGATAAGTCCCGACCCCCAGTCAGTGAAAAAGTTGTAGTGAACGGGAAAACCGCGTCATGTCTATACGACACCGGATTATCGTACGATGCAATCGTCAGTCGAACTCTTGTAGCGGCTGATGACATCACCGACGAGACCGTCACTTTGCAAGGCCCTGATCGATCCATACCCGCCTCCACCTTACCAATCGCGATAGTCCATGTAGACTCCCGATATGTGTCAGGAAAAGTAAAAGCAGCAGTAATGGATGCACCTTTGTATGACATCATACTAGGGTGCAAATATGTGTATTTAGGGACTCCGATTGCGCCTCAAGTGCTTGCATCGGTCCAAACTAGAACACAGATCAGACAGGACGCTGCAGATAATCTCCCTGCTAATCCGGCACCAGCCGAGATGAGGGCAGATCAACTAGCTGACCCCACATTAGCTAAATGCTACAAAAAACTCCCTCAGGCGCATAACCCACCTAAGAAAGGAGAGTTCTTGAGAAAAACGGACTACTGTACAGACAAACAGACCACGACCACTCTCAATTAGTTGTCCCTGCCAAAAATAGACCACAGGTACTAGAGGTAGGACACGCCATTGCATTTAGCGGGCACATGGGCGTGAGTGCAACAATTCAGAGAATTACCGCTCACTATCATTGGCCGGGAATAACAGGAGACATTACGCGCTTTGTCCGCTCTTGTCCCCAGTGCCAGAAGGTAGACCAACCAGAGATAGGAGTCCCAGTAACGCTAGGCGAAACGCCCGTAACCGGTACCCCATCCCACAGAGTAGCAGTAGAGATCGTAGGCCCACTGCCGCTCACAGAAAAGCGCAAACACCTACGCGATGACGCAACATCCACAGATCATTTAATGGCTTTGTCAATAGCAGAAGAAGTCGAAGCAACAGAGGATCTAGCTATCGAGTATCCGCTGAAAAGCAGCGAGACGTACAGAGACGTAGCTATCAACCCAAAACTATCGACAGACAGACAAAGACAGATAATGGAGATAGTTGCACAACACCAAGCAGTGTTGACGGACATACCTGGACAGACACCGTTAGTTGAAGTGACAATGACCTTGACTGACACTACCCCTGTCCGAGTAAAACCGTACCCTATCCCTCTTGCCAAACAAACCGCTGTCAAGCAGGAGATAGCCACCCTATTAGAGGCTGGAATAATTTCCCCCTCAACCTCCCCATACAGCGCTGGAATAGTCCTATTACGCAAACCAAGCGGAGAACATCGCTTATGCATTGACTACCGCAGACTGAATGCCGTGACGGAATTCCAAGCTGAACCGCTACCAGACACAGCACAACTGTTCGCGAAATTGCATAACGCAAAATACTTTTCGCGAATAGACCTAAGCAAAGGGTACTATCAGATACCGGTGCCAGAGCACCTAAGACCGTATCTAGCCTTCAGTACAGCTGATGGCCACTATGAGTTCAATGTCTTACTGTTTGGACTGAACAACGCACCAAGCATTTTCTCACGCATGATGAAACAACTTCTCGCGCCCATTCAAGAAGAAGAACTCCATCACTTTATGGATGATATCTTAATCGCGACCCACACCTGGGATGACCATTTAAGACTTCTCTCTACCGTTCTTCAGCGACTTAGGGAAACCGGACTCACAGCCCGCCCGACAAAGTGCTTGCTAGGGTACGAAGAGATAGAATTTCTCGGTCACACACTCAGACACGGCAGTCTTCTTCCAGAAGACAAGAACATCGCGAAAATGAACAAGGCACCGCGCCCGATAAACAAAAAGGATGTGCAATCGTTTCTAGGCCTATGTGGCTACTACCAGAAATTCGTTGCCAACTTCAATTCCATCGCCGCGCCATTGTCTGATCTAACCAAGAAGAAAGCGCCCGAGAAAGTAGAATGGAATGCCGAGTGCGAAGATGCGTTCCAAACCCTGAAAGCTAGACTCACCTCACAACCCATCCTGAAGTTGCCCGATGCAACCCAACCATTCGTGTTGCGCACAGATGCGAGCAATCAAGGTTTAGGAGCAACCCTACTACAATCTGACCCCAATGACCCTACACTTCTCCTGCCAGTCGCTTATGCCAGCCGGAAATTAAACAAAGCGGAACACAATTACGCAACAGTAGAAAAAGAATGTTTGGCATTGGTCTGGGCCATCCAGAAATTCCAGATGTATTTGTATGGCGCTCATTTCAAGGTGCAGTGCGATCACCAACCCTTAACCTTCCTTGCGTCATCGCAGAAACTCAACGCCAGACTCATGCGTTGGTCACTCTTGCTACAGCCCTACTCATTTCATGTAGAATACATACCCGGAAAGAGTAACCACGGAGCTGACTACCTCAGCAGATACCCCGTGCCCACTGTAGACAAACCTAACCTTGCTTCCAACCCCTCACAGTTGCGGGTGGATGCACCCAGCTTTGTACCCCAGTGACCTCTTCCCCAGTACTCTATGTAAATAATGCATGTACATATTTGCGCCACCATTTCAGTACCAATTCTTACCTACGTGTAAGAATAGTTTTTTGGGGGCCTATGTAACAGCATAAATATTGACGACAAACATGTAGGAAATTAGCTTAGCGAAACAGAGATACCATCGAAACGAAACTGGACATTAATACAACAGTTAGCTAACAAGCAGCACACACATGGCAAATTAACTTCCTTGAAACAGGCACACCGCCGATAGCTACCGATACCATCAACAGACTTAGCGACCAAGAATGTTAAATAGCATACTTTAGTCAAAAACTAACCATAGCGTTGTCTTCGATTAAATAACTTACTGCACCATGAGACCCTAAGTAGCTCACTCCAGCCAAAAGTTACCAAGATGATGTCACCCGTATTGGGCAGACACCGCTTATCGTTATGGCATCTGTTCTTCACTCTATCCCTGATACTCCACTTGAAAAGTGATTATGCGTGCCCAGTGACAAGAGAGAAGGGGAGGAACTATTCAAATTAGAACCATAATTCTGTAGATGCGAGATTAACGAAAACGAGAGCTAAACACGATTGGTCAGAAGACTATTGGGAACTTTTGCATACCTTTGGGGACCAAATCTCAACTGATCAGTCGCAAAAGAACTGCTCAGCTGTGTGGGTCTACCAAAAGGAACAAACTGCAGTGTTCGTCTATCTCCATCTCATCAAGAGGGTGCTAGAGACGTAAAAGACGATTTCACGAAGCCCAGAGTCCACAAGTAAGATAACACTAATAGTTTTGATATGTGTATGTTTATTGTATATTGATTGCCATGTATAAATAATATGTTCTTGATATATAGTTACAGAAACAGATTATTGTTTCTGAGACAGTATGCATGTGGTTTGATGTACCTTAGCCTTAAGATTCGAATTGAATTGTGCATATGGGAACCCTGCAGGTGTCTGATGCTATGGACACTTTGCAGAGGGGACCGCACACTTATAGCTAACGAGAATACTGTAGCCAGAGCTCCGACTTTTACAGGTCGGGCCTGGGATCATCACGTTTGTGGAGACGAACGCCTGACCGTCGCTCCCGTGGAACCAAGGAGAACTACCACGATTCTACCTGACCACGTCCAAACCCCACAGCTTCAAGAGCGACCCGACTTAACTTAGCTAAGTCAACCACAAGAACTGAGTCATACCCTCGAGAAACTAGAACCTTTGAAACTTACGAACAGTGAAAATCGTAACCGCAGGTAGCAAATGACGAAAGAAACCTGTTAAGACATTTTCCCAGCACTTGGAACTATATTACTTATTAATTTACCGATTAATGCAGAAATGTTAAAGTTTGTGTTGAATATATAAAAAAGTGAAATTACATACATACGACTGGTGTCATTCTATTTGTATTGTTGTGTAGTTATTAGTTTTCTTCTCTCGAGACATAATAATCTAGTCTTTTGATTAGTCATCACCGGTTCTCAAGTTGAGCCAAATGATACTAAAATTCCCGAGAACAAATATAAATTTTATGTGACCAAAGTACCGTGATCTGTCTCTCACACCACTTTAGGACTTCTGGTAAAAGAACGATCGATAGTGGTAGCGCATCGCCCATCTATCAATAAGTCTTACCCCCCAGTAAGATAAACGTATCTTCCCCAGAATATCATCACATATGGGGGCTCGTCCGGGATAATAAATTTTTGTATCTATATCTTGAGTAACTAAAGATAATAACGAAGAGAAAACATTATCTCACTTAGGATTCGTAATAGTGGTCTAGTACAAAATCCGAGAGTTGACTCAGTTACATTGGGAAAAACTTTTTTCTTGATTTTTGAATTGCATGATTGTATTGATTGTTGTATGCACATGTATGTATTGATTGATGTAAGATAATTGTTCTTATGCATTGATTGAAAATTGTTGTGGATTGCTGGTAACATCTCACATAGGGATATTTTGATTGTACTTGTGTTAAACTAGATTGACTAAGAGTAGTTAGGTTATCTTGCTTTTGGACTCTGGAAATCTAGAAATCTATCATGGCCGACTTCATAAAAGTACGCCGAGAATTGAGAGAAGAGGGGATAGCACTAGGTCTGGCAGGGCAAGATTTAATCACGTATGTAACCTCAGAATGGGATAAATTGGAAAAAGCTAGAGCTGAGGAAAGAATCTGTGCAGAAAAAGCTAGAGCTGAGGAAAGAGACCATGCAGAAAAGTTTAAAAGGCATGGAATTAGATATGACGGAACGACTAAAAAAGTTGGACATTGAAGCCAGGGAAAAAGAAAGGGACCAGTTGATAGCAGCTCGGGCAACTGACCCGAATATTAGCCTACTGTCAAACCTATCTGACAACCCTCCCCAACCTCCGTCCATCACTCCAGGCATGAATTTTTTTCTAAGTCCATTTGACGAGAAAGTTGATAGGATAGATGCATATCTTGATCGGTTTGAGCGCTTAGCACAGGAATTCGAACTTGACTATAACAAATGGAATATCAAATTAGCTCAAGGATTAAGAGGTACAGCCTATGACGTGTACGCGAAATTGCCCACAGGACAAAGTAACGATTACCCAGCGCTAAAGAAAGCACTCTTGATTTGGTTCGAGTTGACCTCCGAAACCTACCGGAAAAAATTGCGCAACTCGCGAAGAGAAAAAGGTGAAACTCATAGTCAGTTTGTAGACCGATTGGACACCTACTTACGCAAATGGTTAGCCTTATCCAACCTAGAAGAATCATTCGAAGATCTTGCTGAACTAATCCTTAGCGAACAGTTACGCGATGCAATGACGCCAGAAACTAGGATGTTTACCGCGGAACAAGGTGCCGAGAACTTAGCTGATCTAATCAAACTAGCGGACCGTTACACCACCGCGCATGAAAAACGAAGCTAAACGCAAGGTAACAGATAAACCCAGCAGAGATGGAAACAACCAGAAACTCCACCCACAACAAACACAGCAGTCTAATCAGAATCAGCAGAATTCGGATAACAAGAAAACCCAAAACTCGGTGAAACCGCCCGGTCAAGGACAAAACCCCCGGAAATATTGTTCTAACTGCAAAAGAACTAACCATAACACCGTTGATTGCCGTAGAACAGCGAATCAAACGCACACAGTGGCTGTAAGTCAAACTAGTACCGTTGAACTGGAGACTTCAGATAAGTCCCGACCCCCAGTCAGTGAAAAAGTTGTAGTGAACGGAAAACCGCGTCATGTCTATACGACACCGGATTATCGTACGATGCAATCGTCAGTCGAACTCTTGTAGCGGCTGATGACATCACCGACGAGACCGTCACTTTGCAAGGCCCTGATCGATCCATACCCGCCTCCACCTTACCAATCGCGATAGTCCATGTAGACTCCCGATATGTGTCAGGAAAAGTAAAAGCGGCAGTAATGGATGCACCTTTGTATGACATCATACTAGGGTGCAAAATATGTGTATTTAGGGACTCCGATTGCGCCTCAAGTGCTTGCATCGGTCCAAACTAGAACACAGATCAGACAGGACGCTGCAGATAATCTCCCTGCTAATCCGGCACCAGCCGAGATGAGGGCAGATCAACTAGCTGACCCCACATTAGCTAAATGCTACAAAAAACTCCCTCAGGCGCATAACCCACCTAAGAAAGGAGAGTTCTTGAGAAAAACGGACTACTGTACAGACAAACAGACCACGACCACTCTCAATTAGTTGTCCCTGCCAAAAATAGACCACAGGTACTAGAGGTAGGACACGCCATTGCATTTAGCGGGCACATGGGCGTGAGTGCAACAATTCAGAGAATTACCGCTCACTATCATTGGCCGGGAATAACAGGAGACATTACGCGCTTTGTCCGCTCTTGTCCCCAGTGCCAGAAGGTAGACCAACCAGAGATAGGAGTCCCAGTAACGCTAGGCGAAACGCCCGTAACCGGTACCCCATCCCACAGAGTAGCAGTAGAGATCGTAGGCCCACTGCCGCTCACAGAAAAGCGCAAACACCTACGCGATGACGCAACATCCACAGATCATTTAATGGCTTTGTCAATAGCAGAAGAAGTCGAAGCAACAGAGGATCTAGCTATCGAGTATCCGCTGAAAAGCAGCGAGACGTACAGAGACGTAGCTATCAACCCAAAACTATCGACAGACAGACAAAGACAGATAATGGAGATAGTTGCACAACACCAAGCAGTGTTGACGGACATACCTGGACAGACACCGTTAGTTGAAGTGACAATGACCTTGACTGACACTACCCCTGTCCGAGTAAAACCGTACCCTACCCCTCTTGCCAAACAAACCGCTGTCAAGCAGGAGATAGCCACCCTATTAGAGGCTGGAATAATTTCCCCCTCAACCTCCCATACAGCGCTGGAATAGTCCTATTACGCAAACCAAGCGGAGAACATCGCTTATGCATTGACTACCGCAGACTGAATGCCGTGACGGAATTCCAAGCTGAACCGCTACCAGACACAGCACAACTGTTCGCGAAATTGCATAACGCAAAATACTTTTCGCGAATAGACCTAAGCAAAGGGTACTATCAGATACCGGTGCCAGAGCACCTAAGACCGTATCTAGCCTTCAGTACAGCTGATGGCCACTATGAGTTCAATGTCTTACCGTTTGGACTGAACAACGCACCAAGCATTTTCTCACGCATGATGAAACAACTTCTCGCGCCCATTCAAGAAGAAGAACTCCATCACTTTATGGATGATATCTTAATCGCGACCCACACCTGGGATGACCATTTAAGACTTCTCTCTACCGTTCTTCAGCGACTTAGGGAAACCGGACTCACAGCCCGCCCGACAAAGTGCTTGCTAGGGTACGAAGAGATAGAATTTCTCGGTCACACACTCAGACACGGCAGTCTTCTTCCAGAAGACAAGAACATCGCGAAAATGAACAAGGCACCGCGCCCGATAAACAAAAAGGATGTGCAATCGTTTCTAGGCCTATGTGGCTACTACCAGAAATTCGTTGCCAACTTCAATTCCATCGCCGCGCCATTGTCTGATCTAACCAAGAAGAAAGCGCCCGAGAAAGTAGAATGGAATGCCGAGTGCGAAGATGCGTTCCAAACCCTGAAAGCTAGACTCACCTCACAACCCATCCTGAAGTTGCCCGATGCAACCCAACCATTCGTGTTGCGCACAGATGCGAGCAATCAAGGTTTAGGAGCAACCCTACTACAATCTGACCCCAATGACCCTACACTTCTCCTGCCAGTCGCTTATGCCAGCCGGAAATTAAACAAAGCGGAACACAATTACGCAACAGTAGAAAAAGAATGTTTGGCATTGGTCTGGGCCATCCAGAAATTCCAGATGTATTTGTATGGCGCTCATTTCAAGGTGCAGTGCGATCACCAACCCTTAACCTTCCTTGCGTCATCGCAGAAACTCAACGCCAGACTCATGCGTTGGTCACTCTTGCTACAGCCCTACTCATTTCATGTAGAATACATACCCGGAAAGAGTAACCACGGAGCTGACTACCTCAGCAGATACCCCGTGCCCACTGTAGACAAACCTAACCTTGCTTCCAACCCCTCACAGTTGCGGGTGGATGCACCCAGCTTTGTACCCCAGTGACCTCTTCCCCAGTACTCTATGTAAATAATGCATGTACATATTTGCGCCACCATTTCAGTACCAATTCTTACCTACGTGTAAGAATAGTTTTTGGGGGGCCTATGTAACAGCATAAATATTGACGACAAACATGTAGGAAATTAGCTTAGCGAAACAGAGATACCATCGAAACGAAACTGGACATTAATACAACAGTTAGCTAACAAGCAGCACACACATGGCAAATTAACTTCCTTGAAACAGGCACACCGCCGATAGCTACCGATACCATCAACAGACTTAGCGACCAAGAATGTTAAATAGCATACTTTAGTCAAAAACTAACCATAGCGTTGTCTTCGATTAAATAACTTACTGCACCATGAGACCCTAAGTAGCTCACTCCAGCCAAAAGTTACCAAGATGATGTCACCCGTATTGGGCAGACACCGCTTATCGTTATGGCATCTGTTCTTCACTCTATCCCTGATACTCCACTTGAAAAGTGATTATGCGTGCCCAGTGACAAGAGAGAAGGGGAGGAACTATTCAAATTAGAACCATAATTCTGTAGATGCGAGATTAACGAAAACGAGAGCTAAACACGATTGGTCAGAAGACTATTGGGAATTTTTGCATACCTTTGGGGACCAAATCTCAACTGATCAGTCGCAAAAGAACTGCTCAGCTGTGTGGGTCTACCAAAAGGAACAAACTGCAGTGTTCGTCTATCTCCATCTCATCAAGAGGGTGCTAGAGACGTAAAAGACGATTTTCACGAAGCCCAGAGTCCACAAGTAAGATAACACTAATAGTTTTGATATGTGTATGTTTATTGTATATTGATTGCCATGTATAAATAATATGTTCTTGATATATAGTTACAGAAACAGATTATTGTTTCTGAGACAGTATGCTGTGGTTTGATGTACCTTAGCCTTAAGATTCCAATTGAAATTGTGCATATGGGAACCCTGCAGGTGTCTGATGCTATGGACACTTTGCAGAGGGGACCGCACACTTATAGCTAACGAGAATACTGTAGCCAGAGCTCCGACTTTTACAGGTCGGGCCTGGGATCATCACGTTTGTGGAGACGAACGCCTGACCGTCGCTCCCGTGGAACCAAGGAGAACTACCACGATTCTACCTGACCACGTCCAAACCCACAGCTTCAAGAGCGACCCGACTTAACTTAGCTAAGTCAACCACAAGAACTGAGTCATACCCTCGAGAAACTAGAACCTTTGAAACTTACGAACAGTGAAAATCGTAACCGCAGGTAGCAAATGACGAAAGAAACCTGTTAAGACATTTTCCCAGCACTTGGAACTATAATACTTATTAATTTACCGATTAATGCAGAAATGCTCTTGAAGCTGTGGGGTTTGTGTTGAATATATAAAAAGTGAAATTACATACATACGACTGGTGTCATTCTATTTGTATTGTTTTGTAGTTATTAGTTTTCTTCTCTCGAGACATAATAATCTAGTCTTTTGATTAGTCATCACCGGTTCTCAAGTTGAGCCAAATGATACTAAAATTCCCGAGAACAAATATAAATTTTATGTGACCAAAGTACCGTGATCTGTCTCTCACACCACTTTAGGACTTCTGGTAAAAGAACGATCGATAGTGGTAGCGCATCGCCCATCTATCAATAAGTCTTACCCCCTAGTACGATAAACGTATCTTCCCCAGAATATCATCACAGGTAGAACTCAGTTTGCATTTGTGAGCGACTTAGCTGTATCGCGTCGGCGTACGCTGAAGTCCGTCTGAGGGGTCTTGATTCTCAGGTTAATCGGTGAGTCGGGTGAGTCTTGTAGCTACGAGGTTCGGACGTGGAGAGGTAGAATCTTGGTTGTTCTCCTTCTGTACCACGGGAGCAAGCGTCATGCGTTTGTCTCCACAAACCGTCCCAGAGCTGACCTGTAAAAGTCGGAGCTCTGGCTACAACATTCTCGTCAGATATAAGTGTGAGGTCTCCTCTGCAAAGTGTCCATAGCATCAGACACCTGCAAGGTTCCCATATGCACACTTCGATCCGAATCTTAAGGCTAAGATACATCAATCCACATGCAGACTGTCTCAGAAACATATATAGCATGAACATTTTATTAATACCTGGCAATCAATACAATATAAACATATCAAAACTACTGGCGTTCTTACTTCTAGACTCTGGGATCAGTGAAACCGTCTTTTAGTCTCTAGCACTCTCTTGATGAGGTGTAGATAGGCGGACACTGCAGTTTGTTCCTTGGTTTACCCTCGCAGCTTCGTAGTTCGTATTCGACTGACTAGCTAAGATTTTGGGGCTCAAGGATACTATGCAGGGGTTCCCCGGTCTTCTGACCAATCGTTTAACTCTTGTTTTAGTTAATCTTGCATATATGGGATTATTCGTTTTCATTTGAATATTTTTCCTTATAATAATAATAATACAGGATGCTATACGCGCCTTTCCCCAAATCATTCAGGCTCAAAGCGCGGCGATCTATACCAACATACACGCTCACCTGTCTCATCCACCCTCACACACACCAAATACACATCCATCACTCAAACAGGTGGTGTAAAGGCAGGGAGATCGCTATTAGAAGACGGAAAGAAAATCGAATTTTTATTTTTGAAATTTTTATATTGACTGCGTCCTGTACCATTATTGAAGGGAGGGAGGAAACCGGAGTGCCCGGAGAAAACCCTCGGTGACCTCAATAGTCTCGTACCTAAGTCACATACGTTCGCCCCTTGCGGGAATCGAACCGCGACCTTCGGCATAGGAAACCGGCGACTTCACTTATCCACTGCGCCACGAGGCCACCCCTTCACCTGCCCTATTTATCAGACACGTATAATTATCCTTGAATTGGAGTGTCAGAGGTAGAATGTAGGATAGATTCAATAGAGAAATGGGTCTCGGGAGCTACTTAGTGCTGTAGGGGACCCTGGTCAGTTTGGCTAAAGTTAAGCTAACTAGTCTTGGTTCGCCAAGTCTGCGTGATTGTATCTGGAGTGTCTGGCTGAAGAGCTGTCTGAAGGAAGTTAATTTAACATGTGTGTGCTTCTCTTTAGATAACTTGTGAATTAACGTCAAGTTTTATTCGATGATATCTATTTTGCGCTAAGCTAATTTACTACATTTTGTCGTCAATATTTCTGCTGTTATACACACCAAAACGGGCCTCGATTAATCTGAGGACAGAGCCTGAGGAATGTTTTATATGTGACAGTTGACCGTGGCAGAAAAACGGAAAAACAGGATTTTTTAAACCGTGAGTGACATGGCCAGACCTCCAGATTCCTTCTTTTCCTCTTCTTCGCCTGTCCTCTGCTTCTTCTTTTTCGTCGTCGTCTTCGTCGTCATCATCATCATCGTCCTCCTCCTCCTCCTCATCCTCCTCATCCTCCTCCTCCTCCTCATTATCATCATCATCATCATCATCATCACTACGACCATCTTTCTTTTTCATCATTGTCACCATCATTATCTTCTTCTTCTTTAAACTCCTTGCAAACCGCAAACAATATCAATCGCGCGCGCGTTTTTTGCGGGTGCGTGTGTGTGCGTGTGTGTATGTGTTTGAATGCGTGTGTTTTGTCTGTGTTTATCACGAGGCAAACTGCAAGCTTCGGATGAACATGCTTGCGATTTTGTTTGTTTATCCTACCATGTGGAGGTTCCTAATTCTGCTGTTAAATTTTAATTTTGTTCTCCTCCTCACCCTTCTCCTCCATCTCGTCCTCATCCTTCTTCTTTTTTCCCTCCTCCTCCCCCCTTATCCCCCTCTTCATCAATCATCATAAAACATTATATGCACAAAAATCCTTTAATGCATAATTATGTCAGTTATACATCTTAACACATCGCTTTCATTTTCTTCACATGACAGCACAGTTTCTAGTTTGGGTTCAAGGTTGTGGCCGACAGAACGAAACAAATAGTTCCGATATAGCGACTTCATGACAAAGGACTTTATGACAAAGGACTTTCTACACTTAAAGGGATCCACTTTCACCACGCCCCACTCAACAGATCCTTTAAATATTCACAGTGAGTGTTGCCTTACTGAAAATAAAAAATGTACAACACGATGATTAACGTGCTTTATCTCCTAATATTATATCATATTGTTTCAATACTTATCATTGATAATGTACGCGTGTGTGTATATGCGTGCGAGCAAGTTTGGTTTTGCGCTTGAAAAAAAAAATATTATTATTATTATTATTATTATTATTATTATTATTATTATTATTATTATTATTATTGTATTATTATATTTTTTAAACATATTCTTTCGAAAGTATAAATTCCGTAGTTTCTATTAATAGCAGCCGCTGGACACCTTTCTTACGCTAAAAATAACATCTAGCAAAGCCGGTAAGTGGCAAAACTTTTTTTTTTAAAAATAAAAATGTCCCTCACTAAAAGTTTTTTTGTGTCATGTTGGTAATTATAGGCTTCCTACTTCCCAGACACCAAAGACGAACCCTTGACGCCGTGTGGTTCATTCAGACGTTGGGTCAAAGGCCACAGGATTATGGTATTGGTGCACTGTTAAACAGGGGGAATCACTCACTTGTGGAATAGAAAAGGAAAATTCAAATTTATTATTATTATTATTATTATTATTATTATTATTATTATTATTATTATTATTATTATTTTAACAAAAGACGCGTTTGTACTGTCGGCGATAATTATTGCGCTTCTTTCCTTCAAAATTGTGCCTTTCTGTTTGTTACTATGGCAATAACCTTTTAAATGCTGGGTTCAAGGTCATGGCTGACAGGATAGGAAGTCGGTCTAATGTTCTTATATTGTGTGTACTTATACACAAAAGACTCCATTATATCCGTTTCAGTGTACTTATTTGGCCTTTTCTGCAAGTCTGTTTTTCTGCAAGTTTGTATTCTGGGTTCAAGGTCAACAAGGCAGAAAAACAGTGTTCTTATATAGTGGACTTATTCACAAAAGACTTGCTTATATCAGTCTTAGTGTACTTCTTTTGTATTTTCTACAACCGTATTTTACCCCCTAATATGGCAACACTGTCTCTGGTCAAAGTTACTTACTTAATGCCCGTCACCCCTGCCAGGGCATGGACCGTCAACAACAGCTCTCCAGAGTTCTCTGTCCTGTGCAACCCAGGACAACGTTTTCTCTTTCTTCTGTTGCCGAGGTTTCTGTGGCATAATATTTTTTACGAGGTGGGGGTGCTAACCCCACGCCCAACCCTCCTCCTTTTGCAGCCGCGCTTGGGGGACCGTCCTTGGCGGAGTTCTGATCAAAGTTAACAGGTGGCAAAAAGGATATAATTTTCTTATATAGCGCATTTATTCACAAAAGAGTCACACTTGCAAAATTATGTCAAGGGTAATGTGCTTTTTTCCTTCAAAAACATTACTCCTCCTGCTCCATTTTCTTTCACACACCCCTCTTCCCCATCCCCCCAAACCTCCTCTCTTCCCTTCTTCCGCCTTACTATGGTTTCTATGCTGGGTTCAAGGTTAAGGTTGACAAGGGGGATCACAAAGGTCAGGAATGCGACACAGTGCTAATTTATTTGTCTAGCTGGATAACGTTTCCTTTTATTTATTTTATTTAATCGTTCTTTTATAGCGCTATTTTTTGCTCAAGAGCTGCTCAAGGCGCTGGTCGATATAGGACTTGACTCAAGCTTTAGCTTTATACATAGATAGATCTTGGTTTTTTTAAACATGTAGAAAAAATATAGGTATCTGCCTAAATAGAATGATACTATGCCTGTTTATCTTTTTAAAAACAATATCAAATGAGTATTGGGTAATTTCAGGACCGCGTGTGTTGTTACTTCCCTTGAAAGAAAGAAAGTCGATCCATTCATCTGAGAAGGTGAGTCCATTTACCTTAGAAGGTGAGTCAATTTATCTGAGTATGATACGTGTGTTTTATTTCTAGAGTTTTCCTTGACTGATCATATCAAAACAAGTCTATACAAATAAAATACTTTTTTTTAAAAAAAAAACGTTGTTAAATTACACTGTGTTTACACAAGTTATTTCTGCTCAAAATAGCATCAAAATAAATCTATAAAGATACAGGGGAAATTTGTTGTATCCTATTCTATCCTATCATATCTTATCCCGTAACTCGGAGGTCGTTGGGGCACCACAGATGTTCGTTTAAACCAGCGTACTCCATCTTTCTCTGTCCTCATCAACCCTGATGGCTTCGCTCAGTGTCAAGCTAGTCCATTGTCGAATGTCCTCCCACCTCTTTTGGTCTCCATCTTCTTCTATCTCCTTGCACTGTGCCTTGCAGGATGGTCTTTGCAAGGCCTGATGATTTGGTGCCGTGGCCATACCATCGGAGTTTCAGTTTCTTCACCACTGTGAGCAGGTCATCGTGTTGTCCAATGGCTTGTGTGATGGTCTGTCGGACTTCGTCGTTGGTGATGTACTGGGTATAGGAAATGCCCAGAAGTCTTCTGTAGCACCTCATCTCCATGCTTTGTATTCTTCGAATTTGCTGTATGATTGTATTAAAACGGTATGAAATTACACCTTGCGCGTACAACATTATTCCTGCCCAAAATATCAAAACAGTATGAAATTACATATGTTTGTACGTTTCGATAACTTCTAATTAAGTTCTTAGATATATATAGTCGCTCTTATAAAGCGCTTTTCCATCTCAAAAGATTCCCAAGGCATTCTAGCCGCAATTCCCAGGAGGGCTTGACAACATAAATATGTTATTAATTGTACGTGTTAGAACGCATGTATGAAAATTTAAAATATGTTGTAGGAAAAAGGTGTGTTATTACCCAAACTCTGGATGAAAATGTCGAAAAAGGAATCATAACTCATAGGGAAATCTTCATTGCAATCGACGAGTTATAGTTCCTTAATTTTCTACCTAACATACCTACGGCCTATTGTTACGCTATCAAGTCAAGGTCATTATTATCTTGACGGCGAACCTCTCAAAGAAGTATGATCGCTCAAGATCGTGGCGTGATAGGGGAGACTACCTATTACCTTCTGACAATCAAAGCTGTAAAACACAATAAGTTTGTAGGCCTACGCTGTACCTATTTGCTTACGGTTCGTTGTCGCCATTAACCTTTTACTCTTCTTGACACCCTCGTCAGAGGCGATGGTCAAAGAAGGTTTAACATCCTTTAACACTGCATAAGCATTATAGAACGGCCTATTGCATATGCTTTAGGATGTCGTATGGCATACGCATTAAGAACGCTCTATTGAACAAGCATTAAGAACTTCTTATTGCATAAGCATTAAGCATTAAAAACGTCTTATTGCATAAGCAGTAAGAACGGCCAATGGCATAAAACATTAAGAACTCTATATTGCGTAAGTATGAAGAACGTCCCATTGCTTAAGCAGTAAGAACGACCTATTAGAGCACGATCTGAAATTTCAAACCCGGTGTAACATCGTCAAAGTTTCGGGTGTCTTACTTTAGCCGGGCGTCTTTTGCGCATGCGTCAGATCATGTCGGGTCGGCTTTACACGACGTTCTTAGGCGTCGTAACCCTAATCCTAAACCCTAACTCTCTTCTTAGGCGTCGTAAACCTAACCCTAACCCTAACCCCTAACTCTAACCATAACCCTAATCCTTACGAAGACTACGATAGCACTGTGCGCATGCGTCTAATTTTGTAAATGCGTCGTCCAATCAGCATGCTCCCAGTCGCTCCCAGCCCAAATAAGATACTAGGAACTGTGACAATGTTTTACAGTCCCCTATTCGCGATTGTGACGCGGGACTTTAATCTACCCACCTACCTACCTACCCGATGTCACACCGGCATGTGTGTAATAAAAGAGTCATCACCCTAATAATAATAATAGCAATTTATTCCACATAGTGCAAAATCAGATAAAAATGTTTCGTCCAAGAGCTTTTCTCACGCATGCACTCGGACCAATGGCTAACACCCAACATGATGTACAAAAGAAAGCAAAGGAAACAAATAAGCTTAAAATACCCGACGCCCCTCCAAGTTCACACTCACATCCAGCACACCTCCTCCACACATAGAAAACAAATAAGCATATAAAGCATGGGCCAAAAAGAATAGTGGAGGTGTGGTTGTGATGGGAAAGAGAAAGGCTTCATTTCTTTCGTCCACCATATCTTCGCTTCTCTGCTTTCTATAGTTCGCGTCAGCTAGGGATGAGGTAGGGGTAGGGTGAGGGAGGGGGTGGAAGCATTCTAGGGAGAAATAAAGCAAGGGAAAACTATAGACGCTACATGTTACGGGTCGATACTCAGATTAGCATACACTACAGCATCCAGATCAATTAGCGGTAGCACAAGTATATCAACTAACAAGTTAGTATCTCTCTTCTATGTCTCTATCGACGTGCGCGTACAACCGATTGCTTCCCTTTACATGCTTTGAGCTCCATAGAGCGTCATCGGCCTGAAATAACTTTTTAGAAACTTCAAAACCCAGGGGAATTATGGGTCGAGAAATCCTTTTCTGAAATAACGTCGGCTAAATCCTTCTTTAGTTTCTTTGCTCGAGCAAAGGCAACCTCATAGGTATGGAGCACTTCGTCCATTATAACTCCATCGCTGATAATACTGCTGACAAGTTTCTGCCTTTGTTCACTACCAGAAATATGCAGTTCCTCTCCCAACTTTCGTTTCATTTCAGTGAGCACATCTTCGCGAGAACAGATTTCCCAGAATTCTCTATTCTATTTTTAGGTTTGGGATATCCCCGTTTCAGCTTGTGGCTAAACGGGACCACCGCACGTCGACTAGGGGCAATACGAGATACTAACTTGTTAGTTGATATACTTGTGGCGGTAGCCAATATGTTATTCTAATTCACACTTTTCTGCTATCCTATGCACCAACGGGAATCCCCTCTATGAAAAATACTTCCGGTTTTTTTCTCCGCGTGTTTTAGTGAGTTATTTCCAAATATTCAAGAATAATAACATGTGTCACTGGCCACCTGTATCGTACCCTCACATATTTTTATTTTTTTTGCTGCAGTTTATTATCCCTTTCTATCGCCAGTGGCGCGCCTAAACCCTACCTACCTAACATTATTTGTGAATTTTTGAAAAATATTCGGAAAAACATAAAGCCCAGATGCTGGCTCGAACCCTCACCTGTCTGGCTTGTGGACAAGGCAAGTTAGTCCCGCCTTAGCCCACTTGGCCACAACGCTAGCCTAACATAGTCAGTTACTTCGTGTTTTGTGAAGGTTGCGACGGCGAAGCTATGGAAAACTACAAGAGTTTTCAGGTCCTGTTTCACTTTCTGTCGATGATCGACGCACCTCCGAAGTCGCCACAAATACAGGCCTCTACGATTGTTTTTTTTGCATTCTTTCACTGAGCATGTACTTCCTCCACCGTTTTTATACTTATCCCACTCGTTTTCTGGCTCTAACAATCGTCGTTTTCGGCAATTTGCCATATTTAAAAGTCACGCATCAAGCTTTGATAAAAGCAAAACAAGCCAAACCGGAACTTGGTTTCATATAACCTCGTTTTAATTTATAATGGCGATACCCACGAGTTTTTATGAGAGGTGCCGGAAAGTTGTGAATAGAATCATTCATAACTAGGCCTAACGCACTGCTGTATTGCGCAGACAGACAGACAGAGCGAGACAAAGAGCTATGATGTCCTGCTAGGTTCAGACCCCCATTGGGGCATTGCTTTAAAGTTGAGCGCCTTCAGGCATTATAGCAGTAAATAGCAAACAAAAAGATAGATCTGAGAGATGACCAAAACACCGACGTCTCTCTCTCTCTCTCTCTCTCTCTCTCTCTCTCTCTCTCTCTCTCTCTCTCTCTCTCTCTCTCTCTCGTCCCACCGCCGTAGCTCAAGTGGTAGAGCGTGCGCCTGGCACACCGATGACCCAGGTTCGAATCCCGTGGTGGGCGAAATAAAAGTGGCCATATTTCACTGTCCTAGCAGTATGATTGCTCTGGTGGTTCAGTGTTGATTTAGGTCCCTACCCTTTGTTTCTTGGGATGGTTATCCCTGTCTGCCATAACGCCAATGGTGGGTGTCGACGTTAAACCTCTCTCTCTCTCTCTCTCTCTCTCTCTCTCTCTCTCTCTCCTTCCCCCCTCCCCTCTCCCTCGAAGCTCTTTACATCTAAAGATCACGAACCTCTTCGATCAGCCCTAGCGGCGGTCACATGCTTCACTGATGAGGCCCAGCCTAGCCCAGCCCAGCTCAGCTAGGAAGTCAGCTGGTCTCATCCCAAACACAGCACGCTGCAAGAGCCATCCAGACGTTGAAATTGGCATTGCATTGCATACACATTAAAAGGATATCCACCAATGCCCGTTTCCATTTTCCTTCCATTTCTCCTTCTTCTATAGCCCTTTTTCCAACTCAAGAGGTGCTCAAGGCGCTAGAATATACAGGCTCTCTAACTCCAGCCGCGTGAGGCGCCCACTTACTGCCTCGTGCGAGCGCACCGTCTGTTGCGCCAGACAACTGAGCACAACCCATGGCGACCGGCGCTGAGCGTATTTTGTGTATATCTGGCACTCACTGCATTGGTCTAGTTGCGTATTGTTACTATAGATGGTTTTCAACTGTGTCATTCTGCGCCTAGACTATTTATAATATTCCTTGGGGGGGGGGGGGGGGAGGGGTAATAAAGATGTCTCGTGTTGTATCCATTTGTTAATGCATTGTCTAGGACATGAGCGTCGGGATCTGTAAAGCCCGTGCGATGGAATCCATGCGTGCACATATTAGACCTCAGTTTATACTCTCATCCGACCTTTGGGTGAGTTTGAGGACATCGACATCTTACGTCAGATTACACGTACACAGTACAGGCGTTTGATGTGTCTATTATTGTACATTTACGTGTATACACGTACAAGGCTTAGAGGTTGATTCAATCTACACACAGACACGTACTTAAAGAATTCTTTCTTTGGGCCAACTTGTATGTGGGATGGCAGAACAGGTCTGATAGTAATAATGTTGTTGCAAAAGCGATGCGTTTGATTCCAGATTTGGGAGCTTCGATAAATGATCTTCACCTTACAAGTCATCATCATCATCATCATCATCATCATCATCATCATCATCATCATCATCATCATCATCATCATCATCGTCATCATCCAGTGACGGAAAATGTTCTCATCATTCGGAGAATGACTTCCATTTCTGCAATGACTGTTTTTGTATTGTGTCTCCTCCGTCCCTCCCCTCCCCCCACCTTCCCCTCCACCCCACGCGTCACCTCCATCCTCTCTTCTCCATCTTCACACCCATTGTACGCCTCACCTGCATATTGACGAACCTGGCGCTGTCAGTTTGTCAATCATTATCTTTAAAAAAAAAAAAAAGAATAGAAATGATCAATCCATTACTTTTATTTTAAAAAGATGTTAATAAATCAAAATCATTTGTAAATAATTATTAATTTCTTTAAAAATCCAGTTTTACATTATTTTAATTTTAAAAAGATTTTTTTTAAAAAATCCCAAAGTTGTAACTATTATTTTTTTTATCTCTTCAAAATTTCTATTAAAGTTTTTGGGAGGAAGGGGGGAGGAGATGGGGTGGTGGGTGGGAGGACCGATCAGTGTACTGAGCGGGTTCGCGTAGACTGTTATAATAACTGCCCCTTTTAAGTACAAAAGCACCAGGAATGGGTGCACGATGTCCCTGTTGTCTGGCCTAGGGAGACCTTTGAGCTGGTTTGCCCTGGCTAGAAGTAGTTTTTGGAACTCCCTCCCTTTAACCATCCCCCCACCCCTCCTACCCCTACTCCCCACCCAACCCAAAAATCGTCTCTCCACGAAATTGCATTTCACTGGATCAGCTGCATGCTTTCTGTGCACACGATCGAAGCTGGTCTTCGGGTAGGAACGCTCGTACCTCTTCTTCTTTGGTGACAATTTGGCGTAATTACGCGCCTTCCATAGTTCTTCCGCCGGAAGCGCGAAAGGCAAAATGTTGCTGTAGAGGCAATAGAATTTTGGGCCTTATTAACTATGCTAAACTAGACTCCAGTACTTCCTCAAGTTCTAGGTCTATGTCCCCGTCTCTCTTCAGCTCGTTTAAGTTTTCGCACTTTTGCAATCATTTCGTCCTTTTTCCTCTTTTTGTGTTTTGTGGGGTGGGAGTGGGGTTGGGTGGAAAAATGGAGGGGGGAGAGGGGGGAAGGGAGGCAAAAATTATCGTTGAAGCAGAAGGCAACACACTTTACCAGTAGCAACAGCAGCAGCACCGCCACCACCTTCACCATCACCAACAGCAGCAAAAACTGCAAGATCCGCACTTGCGGCAGAAACCGCAAAATCATCAACAGCAGCAACAGAAACAGCAAGATCAGCAGCAGCAAAAAGATCTGCAGTTGCATCAGCAGAAAACAGCAAGACCATCAGTAGCAGAAGAAGCACTAAGATCATTATCAGCAGCATCAGAAGCAGCAAGAACATAAGCAGCAGAAACCGCAAGATCGTCATCAGCAGAAGCAGCAAGACCATCATCATCATAATCATCATCAGAAACAGCAACATCGACATCACCATAAAAAAGCAAGATCAGCAGCGGCAGCAGCAGAAACAGCAATGAAATCACCTGTAAACGAAACGAACAAAACCACACAAAAAAATATACACCATAGAAGTAACAACATCAATAGCAACGGAAGCAGCACGGTCAACGACAGTAGCAGCAAATTCAATTCCGCTAAGAGGTCAACGACAGTAGCAGCAGCATCAACAACAGCTGCACTCAACAAAGAAAACAACATTAATGGAATGGCAGGGGAAAAAAACGACAGCATTATCACCACCACCACCACCACCACTTCCACCACAACGACGATGACTACCAACATCATCTCCAGTGGAACCAGTGGCTGCACCAGTTCAAAGTGCCCACCCCTATCCGCTCTTTCTCTCTCCATCTCTACCGCTCTCTCTCTCTCTTCTGTGCTTATTTACGTCTAGAATAGCTGAGCTCCACAGACTTCCCCTCCCCCCTTCCCCCTTTTCTTTCCACACCCTTCACTTCCATAGTGTTCTCTCTCTTCCCTTTACTTCCAGCAAATTCGATCTCCAAGCGGCACTAGTCTGATGAGGTGACGAGAACTGCTTACCGGACAATCCCCGTCCTGCGCGCCACGCATCCCCCCCCCCCCCCCCATTGCCCTTTCTCCATCACCACTCTCATCTTCCTCTCCTTCCGTCCCTTTCCAATAAAGCCCAGAAAATCCATGTCCAGTCATTCAGTCCCCTATATGCGAAAGTGTCCTGTGACGTTAATTTATTCAACAGCAACAACAACAACAAGTCCAGTCATTATTTTGTGTCATGAAAGCTTCATAGACCAGAGTTACTCCATCGGCCAACCACCTCCATTCATCCGCATCTCTCTCTCTCTCTCTCTCTCTCTCTCTCTCTCTCTCTCTCTCTCTCTCTCTCTCTCTTGTCCCACCGCCGTAGCTCAACTAGTAGAGCATTCGCCTGGCACACCGATTACCCAGGTTCGAATCCCGTGGTGGGCGGTATAAAATGCGGTGATTTTCACTGTCCATTTTAGCAGTATGATTGCTTTCATTTCATTCATTCATTCTCTTCCTATCTTGAGACAGTTTAATTTGTTTGGGGTGTGAATTAGCTTGTGTATGTGTGTGATTGTGGTGGAGGGGTGGGGAGGAGAGTGAAAGTAAGAAAGGGGTATTGCAGGGGGGGGGGAGGTATGTGTATTTTGGTACAATAATTTTCTTAGTAATTTTTTTTTAATTCTTACCATTGTTAATGTTTGTGTTAGTTTCAAATTTTATGTTACATGTAATTATTTTGTTTGTTCTGAATATTTTATTTCTTTTATTTGACAATTTTATTAAGGACTAGCTGTAAGACAGGTCCATAGGACCTAATGCTATTCTCTTTCTCTCTCTTATACTAATTGTTATTATAACAAGCAATGAAGTAATTGTTATTATTATACTAATTGTTATTGTTACGAGCCCCGAGGGCAAGATGTAAACAAGCACACCCAGTGCTTACTCTTTTACCCTTGTTATATAAAATTGTTATTTCATCTTAGCTCTCTCTCTCTTCGACATCCCTTCTCTCGTCTTTACCCAAAATCTTCCCAGGAAATTAGATCTCCAGATATTAATTGTCAGTCTGCGAACTATTATTTTGAGTTTGCAATGCAGTAATGCAGTAAGCTTCCACAGAACTCCATCCCCTTCCCAACTCCAATTCACAGGCGGCGGAAGCTGCTCATGATTGGGAGGGGGGGGGGGCACACACACATTATATTCACTGACATCAGGGCCAGACCTGGGAAAAGTCGAGGGTTGGGGGGGGGGAGGGTTTACAGATTCAGCGAAGGCGCGAAGCGCCGAGCCTTCTAGGAGGGTCCGGGGGCATGCTCCCACGGAAAGTTTTGGTCGGTTGTCACGGAGAGTTTGTCGGGATGCTTGACGAGGAACAATAACACCAGTTGTCAAAGCATTTGCCATTTTGCTGACTTCTTCACTTGTTGTCGAGAAAATTGCTGATATTGAAATTGGTAGACTGTAAAAACTGACAGCAAATGAAAGTTTTCAAAACGCGACTGTGACGTGCACGATGTCGAAAACTGTCGGTCACTTTGATCTACGCTAAGGCTAACGATTATGACGCGTCGACAGGAAATGATGACGAAGGGGCGAACTTCTCTCACTGATCAGAGGGTGATGATGATTATGATGATAAACACTTGTATTGGTTGATTCCATTAAAATAAAAAAAATCCTTTGATGCCCTGGCAAAAAAAAAAAAAAAAAAAAAAAGCTCATTATTGGGGGGGGGGGGGGGGGGGGGCAATATATAAGGCTGCCCCCTCCAACATTTTTCTCGGGGGGGGGGCATGGCCCCCTTCCCCCCACCCCCCGCTTCCGCCGCCTGTGTCCATCCGTCCATCCCTCTCATCTCTCCCATCCCCATTCCAAAAAATTCGATCCCCAATCACTACAGCGTCTGCGATGAAGTACATGACAAAACTCCCAGAACGAGAGAGAGAGAGAGAGAGAGAGAGAGAGAGAGAGAGAGAGAGAGAGAGACCTCTTCACCCTTACCCAACATCCCATTTCTTCCTTCCAACAAAATTCGATTAGCAATCACTCAGCGCCCGTGCCCGATGAAGAGGTCAGGCAAGTTTTTTGGCAAGCAATCCTGGGGTTTGGGGGAAGACTGTTAGAGTTAGTCCTCAAACCGCTCTCTTATTTCTGTCTCTGCCTGATTACCCCTCTTTATGTCTCTTGTTGGTCTGCTGTCTTTTGGTTAACTGACCCCCTTGTCTTCGATTTGTCTCTCTCTCTCTCTCTCTCTCTCTCTCTCTCTCTCTCTCTCTCTCTCTCTCTCTCCCTCTTTCTCTCTCTCTCTCTCTCTCTCTCTCTCTCTCTCAGCATAGTTTTTATTGTTGTTTATTGACTTTGATTGATCGTGCTTGTATAACGTTTTTCCAGCTCAAGAGCTGCTCAAGGCACTGGTCGATACAAGGATCTAACCCAAGTCTCGCGAGGCGTCTACTTTGGGCAGCAGATTCTGATTTTTCTTGGGTTTTTCTCAGTTTTTAAATGAGCTAAATGCCATTTGACTGCTTTGTGGAATATCAGTTTTGGTTAACTACTTCTAAGCATGTCAGATCATCGGTATTTGTTACTTTCTGTGTCAAAACGTTGGCTGAGCCACATTTGATAATGTTTTGCTTGCAGACAGTTCAGATGTGAATGGCTCGCCAGTTTGTTTCATTTTTTAAACTACATTTTTATAAGAATTCATTTTTATACTACTTTTAAAAAAATGTTAAGGTTTTTAAAAAGAGTTAAACGCCATTGACAGTTTTAAATGGTATAGTATAGTCAGCCAGCTACATTTCTGTTAGCTTTGGGTTTGTATGTATATTATAGTCACACGACACTTTCGCATATAGGTGACTACTGGACCGATTTATACTGACACCAGCGGGCCAGTTGTTGGTAAAGGGTTTTAAATCCATTCTTGTTTTATTTGGAATTTTTTTTTAGTATATTTATCTTCAATTAATACACAGTGATGCCCTTGCCAGCCACCGATATCTACTAGGCTAAATATTTGTTATGCTGCCTAAACAAACCTCACCTCAGCCCCTTCGATCATTGACTCACCCGACATCAACTGCTTAAACCGCCCCTGTTCAATGTTCGTCAGTTGACACTTCTTGCGGTTGCTGTAGCTGTAGCTCTGCTACTGCTGCTTTCACTCTGACAGGCAACAATTCTCTGCAGATTAGGGACCCGCAGCATCAATGCTTGCATGGCCACCATTCGTGTTTCCGACGTCAATCTTGCGGCTGACGGTCTTGATGCAGCTTGTTGGCTGTGGTAGATCAGTGCAGTTGGCTTGGTTTGTGCGTCCTGCGCTCTGGTTTGCGTACAAGCATCCTTGTTTTATTGACACTGTATTCTAGATTTGAGTGATATAGGGTTTGCATGGTCATTGTGAGCATTTGGGCGCAGGTACGTGAGTGAGCGTGGGCGCAGGTAGGCGTGTGCGTGTGCAAGAGGGCGCAGGACATAAGCGTGTGTGTGTGTGTGAGTGTGAATATAGGTTCGCACGGCTGTGGAAGTGCATGGGTGTGTTTGTTGGTATGCATGCGTGTGGAAGTGCATGGGTGTGTTTGTTGGTATGCATGCGTGTGGAAGTGCATGGGTGTGTTTGTTGGTATGCATGCGTGTGGAAGTGCATGGGTGTGTTTGTTGGAATGCATGCGTGTGGAAGTGCATGGGTGTGTTTGTTGGTATGCATGCGTGTGGAAGTGCATGGGTGTGTTTGTTGGTATGCATGCGTGTGGAAGTGCATGGGTGTGTTTGTTGGTATGCATGCGTGTGGAAGTGCATGGGTGTGTTTGTTGGTATGCATGCGTGTGGAAGTGCATGGGTGTGTTTGTTGGTATGCATGCGTGTGGAAGTGCATGGGTGTGTTTGTTGGTATGCATGCGTGTGGAAGTGCATGGGTGTGTTTGTTGGTATGCATGCGTGTGGAAGTGCATGGGAGTGTTTGTTGGAATGCATGCATGTGGAAGTGCATGGGAGTGTTTGTTGGAATGCACGCGTGTGGAAGTGCATGGGAGTGTTTGTTGGAATGCATGCGTGTGGAAGTGCATGGGAGTGTTTGTTGGAATGCATGCGTGTGGTTGTTAGTGTCAATGTGGGCGAGTATGCATACCCGAGTGTTTTTATTTCCTCGATCATATTAAATGCATTCACCAATACTCTTTCTTAAGTTGCAGTGCCGGACCGCTACCAGACCATGGCAAGACGGAACCGACAGCCGACAGGACCAGGACCAAACGGGACAAAACTCAAATGACCAGGGGAAGTTAACATTTTTCAATTGATTGCGTGGAATTGTGGGAATGCTTGCGTGTGTAGCCTACATGGTAATACATGTGTATATGGGTTTGCATGAGAGCATGCAAGGGTGTGATTGTGTTTTTAATCGTGTTGGAATGCATCCGTGTGTGTGTGTGTGTTACTGCGCGAGAATGAAGGACATGAATGTTTTGATTTCGTGTAGAACAACCGGCCAGTGAGAGATCCTAACATTCATGTTGGCGCCAGAGCAAATGGTTATGGTTGTGGGAACGAATGCGGTATGTGAGTGTGCGTGTGCGTGCGTGCGAGTGCAGGAGTGCGTGTGTGTAGGGGAGGGGGGAGAAGGGGCAAAGGAGGGGGTATGATTGTGGGTATACAAGCGTGCGGTTGTGAGTGTGAATGGTGGGTACGCTTGCTCTGCGTATTATTGTGGATTTTCAGGCGTGAGAGAGTGAACGCCAGAGTGATTATTTTTTTCTTCTCGATTCTATATTATATACATTTGCTAATTCTCTTTTTTAAGTTGGAGTGCCGTACCGCCAGAGACCACTAGATCATGGCAGGACTGAGCTGACAGCCGACAGGACCAGGACAAAAGGGCACAATATAAATATATGTTTGAATATAATAGGAATAAAAGTTAGTTGTTTTTTTTTTTTTAAAAGCAAAATAAAGTAAATAAAGTCCTGTCTTTCTGTGTATATTATTTGTGACTCTGCTTGTTGTCTTTCGTTTTCTGATGATAAACCTTCTGGTATGATACAGTTTCTTTTTAGTACAGATTTTAACACACACACAATTCCAGAGATAACAAACATTTTTATTTCAATGTCGTAATATCTCGTGAATACACCCACACTTGCACGCATACACGAATAAATGCACACACACACATACTCGAATTAAGGGACACAATACTTGAATTAATGTACACAAACTCATGAACGCATCCACACGTGCAAACATACACGAAATATTGTACAAAAAAACTTAAGAATCCATATACGAATGCACCCTCACGCAACATACACCAATGAACCAATGAATTCATAAAACCATAGTCACATGAGCGCGTTTATCACAAATGAAATCCTCATTTCATCATTAGACCGATACAAACACATAAGTAATACTTGATTATATTTAAACGTGATATATTTTAGTAGCACCCCTCTCTCTCTCCCCCTCTCCATCTTTGTTCCAAAGATTTCGTATCATTGTATGAACACAGCCTGTGTTTAAAGAAGGAATATAAATGTGTTTTGGATACAATTGCAATATTATTTTATATATCATAACCAGACTATACTATTGTTTTGTTGTTAATAATGGTGGTGGTGGTGATGGTGATGGTGGCGGCAGTGGTGCTGGTGCGTTTATATGTGTGTGCATGAGTCGTCAGCTACAAAGTCGTTGGCGACGGTGCTGCGTAATATCACAAACATGAATACTCCTTTGTAACTCAGGTCTTTCTTGGGTGTCACGTCACCCTAGAGGGTTCCGCGACGTTCAGCACATACAACGAGTGAGGGGATAGAAACTCAAACAAAAGAAACTAAAACAAAATGCCAGATAGACAATCACACTCTTTTATTCAACTATAAACACGCATACACAGGACAATGGGATGCTAAACCACCCTCCACCCCTATCAAGACCCCCAACCCAGTATTTACTAACAGTTACCTCCCTTCTTTAACTGAAAAACCCAGAACTATACACCAACAGATTATCCACAACAATATGCAACAAATAGCAATAAACAATCAAATTCAAAATCAATACAATTCTCAACTGAATAACCAGAACTGCAAATCTTAGAAATTCAAACGTATCACCACCAATGCTAGCTTACAGTTCAGAAGCACTGTTAGAAACTGTCAGTTATTCAGAGCACAGTAGGAGCTAATGCAGTTATTCACACGAAATGGTGAAGTGATTTAAACTAAATAAATGAAGTATGTTTTTAGGTGCGTGTCATGCAAATCTGTGTGTGCGTGGGTGTGGTGCGTGTAGTTCCTGTGGCAGATGGAGACTCCCTCGCGACGCCCACAATCCCGAAGAAAGGCGTGGCGGTGATGGCGGAGAGACACGACAACATCCACAACTCCCAGCTGCAAAGGCAGAGGTTCCAGAGCGGATGCACACACGGCACAATGGTACAGCAACGGCGCGCAAAAGCGTAGAATTATACTAGAAGTAGTGGAAGATGCAATGGCAATGGGAAACTACCAGAAAACGATGATACAGTGAATGGTAGTCACATATACATACATGCGTGCATGCATGCATGAATCATCATGATGAGCCCAATCCTGTAGACAAATATAGAGTCTCAACAGTTTGCCTACAAAACTCAAATACTACATAACATAATACGCCTTCCGCTGTCCGCCATCTTGACCTGGTTATACATAATAGTAATGATAATAATACAGGATGCTATACATACAACTCAATAATATAATGCAACTCTTGATACTAATAATCCATACCTCTTCCATAAGCACAGTTTTTTATATAAAATTTAAAATATACATAATTACTACGATTACACTTCAGTCACACAATCCAATTCATTCCATCCTCATCTCCATCCTCATGATCCCTCTCAACTGTTATAATACATTGTGATTATCTCCCTTCATCCATATTATCTGTAACATACTACACTATAAACGCACTCCCTTCATATTCATCGCCTTCTTCACCCCTCTCCATCACAGTACAATTGTCTCTCTTCCTTCACATACATCACCTCTCTCTCTTTCTCTCTCTCTCTCTCTCTCTCTCTCTCTCTCTCTCTCTCTCTCTCTCTCTCTCTCTCTAACATGCGTCTTCATCGTCACCCTTGACCCACTTTAGCAACAACAGCAACGACATTTCCCGTTTACGTATATAACAAGGAAATCATATGAAAATCATACAAAAATCGATAAAATACTATTCATCAAAATACACCCCTTTCCCCTCATTCACCATCATTCATTCACGTATGCAGACTCGGAGTGCACGCCACTGAAGAAATGAATTACAGGGTTTTGCTTACCTTATAAGTTCTCGGCTTGTGATAACACCACAACACAGTACAACACAGCACAGTACAGTACACACGGGTTAGTTGAGTGTCAATTCGTTATATGGCTAATTGCTAGCTATGCATTAGGACATCTCAATTCTGGCGAAGAAATTGAGCCTTGGCAGGTGCCCAATCGAGGACTACACAACCTTAGGACAGAACCCTACATTTATTTCCAATAAATGGCGATTACAATCCTCCTACCACAGACCTTTAGACATTCTTACCCCAGCGAGGGCGTAAGACCTTGGGTGGTTCGAAACACAACGAACAATCTACCCTTACAGAAGAACCTAATTCTCGTCTGACACACAGTCACAGAGTTACTTCTGTCTAAAGACTGACCTCTCGCAAAAAGCTCCACATCGACTTTGCCCTACTAAACACACACCAGGCCACAGGTAAACGTCGTCAAGCTCAGTAACCCCCCTTTTCCATTCAGCATATGCCCTTATCCTCGTTACGCACGTGAATCCAGAAATACTTACATCTTTCATACACAATAAAGAAAACTGCCGATCTATCTATATACACTGCATAATAGAGATGTGCAACTCTGCACGAAATATAACTATCTCTAATAATGCTGAAAACTCGTGTCGTCACATTGGGCACTGCTGTATGTAAAAATAATAATAATAATAATAATAATAATAATAATAATAATAATAATAATAATAATAATAATAATAATAATAATAATATCCATTCTGAGGAATTGCAGTCATTCTGCACTGAACTGAAATATACCCAGACTTGTCCCGTTATGTATTTAGAACTCTGTCACTAGGTTAGATATGTTACTTAAAGTATGTTTTTTTTTTAATTTTATTTCCTGAAGTGTCTTTTATGTCTGTTGTTGTTTTAGTGCCTTTGTGTTAATGATATGTACACCGTACACAAATGTCCTTGTAATTTTATGAGGACAATGAAGATTCTGATTTTAAAGATTCTGATTCTGAAATAGTTTTGACGTCTTTCTCTGTGTGTGGTGGCGGGAGGGGGAAGAGGAGAGGGATAGGGATAAGGGAGGGTTTGATTAGCTTTTGCAATCATGAAATTTCTTCTTCTTCTTAATTAAGAAAAATAAGAAAATTAATTAATTAATTAATCAGACTATATTTTTTATCATCAAAGATTACAGGTTATAGCCAGTGTACACAGTTGTCATAATGTACAGAGTTCTCGTCCTTATTTTTGGAGTTCTTATCAACAAAAAAACGTCACATGACATGCTATCCTGATGTGAGATGACGGGAGGAGGGGAGGAGGAGGGGGGAGGAGGAAAAGGGTGTGGGTGTGAGTATGCGTGCGCGGGAATATTTGGGGATGCGTGTACATGTATCATGAAATTTACTGACGCATTCCTGCGTGTTTGTGTGAGTGCGTGCGTAGCCTACGTATGTAAGTTCGTCTGCGTGCGTAGGTGAATAGACTATCTATGTGATCAATATAAACATGACATGACCTTCACTCGTGTGTGTGTGTGTGTGTGTGTGTGTGTGGGTGTGTGTGTGCGTGTGTGCGCGCATGTTTGGGTGTGGATATGTCTGTGAGGGTGTGTGTGTGTGTGTGTGTGTGTGTGTGTGTGTGTTTGTGTGAGGGTGTGTAGGTGTAGTGTAGTGCAGTGTAGTGTAGTGCAATGTAGTGTAGTGTAGTTCAGTGTAGTGCAGTGTAGTGCAATGCAGTGTAGTGTAGTGCAGTGTAGTGTAGTGCAGTGTAGTGTATTGTAGTGCAGTGTAGTATAATGTAGTGTTGTGTAGTGTAGTGCAGTGTAAGGTAGTGTGGTGTAGTGTAGTGTGGTCAAAGAGCTTATTAAGCTCTTTGGTGTGGTGTAGTATAGTGCAGTGTAATGTAGTGTAGTGTAATGTAGTGTGGTGTAGTATAGTGCAGTGCAGTGTTGTGCAGTGTAGTGTAGTGTAGGGCACTATAGTGTAGTGTGCATCATAAGAATGCCATCCTTCGTGTTTGGGTTCGTGCATTGAGCTATATGTGCACGTATGTATTTCAGTGTGTGAGTGTGTGGGCGTGCGCGCGTCTGTTTATGAATGTGTGTTTACGTCTGTCTGTCGGGCAGTCTGTGTTTACTTACACAACACTATGTACATATCTCCCTGCATAATTTATGTCACCGAGGTAGTCATTGTATCAATATTATTTTTAATCCTGTCGATCACAAAGGTCAGTCAAATAAGTGGGCCGAGGGGATTGTACACCATAATACATGTAAGTAGGCTTCACACGAGTGATACCAGAAAATCACAAACCGCTTGAGTCAACGCTTTTTTTTTTTAAATAGCGAAACGCCAGGATCACACATATATGCACATGGTACCAGAATCATCCGGCATGCACCGTATTATTTTGGATTAGGGCCGACCGCACACACACCAAAAAAAAAATCAATCTGAGTAGGTCTATTATACTAGATCTTGTTGAGATACTGAAGTTTTATGCGTTCATATTCGACACTTGGGTTTGGCACCAGATTCAAATAGCACAGGTGGGTAAACATAATTATTAAGCCTCGGCGAGTCTCGACTAAGCTTACGCAATGTATTGCCAAGCCAGTCTAGCTGCTCAGCAGTACCAGCACGAAAGATGGTTGGCCTATACGTGACTGAATGTACATTAAAGTTTAATGTCTACACCCACCATTGGCGAAATGGTAGACAGAGGTAACCATCGCGGGGAACAAGAGGTAGGAATCTAAATCAACGCTGAACCACCACAGCCATCATACTGCTAAAAAGGACAGTGAAAATGGCCACATTTTATATTGCTCATCACGGGATTCGAACCTGGGTCATCGGTGTCCCAGGTGAACGCTCTACCATTTGAGCTACGGCGATGGGACGCCTATTACGTCCTATCGCTCTATCTGTTATATAGCCTAACGTTCGATCGGTATTCATGAGCAGACGGGTAGTTTTGATAATGTGATTGCGAAAAGTGGGAATTAAAGAGCGCTGCATAGTGTCAACAACAGGCTGTTGTGGATGTGGGAATGGAAATTAGCAGGATTCTAGAACTTCTCTCATACGGGAAGCTCCTAAACTGTTTGCATTAAAGCATAGGCATGATCCATCTCAGCACGCATCGTAACCAGGGGCGGATCTTTCCATTGTTGAGGGGGTGTGCACAGCTAATGCGAAGTGGCGTAGCCACAAGCGCGAGCCTGCGAAGCAGGCGAGTGTACTAGGGGGGTCCGGGGGCATGCCCCCCCCCCCCCCCCTCCGGAAAAAATTGAAAATAATGGTTAAAATCTGTGCAATCTGGTGCATTTGGGGCATTATTTTAAGGACTGAAAATAGTATTGTTTTGTGCTAAAAGTCCTCTTTTAGCCCCTCCCCCCCCACACACACACAAACACCCCTCTGCAAACTCTGATGATAAAATTTACAATAGCAGAACATCTTGCATAAAGGCTTATACAAAGACAGATAAAGTTACTGCAAATAAAACAAGAAATAGCCACAAGGTGCAAATTAAGCGGGATCTGAAGAGTTCAGGTAGAAGCACTGCCAGCCAAAGAGCTTTTTCCGGTGACGCTCCGGGTATAGACCATGTTTACACAATAGGTCCAATGGCGATCGAGATCGGAAGCATAAATAACCAATCAAAACCATTGAGAAAAAAAACCCAAACAAACAACCTTTTGCACAAAGAGGGAAAAAAGACAAATGAGCAGCAACTGTTTGTCTTCAACTTCCCTTCATGGATAAACATTTTATATTGCAAGAAATACCTGTAGATCAAAATCTGATAAATAAAAAAAATTAAAAAAAAAAACTAATTTGGAGGTACATGAAACTGTGTGGTGAGTGAGAATTAGTATTTTTTTCTCTCTTCTTTCTTCTCCTTTTCTTCCTCCATTTTTTTTTTGACCGCCAGGGGTGTGTGCACGTGCACAAGTGGCACAAGAACAAGATCCGCTCCTGTTAACCGATACTCGCCGAGGAGGTTTAAAATGCGCCAGTTCGAAGGCTTTTGCTTTTGGTGAAAACGGGTTGACCCTAACATTAGCATTCGTTAATTCATTAAACAATGCTAAAAGCGGGCTTTCGTTGCTCAAACCAACCGTTACAGTTTGAATTTTCCATTTCGGTTCTAACAGGGAGTGATTTCTCCTGTTTTTAATTAAAGGTACATCGATACCACAGCCGTGTGACCTTTGACCCTAGTTGTGAGTGAACCACGCGGCTTCAAGAGTGCGTCTTTGGTGTCTGGGGTAGGGTAGGGTAGGGTAGGATATAGGTCCTATTTTATCAACCTAAAACACACAACCACACACAACCACAAAAATAAACAACCGCACAAGCAATTGTTTTCACGGGTTGTTGTTGTTTGTAGATTATAGTCACACGACACTTTCGCATATAGGTGACTACTGGACCGATTTATACTGACACCAGCGGGCCAGTTGTTGGTAAAGGGGAAAATAATATGATCACACGTTGATCAATCCGGGATTCGAACCAGCGACCTTTCGGTTACTAGCAAGACGCTCTTACCAACTGAGCTACCCGGCCCCTTTTGTTGGCTGGCTAGCCAAGGGCCGTTGATATTAAAAGGCACAGAAACTATGGAATTTATTCGTAAAACAGCTACAATAACAGCTGTATTTACGAATGAGTTGGGTTTTTTTTTTTTTGTTTGGTTGTTTTTTTTTTGTTTTTTTTTTGTTTTTTTTTTTTTTGGGGGGGTAAGCTTATTTTGATTTTGTTCAGGGGTAAGTTACACACACACACACACACACCTCCACACACACACACACACACACACACACACACACACACACACACACACTTTCAATGTTAAAAGGATTTGTGGATCGAGAGAGAGAGCGTGGTCGAAGAGGGTCCCTTTAAGTTTGCCTTTCATTAAGGCCTACTAGTAGTGAGAGGCAACACAGGTAATACCCCCGTATGATCGATCCGATCCATGCCTTGGCAGCTCGCAGCTACGCTGCGTGGATTGATCTCGCGGCAATTTAAGAAGAAGACGACGACGAAATGAAGCCCGTGCGAAAAATATGCTGCAGCCAAACACGCGTACAACGAACACGTTTTTCCAGCGAACAACGCTTTTAGCGGATGAAAAAAACCCAATCCCTGCCAGAGTAGTTCTTATTTATTACTTAGAACTTTCTGGATATAACGAACACGGTTACAACGTAGCTTCGCTTACACCGAATGTATTTTCTTATCCCGGATACCAAACGTCGACGGATATAACGAATTCCGATATCGAAGTACGAAAACATCGCAAATGACGTAAATTCTCGGAAATGAAGTAAAATCTGCATCAAATTTTGACGGCATTCATCTGCCTGTAGAAAGACCCTTCTTAACCCGGCTTTGATTTGCAAAGTTAACACACACACACAAAAAAAAAAAAAAAAAAAAGAAGCCACTGATGTCATTTTAAAGTCTGGCAGAAAGTGACAGGCCTGGTTTTTTCATTTAGTTCTTGGCACCAGGAGCTGTTCACAATAAATCCAATGGAAAATAGCTCGAAACCCGCCAAAACGTTCGCCGATAACGATCATTTGAAAAAAAACACGAAAAGTTCGTTTTTTAGACCCAAAAGCATCCGATTAACTGGTTTCGGTAGACAATTTTCGTCCGAGACCGATTTATCGACCCCTTCTTCTTTTTACAACAGACAGGTAGGATACGAGTTGTATCCTAAGGGTTAAAAACATGGCTGCAAAACGAAATTTAATTAGGCTCACTCTGGTAGAGAACTTGAAATAATATCACATGTGGTAGCGCATCCACACAAGAAACAAAATAATGCTGATATAACCAAGGAATTAGAAATTCCATTACCAACGCTAAGCACCTTTACTCAGAATACAGAATACAGATTATTCAGCAAAATGACAACAGTTACATTGCCTATTGAAAATTGCCATGATGCTGGTAAACAGCCACACACACACATCTACCCCACAGGCAAATATTATTCCTACAACAATCATATATCTCTCACACACAAAACACTTTGTTTTCAATGTTGCTATGGGGTCTACATAATACTTCAACTTGAAATTTTTTTTGACAATCACACTTCACATATAAAATATCAAAAATGGAAATGTATCTCATAAATAAACCAATTATACTATAAAATACTAAAAGAAACGATCCTATCCTACCCCGTGGCTCGAAAGTCGTTGGTGCACCACAGCTGATCGCTTAATCAGCGTACTCCATCTTTTTCTGTCCTCAGCAAATCCTCATGGCTTCGCTCAGTGTCACGCCAGTCCATTCTCGAATGTTGTCTTCCAACCTCTTTTTCTGTCTCCCTCTTCTTCTGCCTCCTTGCACCGTGCCTTGCAGGATGGTCTTGGCGAGACGTGGCCATACCATCGGAGTTTCTGTTTCTTACCACTGTGAGCAAGTCCTCGTGCACGCATGCAAACACACACTCAAAGGAAGGTACCTCAATATTATGTTTAAAAGAACACTATTGCATTAAAATAATAATACAGTGAGTAAAAAATAAACATCTATATGAATAAAAGTGCACTTATACAGAAAACATCTCTCTCTCTCTCCCTCCCTCCCTCTCTCTCTCTCTCTCTCTCATGGACAATTCCACGAAATAAGCACACGTTCTAGGACAAGTATACACAGGTTGAAACATACACATCACACTTTTGAGACCATTGGCCTACCCTTATGTCTAATATCCCCTAAATGTGTGAACAGACATTAAATTAAAGATTGATTTGATTGATTGATTGACCAGTGGCCTAATTTACTCTCACTCACTTTCTTTCCCCCACCCCCTTCATCTGGCAAAAAAATCTTCTAAAATCAACCCCTTTTGCAATGATGAGAACACAGCAGCTTGGCGTGTTCTGGGCTGTAAATCTTACATCAAAGAATCAAGTTAGAGATACGACGGATATAACGAATACACAAACACAATTCGGCCGCTAACCGGAGACTACGGGTACAACGAACTTCGGGTATAATGAACGGATAAATATTTCCCTGGACTTCGTTGTAAGCGTGTTCGATTGTAATAGCAGCTTCACACATTCTAAAACTGTCGGACTTACGAAGGTCCAGTAAGGAGGTAGCTTCCAGCATAAACCTCTGTGATGGATCTGTGACACTCGATCAAAGCTAATTTAGCTCGGTTCAATTCAAGAGGGTCTCTCAGTGCATGGGAATGCCCACACGTGCTTCGCCTCATCTTTCAGGAGAATTCTTCAGAGTTGTTGCTCTTGAGATAATAATATGTTCTAATGTTCGTCTGGTTGAAGATGGCTCTTTCGTATAGAACTCCTTTGTAAAATATTTAGTTGCGAAAATTTTCGGGTTTTTTGTTTTTAGTTTTAGCTAAATAATCTTAATATAGAAGCATATTTTTCTAAATAATCATTTGTTTACAAATGATGTAAGATTTCTCTAAATAATATATTTTATCCGTAAATAACTTAGTATTAATTTTATCTAAATAATACATTGTTTACGTAAATAAATCATGATATAGGTAAATAAAGCATTGTTGCTAAATAAGGAATTAATTACCTAAGCCTATATAATGCAATATTTAGCAGATTGTGAGAAATAATTTATTATTTAGAAATGTTTCTAAATAATGATTTGTTTACTTATATAATGCATTATTTAGCAGAATTGGCTGAATAAAGTATCATTTAAAAGATGCTGCTAATTTACGTAAACAATTCATTGTTTAAGGAATGCAATTTTCATTATTTAGGGGATTCCAGGATTCGCTTGAAATCTTGGTAAGCTTATTTATCATTTGACTGCTTTCTGTAATTAAATGCAGGGTCTTTCCAAAGATTGTGTTTCAAAAATGTGTTCTAATTATTTATTTTTCAACATAAATCACTTCACAAATTGGAAGATAAAACGTCTGTAACGTCCCGAACACAAATGAAAGGTCAAAGGTCAGTTCTGTGCGGGAGTGCTCAGTGTTTTCAGTATCCTCGTCAGAAGGAGAAAAAAAGCTTTCTTTTTTTTTTATTTAACCCAAAACTCAGAGATAGGTGTAGAAGAAGTGGCAGTAGCAGTAGTATAGAATTGTTGAAAAACTAAAACCAACGCATCATTTTTTTGTTTAAACAAGATTGCCGATAACTTGCGAGTTGTCCGTGTTTATTTACTCTGAAGGCAATCCCGCCAATGCAGAAATAATGTATGATATTGCAGCGGTAACGGCTCCTGAAAAGAGGGATTCGTCATTATTTTTGCATTGGCGGTAGGGTTGCTGAGGACAGAGAAAGATGGCGTACGCTGGTTAAACGATCATCTGCAGTGACCCAACGAGCTTCGAGTTACTGGATAGGATAGGATAGGATAGTAATATTGTTGCGAACACATTTTTTAAAAAATAAAGTGAAATAAAGCAGTTGCATCATTTTAAATCGCAAAACAGCGTAAAATCACGATTTTCCAATTTTCTTTACCACTACACACAACCTCCCAAAAATACGACCAGTAACGCGAACCCCCTAAATAATGAAATTGCAGTCCCTAAACAATGAATTGTTTACGTAATTAATGCATTATTTAACCGTAACTTCCAATTAATACATTATTTAGCAAATTCTGCTAAATTATGCATTATATAGTTAAACAAATTATTATTTAGAAACATGTCTAAATAATACATTATTTCACACAATCTGCTAAATAATGCATTATATAGGTAAATAATTCTTTATTTAGCAACAATGCCTTATTTACCTATATCATGATTTATTTACCTAAACAATATTATGTTTATTATTTATTATATTATGTTTAGAGAAATCTTAAATTGTTTGTAAACAAATGATTATTTAGAAAGTATGCTTCTAAATAAAGATTATTTAGCTGAAAGCGATGAAAATAAATATTTTACAACGGGACTTCCATACTTTCTCGGCCTTTTAGTGTTGACCACTGCCCACTGCCCTTCGGTACGCCTCTTTCTTGAAGCCTTTCGACGCAGCTGTGATTTTGTGGCTCGTCTGGTTTTGTCTGCAGCGTCTTTCTGAGTTGCGTTAGCGCTTCAGACCTACCCAGGATCAAGTCTTCTGTGATGCATGCGTTCAAGTCTGTCTGCTCGTTCTCGCCCCCACCCCCCACCCTCACCCCACCCCACCCCCTCGCTCCCCCTCCTGTTTTTTTTTACTTCCGCATGCCCGGGGCAATACACCCTATGATCGATCCGATCCAAGCTTGAAGCGCTGTCTCACAGTCTGGGCATTGCAGTGCCGAGTGTAGTGAGATTACGTGATTACTTAAGCAAGAAGAAATTCTTTTGGGGGCGTTCTACACGGCGTCAACAACAGCAGGTAGGGATGTGGGTGGGTGCGAAGTCAGAAGTTCGCAGGATTCTTAAAATAAGTCAAGTCGGAACATCTTATTTCAGGATGATCAGCTGTCGTCTGGCACCTCGATCGATAAATAGTAAGTTGCGTAAACACTGTGGAACCGTATGCTCGAAAAAGGGAATAACTTTATGCTAGAATATTGTCTAAACCGGTATAGCTATTCCAGAATATTTGTCAGCACAAATTGGTATGCATGACGCACTCCAGCGGAATAAGTAAGCTTATTACGGAATAGCTATTCCTATGTGCTATATTTAGAACAGGGAAATTCCTGCTACTGTGCATGCGCCACATCTCACAAAGCACCGTGCCACTTGCATAAAAACGAAGTGCTATGAGAAACGCGTGTATTTGAAATGAATGACTGTCCATTGCCTGATTTTTAAAAAAATTGATTTTAATGTGGTCCTGAAAGGAAGTGGCATCAGAACATTTTTCGCCACATCTTAATTAACATTTAATATAATATTTACGTCCCTTATATACTGACGTGTCTGGGGACATTCATTTATTTAACGAACGAACGTGTATGGGCAAAGATCCGTGCCGATTCAAGACTTATATGTCGTCAGAAATGTCGTCCGTTAGGTCTATAATGAATCTGAATTTGTCGTACAGTTCCACATCATCAAACCTTTCCAAGGGGGTGAATTCTATCACGCAAAAAAATGCGATTTCTGGCGTATTGTCGTCTGCGATTTTGCCGATACACAACAACAGCGGCCATTTCGCTTCAACGACGGAAACAGGTATAATATATTTATCCCGACTGTTGTTTGTAGATTATAGTCACACGACACTTTCGCATATCGGTGACTACTGGACCGATTTATACTGACACCAGCGGGCCAGTTGTTGGTAAAGGGGAAAATAATATGATCACACGTTGACCAATCCGGGATTCGAACCAACGACCTTTCGGTTACTAGCAAGACGCTCTTACCAACTGAGCTACCCGGCCCCTCCTATCCCGACTGAAAGGATGGTATAGCTTTATACCGGAATAAGAAAAGAGAATACGCAAGGAACAACTACTCTATTCCTTTTTCACGCATGATTACGGCCCTTGGAGTCAATTTGTTGTTTGTGGCTATACAGTGTAGCTGAGATTTACCGAGGCTAGTGTACGTTGGTTACAGATCGCCGCACTTTGAGTCTGGTTTAGGAATAAGGCGTGTACAGCATACATTATAATAATAATAATAATAATAATAATAATAATAATAATAATAATAATAATAATAATAATTATTATTATTATTATTATTATTATTATTATTATTATTATTATTATCATCATCATCATCAATAACGCTGTTTGAATGGGTGGGTTAAGATTATTGGATGCGGGGGGTAGGGCTTGGGTTGGTGGACTTTATTTTCATTAACTTGGGTGGTTCCTGACTAATGATACAATGTGATCAGGCTATTTTCTCTCCATCCCGCTAGAATAGGCTGTCAAGCAGGTCCACGCCCTAGGAGATTGCTATTAAAAGATGGCTCAATTGTCTGGGTGCGTGCGCATCATGCAGAATGCAAGTTGAGGCCTTTCGGCAGGCTCGCGTTTAAGCCTGTTCTCGGCTAGCTCCTTGAGCAACCCATTTGAGCTAAAGAAAAAAGCGCTATGTAAGCACACTTCATAGTTCATATAATGCGGTCAATAAGGTCACTTCAACATCAATATAGCATGGACAACAACATTCAGTGTAGTCACAGTATGACGAAATAACATCACGTGCTTTTTAGTTGACTCATTAGATAAGATCATTCCGTCTAGTCCATCAGTGAATGACAAAATATACGGCTCTATTGGTCTTATTAGGCAACGTACGGCGGACGATAATGATGATAGAGAGGAGAGGAGAGGAAATGAGCACCACACCAAGAACGCTGTAGAAGGTCCACAACACCTCTAACTCCCCCCTCTCCCCCCACCCTTCCTCTCACCCCACCCCTTACCCAAACCCTGAGTTTGAGGTAAGCCTAATTATTGAGCGAGTGAGGTCATTTTCCCAAACTGTCACACTAGATAGATAGTACGATCACAGAAGAATGTATTAATTCACATTATGGGCGTAAAAGCGCTCCGATGGGCGTGTACGCAGCTTTAAAAGTCTTTTGGGGTTTCTGATAACGTCACGGGGTTTCCATAGTTGAGGGGCCTCAAACGAAGTCCTTGAGCGTCACTTCGGCACATCGCCAACGACAAAGTCCGACAGACTATCACGCAAGCCATTGGACAACACGCTGGCATGCTCACAGTGGTGAAGAAACGGAAACTCCGAAGGTATGGCCACGTCACCAGAGCGTCAGGCCTTGCAAAGTTAGAAAGTTAGTTAGAAAATAGTGAACCCTATCAGATGACAAACAAATTATGCGTATCATGTGACGTCATCATGGTGTCGTCATAAATTGTTGTATTTTTTATAATCCTATTTTCTCCCAAACAACTTGAGGGATTTGATTAAAGTTTAGTATGTACTTAGACTTAACCTGTAAAACCAAAGGTAAAACCAAATTTATGCAATTCGAGTGACGTAATCATCTTAACGTAAAATTTTAAATATTTTTTATTTACATTTTTTTTAACTATATACCCCCCTCAACCCCTCCCTCACGCCCCGCCCTCACACACCATCCCCATCTCGCCTTTACCCCCTAGTACTAACTTTAATTTTTTTTTTTTAATATAAATATAATGTGTACGCTTCACTGTGCTCTTAGCTTGCTCATTAATGCTTGTCACGTGGGGTTTATGGGCTCTGCACAATGGAATTATGGACCCTCACGTTTATTCGGTGGGAACTGCTAGTAAGTCACCCTATGAATTACTTTAATAAATTTATTTGTTTAGCTCGTTCTGTGTTAAGGTTGGGGTACAGAAATAGATAGAAAAAAGGTAAAAGAATACTGTCACACTAGCTTTCACACGGCTATGAATCATATGTAGTCCAGCCTTTTGATAACAGTTAAAATCACACATTTATGTCTTCTACTCTATACAAGGTTCTCTAAGTACTAATCTAACTTAAAAAGTCTCTTTCAATGCTAATAGTTCGATCGCTGATAGTCTATGCAGCTGTTCTATCTTCATCGGGCACTCGCTAGTATATCTCATGTAGATTTGGACTACTGTGGTCCGTTTTAGAGTTTCTGAATAGTTGGACTACTGTGGTCCTGTTCTGATCAGTTTAAGTGCACTTGGGATAACACACTTAACTGGCGGGTGGTGCGGTCGAAGTCCTTCTGTGAGGTAGCTTCTGGTCCACCTGTGTCGTTGTGTAGTTGGGTTCCCTGGCCACGCTGTGGGGTCTGACAGGGAGTTTTACCGGGTCGCTCGTTCCGACTTGTGCGGTAGAGGTTCCTCAACCAACTTGTTTCTGTGGAGTGGGGTTCACAGGATAGCTCGGGATAGCTCGGGATAGCTCTGGATAGCTCTGGATAGCTCGCCTGCCCGTCTGTAATATAAGAGACGAAATTCTGCACAACCCTGAATAATCGGTTTGTGCAGAGCGTCTCACTGAAAGCCAAGTAGCCCTCAGTGATAGCTCCACATCTCTATACATAAGCGACGAACATTCTGCTACTTCCGGGTTCCACTGGAATCTCACTCTAAATTCCTATACATACATAAATATCAAACGTGGCTAACTATACACATACAGGATTAATAATATTATAAACATTCAGTGGTACAGCCACTGGTCTGCAAACATACATATAAGTTAAACAACAGTGGTTCCGTATGGTATGCAACATGGCGGCGCAACCGGTCGTGTTTCGCCTCGTGGTAGGCTCTTCCACATGGTCACGCAAATTCGGATTAACAATTCACATTTATGCATAGCAAATTCTTCAAACATAATTTCAACAATAATATAAATATATCACGATGAAACAGAAGAGTGTTCATTTACCTGTTTGACAAGTTCAGGCCCGTGTGACTTGATAGAATTCTACGATTCCTAAGTCCTGCTTCCTGGTCTAAGTGTAGAGAGATTTCTCTGCCAGCTTTCTAGCTGTTAACACTTCGGTGTATTACTCCCAACTGACCAAAAATGTGTTAGGCTCGGACCCAGTCAAACTGGCTCGAACCGCTTTGCGTAAGCTCTCATTGGGTAAAATGTTCATATTCAAAACTCAAGTGCTGACGTCACTGCGCTGTGTGTGTGGCTCAGGCTCGCAGTGTGCTGTAATTTAATTGCTACTGTGTACTGTACTAACTCTCTACTGTTACAAAGGCTACACAATGCTAAATAGTCGATAGGCAGAGTTTAAACTAGCCAATTCGTGACAGGCTCCCTCAACTGAAAAAAGGCGATGACTACTGGATTCGACCTTTTTCTACTACAGAGCCTAGTTTAACACTGCACTATCCTAGGGTCCTATTTACAAACTAAGTAAGTTGCTCTACCTGAGCTGCAATGCGGTGCCAGGTAGCTATGGACACTAGTGACAGGGTATTACTGGGCGGGGACGAATTCTGGTGCTGTGGCCCTTAGTTGTGTTGGGTGGGCGACAGCTGCTGTGTCCTCCACGAGATGGCGACTGAGGTAGTCGGCTCCGTGGTTTTCTTTGCCGGGGATGTACTCGATTTGGAATGAGTACGCCTGAAGGGTGAGTGCCCATCGCATCAGGCGAGAGTTCAAAGACTTGGAGGCTGCCAGGAACGATAGTGGTTGGTGGTCCACCTGAACTGTGAAATGGGTCCCATACAGGTAGAGTTGAAACTTCTGTATGGCCCAGACTATTCCAAGGCATTCTTTCTCCGACGTGGCGTAGTGGGTCTCGGCGGGTCTCAATTTTCTGCTGGCGTAGGCGACAGGGAATAGCGTCTCTGCATTCTTGGGGTCGCGCTGTAGCAGTACTGCTCCGAGTCCTAAGTCGCTTGCGTCGGTGCGAAGAACGAATGGCTGAGTCAAATCGGGTAGGTGGAGTACTGGCGCCGATGTCATTCTGTCCTTGAGTGTTTGGAATGCTGTCTCGCATTCCGCTGTCCATACGACTTTGTCCGGGGCGATTTTCCGGGTTCCATTTGTCAGAGGTACGGCGATGCTGTTGTAGTTGGGGATGAACTTCTGGTAGAAGCCGCAGAGTCCTAGAAATGACTGCACTTCCTTCTTTGTCTTGGGCCTAGGAGCGTCGAGTAGGCGTTTCACTGTCTTTTCTACCGGTCGCAGGCTTCCTTGACTGATGGTGTGTCCCAGAAATTCTAGTTCTGTGAATCCAATCTGACATTTGGTGGGTCTTGCCGTCAATCCCGTGTCTCTGAGGCGGGCGAGTAGTTGTTGTAGGAGCGTGACATGTTCCTCCCACGTGGGTGTTGCGATGAGGATGTCGTCCATAAACGAATGTAGGTGCTCGCTGCTCAGGGGTGCCAGGAGTTTTCGCATCATGGCGCTGAAGATGCTGGGTGCGTTGTGGAGTCCGAATGGAAGTACATTGAACTCGAAGTGTCCTTCCATAGTGCTAAACGCTAGGTACTTTCGGACTTGCGGTTGCACTGGTATCTGGTAGTATCCTTTGCTGAGGTCGATGCGTGAGAAGTACTTCGCTCGCTGTAGCTTGGCAAATAGGTCTGTCTGGTCCGGGAGTGGCTCTGGCTGGAACTGCGTTACCGCATTCAGGAGTCTGAAGTCGATGCACAGTCGATGCTCTCCGTTGGGTTTTCGCAACAATACCGTGCCTGCGCTGTAGGGTGAAGTAGATTCTGAGATGATTCCGGCTGCCAGTAAGGTGTCTATCTCTTCCTTGATGGCTCGCTGCTGCGACAGTGGCATCGGGTAGAGCTTCTGGCGGACGGGTGTTGGGTCGGTCACCGTTAGGGTTACTTCGACGAGGTCTGTCCTCCCTGGTCGGTCTGTGAGCACAGTCTGATGTTGTCGAATGACCTGTAGTACTTGCTGTCGCTGTTTAGCGGCTAGGTCTCCGTTGAGTATCACGTCTTTGTAGGTTTCTTTGGAGTGCAGGGGATACTCTACTGCATTGGTCTCCATGCTTTCTCCTTCTTCCGCGATGGCGATGGCTAACAAGTTGTGAGTGCTGGGGGTCGCTGGTCGGTCCGTGTATTTCTTGAGGAGATTGATGTGGTGGTATCGGGCTCTCCCGTTCACCTCTACTTGGTAGACTGTCTTGGATTTCTTGGCAGTCACCCGGTACGGTCCTCTCCAAGCGATGTCCAGCTTGTTGGTTCCACTTGGAAGTAAGAGTAGCACTTGATCGCCGACTTGCAGTTCTCTGTCCTTCGCGTGGCGGTTGTAGTACTTCGCCTGACGGGCTCTTGCCTTCTTCAGTGCTTCACCAGCTTTCTTCCACGTTGCTTTGAGGGTTTCCTGCAGGTCTGCGACGTACTTGGTGGCACCTCTGGGTGTGTCGTCTATCTTGGCTTCCGTCCAACTTCTGCGTAGGGCTTCTAGCGGTCCTGCTAGAGGTCTGCCGAATAGCAATGTTGACGGGGTGTAGCCTGTGGCTGCATGGGGCGTTTCTCGGTATGCGAACAGTGCCGCATTCACGTAGGTGTCCCACGCTTCTGGATTGTCGTCGGCGACTTTCCTGAGTATGGTGAGAAGGGTTCCATTCAGTCTTTCTACTTGTCCGTTGCTGGCGGGGTGGTATGGTGGTGTGCGAATGTGATGGACTTGTATCAACTCGAACACGTCTTGCATCAGGCGGCCGGTGAACTGAGATCCGTTGTCCGTTCTAATGCTGTCCGGGAATCCGACTCTGGTAAAGATGGCGATGAGTGCATCTGCAATCTTCTTGGTGTCGATCGCTGGCAACGGGACTGCTTCGCACCACATCGTACATGCGTCGACGAGTGTGAGTAGAAATCTGTTCCGCTTCTTGGTCATGGGCAGTGGTCCTACTATGTCTACTGAGACTTGCTGGAATGGCACGCCGACTACTACTGATGGTCCTAAGGTAACTGGTACGGTGTGATGTCGCGGGGAATATCGTTGACATTGGTGGCAAGATTTCACGTAGCGCTTGACATCCTCCGTGATTCCTGGCCAATAGTAGTGTGCGCTGATTCTCTGCACTGTGGCTCCAATTCCCATGTGTCCGCTGAGTGGCATGCTGTGGCCTAATTCTAGTACTTGGGCTCGAAGGGTGGCTGGTAGTACTAGTTGGGTGTGATCTCCATCTCCTTGTCGATGTAGAACTCCCTGTTCCATGTAGAAGTCTCCCTTGTGCGGGGGTGTGTGCGCCTTGGGTAGCTTCTGGAAGCACTTCGCTATCGAGGTGTCTTCTTTCTGTGCTGTTTTGATCTCTTCGAGTCCTGGATTCGGAGCGAACTCGGGCTGGGGTGGTTGGGTTTTAGCTTGGGCCCTGGTTTGCACTGCAGCTATCTCTACAGTTTTTGGGGGCGTGCCTAAGAACACATACCTACAACCTAGCACTAGATCATACAGGGGTTTCTGTAAAACAGCTGCTTGGATTCGTCCTGTGACGTACCTACTCTCTACTTCGATCCAAGCTATTGGGCAAGTAGTCGTCGGTTTCGTCAAGTCTGCTCCTTGTAAGTCGACTGTCTTGTCTGTCAAGTCCGCGCGCGATACAAGAGACTCGCTGACTATCGCGTCGTATGATAGACCTGTGTCATACAGACAGTTCGCTTCTTTTCCGTTGACCTTGACCGTGTCTGTCACCGATGGGTGATCTCCGATCGTGTGTGGCTTATTACCGCTACTTTGAGTTAGAACTCTGTGCGCTGGCCGGCTTTCGCGCTCTTCCCTACGTTGTGCGGCCAACTTGAAACATTCTGCGGTGGAGTGATTGTTTCTGTTGCAGAACGAACAATACCGTCTCTGTTCTGCGGGACCTCTTTTCCCGAATTCCGTGTTGGGTCCTTTATTTTGCCCAGGTCTGGGGTTATTCGGCTTATTCGCGGTGCGCTCTTCTCGGTTAGGGCTTCGTTTCTGTGCCTCTTTCCCGTTAGGCTTTAGGTCTCGCCTGAAGCTCTTGGCTTCTCCGTGTGCGGCCACGTACCTATCTGCGACCTTGACCAGATCTTCTAGTCTTTCCGCGCCCTGCTCTACTGAGAAGGTTCTCAGCTCGGGGGTCATGGTTTCCCGTAGCTGTTCCCATACTAACAGTTCTGTCAGTCCATCATACGTCTTAGCCGTGGCTGACTGGCTAATCCACTTATCCAGCGTTGTGGACAACCGATCCGCGAACTGCGCATAGCTCTCTCCTTTCACTCTCCGATTGGTGCGGAACTTTTGCCGGTAGCATTCTCCTGTCAGTTCGAATCCCGTTAGGAGTGCCTCTTTTACTTTGTGATAGTCAGTCACTCTGTCAGTCGGTAGCTTACTGTAGAGGTCATAAGCCTTTCCTCTAAGTCCTTGACTAAGCTTGAAAGACCAATGAGTGGGATCTAGTTTATACTCTGTTGCTAGGCGCTCAAACCTAGTCAGATAGAGATCTAGACCTTCTTCTCTCTCATTGAATGTTCCCAGTGGAAATGACATTCCTTGTACAGGGTTGGATGCTACCTCTAGCTGATCTGAGTGGGAAGGGGTTGAGGAAGAACTTGAAGCTCCTGATCCCAATCTTCTTAGCTCTAACTCATGCTGTCTTTCTTTTTCCTTTTCTTCCCTCTCTTTTTCTTTCTCTGCCCTCTCTTTTTCTTTTTCTGCCCTCTCATACTCCCATCTCCTAACTTCTGCTTCTCTCTCTGCTGCTAATGCTGCCTTCTTCTGTTCTCCTTCTAATTCTAGTTTCTTCTGCTCTGCTTCTAATTCTGCTTTTCTCTGATCTGCTTCGAGTTTCTTCTGTTCTGCTTCTAATGCTAGTTTCTTCTGCTCTGCTTCTAAGGCTAGTTTCTTCGCCTCCCTTTCTGCTGCTCTCTCTGCCTTAGCCTCCTGTTTCTCTACCTCTGCATTTATATACGCAATTAGGTCCGCCCCTGCTAAGTGTAAAGCTTCTCCCAATTCCTTGAAACGCAATCTCAAGGCCACTGGGTCCGACATTGCCAAACGTGTCTATGAACACCCTCTGAATCACGTGGAATACCAAAACACTAGCCATATTGCAAGTCAATAAAAACAATGCAAAGACAATCAAATTCGTAATCAATAATAGAATAAAACAAGAGTCAAATGGCATACAACAGTTACTTAAGCAAAACCTGCAAAAGAACAATGCAACATACAGACACAAAAATAATTGAAGCAAAAAAGTTTTTAACTAAAGAATAGTGCACCCAAACTGAGTCAATGTTACCACTATTCTAAGTTATTCTACTACTCCTACTGTTATCTAATTTTATTGTACTTAGATCCGTTTATACCCAATTCCTATTATACACAGATCCTGGCAGGCTCGCCAATTAAAGTGTCACGTGGGGTTTATGGGCTCTGCACAATGGAATTATGGACCCTCACGTTTATTCGGTGGGAACTGCTAGTAAGTCACCCTATGAATTACTTTAATAAATTTATTTGTTTAGCTCGTTCTGTGTTAAGGTTGGGGTACAGAAATAGATAGAAAAAAGGTAAAAGAATACTGTCACACTAGCTTTCACACGGCTATGAATCATATGTAGTCCAGCCTTTTGATAACAGTTAAAATCACACATTTATGTCTTCTACTCTATACAAGGTTCTCTAAGTACTAATCTAACTTAAAAAGTCTCTTTCAATGCTAATAGTTCGATCGCTGATAGTCTATGCAGCTGTTCTATCTTCATCGGGCACTCGCTAGTATATCTCATGTAGATTTGGACTACTGTGGTCCGTTTTAGAGTTTCTGAATAGTTGGACTACTGTGGTCCTGTTCTGATCAGTTTAAGTGCACTTGGGATAACACACTTAACTGGCGGGTGGTGCGGTCGAAGTCCTTCTGTGAGGTAGCTTCTGGTCCACCTGTGTCGTTGTGTAGTTGGGTTCCCTGGCCACGCTGTGGGGTCTGACAGGGAGTTTTACCGGGTCGCTCGTTCCGACTTGTGCGGTAGAGGTTCCTCAACCAACTTGTTTCTGTGGAGTGGGGTTCACAGGATAGCTCGGGATAGCTCGGGATAGCTCTGGATAGCTCTGGATAGCTCGCCTGCCCGTCTGTAATATAAGAGACGAAATTCTGCACAACCCTGAATAATCGGTTTGTGCAGAGCGTCTCACTGAAAGCCAAGTAGCCCTCAGTGATAGCTCCACATCTCTATACATAAGCGACGAACATTCTGCTACTTCCGGGTTCCACTGGAATCTCACTCTAAATTCCTATACATACATAAATATCAAACGTGGCTAACTATACACATACAGGATTAATAATATTATAAACATTCAGTGGTACAGCCACTGGTCTGCAAACATACATATAAGTTAAACAACAGTGGTTCCGTATGGTATGCAACATGGCGGCGCAACCGGTCGTGTTTCGCCTCGTGGTAGGCTCTTCCACATGGTCACGCAAATTCGGATTAACAATTCACATTTATGCATAGCAAATTCTTCAAACATAATTTCAACAATAATATAAATATATCACGATGAAACAGAAGAGTGTTCATTTACCTGTTTGACAAGTTCAGGCCCGTGTGACTTGATAGAATTCTACGATTCCTAAGTCCTGCTTCCTGGTCTAAGTGTAGAGAGATTTCTCTGCCAGCTTTCTAGCTGTTAACACTTCGGTGTATTACTCCCAACTGACCAAAAATGTGTTAGGCTCGGACCCAGTCAAACTGGCTCGAACCGCTTTGCGTAAGCTCTCATTGGGTAAAATGTTCATATTCAAAACTCAAGTGCTGACGTCACTGCGCTGTGTGTGTGGCTCAGGCTCGCAGTGTGCTGTAATTTAATTGCTACTGTGTACTGTACTAACTCTCTACTGTTACAAAGGCTACACAATGCTAAATAGTCGATAGGCAGAGTTTAAACTAGCCAATTCGTGACAATGCTCATGACAAGATATTAGGATGAAACATGTCAGTTTTACTTCTGTGATAGGTGTTTACAATGAAGGCCACAACCCAAGTCAGAATATCTGTGATAACCCCACAACCAGATGACTACTCAAAAAGTCAACGATGGCCAGCTGCATGTTACTATAGGAACAAGTGCTAGTTCCCTCCCTTGTATTTCAGCATAACTTGATGTGTTGAATAAAAAAGAAATGATGATAATGATGATGATGATGAGTAATGTTCTTATATTGAGCTTTTCCAGTTCTAGGCCCGTCTTAGAATCTAACTCAAAGTGTCAGAGGCGCCAGCTTGCATTCTTTGGCTTCAGTCATCGTATTTATGTAACTGGTACTCCCCAACCTAGGACATGAGCGTCAGTATCTTTAAAAGTCGGAAATAGCATCTTCGTAATCCTCCTCTTCCTCCAACTTATCACTTTTTGTTCTTTTCTTAATAGTCTGAAATACAGGATGCGTGCGTGTGTGTGTATGAGAGAGAGAGAGAGAGAGAGAGAGAGAGAGAGAGAGAGAGCAAGAGAGAGAGCACGCGAGTGAACTCTGCACCCGGTATGGTCCAGCGCTTATTATTATTATTATTATTATTATTATTATTATTATTATTATTATTATTATTATTATTATTATTATTATTTTGTTGTTGCAGTTTTGTTCTAGGCCTCAGAATCACATTAAGGGAAAACTCTTACCTTACCTTACAAACCTTACAGAAAACCCTTACCGTATCCATTCCATAGCTAACCAAGCAATCCTTAGTGGAAATTCCCACGCCTTCGTGTCATTCCGAATTTTCGCTTGCAGATAAAGAGGAACAAAGACCTCTGATCTTTTCAAACATGCCGTAACAGGCAGATCTCACATGGCTTGACCTATTCTCCCCATACGTTATTACTGGTTTCAGTCCATGCAAGAACACACAAATAAGGGGGTTTGGGGAATCTATCCCACAGGCGCCTGTTTCTGAATGTCAGGTTAATTGTTAATTCAATTCCACGTGCTTCTGAGTGTGCTAAAAGATCTCAAAAGCAGTACAACCAAAGAGCGTATCATAGAAAGAGGGAGAACTTGGGACAGAACCGCGAAACGGAAGATACGAGTTACGCTCCCTTGTCGACATGCTAAAAATGGCTCGTGGCAGAAAGACAAAAGGAGACCGAGTAAAACAGGGCGGTGACTTTTGCACAGCCATCAATTGCCGTAATGCCAGATACAAGAAAAGTTGTGATGGCAAGTTCTTTTTCAAGTTCCCAAGAGACAAAGAAAGGTAAATTGCAATCGAAAAACTTCTTTTTTGTGTGTTTATATAGGCCTAAACCAATACCGCTGCAGTGTTGTTAAAACAATCGGGAGAGGCTTCAGTGATTCATGGTATATCTATTCTATGTGCTAAAACAAAAACTGTTTGCTTACTGACAGTTTACGTTCAAAAGGTCGCTCACTGTTTACGTTGTTTCTAGGTTGTTTGACTATTATATTTGTGCTTACATTTCAAAAGTAGATGTTGTCAGATTGGCAGTTTGGCTTCATCAAACTGCTTATGTTAAATTAGACTAAGTCTGTTTTCTCCTCGTGATCAAATACTGTGCAAGATAACCCCTTATCTAGGCACAAAAATGGTCCTTGATCTGTTGTAATCCCTTTTCGTTTGAGTGTAAACGGGAAAAAAAAGTAATGTAGAAACACAGTCCTTGTTCTGATCTGTGAATTTCTGCGCATTAGATCTATCTTACGTGGAATGTTGTAGTCTAGGTTTTGATTGTTCTGTCTGATTAATTAATTATTTTCCATGAAGTGACTGATGTTATTAAGCCAGTGATGTGGGAGGTGAGAGGGTTGGGGGGTAGGGGGGACACCTGATATAAATTAAATTCACACTATTAGTGAAACATTTTGTTATTGTGCTTTATTGTGATTAATTGATTGAATGACAGAGCTCTCTCTCTCTCTCTCTCTCTCTCTCTCTCTCTCACGATTACGGATTTACAGTTTCGGATAAATCAAACAGTCTCTCATGCATATTTTAATTTTAAAATATCTGTTGTTGATTAAAAAATAATAAATTCCGGGGCAGAAAACGAACCTATGACATACACACATAAGCAGCATAAAAGCATCTAATAAATGTCAATAAGTAAACATAAACAAAAAAATACAAAACAAAAAAGACAGCAGTAGCGGAATGTTAATAATAATGATGGTTAAAAGTTTGGTTTTTGCAAACGTTGCCATAAAAATGTTGTTTTGCAATGGCATAGGCTCAATAAGTTACCACGCACAGATCATTCATATAGCAGATGGTGAAATATAGCCAGCCCGAGCAAAGGGAAATAATCCGTGAGAGCGTCTCGCATTTTTGTATAGGACATAATGGAAGTTCCCTCTCTTTCCGTAATAAGCTCTTTGGTACAACTGCATTCATAAAGCCTGGTTCTCCTTACGTGTTTCGAGCAGTAAGTCTCCTCTCTGAAAATCCTTATCGGGAAGAGAGGGGACTATAAACTGATACATACACGTGTTTCGATCTTTACCAAAGATCTCGTCAGAGGAGGTTAACTTTGGCCTTCAAGGCTTAGACTACACTGAGTGCAATCTATATGTACTGCATGGGTAGTCACAAAGACACCCGTTGAGAAGTTCACATTAGGACGAAGCCAGTGGCAAATTGAAAATATCCCAGTCACTAGGGCCCGACCGAGAGAATGACTTTGAAAAAGGTTTTCAAATAATCGTAAAATTTATAATAAATTCTCTCAAAACCGTACAGCAACAATTAAGGCGGTCGTGTCGGAATGTGAGCGGGATAATTGTATTCTACTATTATATACGATCCGACCGAGGCCTGTGATATGCTAGAATAGACTACTGGTACTTAGAGACGCTTTACTCCCCCTCACATTCCGATACCAAGTGCCTGTGGTCTATTCATACAACTATCCAACGCTCCGATGTGTTGACTAAGTGGTTGCGTCATCGGAACTAATGAAAGCGGGGTACTGGTCAATAAAGGCTTTGACATTGACAGGATATTAACCCTTAAATTGCTATAATTACCTAACATTCGTGACAACCAGCTTTTAAGGGGTTAAACACTGTTGTCTATGAATATGATCTATTCACAGAACTCAACGCTAACTGCGATCTAATTGTCAGTTGACTCAGTGTTGCCGTCATCGAAACTGAAAGCCTGATCCGGTTCAATAGAAAGGCATTGACATAGGCTACTATTAAAAAAACAAACTGATGTCACAGAACCATCATTATTAACAGAATCTAGACAAACCACACCACCGTCATGGGGGGTGGGGGGTGGGGGTGGGGATTAAAGAGTCTGGCTATGGGTGTGAGTGTGTGTATGGGGTGGGGTTTGGGGAATGAGGGTGGGAGTATAGGTGTATGTTCCAGAGGATGGAGGAAAAGGTAAAAGGTAAAGGTAGTCCCATAGCCTTGTGGCCGTAGGGGAGCGTGATGTTGGAGATCACACTTATCTTGGGCCAGCGTAATGAGGGTGATGCCCATCTCTCTCCCTCGCTGCTTTACCTTCCCCACCCTTAAGAGAGTAGGTACTCAGTCACAGTTGAGTCAACTGGGGGCGTTGTTATTTGTCGCTTCACGTTTTGCGGTCACCCATCCAAGTGCTAACCGCACTGGACGGTGCTTAATTTGCGACACAGTAGCGAGTGCTCCAACCACTGCGCTATCCGACACCCCTGGAGCAAAAGGGCGTTAAAAAAAATCATACTTGTCTCTGTCATAGCACAGATTCATGATTTCGCAGCTGCTCAAAAGCTGCTTTAGACTTCTCGTCACTCCTAAATGTGTCGCAGCATGTCATTTGCGGATGTATCACTGATCATGAAAGCTTAAAAAAGAAGGCTGATCTGGGGTCTGATGTAGTAGGTTTGTAACGTGTTTCATGATTTGTGTGTGTGTATGTGGAATTACGATCTTTAAAATAACTTTCGACAAAAGAGGCATAAAACGGATCGAGGCTCTGGTGTCTAGTTTACTAGTTTTGTAATATGTTACATAATTTTTTTTGAAGATATTTACAAATAAATTTAGATAAAAGAGATATAATTTTATAATGTGTTAGATCTACACAATTTTTCTCAAACATATTTTAAAATAACTTTCGACAAAAGAAGCGTAACAAGGAGGTTGTAGAGTCTTATTTAACAGTTGTGTACTGTGTTACTTCATTGTTCAAAGATATTGAAACATAACTTGTTTGTGATGCCACTAGGGAAGTGGGTTTGAACGCTTATGTTGTGCTGCCACAGAGATTCGTCGAACAACACGCCTGCGTTACACCATCCAATACGTTATTTACAACGCCGGATATCGATGCTATAAATATTATTATATACATAACAGTAGATAATAGATCCAAAACTTCTTTCTAACAAAAAGTCAGAATTATTAAAGCTTGTAAGTCTAATGAAATTAATAATTAAACAAATGTAACGTTTTTATCACATGTCAAAAATTAATATAGTTCTGATGTTGACAGGTTATGTGTAATAAAAATTATTTCAGTAGTTTGTCATTGATGTGTTTAGGTTGAATTGTATTGCTATTTATGATTCATAGTTGTTGTCCCCAATCAAGTTCTTTTTCTTCTTTTCCCCACTCAATACCTACCCCTGCCACCTCCCCCCCCCCCCCTCCACGCTATCCCGCTGTATAAATAAATAGTTTAAAATTTTTATTTTTTAATCTAAAATGTTAATTAATTATTGTGCATGTTTGTGTATATTATTTTAACCATGTCCATGTGCCCTTAATGGTTTTTTTCTGGAATAAATTTTGCCTTGCCTTGCCTTTCTCCACAAGCTTTAAAAAAATCCAAGCTACCGCCTTACGGCTAAATCACGGAATCGATCACATTGAAAAAAAAAATCACAACTCGTGGAGACAGAAGTTTTGGCTTTATTTTCTACTGTTATTGTTCTTCATATATGATATATGTATGTATAGGATATAAACGATTTAAAGATTTTTTTAACTTTATTTTATATTTATTATTTTTTGTTTTTAAAAAAAAGAAAAGAAAAAAGAAGTTTATAATGGTTTAAATGGACCTAGTACTTTAGTGGAAAATCAACTTATAGACTCGATCCTTTCATCTAGTTATTTTCACATCATGAGCGCACGGAAAACAAGTTAAATTGGATTTTAAAGTTAGGGGAGAAGAAAGAGGAGCAGGAAGAGCAGAAGAAGAAGAAGAAGAAGAAGAACAAAATGATGATTGTGATAATGCAGATGAGGATGATGGTCACAGAGGGTTATCTCCGGGTACTTTGGTTTCCTCCCTCATTTCAATAACGGTATTGGATGCAGTCTATCTAAAATTTCACAACTAAATTTCGATTTTGTTTCCTGTATGTAAGAGTGTCTGTAAAAGTGTATGTTGGTTACAGATCGCCGCGCTTTGATTCTGATTTAAGAATAAGACGCGTATATCCTCTAGTATGATGAGGATGTCCATTTATTTTGTCTCCATCCATTGTTTGATGATGATGATGATGATGATGATGGTGGTGGTGGTGGTGGTGGTGATGATGATGATGATGATGATGATGGTGGTGGTGATGATGATGATGATGATGATGATGATGATGATGATGATGATGATGATGATGATGATGCGGTTATCTATTACCTTCAAAGTGTTTTGATTATACTGAGTACTATAAACTCCAGTGCTAAATCTGTATACACGAAATCATAATCTTGTTTTGTAATCGGATTGAACGCAAGGCTGGACCTATAGTTTCTTAAGATAAGGTCAACAGAACACAAACAAGTTCTAAAATCGTTGCAAAGACCACAAACAAGGATTAGTTTATTGAACAAAAGAAAGGAAAAACTAGAAGGGTAAAGCCCAAATGACTCACACGCTCCTTATGGGACTCGATATTCAACATGAAAATGAGTGCCCAGGAAAAGGAAATTGAAATCCTATCCTATCCTGTCCCGTAACCCGGAGGTCGTAGGGTAACCACAGCTCTGTGGGTTCGGGCATAAAATAGAATAGACCCAACGTTTCCCGGCGTGTCGTAAGAGGCGACTAACAGGGGTGATGTTAGGCGACTGGGCGAAAGTCTTCTACACAGAAGTCACCGGCCAGGGCGGAGGAACCTCACGTTACTACAGGTTCAACGACCACGTGCTCAGGGCCAAGGCGAGCTACACTGTATTCGTGGGTTTCAGCTGTGGCCAACAGCCTGGAGAGGATTGGGCACCGCCAGGTCTTTTTTGCCCAAGACACACTACATGATGAAATTGAAATGGTGGCATTAAAATGAAAATATCGACTTTGACCTTTTGATGCTCTTGACCTTGAAATGACATTGACTTCTTGCTCTAAACACACTCATTTTCTATCAAATAAAGTACAGCAAAAGTTATATTATGCCTACAATAATTGTGACATTGGGATGACCTTGACTTTCAGTGACCTTGACTTTGACCCTCACCTAATCTCTCTTGCGTGTCTGATCAAATAAGCCATTCTATAAGTTAACTAAACAACCATTCCACTGTACAATGACCTATATTTTTTGTATCTAGACCCGTCACCTACCTTTTTTCTTGAGAACTCTTCCGGGACAAAACTCATCATTTGTGTGTGAGGTCTGTTGGGTCAGCTTGGGAATATTGGACGCTTCCTGCCAAATGGTCACTAGGGCTTCCTATGATATTATTATTTAGAAATGTAGGCATTTTATATGTATGAGTTTTGTTGATATTTTATAACGATGTTTGTATTTTATTTAGTTTTTGTAAACGGGGGTTCGATAAATTAGAGTATAGCCTCGGCGTCCCCTGCGTAGGATGCCTTTATTGTAAAGTGACCGGCTGATGGAGTGCCTTCAGTGTTACCACTGGGGTTGTATCAGCAGATCTTTTATACGGATCAGGAGTGAGTCCTCTTTCAGCCAAGCTGTGGTCTTAATTTTGTGGTCCTGATTCGGCTCTTTGTAGTCCGCTGGACCCTGTATGCAATGAATAACTAACTTACTAACTTGCAAGGTCTAAAATGACCTTGACCTTCAAGATCAACGCAAAAACGAAACAAATATGAAAGAGCAATCTATCATCTCTAGATACAACAAGTTCCGATTCAATATCTCTCATAGTTTAGGGTCAAGGTCCCTTCAAAATACCTATACAAACCGACTTTGGACAGCTCCAGCTCCTTGGAGTGAGGTTGGACAAATTTGCATAGTGTGTGTCTCATTGATATCTATCATGCATCAAATAATCATAAGTTCAATATTAATAACCTATGAAAAAGTAAAATATTGTGAAAAATTGTCATTTTCTGACTAACATTTGATGACCCTGTGATCTTGACCTTGAAGTGCAGTCATTAATTCACTGAACATTTATGAGGTCTCTTGGTTATACATTATCTTATCAAGTTTGGTTGCGATAGTTGAAATAGGCTCCGAGTACATAGCCACTTTAAAAGTTCTTGCTCAGTGTTACACTGGTGGTTGTTTTTTTATTTTTTTACCAGTAGTTGATTCAGCCCCAATGCTTGAATCCTGATAAGTGTAACTCGGATTCGTTTATCCACGCAATCTGTTCACTCAGCAACAAGGCAAGAGTCGTATGAAGTTTTCCAACTTTATTCAGCGTACATCAACAACTGCATACTCAATGCTCAATCGCTTTTCACTTTTTCTCTCCTCTCACAACAAAGTGCATCAATTATATAATTTTTTTTCTATACTCCAGATAACGTTAGAATGTTCCAGTGTGACGCAATTATAACCAATCAGAATAAACGTCGTCATCAGAACTATCTTACGTCATATAACCTCGCCTAGGCCAGAATAATCTCAGCTATCTGTAGATCTTTCTAGACGCTTCGATCGATAGTAACCAAGCAATCCCAGAAAATTCTCCAATAATATCGACCAATGAAAATTATCAACATTATACCAAGCTTCTTCTAACTACAGCGCAAAATCAAATCAAAGGTAACTACACTCTATTATTGCATGCTTTGCAAAACAAAACTATCGGATAATAATAATAATAATAATAATAATAATAATAATAATAATAATAATAATAATAATAATAATAATAATAATAATAATAATACATGTAATAATAATAATAATAATAATAATAATAATAATAATAATAATAATAATAATAATAATAATAATAATAATAACGGGTTTTTATATAGCGGGTACTCCAGCCTATGACCAGACTCACCGCTCTTTACATAGTCATTACATAAAAATACAACATGCACTCGATCAAACATCGCTTTTGCTACGATACACCAAAAGACGGAACAGTAAAAGTAAAAACTATTTACAACTATGTACACAAAAACGGATCTATCGTGCGCGTCTCACACGCACTATCGTGCGCGTCGCAAACGCAACACTCAGACAGACGGAGGACAGATGGACGCACGGACTTTTTTTTTTCCGATATCATATTTGGACTTTTAGGACTCATCTCGCACAGATTTGCGAAAATCTAGTTAAAAAAAAAAACAAAAAAACAAAAAAAAACAACAACAACAACAACAAAAACGTTTGTGAACCTACCTCTGCTCCTACCAACCTGCTCGATCACTCCGTTCACAAGATCAGCTTTCCTCTCCATTCCGGAATTCGCTTAAGTCCTTTGACAGGGCATCTTTCTCTGTGTTTGACCTAACTCTTTGGAACTCTCTGCCCTCCAAACTTCCGGCGTGTTCAAAAAGAACCTCAAACTTTTAGATCCAGAATAATCAGTGTGTGTGTGCGTGTGTGTGTGTGTTTCATCAGTGTCTTTTGTGTAATTTTCTTGGTTTAAACACTGTACAGCCTGTATACATCTTTTTAATGTTTACTGGGGTTGTATGGTTTTTAAATAGTTTTAGTTAAATGTTACTCTGGTTTATACAAGAAAATCTTACGAGTTATGTAGGGCTTTTGACTATTGTTTTTATTACTGGCATATTACTTCTTTTCCCCGTGTCAAAGTGGTACTTTTTCACTTTGAGCGTTAAAAAAAAACCAATTCATCATTTATTCTTCATGCTGATCTCCTTCTTTGTGTGTGTGCGAATTTGCGTGTGTGTATGTAGATGTGTGTTTCTCTTTAAACATGCCTTTTTATACTTAGATGTGATGCTAGTTAATTATTTCTTACGATGTTTAACGTGTTTTATCTCAAAATGTTGCATCGTATTGCTCAATTATTTATCCTTTTTAGATGTGATGTTTGCATTATTTCTTACATGGTTTAGCTGCTTTAATAATTGTACAGGACGCAGTCAATATAAAAATTTCAAAAATAAAAATTCGATTTTCTTTCCGCCTTCTAATAGCGATCTTCCTGCCTTTACACCACCTGTTTAAGTGATGGATATGTATTTGGTGTGTGTGAGGGTGGATGAGACAGGTGAGCGTGTATGTTGGTATAGATCGCCGCGCTTTGAGCCTGATTGATTTGGGGAAAGGCGCGTATATAGCATCCTGTATTATTATTATTATTATTATTATTATTATTTATCTCATAATGGTTACCACATTGTTTAGTTATTTTATACTTGCGAGCGTGTGTGTGTGTATGTATGTGTGTGAGTGTGTGTGTGTGTGCGCGTGTATGCGTGCGAGCGCTTAGAGCAAGCTCTAAGTTTGATTTTGCGCTATAAAAAATAAATTATTATTATTATTATTATTATTATTATTATTATTATTATTATTATTATTATTATTATTATTATTATTATTTCTTCATAGTAGTCTAGTTGGTATTTGTCGTCTTAAAAAAAAAAATCCATAACAACTAGTTAACAAGAAAGAACTGTAAAAAAGAAAGAAAGATTCAGGTAAAAAAAATAAAAAATAGGAGGACAACGTTACCACTGAGCGAAGCCATGAGGGTTGCTGAAGACAGAGAAAGATGGAGTACGCTGGTTAAACGATCATCTGTGGTGCCCCACCGACTTCAGAGTTACGGGATAGGATAGGATAGGATAGGATAGGATAGGAAGGTAAAAAGGTGTTTCCGTAACCTTTCTGTAGTTTGGACGAAAAGCGAATGGGACATCTTTTTTCTGGGCCAGCTTAACGAGGGCGGTGCCTAGCTCCGATCCTCGCTGTGCTTTACATATGCCGGTTCTAAACAGGAAGATATCTACATGTATTCACCGCTGGGTGGACTCAGGCATGCTGGGCTCTTGTTTCATTTTTTTTTAAAGAAAGAGTAGTCTACCTGATGAAGAAAAAGAGCGATTAACCTCAAACTTTCGAAATGATAGTATTAAAAATTTTTTTAATTACAAATCAATGTAATTTGCAAGTAATTTGCAAACGATTTTCTTCTTCATCTTCTTTTCTCCTTCTTTTTTCATGCTTTAATCACTATACTTGCACGACCTCTTGATTAACATTAAAATAATTCATTTGGATATAAACAGGCAATTTGTTTAACAACGACAACAGCAGCAGCAGTAACAAACCAACAACGTGTACAGCATTAACTCAGTCAATACATGAAAATACATTGAAATACCCGGAACAACAACAACAACAACTCCAGACATAAAGTAGGATCACACTGAAATGTTTCACGGAACATTACCCTTTTAATGCAAGTTAATATATTTTCCCACTCAAAATTAAGTGTTAAATTCTAGTTAATAGTTAGATTAATGTAGGCAGGACGCCAGTGCACTTAGATACTCTCTTGTTTATCATGGAAACCAGCTTTTTTTCCGATGGGGTATTTTATGTTTTTTAAATAAATAAAAAGCAATCAACAACAACAACAAACAACACAACAACATAATAATAAACTAAATAAACAAATAATAAATACGAAAATATATTGGAAAGTACTTGTTGATCTGGTGGTTATTTAGAAATAAATAAAATTATTAAAAAAAATAAAAAGAAAATAAACTTTGACAAGAAGTATTACCAATTTTGACTAAACATCAACGGCAGCACAACAGTAACGATAAAGACGAATGTTGTTTTTTCTTCTTCTGCTTCAATATTATTATTATTATTATTATTATTATTATTATTATTATTATTATTATTATTATTATTATTATTATTATTATTAGAATTATTAGAGTTTTGACTTTGTTTTTTAAAATTATTTTTTATTATATTTTATTTAATTTGGGGGGTGGGAGTGGGAGTATGTATGTGTTACGTTGAAACGCGAACGAAAGTATGTCTGAAACGCGCACGATAGATCTAATCGTTTCGTTTTGCAAAGTATTCAATAATGGAGTTTATTTACCTTTGATTTGAGTTTGCATTGTTGTTGGAAGAAGCTTTGTATAGCGTTGATAATTTTCGTTAGTCGATATTATTGGAGAATTCTCTAGATTTGAGAATTTACTATCGATGGAGGCTTCCCGATGGATATCGAAGTTGGAGAATGTTCCCGGAAGGAGAAGAAATATGTATGACGTAAGACAGTGATGACGATCTTTAATTCTGATTGGTTGTAATGCGTCATTTCTAGAACGTCCCGAGGTCATCTCGAGTTGAGAGAAAAAATTATATATTCGATGCTCTATGTGTTGTTGTGGATAGTTGTTGAAAGTGAGTTGGAAAGTAAAAGTTGAAAGTGGAAAGGCGATTGAGCGATTGTATGCAGTTGTTGATGTGTGCTGCATAAAAGTGGAAAACTTCATACGTCGACTTCAGACTTGTTGATGAGTGAGCAGGCTGCGTGGATAAACGAATCAGAGTTACACTTTATCAGGACTTCAGCATCGGGGCTGAATCAAATACTGATAAAGAAAAACACCAACATCAAACGGAGTGTAACAGTGTGTGAATGAGGAGGGAGGGGGGGGGGTGAATTCATAGACTCACATTGCTACATGCATGTGAGCCAAAAGTCATCAAGACCGTTAATTTTCCTTTTTTTTCTTGTCTTTTAGTTTCAGAATTCTACTTCTCTTTGTTCATCAACTCTTTTTTTTTTTTAATCGAATATTATTTTACAGTTGCCGCGCAAAGTCGAAGAATTTAAAAAAAACACCCAATCCTATCTGATTGCAATCTTAAATGAATCATCTCCGGTCGTCAATTCTAGAAATACAAGTGCATAGCTTATACATGTTTACAGTACCTAGGATGCTCATTCCAAAAATTACTTACGCGGGTAAACAACTCTTAAAACAAGTCTGCGTGACAGCAGACGGACACAAAGTTGCATGATACTTTTTGGCGGTCACATTCAAGCCAGCACATAAGTGAGGGCCGTGATCACGATGCCTATTATTTTACTACGCGTAGAGAGAGAGAGAGAGAGAGAGAGAGAGAGAGAGAGAGAACGCAAAACCGACGCTCCTGTTTTCCGCTTTGGATCGAATAGCCCTGCCCTCTGCCCTGCCTTATTCTTTTGTCCATATGAACTGCCTGACATTTAAATGTTCTCTCTCTCTGTTGTGTTCTCTCTGTGTTTATCTTCCGGTTATGATAGCTGGAAAATTTCAAATTATTTTTATGTATGCGTTGTTTCAGTTATAATCCAGCTCGGTCCAGTTCCGCATTGATGTAATTTCTATTTTTGCTGCACTTAATATTCATGAGCCAGTTATTTATAATTTCGACCTTAAATAGGGTTTCCGGCGGTTCTTTTCTTGTTTCAGCGCGTATAATTATAAGAAAATATTCTTTTTGAGCGAAACAAAGCTTTGTGAATCTGTATGGATGATAAGACTAAGGTTGTTCTTCTCACCTAGACTTAATACTACGTTTCTCACGATGATAATGAGATGAATGAAAAATGCAGCCAATGGCGCGATACTTGGAGCACGGCCAACCAATGGAATGCGTCCCCTTGCACGCGCTGTGCACGAGTGTTTGTCGGCAAGGCGATCAATAGAGCTGCAGTTGGCTGTGGACGTAGGTTAGGCTATAAGATCATTTGCATTTCGCCGGTCGGTAGCAGACGACCGAAAACCTCTGTTCAAGAAAGAGCTCCCAAGAGTTCGTTGAGCTTGCTGTCTCTACCTGGTAACGATGGCTTCTCCACGTGGTGAAAATGTTAATGATCATACAGATGACGTTGTGGATAGACAGAACGAGGAGAACGACGAAGAAGACTCTGCCAAAGAAGAAAATAGCGGCCGAAATGTTTTTTGTGAAGCAGACGACATGGCTGATGCCAGTGATGCAGAACACGTGGGTGCAACTGAAGTACTCAACAAAGAAGTGTTGGATGATCTGATTGATGAGGGCTGTATTCTGGAAATGGATGAGGTAAGTGCGCTTTTAATTTTCTGATTTAAAAAAAAAACTAATTTCCCCCGTTTTATTAATTGTGGTCGAATGGCTGAAAACCTGATCAAGTTTTAGCCGTTAGACTGAGGTGATATGTCGTGTCGCCTGACCAACATTTCTGCCTCATCAGGCCAAAACCCCTTTGAGGAGCTTGGGTCCCATCAACGAGGATTCGCTTCCGAGGCCCACCAAACTGAGGTGCCCTGCCGATGATTCTGGGGTGTGTTCTCGGATGTCTGAGGCCTCATCCTCCACCCGTCGAGGTCCACCCGCTCCTTCTGATATCAAAAAGGCCGTGGCTGAAGTCGGCCATAGTGATGACTCGCGAGATGACTTCGTCGTCGAGGTAGAAAACGTAAATGGTGCGTACACTGGTCATGGTATGCCAATGGTTTGACAAACAGAGAGACTGATCAGTGTTTGTTTTTTTTTACGTTGAGTGTTTTGGTCGGTTTTTGGCAGTGGTAGAGCGGATGATCAATCAAAGCTCAACAGATAACCCCTGCCCGGTTTTGAATTTTCAGACTTGAAATTTCTGATGAAGAAAATTCCTATGAACTTCTAGTCTACTCTTAATTTCTACAATCTTTTGGTGTTAAGAGTACAACTTCTACAATCTTTTGGTGTTAAGAGTACATTTTCTACAATCTTTTGGTGTTAAAGGGTTCCATAAGTCATAACATCATCTGTAGGAACCCTTCTGCTGTACAACTGCCAAAAATATAACCCTCTTCCCCCTTATTCCTTTCAACATGGTTTCTTACGGCCGTATGTTCCATTGTACGTTTCAAATTCATCAGCAGCACACAGAACACAGCCACGTGTTGTCCTCTAGTCTAGCTAGCCCCCGCTAGCAAGACGATCGATAGTGGCCGTTTTCTGCGTCCTAGTGTCTTTGTCTGTTCAACTTTTGTTTGTTTCGTCTTCGTTGTCGTGTTTGCTTCATAAAGGATAAGTTTTACAAAATAATTCAGAAACATTGGCACATTTTAAGACTAAGCCCAGGCGTGAAACGGTCCTAAAACTCCTGTACACCACCTTTCCGCGACACACACCCTCTCTGTTACATGTGTGGACGTCAATGAATTTCCTTTCATGAAACTTAGGCTATATTATACATATTCTCTTAAAAGGGAAGTTAGTTTTAAACATTTTGGGCGCAATTGCACTACCTTCATTAGGCCTACAATGAACTAGAAGTTCCGTTCCGTTAGAAAATGCAGAGAGTTAACAAACAAATGTTTTAAATTCATCGTGGGCAGGAAACTATAGCAGGTTAGATGTTAAACAAACGTGGCAACCACATACAGCCGGCGAGAATCACTCGATCGTAGCGAAATTTGACCTCGAACCCGTACGCTAGCTAGTTAGTTAAGGACAAAATCATATCATGCGGTATGGCATCCGTTCACTTATGAATTTCGTTAAACCGTGACCCAGAACCAAGGTATCATAAAAAGATATTCGAAAGGACGAATTTTAACCGATGACATCGGTCTGTTCTTGACTTGACTTGACTTGTTAGACGTTTGAGGCCCACTGGGCCTGTTCGTCTCTCGAAAAATAAAATAGTAACACTTAGTAGTTATCGTTGCAAATGTAAAAGCACTGAGCTTATAGTTATAATATGCTTTGCAAAACAAAATGCATTAGGCTACACACTTAGATTTGATATTGGGCTTTGAACTCGGCTAACTGCGCTTTTGAGCTGATTTGATTAAAACTAAACATCATAAAATATAAATTCCCTTTTAATTAAACTAAAAGAGATCGTAGAAAGACAATTATAGAATTTTAAATGACCGTAATGAATAAGCACCATCTCCTTCTTCAGCTGCAGCCGTTTCTCTTCCCGCCGAATTAAAAGCTTTCACCTTGCTTGACCCTCGCAGACCCTTTGTGTCTCGGGGTCAAGCGGTGCCATATTCGGCTGCCCATGAAGGGGAATCATTGACCTTCAACTGACCGTGAAATTCGAGTTCAATTCATAGTCCATTGCTAGTTTTGCAACACAACAAAGTTTTAAAATGACCATCCATTCAAGCTTTTGTACGAAGCTCAAAATTTGTGCTAATTCTTTTCAAGTAGAATTATTATTATTATTATTATTATTATTATTAAAAGTTTATGGAAGCAAGCAAATAAGTCCTTTTTTATTTAATGTTCTATTTCATGATCATTTTCAAGAAAAGAAAGCTTTTTTTTTTAAATAGTCTACGTTATTGTAATTATTTTACTTTGAAATAAATCGGAAGAAACAGCATAAACTGGCGTTGGAAAAAAACATTTTGAACATAGCTGACACAGTCGGACGCGTTTTCTTTCAACCCGCCAATTTTTCTGAAATTCCCCAGATTTAAAGGAAACTGCCTGTTGAGTTTCAACTGGCTTTTGGCAGTAAACCTTTTACATCCTTGTCAGCAAACTCGAAACGTACAAAGAAAATTCTGTTTCATGAAACAGACTTTAAATTTGTATTTCCTTTTTTTGTTAACGGTTGGTTATTCCGTTGGCGCGCGCACTGTGAGGCGAGCCAAGGTGATGATGAAACGTTTGGAACAAACCGGCCGCAGCTGGTTTGAGAGAACGTCAGATTCTTTATGCAGGCTATTGTGTGAAGCTCTTTTTGACCTGTGCAGATGTTAGGTCTAATTAGGTCATACTTAAAACCCACCCATGCGGGTGAATTTATTAACCTTTTGGGTAGGTTTCTGTGCAAAAGTAGTGCAGTTACTTTGCAGCGCCTAAACAGGACAAGGGGCATTAGGACCCACCAAACCCCCTTCTATAATTTGAAATAATGGCTAATACCAAACGTCATGCACGGAAACTTTGAAGATCTAGTTGACAATTTTGAACGGTATTTTTTTTTTAAAGTGCATGGCAGGGAAATTGTACAGAAACAGGTATAATCAAAACAAAAACTCGAATGTAGACTAATTTTGGGGAAGTGTATCACAAGTGACCGCGATCGATCGGTTATAGTAATAGGGGAGACAAAAGCCACACCTAGTGACGATCAAGTTTACAACTCCCAACACGAGCGTCGCAGAGTCGACAGTATGCGTTGGCAAAGCGCGAGCTTTGTGCCCGCGCGCTCCTCTCGTGCAATCAAACATGGTGCTTTCTGCAATATATCGGTCAATGAATTTCCTGGTGCAGCTAGAAAGAGCGCGAGGTTTTTGCGTGATTCACCTCACCTTCAGGTGGTTTTTGAAGGTCACAGATTTAAAAAAAAAAATTTAAAGAGGGAAGTAATTAACATAAATTCTAAGACTCTTGTAACTTAATTATTTTTAAAAAGGCGTAATTTGATAGATGAAGGAAGGAACAGAGAAATCGAGAGAGTGGGAGAGAGAGGCTAAAATATTGTGTTATGTATGCACTTTTTTTAACGAGATATAATTACATGGAAATAAATACAATAAATTACAAAGAAACACACATACACACACAAATGCAAAACAAACAGAATAATAGAAAACGAAAGACAACATAAAAATAAAAAACCAAAAATAGGAATTAAAAAATAAATTAAATTAATGAATATATAATCTTTTAGAAAAAGGAGACATGTTTTCACTTTTTGCGTGTAGCTCGTCTTGGCATGCATTTTTCATCAATCATACCTCACCCTTGGCCTAAAACAATCAGCTTGATCACAGTTGATTGAGTTTGTAGTGTGACAAAACTGGCTAATAGAACTTCCCCGTCGTTCATATAATTGTCCATTATTTAGCTTGGCTTATAGTTATCCCTGATCAATGTCTGTTTAGGGAATGACCTAATGCTAATTAGAAATCCTAAATATTACTATTAGCAATATATGTCCCCAATCTTTATGTTCTAATCCTGTTTATAGAACTCCCAGTAAACAATTTTTTTTTTTTACATTTCACATCCTGTGGCTGCTAGCAATTATAATTTTTAACTAAACTAAATATGAGATGGTAATTTTATGTGCCTGGTAGTAAAATTTAATTTCCTGTGCATATATCGTTAGGAACAAATATTAGCAGCGTTTTAATCTGCTTGCCTTTTGGTGTGTTGGTTTACAAGTGTTAATTAGTTTTTGTTTGTTTGAATTATGATAGTTTTCATATTAAATCGACATTGTTTAAAATATTTATTTTCATGTAGATTTTTAAAGAGTTTTTTTTTTTAAATTTAAATTTTGGAACATTGTAAATCAAATACCTTTTTGTTAGAAATTTCTTATATTGTTATATAAAATGTGCTCTGTTCTGCTCTGCTCTCTGTCTTGTTTACCAGGTTTTAAAAAAGGTAACTATGTCTTTTTTTTTAACCTTTCTTTGGTAAGAGGTAAAAAAATAAAGTCGGTGTGTTGAACAAAATAAAATGTCCGCTCTTCTCGACTGGTGTTTTAATCTTTTTTTTCTGTTATATTCCTTGTTGTAACAGATGGAAAATGTCGGTGTGGATTGAAGACTGTACTGATTGGGATCGTGAAGTTAGCGGCGGTCCTGCTTCTGCTATACTTATTCATCTGCAGCTTGGATCTTCTCAGCAATGCGTTCAGGCTTGTGGGCGGAAAGACTGCAGGTAAGACTAAACACAAAGAATTTAGAACTTTAAATACAAGATTATTTTTAAAACAATTTTTTTAAAAAATGTTATTTTAGGATAATGTTACACATTTCATTTCATTTTTTGAAAATGTCTGGAACAGCATAGCATATGCATTACATATTATTATGAACATTATTTTTGTTTTTTTTTAAATCCCCATTATGCCAAACACAAGTATATCAACTAACAAGTTAGTATCTCTCTTCTATGTCTCTATCGACGTGCGCGTACAACCGATTGCTTCCCTTTACATGCTTTGAGCTCCATAGAGCGTCATCGGCCTGAAATAACTTTTTAGAAACTTCAAAACCCAGGGGAATTATGGGTAGAGAAATCCTTTTCTGAAATAACGTCGGCTAAATCCTTCTTTAGTTTCTTTGCTCGAGCAAAGGCAACCTCATAGGTATGGAGCACTTCGTCCATTATAACTCCATCGCTGATAATACTGCTGACAAGTTTCTGCCTTTGTTCACTACCAGAAATATGCAGTTCCTCTCCCAACTTTCGTTTCATTTCAGCGAGCACATCTTCGCGAGAACAGATTCCCCAGAATTCTCTATTCTATTTTTAGGTTTGGGATATCCCCGTTTCAGCTTGTGGCTAAACGGGACCACCGCACGTCGACTAGGGGCAATACGAGATACTAACTTGTTAGTTGATATACTTGTGGCCAAAGGACTGTGCCTTTAATGATTTGCTTTCAAGTCGGCTAACTGCGTTTTTCCATAGGAAGAGAAGTAACTCTTGGATTGACATTACACAATGTTTGAACAAATTCAGTGCGGGGTTATCTCCCTTTAGTGCCATGTAATCGATTAAAATAAAATAAAATAAAGCAGAATAAACATCTAACTGCATGGTACACAGTTTTACTATAATTTCTGTCAAATAAAATTTAATTTGGACTGAGGCAAGTCTAGAATTAAAATTACTTTAGAATGATTGATTTATTATCTTGTAGGAAAATATGTTGAGGAGAAAACCATGCAAAAATTCATTTAGAAACACATCTCACCAGATATAGACAGACTATGTACAATTATGTTTTTTGTTTGACAACGGCTTGTAAAAAATGTGGAAAAAATTATCGAGTCTGTTATAAAAATTATTTGATGTTGCAGGCAGCGTGTTCCAAGACAACGCTCTCCTGCAGAACCCCATTACCGGACTGATGATCGGCGTCATGGCAACCGTCATCTTACAGAGCTCCTCCACCTCCACCTCCATTGTCATCACCATGGTCTCCTCTGGAAGTGAGTATTCATTTATTGTGGATAGGAATATAAATTGGATTGATACAGATTTATTTATCTTTGAAAATATTGTTTGAAAAAAAAATACTGGACTGAAAAGTGGATTTGAAAAAGAGCAGCACTGACACATACCAAAATAAAAATACAATGAAATAAAAACTAAAGTAAAACAACCACACGACATCCTAATTTCAGTTATCGAGGTGCGACCCTCCATCCCTATCATCATGGGTGCCAACATTGGAACCACCGTGACCAACACGCTAGTCTCCCTTGCGCATGCCGTGGACCCCAACGAATTCCGCCGTGCGTTCAGTGGGGCTACTGTGCACGATGTTTTTAACTGGCTGACTGTGCTCGTGTTGTTGCCCCTGGAGCATTTCACTGGTGAGTCTTTGGTTTTTATTCAGTATTCTATCCTCTGGCAGTTGTTTAGTTTGTGTTTTAGTGTAGATCAGGTGCACTGCATTTCTATACTATGGTAACATCGGTAGTTTGAAGAAAAAGATGGTCAGCAGATTAGAAGACCACACTACACAAGTAAGTATAGCACTTTTCATTGCTTCAGATAAAATGTTTAGTTTACCAAAAAAGCAGCCCTTCTCGTTGCTTAAAATAAAATGTTTATAGTTTTGTACATTACAAAATAGTAGCCATTCTCGAGATAACTTGTTTTAGTTTTCTTCTGTCAACCAAACGCATTGTTTAGCAGTCACTGAGTCAGCAAATATTTTGGATAAAAGGATTCAAGTCTAAGATGATGTGGAATATAGTTAAAACATGTACAGGTTCAAACAAACTGCTTTTCATTTTTTTTTTTTTTTGATGGACGCGTGAATGGTGTTAATTCCTAGTTTGAGGTTATAAGATTTATTATTGTTCTTGTTATGGTCATTATAATTGTTGTAGTTGTAATGTATTATAATTTGCACTGTATTACGTATTGTGTTATGAATTAAATTCTTCAGAACCCTTTAATGACAACTTGAGAATGCAAATTAATTTTGTTGGTGTTTTCAGGTTATCTGTACCATCTGACTGGGGCGATTGTTGAGAACATGAAGATGGAACACACTGACGTTGGCAACCAGGACATGCTCAAAAAACTCACCAAGCCCCTCACAAAGGCCATTGTCCAGGTAAGAAATCTATAGATTTGGTAGTCTTGCACCTTTTTTTTTCAGAACTATAAAATCCCTTCAAAATGTCCAGGTAATAAAGTTTATAGTATTACATAGCCTTGTGCTTTTTTTTATCCCTCAATATAAAACCCATGCTCATCAGTCTGGTAAAGAAATCTATAGAATTGTACAATACTGCACTTTTTTTTTTCTAAAATATAACATCTGTTTAAAGCATCCAAGTTTAAAAAGTGTATATTATTTTTAATAAAATGTGCTAGACTTGTGAAAAACATTGCCCTGTTGTACCTCTCTTACATCAGTCATGGCTCATAGGTAAATATGACTCAAATCTATTCACACACACACGCACACCCTCTCTCTCTCTCTCTCTCTCTCTCTCCATACACATTTTCCTGTACAAACTGACTGCGTCATCTGTTATATGCTTTTGACATTTCTAGGTTCAGATTTTGGTTGCATAGCAGAATGAAATTGTGCTATACCGTATACGTCACTCCTCCCATAACACATTTTTGTCAATGCTTCACAATACTGACAGTTTGGTTACATGTTTATGTGAAACTGTCTTTAACTTTGACATCTTTTGGGCACCATCCCTGATGCTTTTGTCAATATTTACATGATGGCTTGCCTTGTCTGTGCATGTTTCATAATAGGGATGTTTTGTCCATATTTTATAATGATATGCCTGTCATGTGTTTTGAATATGAAGCACACACAGGCTAATGAAATTCAATGATGACATCAAAGTAGGTTGTAGATCGTTTGACCATATTTTATAATGATATGCCTGTCAAGTGTTTTTGAATATGAAATAAAAGGCTGATGACATTAAATTCGGTCAAAGAAAAGGTCAACAACCGTGAAAACTAATTTGACATTTAAAAAAGATGGTGAGGCGCAAATTCGTTAAGTAAACTTCGCTGATGTCAAAGAAAGATTCTCGTTTAATGTAGTTATCATTGAAGCAAACTCTTTGCTCCTTATGTTTGCTATTTACTTGAAGCTTTAAGTCCACAGAAAGAAGAAAACAGAAAAAAAGATGTACTAACTTAGTAAGACAGTTAGGTGTGTGGGTGCAGCAAGGCAAGATATAATTTTTGAATTATCCTAATTACTACTACATGTACTACTACTAATTTTCATGCTATTGTAGTATGCAAGTGCTCAGACTTATTATTATTGTTTTCCAGATTGACGAAAATGTGATCAACAATATCGCTGAGGGCAAGGCTAGTGCCGACGCCCGACTGCTGAAAACCTACTGCAAGTTCAGGAAGGAAGAAAGTTGGAACATTGTCAACAAAACCGATGAGAATGGCACCGTCTTCCTCAGCAACGAAACCATCATCAATAAGATCGGCACCGAAGAATGTAAGTGAAATGTTTTTGTTTTGTACATCTTTTATCGATTGATTGAATTCAACATATTTCCAGTAAGATCTGTACTACTGAAGTATATAAGTAGAACGTTTCATGATGTATATTTATTTTAATTACTTTAGTTCAAGATCTATTCACATGTGTGATTTGGGACAAGTTTTGTACTTTATAAATTTAGTTTTAATTATAAATAAAGAAAAAAATGAAATAAATTTGTTTATTGTAGCATGGTGGTTGTTGTGATATTGATGCATACATGAAGGCAGTCGGTGACGGTAGTGATGTTGACGTGGAGGTCGATGATGGCCATTATGTATTTTTATTAACTTCTGCTTAAAATCCAAACAACGCTCATGATGGTGATGGTTATGTCGACTTGAATAGATTGTGTCTTTACAAATTGTTTTGTTAACATTGTAAAGGGTTTATATTATAATATTGCATAGCAATAACCACAGAGTTCCTTTGTTTCTATCTCATTGCAGGCAGCGCTCTGTTATCTAAGTTTGGTCTGAGCGACATGGCATCTGGCCTGATCCTGCTTTTCTTCTCCCTCCTCATGCTGTCCACCTGCCTGTACCTGCTAGTCAAGGTCTTGCATTCGCTTCTCGGCTCCCAGGTGGCCAAAATGGCCAAGAAAACCATCAACGCCAACTTCCCCGGCCGCTTCGCCTGCTTTACCGACTACTTTGCTCTGTTGGTGGGCGCTGGCATGACCGTCCTGGTGCAGAGCTCCTCCGTCTTCACGTCCGCTCTGACCCCTCTGGTAGGTGTGGGTTGCCTGAAGTTGGAGCGTATGTACCCCCTGACCCTGGGTTCCAATATTGGTACCACCGGCACTGGCATTCTGGCCGCCATGGCTGCATCTTCTGCCACCATGAAGCTGGCCCTGCAGCTGGCCTTCTGCCATCTCTTCTTCAACATCACCGGCATCCTCCTTTTCTTCCCCATCCCCTTCATGCGCCGCATTCCCCTCAGAGCCGCTCGCTTCCTGGGCCATACCACCGCCAGGTACCGCTGGTTTGCCGTCTTCTACCTCCTCATGATGTTCCTCATCTTTCCCGGCTTTTTCCTGGCCCTCAGCTTCGCCGGCAACATCGTGTTCCTGATGGTCATTGGTATCGTCAGCACCCTGGCTCTGGCGGTGGTGGTCATCAACGTGCTGCACAACAGTCGCTTCAGGACCCGCCTACCCCTAAAGCTGCAGACGTGGGACTGGCTGCCCGAACCCATGCGCTCCCTCAGACCCCTGGACCGCATGTTTCTGGCCTGCTTCGCTCCCCTGCAACGTGTCTGCTGCCAGTGCTGCGTCAGCCGATGCCAGTGCCTCTTTGTGGGCGCCGATGAGACGGAATTCTCCGACGACGAAGATGAAGAGGACAGTGACTGTGACGAGTCTTCCGCATCTTGTTTCTGCTGCTGCGGCGAGGACCGCAGAGGCCTGCAAAGAGTGGAGCAGGTAGAACCCAGCTTCATAGTGGCACAGCAGCCCAAATCTGCCGCCAGCGGGATCTGGAAACAGAGGGCCAGCCCCATCTATAAGCCTTCCCACAAACACAAATCCAAGCCCGTGCATAAAAGCTCCACAGTCACCGTTCCCCTTATCAGTATTCCTGAGAGCGTGGTGTGACGCAAGGTCTGACCCCCACACCAACAGTTTTAACCTCAATGCCATGAACTCTTTCATCATTGTTGCCATTGTTGATGAGTATTTATTAGTATTAACTCATAATTCACCTCCGTTCTGCCTCATTACAGCTTAGAAGCCATATCATGTAATTCAAAAGATCAGTTTTAATTTGATTAGAAAACGGCTGAAAAAGTTCTTTTTGTTAGCAGACAGAACTCTTTTCTTGTCTTGTGTCCTACACGGATGACAACCCGAGCTCTGCTTTGCTAAGAACAACAGCTTAAGGTTAAATGTTGAAAAGACCAAGTAAACCGGTGTTTTGACATAATAATGATAGAAATCACTTGCATTCTGTTTCATAGTCAATTGTACAGCTTTCTGGCTGTTGCTGGAGGCAAGATAAAATATTTTCGCTGTTGGAGTCACCATTCAATCTTAAGTCGTAGCATTGTAACAAGGAATCCTGGTGATCATGATACTTGCTTGATATCTTGTGTTCATGAAAATCATGCCCTAACCTTGTTTTCTAAGGTCTTGAATGATGATCATAATACCTATGTGACAATGTATCGTGTAAATTTAGCATATCAAGATTATGATTTTTCTTTTTGAGTGGAATCATACCATCAGTTTTTTTACATCCATTTTTTTTGTTTACATCCATAGTACATAACAATCGCCATGAAATAAAAAAACACCATTTGATGTCCATTTTGAAAACAAATCTTGATATTCGAAGATTTTTCATAAAGTGTTTGTGCCATGTCACACTCTGGAGGACATCCATAAATTTTGTTTCATGAAGATGATGTATGTAAAACTTATTTCCAATGGACAAAGAAATTGTACATTTTGTAAATAGTATTTTGTTCAGCAAAAGAACAATGTCAACCTTTCCCTCTTCTTAGCGATTGCAGTCAAGTTACCAAGTTTGAACATACATGTTAACAAAACAATTTTGAGCATGGTGGATTCTCACATGATTTGTTTGTAGCAAAAGATCATCCCAGTAAGTTTAAGATTGATAGTGCACTCACTCCCCAAGTGGGTTTGAACGTACTCACATGTTTTGTTCTTTAAAATATCTGCATGGATTGTTGTCAGCTCGAAACTCATTTGACATCTTGATCAGTGTTGAAATTATGAATTTGTCGTCCATTCAGCCTTGTTCTAAGCATCTGTTAGTTGAATTTGATCATTCTTTGCCGATTTCAACATGAAAATGAGAAGTTTAGCCTACAGAAGTAAAATCCTTCAAAAGAAAACAACACAATAGAAAAGATGCTCCTATAAAAAAAAATCTTGTGAAATGTGATAATTGGGTAAATCTCAATGTTAAAATGTATGGTTTCTGACCAAACAGACCAAGCTAAACAGGCATTATTACAAAATGTATATTAAGTGATACCAATGCAGTATCAATGAAGCGCATTATATTTCACAACCCGATAAAATACAAATGTCATGGGCCCAATAAAATGCACAAAGGTCAAATAATGACATCTGTTGTAACAAAATTTAAAATTATTGATTATTTAATGGTCTAAATTCATGACATTAAAGGATATCGGTGATAAGAATCTCAGACTTATGTAGGCATTCCAACGTTACTTATTTTACCAAGATAAGACGTCAATAACTGCTGAACAAATCTTAACGAAGCATGAATGCGGCTAACGAAGCGAATTTGTGAATATTTGTATATAATAAATAAAAATTGTATAACTGAAAGTACATGAAAAATAAATGCCTTGAATGATAAGACTATATTATGTAAATGTAGAGTATATGATGTAGTTGTTTGTGCATGAAAAAAAAAAGGATACATTTCTGAACGAAAAAAAAAAAAGATAAACGGTGCAATGGGTTTTGAATGAAAAAAGTGTATTTGAGACAGGAAACTAGAGGAAACTGCAAAATAATGACATCAATAACTACCAAGATTTTGTTTTACTCTTTGCAAATTAGATTTTTTTTTTAAATCTGTCGACGCGATTTTTGAAAAATATATTCATTGAATTGTACCGTGCAGAAGCAACTACCGGTATTTTTTCTGCTGGGAAAAAAAAAAAGGCTTACAACTTTTTGAGATTTGGGGTTCCGTTGGGAATTAGTGGTGGGGAAATTTGACACAGGTTTGGGGAGCGGTATGAGAGACTGGTTCTTTGTAAGTATGTTTCTCACAAAGAACATTTTCTCATCCTGACCCAACTCTCTTTCAAAAGGCCCCATGTGGTAAACTGTTCGCCAACTTGTACTCTTGACGCCTTTTGGTGCAAAAAATATTGATTTTTGTGTGTGTTGTGGAGAGCATGTTTGCACTTTTGAGACGGTAGTGCAAAACATTGCTTTTGCTTGATTGTAATACATAAGAGAATCTAAATGCAAGCATGTGATAATAATTTATTCTTTAAAATATAAAAAAAAACATGGCTGGAAATTATGTTTTCCGTTCAGTTGAGAACATTAATGGTAAAAATTGATTTCCATATTAATAAATAAAACACTCCAGGGTTCTTAATGTTATATTAAAATATTTATTGGATACATGGTACGACGAGGAATGCGAAATGTAAATGCTTTACTACATATTTAGCATGTTCCTTTAATAATAATAATAATAATAATAAGTTACAATTTCTATCAGTTTATATTATATGATCCATCTAGGAAAAAAGTACAATGTGAAACTAATGTACCAAAAACAATACTAATTCAAAATAGAATATATTGTTAATCTTGGTGTTTTTTGTTTGTTTTTTTTTTAAAAAAAGGATCTTTGTGTTCTACAAAAACTCCATTGTTTACTTTATAAAAAAAAAGAAGTGCGGTATATTTGCCTTCAGTTCTGAATCTCACCGGAAAGGGAATATTGCTTTGGAAAAATCGTTTTTGTCAAAAACATAGAGATTAATTAATATGATAAAATATTTGAGATTACTATTTTCAAAATAAGTTTATACACTTTCCATGCTGTTGTCACAAGTTTTTTTGTGTGAAGCAAAATGTTTTTGTTTAATTGTTGTCTTGATAGTTTTGTAATTTACCAAATGTTGATGCATGTTCCATCTTTATGCATTACAATTTTACATGGTTAGGAGAATAATTCTTTCCAATTAAAAAAATGGTCTTGCACTATTACGTAAAAAAAAAAAATTGTTGAATTCTTTCTTTCTTATTGATTCCTTCTCTTTCTCTCTCCTTTGGTGTGTTTATGTCTTACTGTTTTATTTTCCTAGTTGGAAATTAATATTATTAAAAAATTTAACAAGATACAGTCACAAACACATTCAGCCAAACTTACACACCACACTACACGACATGAACGTACTGTTTCAAAAATCAGTCAAAATTTATAATCATATTTAATTCCAATTGTTAAAGAGACCTTCTACATTAATCAAAAAGACACATACAATACAATATAATAGGACACAAAACAGCAAGATATATAAAATACCACAGATGGGACCTCATTGTGCAGCAGAAATGAGAGAAGGCTGGGATAACAAAATCAATGTTTACAAAATATAAGTATAATCACTTCACAGTCGCTCAAGATCTTCATAGAGAAGTGGACGGGTCAAAATAATGCCTCCACGAAAACATAGCCACATACTGTAATGCCTCCACGAAAACATAGCCACATAATGTTATTATACACAGTATGAAATCATAATAATAATTCTCGGTTGGTAAACCAAGGCATCGGTCACTGACTGATATAATTATAATACAATGATTTATATAGTGCCATTGGACATTCAGTATGCGAGCAAGTCTGCTAAAATCTGGGTTGGACCTGTACCCCATGCTGCCCGGGGTCCACATTTGTTGTCAGATTGTGCACTGTGGGGCAATATGGATATCTGAGCTACCATATAACATGCTAAGAACAAAAGAAAAAAAAAGGTAATTCTCAGTATCAACTGTCAAATGTACCATCACAAAGACAATCACCTTACCTTCTCAGAGTATAGAGAAGTGTGAGGCTGTCAACTTAAAGGAGAAATCTTTGTTGGGGAGCACTGTCAGAGTTATAGTTCTATCTTCTACCCATCATACCATCAGACATGTGGAAAGTCAGGTTTGAAATAAGAGGAACAACCTCTTGGCCTACCGAGTTAAGACGTAGGCCGTTGTAACAACCTAAAACGTAACTTTGCCTCCAACTCTTTCTCACATTCCTTCATCGAGCTCGTCTGCCTCTGACATAGTCTGAATTACAGAACCTGAGAAGCAGTTACACCTATGAGTTTGTTCTTCTTGGTGACCAACTTCTTGGAACAGAAGTAAAGGTACAAACTTAACTTTTAGGGATTTGTCGCTTCCGAGTTTATTGTAACTTATTGATGATTTTAGTTGTTTACCTTTGCTTTGAGTTTGTTGAGATATTAGGGTCAGGGGTAGGGGGAATATTTACAGGTATTGAACTAAGAGGACACTACGTGCAGTCTTAATTCTGCGAAAGTAATTGTGTGAGAGTATGCATTGTGAGCGCTAGGAGCAGACTTTCTTTAGTTTTAGAATCGCGCTTTACAAAATAAATTATTATTATTATTATTATTATTATTATTATTATTATTATTATTATTATTATTATAGCAGCTATATCCATAGCCATTACAGTCTAGCAAATTTAGTAAGTGCTTTTGAGCAGTCATTTTAGTTTGGAAAAGCACTTCACAAAATAAAATATGATTATTATTATTGTTATTATTATAATAATAGCAGTTATATCCATGGCCATTACAGCATATCAAGTTTAGTGTGCACTTTGAGCAGACCTTTTAGTTCGGAATCGAGCTTCACAAAATAAATAATGTTTATTATTATTATTGTTACTATTTACAGTGGAACCTCCGGTATACGACCGTCCAAAATCTGAGAAAAAACGGTCTTATAATAGAGGTGGTCTTATACTGGAAACAAGGGGTGGGGTGGGTTAGGCTCGGAGGGGTATGTAGTCATAAATTTTGCACTCACCAGCATGTATTCTCTGACAAAGAAAACTGTAAAACATGTTTCATTTTTAGCTTTGTCTTTTATTCACAACTTCAAAAATAAAAAAGAACAGTCGAACCACTGCCAGACGCGTTTATACAAGTCTGTCAGTGCAGAATGCCCTCAGTTTAGATGTTTTCCTTTCGCCACTTTCTCCACTCTCCCATCGTAGTTTCACAGATTCCTTATCCTTTATGATGAGCTGAATTTGGGTCTTCCCAACGTCTAAACTTCTTGCAATAGATAAACAACTCTCCCCATTTTAACTTCTTTCAATCACTTTCATTCTCTCTGCCAAACTCAAAACGTTCCTCTTGCGCGACGCCATTTTGACAAGCCAGTGTAGGCAAGTAATGCCCCTTATTTGCGAACCGGAAATAGCAGACAACAGCAGGCGTACACTAACATGAGAGAAAAAACGAAAGGTACAGACAATAAATTAACTGATATCTCTTTTAAATTGCCCTAAGACGGTCGTATAAAAGGGCTTAAGACACGGTCGCTGGTCGCATAAACGAGGTTGTTGCATACCAGAGGTAATTTATTATTGGAAGTGAATCTGTCAGAAGTTTTCAGGTCACATAACGGAGGGAGTCGTATACCAGAGAGACGGATACTGTAGGTTCCACTGTATTATTATTATTATAGCTATATCTATAGCCATTACAGCACTGCCAGTGTAGACTGTCATAACATAAAGTGTAACTCAGCTTCCATCCGTTCTCGGTCTTCTTCATCCAGCTCGTCTGTCTCGTCCCACTTCTGCCTCCACCAGGGGCGCTGCAGTTTCTGTAGCATCTCATTATGCTGCTGCTTAGCCTTGGTGGCTATGGGCAACGAGCGGCTGGAATACATCTCCACATCCTTCTGTGTGATGTCTTTCAGCGGTGGGGCCACTGGAAGAAGTAAAAAATGAAAAAGATTTTTAAAAATTAAGAAATTAATTAAAAAATAATCATAATAATAATAAAAATTACAGACATGCATAAATGTAAAATTGCCCACCTTTTTGTTTTGTTTTTTTGTTTACTAAAATGTCAAATTTCAGGACAGATTTCAGGAACGATGTTTCCTGGCTTGATTGACGGGAGCTTTTCTGTGTAAATCTCTCAGCAGCACTGTGTGCAAACTTTCACGCTTGACAGATTAATCAACCTGCAGCCTTTTCTTTGACGTCATCGTGAAAATGGCGCATGCACACTTAGACATTCCCATGAAACGCTGTTGGCCTTACCTATGAGCCATCATGAAATCCACAGCTAAGCCTAAAGGCGCTTGTTTGGATCTCTGGAACACTGCTACTTCCACAAGTGTGATTTTTCCCTTAGGCGAAAAGATATCCGTATTTTCCATAACAGTTTCTAATTTGTCTGAATCCCCACAAAAAATATAGACATTTTCTAAACAAAATAATGATAAAATAAAAACACCAACAACAGCAGCAGGTTTAATAATAAAATAATAATGATGACGAAATGTATAATGCGCATTGCTCAGCCAAACTTAATAATGCTCAAGTGTTCGTAGAGGTCATCATGGTATGTGAAAGGAAAAGGAAAAAAGAAAGGAAGAGATAGGGTAGAGGTGAGGCACATGCAAGAAAGTTAGGGAGAGGTGGGGACAAGTGAATAAAAAGAGGGAGGGAGAGAAAGAAAGATACAGAGAGAGATAGAGGGAGAGAGAGAGGAGGATGAGGAGAAAGAAGAAGAAGCAGGGAAGTAATCAGAATTCATCCTATTTCCATGCATACACAATATGTATTCATAGATTTTAAAGAAAAAGAAGAAGAAGGGAAGTAATCAGAATTCATTCCATATACAATGTATATTCAGGGAGTTCAAGGAGGGAGGGAGAGAGAGAGAGAGAAGAAGAAGAAGAAGAAGAAAATGAACAAAAAGAAGAAGAAGAAGATGCTGACGTCAAGGGAATATTGGAATTAATTCTATTACCATATACAATGTGTGTTCATGGATGAAAAGTAGAGAGAATGAGGAAGAGAAAGGAGGACAGTGAATGAATGGATGATGGACGAATCAAACTTGCAACACATATTTAATGTCACCAAAATGTAAAAAAAAAACTTTAAAATAAATGGCTGAACTAAATAACAAATATACTTCATAATTAACAACTGAAACTACAAAAAGTCTTAGCACTCCATTTGTAATTAAAACTCTAAACATCGCAGACTTACATTCTAACAGTTCAGAGTCAGTGTCCAGCCGAGCCAGAAGGTTTTCCCAGTTATAGTTTGTCTTGCGGTACTGTGGTATTTTACTGTAGTGATAAGCCAGCATTTTCCCAGCTTTCTTGTGAACCTCTTCCAGTTCATCTCTTGTTGTTCGGCCAGTCTGAACAAATACAATGAAAAAGAACGTTACAATGATAATCACTGCAACCATCTTTCTCCTGATTACCGAGTCAAGAAATCTTTATTCACAAAAAAATACAGTGAATTAAAGTAGCCCAATAATGATTTTCATCCCACTGCCTTACACCCTGAAGGAAAGGTCTAGTCCATATGATCATCCAGTGTTTATAAACACAAACCTTTTCTACAATTCAGTAAAAATGTGGAATGTCGTTTATTAAAAAAACAAAACTAAGTGTAAAATTAAAATTTTATCTCTAAATTTATTATTAATAAGCATACTTACCATGACTCAACAAGTGCAATGTTTTGGCGTTGCTAGGTGATAGTGCCCTTTTAGCGGAAGCTGGCAAAATCAAATCAAACATAGAGTTGCTTCCCCTGCACCAAACCGTCACGTGCCCCACGTGCCACAATACGCGTCTAAGCGCTCACGGCAAAGGACAGCACACCTCATTTCTTATTTGGAACTGCGGGGAGGTGGGAGGGATATTAAATTGAGTCATGGTAAGTATGCTTATTAATAATAAATTTAGAGATAAAATTTTAATATTAATTACACATACTGTACCATGACTCAACAAGTGCAGATTAGCACGAAAAGGACGGAGGGAAGCAACTTTATCTGAAGCAAACTTACCGTGAACAGGCTGGAGAAGAGGACCGGGACTGTAGGGCCATGACCACAGAACCGACTCCAAGAATTTAAGCCATCCTCTCGAGTATGGCAGGACAGAAACAGGAAGCAAGCTGGAACCGGCCGAGGTCTCCTGAAGCCCAGAAAGCCCCTATAGAAGGCCGGACAACAGCCAAGCGTGAAGACGGAGAACGCTTGGATTGCCGTATGGAATCCCAGATCGAGGCTGCAGAAGCGATCGCGCCCCGAGAGCGAGAGGAATGCACCGCCCCTGGGAAAGACGAAGGAGATCGGGGAACCAGGGCTGAGCTGGCCAAAAGGGAGCCACGAGAATGAGAGAAGGGGACTCCTCTTCAGCTTTCCTGAGAACCCGCGGAAGGAGGGGGAATGGCGGGAAGGCATAAGCCTCCAACCCCTCCCAAGAAATGGACAACGCGTCCACCGCCCAAGCCAGGCAATCTGTGACCGGCGACACAAACAGGGGTAGCCTGGAAGAGTAACGAGTGGCAAAAAGATCAATCAGAGGTTTAAACCACTCCGCCCAAACTGGTTGAAGAACAGAGTGGGACAGCGTCCATTCCGTGTGGACCACACAATGAGGGCGACTCAGAAGATCGGCCAAGACATTGACAGAGCCGCTGACATGCTTGGCCACAAGCGTACAACCGAAATCAGCTAACCACAAAAGGAGGCTCTCCACCATCATGGAGAGAGCAGGGGAATGGGTACCCCCGAAGTGGTTGATGAGAGAAACCACAGTGGTGCTGTCGGAGCGAACAAGCAAGAGGCCCCGAGGCAGGGAGGGAAGAAAACGATGAAGAGCCAGGCAAACGGCTTCCATCTCCAGGCGACTGATATGCCAAGACAGCTGGTCCTGAGACCAAAAACCGTGGGCTGAAAGGCTGCCAGTATGCGCACCCCAACCGACCAAAGACGCATCCGTGAAGATTTCGGCCACCGGAAGCGGAGGGGAGATAGGCACCCCCGAAGAAAGCCACTCAACATTCCGCCAAGGAAGCAGAGAAGCGCGAAGGTCCGCCGTGACCGGAAAAAGAGCGTCCCAGGAATCGCTGGACTGACTCCAACGGGAAGAAAGCCAACGTTGAATCGGCCGCTTGCGAACTCCCGCGAGGGGAACCAGAGGAACCATAGACTCAAACGACCCCAAAAGAGAGGCCATAAATCTGGCTGACACGAAATCCTGACTCTCCAAAAGTAGCAGAAGGGACTGAAGCTTCTGCACCCGACGAGCCAAAGGGCGGACCGACCAAACGCGAGTGTCGAACGACATTCCTAGGTAGTTGAAAACCTGAGATGGAGACAACTCAGACTTGAGAGGGTTCATAGAGAACCCCAAGCGCCGAGCCCAAAGGAGAACGAGCCTGGTGTGCACAAGACAGAGATCGTGAGAACTAGCCTTGACCAACCAGTCATCAAGATAAGCAGAGAACCGCACCCCGAGTCCGCGGACTACGGCAGCGAGTTCTTTGACAATCCTTGTGAAAACCCAAGGACTGAGAGACAAACCAAAGGGAAGGGCTTTGAAATGAAAAACCCGATCTCTCCAGACAAAACGCATCCAACGCCTGTGAAGAGGATGAATAGACACATGGAAATAGGCGTCAGAAAGATCGATAGAGGTAGCCCAATCCCCCGGGCGCAGAGACATACGCACCGCAGCAGGAGTTTCCATGCGGAAACGAATGCGGCGAAGAAACTTGTTCAACGAGGAAAGATCGAGCACCGGGCGCCAACCGCCGGATGCCTTCGGGACAACGAAGAGGCGGCCGTAAAACCCCGGGGAGTGAGGGCAAAGGACCTCCTCTATAGCGCCCTTCTGGAGAAGGGCTATGACCTCCGCATCGAGAATCGCCTGAGCCTCAGGAGGAGACAGGGGGCGAAACAAAGGCGGGGAGCGACGAAGAGGGGGCCGAGAGGAACCCCACTGAAGTTTGAACCCCGACCGAATCACCTCTAGAACCCAACTGCTAGCAGAGGGGAGGCCGAGCCAAGCATGAAACTGACGAGCCAAGCCACCTGCCCGGAGGGGTAGAACACCTAGGGGTGTACAGGCAGGGATAGGACTGGTGGAAAACGCGCCACTGCGTAAACGCCTACGGCCTACCTCAACCCTGCCACGGGAAGAGGAAGTACCACACGGCCCACCCCGAGGAGAGAGACCACGGACCGAGCGACCTCGACACCTGTCAGGAAAGAAAGGCGGGGCCGAAGGGGTGTCCCGAGCCCAGAAGGCGAAACCAACCAACTGGGACCGGTCCGACTCCTCGCGAACAGCTGTGCGAACATAAGGACCAAACAGAGAGTCGGGTACCAAGGGTCCCACCCGAAGCGAGGAGGACAAGAGCGGAGGCAACGGAGACGCTGACTGAAGAAAAGCGTCACGACGCGCAAGAAGCAGGTTGACATAGGCAATAGCCTGCGATTCGCAACCCAGAACGATGGAGGTACAGAGGGCCTGCAACAAGGACCTCACCGAAATCAACGAACCCTCGTCGCAGAAAACGTGCCCAGAAAGAAAAGCAGAAGACAGCGCAGCAGAAAGTGCGTCAGCGAGAGAAGTAAACTCAAGGGACCTAACAATAGCCTCCTCTATCTGTGCCAGACCACCGACTGGAACAGGGATCGACGAAGGAGGCAAAGGCTTGAGGCCCCCCAAAAGAGCAAGATCATTCTGGGAAACCGGGAGCGATGACTTCGGAAGAAACGACCGAGAGAGGAACTTCCCGGGAACACCGGTCAATGAAGACAAACTCAAAAAAGAGCCCACAGCGGAAGCTCTAGGGAACCGAGGGACTTCCTCAAATGAAGAGGAAGGGGCCTCGCCCTCTTTAAGTCCTCTAGCCGTAGAAAAGGCCCAATCCACAAAACGTTTAACACTAGGAGACTCCCTGAATACAAGGCAAGCCTCATCAGACTCGGCAGAAGCAAGAGTCCCGCCTAGGAAGGAATGGAGGTGTGGTAGGGGCACCGAAACCTCCTCCACCACCTGAGGACAAAAAGCCGCAGCGTGTTGAACCGCCTCTCTAAAAAGAGCCTCAGGGTTAAGGGCTGGATAGAACGCCCCAGCATCCGAGAAATCAGGAACTAGGGTAGGAGGAACCAAGAGTGCCCCACCCCCACCAGAAGGCGGCACGCACAAAGGCAAAGCGGCGTTCGCATGTAATCCGGAGGAAGGTAACGAAAAAATCGAACCAACAGCACCGGAAACCAGTACCCCCGACCCACAACCGAAACCGGAAGTGACAGAGGTCGAAGGGTGAACAGGGAAAGTCTGACCCAAACCGGAAACGGAAGGGGGCCACGGGCAAACCGTACCCCCCGATCCGGAAACCGGAGCCCCCGCCCCACGACCGCAAGCGGAAGTGGAGTACAAAGGAGGATGAGAGGGAGAATCCAAACCGGAAAAGGAAGAGGGTGACGGGTGTACCGTACCCCCAGTACCGGAAACCAGAGCCCCCGCCCCACGACCGCAAGCGGAAGTGGAGTACAAAGGAGGATGAGGGGGAGAATCCAAACCGGAAAAGGAAGAGGGTGACGGGTGTACCGTACCCCCCGTACCGGAAACCAGAGCCCCCGCCCCACGACCGCAAGCGGAAGTGGAGTGCAATGGGGGCTGGACTGGGGAGAGGAAGGACAAACCGGACGAACCGGAAGCCACACCCCTTTCGCAGCTGGACGTAACACTGCGTACAGTGCTTTACGTGACCCAAGCTTGACATTAGCCCGAAGGCCCGACCCGGTCTGAATCCCGCAGGAAACAGAAGGGAAGGCTTCGGCAGGGAGCTTATCCGGCCGTGCCGGGGCGTCCCCGCCGGACATTTTAATGTGGTCCTAAACTAGGGCGACCACTTATATAAGCCAGAAGTCCCGACCCGGTCTGAATCCCGTAGGAAACAGAAGGGAACGGCTTCAGCAAGTAGCTGGCCCGGCCGTGCCGGAGCGTCCCTGCTGGAAAGATTATGTGGTCCTAAACTAGGGCGACCACTAATATGTTTCTGGTCGAAACCTTGACCAGAAACGGCCCCAAGGTCACTTCTGGCAAGACCAAGGAGCCACCCCTCACCTCACTACCACCACTCCCCACCTCTTCACCACCACTTCTACTGACCTGAAAGGCAGAAGACAACGAAGAAGGGGGCGTAGGAGTGGACAAACAGCGAAGCCAACGAAGCAAAGCAGTAGTGAAGACGGCAGAAGAGGGGACGAAGCAATCCCGGACGTAGCGGGAGCTGCGCTAACAGCAACAGAAGGGACCGTAAACCGACCTATCTAGCGTGAACGGTCGACGAAGAAGAGACACGCAGCGACGGGGTGGAACACGACGAACCGCTGCGGTAATAGGATAACAGGATAATAAACCAGACAAAATGGAGAAAACCTACAACTCCGCCGGCAGCAGCAACAGCGAACTACCGGGCGAACGCAGTAAGCCAGCAAAAAGAGAGCTACAGTAGGCACAACCACTCTAACCAAGTGCCAAATAAGAATTGAGGTGTGCTGTCCTTTGCCGTGAGCGCTTAGACGCGTATTGTGGCACGTGGGGCACGTGACGGTTTGGTGCAGGGGAAGCAACTCTATGTTTGATTTGATTTTGCCAACTTCCGCTAAAAGGGCACTATCACCTAGCAACGCCAAAACATTGCACTTGTTGAGTCATGGTACAGTATGTGTAATTAATATAAAATAGCAACATATACAATTACCAAAAGCAGGACTTGAAAAGAAACGGTATTGGAATTTAAAGTGCATCGTGCCGATGTTTAATAAATATAATTGTTTGCATCAGACTGTACACTCTGGCCAAGGATGACCCAGTCACTTCTATCAAAGTCCACATGCGAGTCAGGGGGAAAAAAAGTCGTCATCATTGCTGTCATCATCGTCCTTCTCACATATTTTGTATCCGATTTCACAAATAAAACCAGTAATGTTTTTGTCATTATTGCTGAAACAAACATCGGTGATCTGTCAATGTTATACAATTTTTATTGTAACACGTAAAATGTTGTTGGTTATATATAAGTTGTCCCCCCAATTGCTGTTGGCACTGGAAAGTCTGTGAAGAAATGCTCACAGCCAACTATAAGCTTGGTTGCGAGCTATGCAAGTTAAAAACACTTACTGGCTGTTCCTGCCTACGTCGATTGATGAGCTCCTGCAGTTCCACACGACGTTGGTCGGTCAAACCTGAGGGCTTGAAGTGTGTAGGGATCTTCTTCTGGCTTCTGTCCACCTGCTCCAGCCATTTGCGCACCTGTTGACATGCAGACAAGGTAAGACAAGACAAGACAAGACAAGGACAGACAAGACAGAAAAAGAAAAGAATACTTAATTATCTCCAAATTCGAGAGATATTCACGTGGTAAATTAACTGACGAGCGTGTTATACAATTTAAAAATACAAAAATGTAGATTTAAAGCATAAGCGCCTCCGACAATAAAAGTACTTAAAAAAAAAAAAAAACTGTTTCAAGATAAAACCTATATATAGGCACAAAGAAAGTGGGCAGAAAAAGTTAAATGCTCAACCTAGAAATATTAAATTACAATCTAAGCTTTCTCTGATCCGATGTTCAACGTAGAAATATTAAATAACGATCTAAGATATCTTTGATCTGATGATACTTTTCTCAAAACAGAAGAGTTCCTATTTCGTTTATCAGGCCAGAGGCTTTTTGGGAAACAAAATAAATGTTCCTGTCCTTAGAAAATTCAGATGACTTACAGCTCGTTGTATTCTGATGGCTGCTCTGACTTGCTGGGCAATTTCTTGCCTGCGAGTGAGCTGGTTTCGTTCCCTGTGACCTCGCCATAATGTCTGTATCCTCAATGCTGCTGACTGCTTTTCCTTCATCAGGTACTTTTCAACCTGGGCTGTGGTTACAGCAAAATTAACATGTCGTAACAGTTACAAACCACCAAAATTACAATCAACCAATTTTACAATTACAGTGGGTCTAAAATCACACACGTGAACAGACTTTAAAATAAATTAAACCACTGAACTGAGCTGAATTCAATAGTGTAAAATCAAAGAATCAAACGTAAATTTTTATTGTAGTGTACCGAACATTGCCAATTGACTCATTCTATCCTAGCCATGCAAAGCAGGCACTTTTCCTCTGACCCAGTTGTGCCTTTCCCTACAATTCTCAGGTACTGCAAAAAACACTCAAACAACTTTGGAACTACTGACAAGTTTTTAATAAAACTTGGGAGTCGTTTTTTCTGGAAAGACTTATCAGAATCATTATTTCCATAGTTTATAACTAGCTCTGCAACTCCTTTGGCAGAGCAGAATCTTTTCTGACTCGCCATTGTAGAAGAAATTTGCTACAATTTCAATCTAACTTGAAGCAGAGTCAGTGAACCACACGTGTATTTGTTTTTCAGGGAAAATCGAAGAATGAGCATTTTTTGGGAAACAAAATAAATGTTCCTGTCTTTAGAAAATTCAGATGACTTACAAGCTGATCAAAATAACGCTTTAAGTCAACTATATGTGGATTACAACAGAATAAGGACTCGTTTAATAGCACTGCCCTCGCTGTACGGATAAATCCATGCTTGGTCAGTTACGACTTGGCTGCGATGTATAGATTTATGGATGGAATGAGTTATAATTTATAATTATTTATTGTCTATGTCGCCACAGGGAGTTTTGTTATTTTGGTTCTTCAGAAGTTAAAAGCAATGTTCTTTACATATATATTGCAGACACCACCGGTTTTTATATACTGCAAGTTTCAGCAGCAAGAGCTGTTTAAGAGTGGAGACATGTCAAACTCATCAAGTCCCCTATACGCTTCTGTGTCCGGGGACGGTAATCTACGCACACAACGCAACTCATCTAATGGGCAAGTAGAAGACAAAGACAAAGAGAAAAGGAAAAAAAAAAAGAAAGAAGAAGAAACATATTTTTAAGGACAAAAAAACATTTAAGTACACAAATAATTAGGAATGCACTAACCGGCTGGCAAGACTTCCATAACCTGCAGGTGCTTCTCTTTGAGGTAGATCATTACCTTGCGACGCTTGGCCTCCATTCTGCGCTGTAGTTCTGTCTGGACTCGGCTCTCCAACAACGCGTGGTCTTCTTTAGCTTTTTTCAACCTGCAGTGAACCAAGCCCTGGAGTAAACCCACGATCAAAACATGACTGAGGCTAGGTGGCAATAAGTAAACTCTAACTCACGATTCTACTTTCGATGGAATATTTCAAAAGCGTGCCTACTGAAGTGGAAGCTGAGAAATGTAGCTGATAAAGGTCAAACTGGTAAGAATAAGGCCACTGAGTTGATTCATCGCAAAACAAAGTGAGTAATATATTTTATCGTTCTAATATTATAGAGTCCTTCTGGCTCAATAGCGGCCCAAGGCGCTGGCCAATAACAGACCACTGACCACAATCAGGGTGACTGGGAATGATGGAGAAGAGAACCAGTGCTGGCAGGGTGTTTTTAGTTTTTTTTTTGCTGGCACTGACCCGTCCAGGACAGGAGTGTCAGGATCTCATAAAAAAAACGCACGCGATGAAATGCGTGGTGCATGTATGCATGCAAAATCTAAGCCTCAGTTTATGCTCTATCCTGAAGGAGTACGGGATGCTTGGTGAGGACAGCAGGGTCATGGGTGTTTTTTTTTTTTCTCCTAGCAATCCAGGCCGTAAACCAGCTTGGAGCCACTCACTGCAAGGCCATCGCTCAACGTTCCAGGCTTCAACTGTCCCGCTGTTGCTCACACCACTTAGCCAACTGCACGCACTCCTACTATAGCTGCTGCTCAAGTTTTGCTAAATATAGACTCCATCCTGGCATCAGAGACTTGGTGATTGATAACGTAGTATGAACAGCCAGAACGTGTGAGTCAACAGGCTTTGTCTGTTCATGCAGGCCAAGTGAAACCTCTTCTAGTGTTAGCAAAACATTTTTATCCTTAAAAAAAACAAAACAAACAAAACTGTTTTTTCTTTTAATATTAATTACATTTGAATTTGTATATTGTGCAGGTTACCCCATCTTGGAACTGTCCTTTCCTATCCTATCCTATCCCATAACTCGGAGGTCGTAGGGGCACCACAGATGATTGTTTAACCAGCGTACTCCATCTTTCCCTGTCCTCAGCAACCCTGATTGTTTCGCTCAGTGTCAAACCAGTCCATTCTCGAATATTGTCCTCCCACCTCTTTTTCGGTCTCCCTCTTCTTCTACCTCCTTGCACTGTGCCTTGCAGGATGGTCTGTGCAAGGCCTGATGATCTGGTGACGTGGCCATACCATCTGAGTTTCCGTTTCTTCACCACTGTGAGCAGGTCATCGTGTTGTCCAATGGCTTGTGTGATGGTCTCAATCTACTATACTATCTTCTTCTTCGCTAGACCAGTAACATACCTTTTTTCTTGAAAACTCTTCCGGGACAATACTCCTCATTTGTGTATGAGGTCTGTTGGATCAGCTTGGGAATATTGGACGCTTTCTGCCAAATGGTCACTGGGGCTTCCTATGATGTTATTATTCAGCAATGTAGGCATTTTATATGTATGTGTTTTGTTGATATTGTATAATAATGTTTGTATTCTATTTTGTTTTTGTAAACGGGGGTTCGATAAATTAGAGTATAGCCTCAGCGTTCCCTGCGTGGAATGTCTTTATTGTAAAGTGACCGGCTGGTAGATTGCCTTCAGTGTTACCACCAGGGTTGTTTCAGCAGATCTTTTATGCAGATCAGGGGTGAGTCCTCTTTCACTTCTCAGGTCCTGATTTGGCTCAGAAGAGTCCGCTGGACCTAAAGCAATAACCATGTAATGTAATGCTTGATGGTCTGTCGGATTTCGTCGTTGGTGATGTGTTGGGTATAGGAAATGCCCAGAAGTCTTCTGTAGCACCTCATCTCCATGCTTTGTATTCTTCGTTGGAGATCTGCTGTGAGGGTCCATGTTTTGCAAGCATATAGGAAGATGGAGATGACAAGGGAGCGCAGCAGCCTTACCTTGGAATGTAGACTGATGGTCCCGTCTTTCCAAATTGGCTTCAACCTCGCCAGGGCAGCAGTTGTTTGTGCGATCCTGGAGAGGACTTCCTGTCAGGACGCATTGTCTGATACAGTGGCTCTTAAATATTTGAAGCTATGCACTGTGTTGAGGGATTGGCCTTGGACTTTGATGTCCTTGTTGATGCCATTGGTGTTGTTGTCATCATTTTGGTCTTCTCTGCACTTATTTCCATTCCATAGGCTCTGGAAGTGGTGTCAAGCCTCTGTACCAGCTGTTCAAGTTCTTGTTCCTCTCCAGCCAATCCATCAATGTCATCCGCAAAACGGAGGTTGGAGATTGTTCTTCCACCTATGCTGACTGTGCCTTCGTGGTCTGCAAGGGCATCTGACATGATGCGCTCTAGGAAGATGTTGAAGAGTCTTGGAACTTTGTAAATAATGTTGAAAATAATTTTTAAAAATTGTTGTTGCCAGCGGTAGTGATAAGGTTTTTAAGAAGAAAGACAGAAACATTATTTACTTGGAACTGTAGTCTTTGTAAATAATGTGTCTGTCTTTCTTCTTAAAAACCATCTCACTACTGCTGGCAACAACAATTTTTCTTTTTTTTTTTACCTGGAATAAAGATTTTGTTGACTTGACTGGACTGGATTTGAACACTACAACACACGATGTACCTGTAAGAACGATGGAATTTAGCGAAAGCCTTGTTGGCCCTGTTCAAGCGTTGCCTGGTCAGCACCCCTCTCCACACAGCCTGGATGTGACTGGCTGCCTCGTGCTTCATCTGCACAACAAAGTATGGTGTGACCATTGAGGCATGCACCATAATTACAGACTTGCCTACCTAAAAAAACGTGTTGACAGTACTCCAGGCAGCTAAAAATCCGATTTTTGCGTAACAGGCTTGTTGTCATCGTTCAACACATGACTACTGACATTGTGCACAAAAGTGTACTGAAATATATACAGAAATGCACGTTTACTGCGCAAAATTATCACAAAGCATATGGATGAAAGTACAAGAGTTCAGGTCACCTTTCTGCAGAAGAGGGCAAATACACTTTCTTTTACATAAGCAACACATCACATATACTTCAGGTTAAAATGTACGCATGTATTGTTAAACAAAATAAAATAATAGAACGGCCTGCATCACGGCTTTGCTTCATTTTTCACACTAGTACACGCACTAAGCAGGCTGGCGGAAAGGGAAATTACTACAAAGCGGATCTTTTCATATGGAGAGGGTTGGTGGAGAGGGTGGGGGGGAGGGAGGGGGAAGGAAGGTAGGGGGAAAGGGAAAAAGGGGAAACAAAAAAATACCAAAACAAACAAAAAACTTGACAGTACTTTTAGCGATCTCACCGTACTCCAAGGCTAAATTGTGTAGGAAAATAGCAAATGAACATAAAGTCTGTAACGACTAACATTTTGTTTTGCGGAGCGTGCAATGATAGCACTGATTTACCTCTGACTTGGTTCTATGCTGTTGCTAGAAGAGCTTGGCATGGTGTGTTTGTTCGTTTTTTTTTATACTGGATGTGGTTGAACTTGAAGCAGTGCGGAGATCTTTCTGGAACCGCTTGTTTACCACCCACAGAAGGTTTGAGATCTATTGCGCAACTGGTAGTCAAATATTCAAACTGTGTGGAGCATTCTATGATGGAAGACAGTGCGTATTTCCTATGACGGTCTTTGTTCTGACTGGTTGTTGGTTATATCATTCTAGAATGTTCCAAAACTTCCTGCACTGTACTGTAGGCTATAAATAAAGCACTGCCTGAGCAATTAGATTCGTCCACCGCCGTAGCTCAGTGGTAGAGCGGTCGCCTGGCACACCAATGAGCCCAGCTTCCAATCCCATGGTGAACAAGATTACAAGTGGCCATTTTCACTGTCCATCTTAGCAGAATGATTGCTCTGATGGTTCAGTGTTGATTTAGGTCCCTACTCCCTTTTTTTCCTGGGAGGGTTATCTGCCTTGTCAGCAAGGGTGGGGGTAGAGGTTAAACTTCAACATTCGTTCGTTTAGATTCAGCAGAGGTTTTCGAATGCAGTTGTTGATGCCTTTTTGCGTCTTTTGGTGAATAAAGTTGGAAAACCTTATAACAAGGACCCTTGCCTTGTTACTGAATGAACATGCTGCGTGGATACAAACAGGAGCTGCAAAACGAGAGAATGCTCTGCCCCCTATGCTGACCTTTTTCTTCATGATCTGTAAGGGCATCTAACATAATGCGCTCCAGAAAGATGAAGGGTGTTGGACAGAGTAGGCATCCTTGAAGCACACCGGTTGTTGTCCTGAACCAGTTTCTGATGGCTCCGTTGTGGAGGACTGCAATGGTAGCCTTGTCATACAAACTTTTGATGACTTCAATAATGTTAGGGCTGATGTTGTACACTCTCATGGTTGCCCAAAAAGCTGAATGCCAGACTCGGTCAAACGCTTTCTTGAAGTCTACAAACACATGATATAGATATATGTTGGTGCTGTAGATATTTCTCGAAGATTATTCTGAGGCTGAAAATCTGTTTAGTGGTACTTCGCCATGCCCTAAATCCTGCTTGTTCTTCAGCTATGATTTGTTCAGCTTGGGGTTTCAACCTACTGAGTATTATTTTTAGAAGGACTTTGCTGGGATGGCTGATGAGGCTGATGGTGCAGTAGTTTTGACGTTCCTAAAGGTTACCATTTTTGGGAAGAGTGATGACAAGCGACTGGGTCCATGGTGTAGGCCACTCCCCACTCTGCCAGATCTTGTTACAGATAATGGTGAGGGCGTCAATCATCGCTTCTCCTCCTGCTGGAAGCGACTCTGTTGGTATGTTGTCCACTCCCGCTGATTTTCTCTTCTTCAGCGATTGCACTGCTGCCCCAAAATTCTTCTATGAGAATTGGAAGGATTTCTTCTTCTTCTCTGATCTGGGGACAAGCTAGAACTGATGGGTCTCCGTTAGATGTGTGGTTGTAAAGGTCAAAGCAGTACTCTGTCCATCTATCCAAGACTTCTTGATCTTCTGTGAGGCACAAGCCAGGCTTGCTTTGGGTCATGGAGACCTTCACAGTCTGGTAGGCCTTCTTGCTGTTGTTCTTGTTCAGATTGATCTCTATTTCCTTGCCTTGATCTTCTATCCACTTCTCATTTGCTGTGCACGTGCCTTTTCGGATGTCACTATTGATTTTTCGGTAGCCATCAGATCCCTGTGAGGTGTTCTTTTTCCTTTTCATCTCTCTTTGTTTGTCACACAGGTCCAAAAGTTCAGGTGTGATCCACAGGTTTCTTCTTTGGGCGGTGGTTGCCAAGGATCTCAGTGGCAGCCTCTGTGTGCTGAGTTGAAGGTGGTGGCCATGGTGTTGACATCTACTTCACTAGCTCCCAAAATGAGCAGCGGTGCAAATTTCCTTCCAATTGTGACTTATGAAAAAAAAAGCTTACATTATCTTAAGTACTAAAATAAGAAACACTGTTTGAGTAAGAACATAAATATGCGTATGAGTCTATGTTCATGTTCATGTATGTGTGTGTATATGTTTGTGACATACACTCTTAATGCGCAACCATCAGCAGACCAACGCAGCAAAGAGACGGGCAAAATAAAATCCTAGCTTTGTGTCATAAAACCCCAGCATACCTGTGACTGTGCTCTCATGGCAGAACCGGACTCCAGCAGTGTGTACATCTGTCTCAACTCGCGCTCAAACCCTCTCCCTTCCCACCGTCTCAACAGTGGTCGCAACCCTCTGCAACAGGAGCATGAATTCATCCACAGCTTTGCATACTAGTGATCAACAATGAAGAATAGGAGAAGTAGAAGAAGAAGCGTAGCAGTTCAGAATTGAAGACAGAAAGTGCTTCACTCTGAGAGAACCAAGTCGCAGAAGGAAGCCGCTGATACCGAAATTGGGTTGAGTCATTCATAAATAACTCCAGTTTTCTACGACTGTATTCTAAGGGAGAACAGTTTCCATGCAATGCCTATTAGCAGGCAATCTTTTGACTGGACGCACACCAAGTTTAGATTAAAGGTTTGCAAATATTAGGCGCTTCCCCTCCTCCTTCCCCCCACAAAAATTATGAATATATAACCAAATAGTAATCTCATGAATAAGACATTTTACAAGTTTTTGCATGGTTTTGATCTCGACTTCAGACACTCATTAAAGCTGAAGAAGATAAGGTAAAGAATCTGGTAAAATCTTACTTGTATCTGGCAAATAGTGCCTCAACAAGCGGCTTGTGTTGTTCGCACATGCGTAGAACAGTTCTTGTGGCACCCCTGCAAGGCAACACAACAACATGCTACAGCCAAACACGCCTACAACAAACACACTTTCAGCAAAAAAACGTTTTTTAGCGAATCAACAAAAATTCACTGCTAGAGTTGTTCTTATTTATTACTTAGAACTTTCTGAATATAACAAACATGTTTACAAAGTAGCTTTGCTTACACAGAAGGTATTTTCTTGTCCCGACATAAATTTCGATAAAAATTGCGACATCGAAGGACGAAAACATCAAAAATGAAATAAATTCTTGGAAATGAAATAAAATCGCATCAAATTTTGACGACATTCATGGGTCTGTAGAAAGACGCTTCAACCCTTCAGAGACAACATCATTTTGCCACAGATAAAAAAAAAAATAAATATCATTTTTAAGATCTGGCAGAAAGTTACCAGGCATATTATTTTCTTTTTGTTTTTGGCACCCAAAATCTTTTCACAAGTAAAGGAAAGTTTGCATTTTCTGAAAGTAAATAGACAGAATTTTTAAAATGTATCAGAATAAAGTATATGAATGTATATTTTGTGAAAATATAAAAGATCATTACCAACTTTTTACTCCAATACACTTAGAAGGAATGAAATACATGGTTCACAACCTACACCATTACGACTGTGTCTGCTTTAGAAAGACTAACACAAGCATTCACTTTCATATTATTAAATAAAGAAAATGAATACATCAGACAAGATTTTACTGCTATAGTGGACAATTGGTGGTTGTGCATCTTTCACACTGTCACAATAACTTCATTGGAAAATAGTCCAGAACCCGTCAAAACGATCGCCAATAACGATCATTATTAAAACGGGCAGTTTGTTTTTAGACACAAAGCATCCGATTAACCGGTTTCGTTCTTTGAGAGTGAATCGGAGATGATTGCCATCCGGGGCCAATGCCCTTCGTCTTTTTGGCACAGACAGGTAGGGCTGATAGATCGGCTCGATCGTCTCCTAAGGGTTAAAACATAGCGACAAAACTAAAATGAATTCAGCTCACAACTGGTAGAGAACTTGAAATAATATCTCATGTGGTAGTGCACCCACACAAGAAAAAAAAAAAGCTGACATAACCAAGGAATTTGAAATTCTAATATCAACTCTAAGCACCTTCACTCAGAATACCGATTATTCCACCAAATAACAATGGTTACACTGTCTATTGAAAATTGCCCCAATTACATTGCCTATTGAAAATTGCTTCAATGTTGGTAAACATCCACATACACATGCACCCACACCACAGGCAAATATCACCATTCTTACAGTCATATATCTCTCACACACTAAACACTTTATAATGCTTGAACTTCAAAAAAAAATCGACAGACACCGCAGCAACATTGGACACAATCACACTTGACATAAAAAAATATCAAAAATGGACATGTGTGCATGGACGTAGACAAGCCAATTATCATACACAATGATAAAAGAAAAGAAACACATACACACAAACACACACACACACACACACACAAACTCAAAAAAAGGTTCACCAATATATCCTATCCTATCCCATAACTCGAAGATTGTCGGGGCACTCAGATGATCGTCTCACCAGCGTACTCCATCTTTCCCTCTCCTCAGCAACCCTGATGATTTCGCTCAGTGTCAAACCAGTCCATTCTCGAATGTTGTTCTCCCACCTCTTTTTCTGTCTCCCTCTTCTTCCACCTCCTTGCACTGTGCCTTGCAGGATGGTCTTTGCAAGACCTGATGATCTGATGATGTGGCCATACCATCAGAGTTTCTGTTTTTTCACCACTGTGAGCAGGTCATCGTGATGTCCAATGGCTTGTGTGATGGTCTGTCGGACTTTGTCGTTGGTGATGTGCTGGGTATAGGAAATGCCCAGAAGTCTTCTGTAGCACCTCATCTCCATCCTTTGTATTCTTCTTTGTAGATCTGCTGTGAGGGTCCATGTTTCGCAAGCGTATATGCTTAAAACAATACTATTGCTTAAAAAAAATACAATGAGAAAACAAGAAACATCATATGAATACAAGTGCATTTTAACTTCCAAGAAAAAATAACTCTCTCTCTCATGGACTCTTCCACAGAAAACGATATAAGCACATGTACTTGGAAGAGCATACACAGGTAGACAAGTACACCTCACACTCACTTTCGAGACCAGAGCTAAATCACTCTCACTCACTCGCTCTCTCTCCCCACCCCACTTCCATCTCGTAAAAATCTTCTAAAATCAACCCCTTTTCAATAACATGACAACAATAAAGCTTGATGTGTTCTGGCCCGTGAATCTTACATCAAAGACTCATTTTAGAGAAACGACACACATAACAACCATAAAAACACAATTCGGCCACTAACCGTCGACTACGAATACAACAAACTTCAGGCATAATGAATGAAAAAAATTTCCCTTGGACTTCATGGTAAACATGTTCCACTGTAGAAGGTCAAAACCCATAAGACTCACATTCTCCGTAAGGAACTGGCAATATATAACCTTATAATTATTATTATCATTATTATTATTACAAATGATGTAATTCTTCTTACGCAGCAATATTAACATCCGTACCAACAGACAGCTTGTAGATAAGTTCATCCATGATGTTTTGTACACCCTTGTTTGGAACTTTGGACAACACCTTCCTGTAATACCAATAAAGTAGGTTATTTAGCATTCTTTAACTTTATGGATCCATTTGTTTCTCGTTATTGTAAAATTCCAATGCTAGCACGTTTCTGTTTTTATATTCCATTTACATTTTTTGAACTGCCGTGGAAATGTAGAAAAGTATAGCCATTAACAACAGCTCCATTAGAACATTACTATTTTTTTAGCTCCATTAGAACATTACTATTTTTTTCAAAGTCACCTCTCTTTGCAATAATTTGAAATACTTTTTTTTTCAAAGTTATTTCCATTGCAAGAATTTGCAAAATCAACTATCTCTAAATATATATTTCTACCGTTTGTCCAGATAAAACACAGTCACATTTTGGTAAAAGAACAATTCAGTGCTAACCATTGTACAGTAAGTTTGGATTTCCTTACAGAAAATGATTACAAAGTAAAATGAAATAATAATAATTATTAAGTACTATCTCTAAGAATCCACATCATACAGCCAGTACGGATCTAACTGAAGTTCACTTTAATTTATTTGAACATACTGTATTAATCAAAATAAATCACGATTATTTGACAGGTTGCAATTACTGTGATTAAACATAGTAACATCATTGCCGGGAGTCTAGCATGCAACAAATAGCAAAGACTAAAAAAGTAAGATAACAGTTAAAAAGCTAGGAGAGACAGATCTAGCATAGCAAAGTCCCCAACGGCTACAGGCTTGATGTTCTCTGTCTAGAAATGTTGGATTTCGTTTTAATTGAGGCACGGTGGCCTAATGGTAGAGCTTTGGCTTGCGGATCTGAAGGTACCGGGTTCGAGCCCAGGCCAGGGCATTGTGTTGTGTCCTTGGGAAAGACACTTTACTCCCGTTTCCTACTCCTTCGGATGAGAGTATAAACCGAGGTCTAGTCTGTGCCGCATACATTCCATCATAACGGACTTTAAAGATCCTGACGCTCATGTCCTAGACGGGTGAGTGCCGGTGACAAGAACACACCCAGCATGCACCTAGGTCCTTCTCCCCCATCCCTGGCTGCCCAGGATTGTGCTCAGTTGTCCGGGCGTCAGACCATGCGCCCAAAGGCTGCGGGTGGGCGTCTCGGGCGGCTTGAGTTAGATCCTGTATCGGCCAGCGCCTTGAGCAGCTCTTGAGCTGGAAAAGCGCTATATAAGAACGATTAAATAAAATAAAATAAATAATTCCTGCAGTTTGAGAAAAAGCCCAATCCTATTCTCATGACGTCCATCCTTGAAGCTGAACCTCATGGTTTTGCAATTGCGCTAAATCGCAGATTATCAGGCTGTTGTTCATCTGGACATGCTATCACAGGTGAAGGTCGGTGACAACAGTAGCATCAAGGGATAGAAACACAGCCTAAAACAATTTTATTTCTTGCCCCAATTTTATCTACTAGCGTGTGTTCACAAACAATAAGACAATGTACGAGATTTTTTTAAAAATCACAATGACGTTGAAATTCTTATGTGATGGCGTTATTCGGAAGGCTAGCTCAATGGAGTGCAATAGCAGCAGCGGAAAGAATTCACTGAAAATGAGTTGCTGAGTGTTATTGGACAAACTATCGGACATGAAAACGACAGATTTTAACCCTTGAATATGAGAGGAAATGTGCACTATGGTAAGTGTGGCCATTTTAAAGGTGTGTACTCGATAAACGCGGTTTGATTGGTCATTCTGTCAGCTGATAAGCTGAAAGAGATTACAACTGCCGGAAATAAAACACACAGTCCAACTAGGCAGAGATAGTCAAAGATTCTAGGAATCCTATGTGAACACGGCTTCCATTGTATGAAGTTCTGTGGCTATGTGTAGGAGTAAGCCCTCAACAGCCTTTGGCACTCATAAAGGGGTCAGCGTCGCTTTCAGGCTGACTGCCTCTTTAAGTTTAGTAGTAGGTCCATCTGACAGTGACAAAAAAGGTCTGTTGTAATTGCTATTTCAATAAAAGTTCTATTATACCTGCTATTTACTAAGCCCACTCGCATGAATCAAGAGTAGGTCTCCACCCTTCACCCATCCCTATATGGTAAATAACTTCACACTACTCCTGCGCGTGTACTTGGTAAGACATGGGTTAATAAATAACTATTGCGGTCACTCAGTATTTCTTACCCATCATTTCGCAGCATCCTTTCTATCAGAGCCATAACCATGTTGACCGTTTTGGCTTCATCTGATACCAGCAAGTGAAGCAACCACGGGCTTTTCATCACTAAAACCATAACCGAAAAGAAAAAAAATTTTAAAAAAATAAAATAAAATCAGCACCTGCAAAGGCAAATGCTGAACAATGCACATTCACAAAATTAAATATTGAAAAATGATGCAATCCTCAAATGCATCAATGGTAAAGACTAATCGTGAATCTCAAAGGTACACAAAGAACAATGTACATTCCCAACACACTGATTGATGTGCGTTTCGGGCAAAGCTGGATGCTACTAACATAATTATAGAGACAGTTAGCACACTGTTCGCCCAACACATAATGCTGACCCTGTTTGCCCAACACATAATGCTCACCCAGTTTGCCCAACACATAATGCTGACCCTGTTTGCCCAACACATAATGCTCACCCAGTTTGCCCAACACATAATGCTCACCCAGTTTGCCCAACTCATAATGCTCACCCAGTTTGCCCAACACATAATGCTGACCCCCTTTACCCAACAAATAATGCTGAACCCGTTTACTCAACACGTAATGCTGACCCCGTTTGCTCAACATATAATGCTGACCCCTCCCCCCCCCCCATCCCACCCTCTTTTTACCCAACACATAATGCTGACCTCGTTTGCTCAACACATAATGCTGACCCTGTTTGCCCAACACATAATGCTCACCCCGTTTGCTCAACACATAATGCTGATCCCGTTTGCCCAACATATAATGCTGCCCCCTCTACTCTACCCCACCCTCTGTTTACCCAACACATAATGCTGACCCCGTTTGCCCAACACATAAAGCTGACCCCCTTTACCCAACAAATAATGCTGAACCCGTTTACTCAACACGTAATGCTGACCCCGTTTGCCCAACATATAATGCTGACCCCCCTCCATCCCACCCCCTGTTTACCCAACACATAATGCCGACCGTGTTTGTTCAACACATAATGCTGACCGCGTTTGCCCAACACATAATGCAGACCCTGTTTGCCCAACACATAATGCTGACCCTGTTTGCTCAACACATAATGCTGACCCTGTTTGCCCAACACATAATGCTGACCCTGTTTGCCCAACACATAATGCTGACCGCGTTTGCTCAACACATAATGCTGACCCTGTTTGCCCAACACATAATGCTGACCCTGTTTGCCCAACACATAATGCTGACCGCGTTTGCTCAACACATAATGCTGACCGCGTTTGCCCAACACATATTGCTGACCCCCTCTACCCCACCCCACCCTCTGTTTACCCAACACATAATGCTGACCCTGTTTGCCCAACACATAATGCTCACCCCGTTTGCTCAACACATAATGCTGACCCCATTTACCCAACACATAATGCTGACCCCCTCTACCCCACCCTCCGTTTACCCAACACATGATGCTGACCCCGTTTGCCCAACACATAATGCTGACCCCAATTTGAGTGTCAGAACCTGTTAAGTCATACACTCTTTACACAGCCTATGATTGACAGATCTGACACTCAGGTTGCAGGGAGCTAAGGGGAACATGTAAAACTGGCCTACTGCAAACATTGAACAAAATAATAATAATAATTAAACGCCCTTATATAGCACGATTCCCCAATAAATGAGTTCAAAGTGCAAAATATATTCACAAAGCTCATTTTTCATCAAAACCTCTATGATTAAACGATGGGAAATCACACTGCACCTTCTTCAGAGAGGTAGTAATAAGCATTCGCCATGCGAGTCATGGAGTCCAGAACCTCGCGGAAGTTGACGATCAGGTCTGTACGATCCCTAGCTGCTTCCTACCACAGACAAATTAAGGAACTTGCACACCCTTGTATATTACAGAAGAATAGGTGGGAGAAGCTTATATATGAGAAGATGATGATGATGCTGGTGATGATATGATGATGATGATGATGATGAAGATGGAAGAAGCATGAATTTTTTTTTTCTCATTGTATAATTTCTAATGCAATATTGTAAGTTGTTTCATGTTTGTTTCTTTCCTTTCATGTAAAACGCTATGCGCTTGTCTATAAAAAGACAAGTAATAGCGCTATATAAATGTCCATTATTATTATTATTATTATTATTATTATTATTATTATTATTATTATTATTATATTAAGACCCGAATAAGGAGGTACTTAAAAATATGATGATGATGATAAACGAAGACTATAATGATGATGATGCTGCTGCTGCTGCTGCTGATGATGATGATGCTGCTGCTGCTGATGGTTCAGTTCCAGTGTAAATACCATCAGTGGTAGAACATTCGCCTGGCACACCAATGACCCAGGTTCAATTCCCGTTTTGGCCAAGGTGAAAGTGGCAATTTTTCATCGTCTATCTTAGCAGTAGGATTGTTTGGGCGTTTCAGTTTTGATTTACTTCCCTACCCTCTCTTGCCTGGGACAGTTGGTTATCCCGGTCTGTCTAATCCAATGTCGCCAATGGTGGAAGCAAACGTTTAACTTAGCTATATTGTATTTTGTGAGGATATGATCTTACCCACCAAAACTGTTAAAGTGTTTCCTAACAATAAACCCTGGGTCTCCGGGTCCCTGAAGCACTTGATCAATGAAAAGAAGATAGCATTTCAGTCAGGGGATATAATAGAGAGGAAAAGGATTCAAAAGAAGCTGAGGGATGAAATTAGGTTAGCCAAGCAGAAATACAAACGGAAAGTAGAGTCACAGTTTCAGTCAGGCAACATGAGGGATGCATGGAGAGGGTTGAAAGAGTTAACGGGTCAAAATAGGTCACATACTACAGTTTCAGGCATGTCAAAACAAGAAAACACAGACTTTGCTAACAAACTCAATGAATTTTATTGCAGATTTAAGCGTAATGACCTTCAATCAGATCTGACCAGTGTCATTTTGGATTTGGAGGGTAGGATTGGGGAAGGGGGAGGGGGGAAGAGGGGAGTGCTTCCGCGGGCTTGGAGATCGAGGGCAGTGCAGTCGAGTCGCTATTCAGGCGACTTGAAATCCGCAAAGCTGTTGGCCCTGACCAGATAGGTGGACGACTTCTACACTCCTGTGCCTCTCAACTTTCCTCTGTCTTTGCTCTGCTCTTTTCCTGGTCTCTTCGCTCCTGCACTGTCCCCTCTCTCTGGAAGTCTTCTACAATCTGTCCTGTTCCCAAATCTAAAAGCCCTTCTGAACTCAACGATTACAGACCCGTTGCTCTGACTCCTATCATCTTTAAATGCTTTGAGCGAATCGTTCTGGGCCAGCTTAAGCAGCATACACAACATCAACTTGACCCACACCAATTCGCATACAAGCAAAACAGATCCATTGACGACGCAACACTGACCCTACTCAACAATGCATACAATCACCTAGAAAAAGCTGGCTCGTTCGTTCGCATCCTATTCATTGATTTTTCTTCTGCATTTAACACTATTCAACCTCACCTGATGGCAATGAAGCTCCTGAAGCTCCATGTCGACCCTAAACTAATTCTGTGGATCACCAGTTTTCTCACCAATAGAACTCAAGCCGTTTCCTTTCAACATTCTTTCTCTGGCACCCTAAAAACTTCTACTGGCTCTCCTCAAGGTACTGTTCTGTCACCGATTCTGTTCACCCTCTACACTAATGACTGTACTGGCTCTGACTCCTCACCTCTCATCAAATACTCCGACAACACCGCTCTCGAAGACCTTTCCAATTCTGACACTGTCTACTTTCAACAAGTTAACCACTTCTGCACATGGTGCAAAGACAACTTTCTTGACCTTAACGTGACGAAGACAAAAGAAATGACGATCGACTTCCGACGAGACCCCACCCCCATCCCCGACCTGTACATAGACGGTGCGAAAGTGGAGAGAGTGACAAACTACAAATACCTGGGGACGATTCTCGACAACAAACTGTCCTTTGACCAAAACACAGCTGCGATAGAAAAGAAATGCGACCTCGACTGTACTGCCTTCAGAAACTCCGTTCTTTGAACATCAGCCGACCCACTCTTTCTTCTTTTTATCACTGTTTTATTGAATCAGTTTTGACTTTTGGTTTTATCTGCTGGTTTGGAGGGCTAAGTGTAAAGAACAAGAGGGTGCTTGACAGATTGGTGAGACTGTGTGCGAGAGTGACGTGTGAAAGACAAAACAGTTTGAGAGAACTGCATGAATATCGTGTGGTGAGGAAGGCGGGAGTGGTTATGAAAGACACTTCACATGTTTTAGCAAAGCATTATGAAATGTTGCCCTCTGGTCGCAGACTGCGTGTGCCTAAATGTTCTCTTGTAAAAACAAAAAACAGTTTTATTCCAAAATCTATTGAGTTTTTAAATAAGCGCTAAGTAATATTTTTGTATATAAGATTTTGATGTTTGTGATGATGTTTGAGATGTCATTTCATACTGGAAATTTACTATAGATGTAGTCTACTGTGTACTTGTTTTATCTATGTACGTATTGTTTTAATGTTTCATACCGATCAGCAATTCTATGTCATAATTTCTCTGTTGAGATAATAAACTATTCTTGAACTTGAACTTGAACTTCAATGTTTAAATAAAGACTGAAAGGACAACGTACAACGTGTTCAATATTTATTTATTATTCATTGCTCAATATAATCCAAAGAAAATTAATTAACTGCCCCACCACCTCTCCACCCATACCCACTATAAATTTATTTTTAAAAAAAGGATGACAGTACCTCACTAGGTGGCATGTTGACAACTTGCGTCTGTATGTGTTTGGCCAACAGAAAGAGATTTTCCACAGCTTTGGGTAGTTGTTCCTCATGTAGCTCTTTCCTGTCTGCTCCCTCCAAGTTCATACCACAGCATGCATCACTGTCATACCATAGTACAATATAACTGCAAATGCATGTGGACAAAACACGCACACTTATCCATCCATCCATGCTCTCTGCACTTACACTTACACACTTGCAGAAAATGCAGGGCTGAGATTTAGCAAGCCAGGCTAAGGAGCCAGCCGGGCTCCTAACCTGGGAAGTTGAAGTTGCCAAAATATTTCTCAGGTTGCCAGACCCCTTGATTGAAAGCACGGTCATTTTTTTAAAACTGTATAACTATTGCAGCTAATAAACAAGATAAATTTCAACAACAACAACACTGTTTCATTTTTTAAAACAAGCACTGTATAATTTATTCATCACCGACATCCTCCTCCTCAATGTTCCAAAACTTGAAGGAGCTTGGGTGTGCCTTCTTCAGCTGTTTTTTTTCTTCTTCGGACTTTATTTTTTTTGCTGGAGGCTCCGAGACACCGCTTAAAAAGCGCCACATCGTTCGAGATTGACAAAAGACTGAGAATGGGGAATATCGAAAGTACGGCAAGTCTCGCGTGACTCATCAAGGAAGTCAGAGACTCGTTCTGATACACGCAAGGAAGCAAGAAGGCTAGGATCTCGCAGGGCAGTAGCGTTTCGCGGCGAGGGAAAGAAGAAAGTCTCGCGAGAAAAGGCTATTTTTACTTCGCAAATCCTTCGCTTTGCTAGCGTTACCTAACTTCCTAGCATGCATCGGAACGGATCTCCGGTGCTGACTGCAGAAGCGGTTGGCGCGTGTTTTGTTTTACATTGCAAGTCAAAAGTTCGTGTACAGGTACAGAATCTCTACCACTGGCGGTATTTTCAAGTCGCCAGCCGGGCGAATGGTACCCCAAATCGAGCTCGCCACACACTATTTTTAGGGGCCATTGGCGAGTTGGCGAACGTTAAAGCTCAGCCCTGAAATGACGCAGAAATAGAAGATTTAAATAAATGTCAGCTATATCCAATACCTGAGCAACATTGCTAGCTTAGCAGCTATCCGCCACTCGCCAGGGAGGATTGAAAAATCCTGGCGAATGATAATGATCAACATTTGCAGAATGTTGAACTCCCATACTTCTTTGCGCATTTCTGTTCCCTCATTTGTGCCTCTTGGTGCTGTATCTAGGTAGTCTGAAAAATAATAAATTCCACTGTGACATAATTATGGTCATCAAATCTTTGGACCAGTGTAAAGTGGTAAGCAGGAGTAGCTAGGGAAGTGGGCGAGATGATGAAAAACAATTAGTAGATTTACAAGAGCTTGTCAATCGTCAAAAAACAAAATGTCGAAAAAAACACATTTCTATTAAATTATTGTATATTCAACCAAATGAGACCAATAAAAAATCAATTATATTCTGTGAAGTACTTCATTATCTACGTCGATCTGTAAAATGTTATCTTTATCTCACCTTTCAATTTGAGGAGAACACCAGGCATGCGACGCTCTCTTGTGTCTGCCAGTTCCTTAGCAAGATCTAGCACCCGGCGGTCCACCCTCGGACTCGTCATTTTGCTCTTTTGTACTTATTCTTGCTGGAAATATTTGCAGAATCCCCGAAAACTTAATTGTTTTGAAATGCACAGTATCGAGCTCCGTCGTCTTCAGACATGCTTCAGCTTGTCCTTTTGCCTTACCTCCCCTGTCGTGGAGGAAGCTTGAGGATCCTCTATGTCTCAAGTTTTCAGCTTCAGTGAAGTGAGTGAGGCTTTGCTGAGGCAGAGTTTATTAATAATTACGATATGTAATGTTCATTTTATATCTTCACATAATTAAATAAATACACACTTCTTAAACAACAAAACGAAAAGACTTGAGTAAATACACGAGTGCAAACTAGCGTTGTGGACGAGTGCAGTCTAAGGTCGGACTAAATTGCCTTGCCCACAGGCTAGAAACCAATGGCACCTGGCAGGTGTGGGATCGATCCCGTCTCGATCTGGGCATTAGGTTTCTCCGAATAGTATTTACTTTGGACTCGGGCAACGTCTCGGGGGTTTCTCTCTTGTATTCCGGCTTGCTCCCCCCCCCCTTCCTCCCCCCTTCCCTCCCCCTCTAAGCAAAATTTCAAAAACACATCTAATGCTACGTAGATTGGTTTGGGCGCGCCACAGCCTTCGCCTTCCCCAGAGAAAACGGCCCAGAATTTCCCCCCAAAAATGGACAATAAAGTGTCAAAAATCAAATGTCTAAGTTTTTGCTGAAAACTAAAAACTGTTGTTTAATTTGAATTGCACAAATAATCAACAGCTTAAATTATTGATTGGAAGTTTAACTTAAAAGTTCCAACTGATTGAAATAAATCTGTGAAATGATTTCAATGTTTTAATAATGGTTTGTAGTTGCATACCCTTCCTGTGGATTCGGACACCCTGTGAGTTCGGGCACTGAATAGAATAGACCCAATGTTTCCCAGCGTGTCATAAGAGGTGATTAACAGGGGTGATGTCAGCATGGCATCCTTGGGCGAAAGTCTTCTACACAGAAGTCACCGGCCATGATGGAGGAACCTTACGTTACTATAGGTTCCATGATCACGTGCTCGGGGCCAAGAGATGGCAGGCACAAACAGAGCATTGGATTCTTGGTCGACAAAGACATTCTAGCCAATGTCATGGGTTGCCGCCCAGTCTCCATGCAGTAGACACATTACCATCTGTCTGAGAGCAGCCCCTTTCAACATCACCATCACATCACAACCAGATTGACTACATCATGGTCAAGAAACGCTTCAGATCAAGCGTCAACATTGGCAGGACACACACTTTTCCAGGAGCAGACATCAGATTAAGTGACCACAATTGCATGATGATGTCTTTCCAGCTTCACTTGAAGAGAGTATACAGCAAAGTGCACCAGATTGAAGTTTGACCTGAACAGACTGCAAGACCCAGAAGTGGCAGAAATATTCCAGGCCACAACTGGAGGAGAATTTGCACCACTGCTCATATTGGGAGCTGGTGAAGTAGATGTCAACACCATGACCATCACCTTCAACTCAGCTGTGACAAAAGAGGAAACTTTCAGACCTGAATGACAAACGGAGAGAGATGAAAAAGAAAAAGAACTCCTCACAGGGAGCTGATGCCTACCGAGAAATTGACAATGATATCTGAAAAGGAATGCGCACAGCAAAGGAGAACGGGATAGAAGATCAATGCCAGGAAATAGAGAACAGTCTGAATAAGAACAACAGCAAGAAAGGATATAAAAATAGTCTGTACGAGTATTTTATGGAAGATAAAAAATTAGATATAACCTCAGCTGAAAAGGACTTGGGAGTGATTGTTGACCCTAAGTTATCGTTCGATGATCATGTGTCCCAGACAGTTAAGAAAGCGAACAGGCTATGTGGTATGCTAATTGGTAATATACAGTGTAAAGAAAAAGATATAATGGTCCCACTTTTTAAGTCACTGGTAAGACCTGTATTGGAGTATGGAAATTCTGTATGGTGCACATGTCTAAAAAAGCATAATACAGCAATAGAAGGTGTTCAGAAACGATTTACCAAGAAAATTGTTGGTTTGAAGAATTTAAGCTATGAACATAGATTAGAAGCCATAAAACTGCCAAGTCTGGAATTCAGGAGATTACGAGGTGACATGATAGAAACATACAAAATTGTCCATGGAATATATGATGTTAACACTACTAAAACATTGTTTCATAAAAGTGTTTTGACTAACACAAGAGGACACTCATTAAAATTAAATAAACAAAATGTTAACTCCTCTAAATATAACCGTTTCTTTACTAATAGAATAATAAATGCATGGAATAATTTACCACAATTTGTTGTGACAGCAGGAACGGTGAACTCATTTAAAAATAGCATTGATAAAGTTTTGGAAGTCTGAAATGTACAAAACAGACTTAGAAATTTATTAATAGTAAATAAGTGCGCGCATCCATATTTGTGGTGCGGGGGTAAAAGTACATGAAACCCCCGCAAGTGACCTAGAGCAGGCGAAAAAGGCTCATAGCCTATAAAGCCATATATATGATATGATGATATGATATGATATGATATAAGGCCTACCAGACTGTGAAGTGGCTGACAAGTATTCAACAGCCCAAGGCCTCGATCCAAAGCAAGTCTGGCATATATGCCTTACAGAAGAACAAGAAGTTTTGGATAGATGGACAGAGTACTGCTCTGCCCCAGTGTGATGGTGGGTCTATTGTTACTGGGCTTTGCACAATGGAATGCTATTACCCACTCGTCTTTGTCTGGTTTCTAGTGTAATCACCCTGTGACTAATCTTAATACATTTATAAATTTAGCTCGGTCTGTGTGTGGATAGGGTTACAGAGATAGGGAGAAAAGTGTAATTGGTCCTGATCTGGCTCGGAAGAGTCCGCTGGACCTAAAGCAATAATCATGTAATGTAATGAAAAGTGTAATAGCTTCACTGACACACTAGCTCTCACTCGGCTATGAAACATAGGTAATCCAGCCACTTGTTAACAGTACATATCACACATTTATTTCCTCTATTCTATACATAATTCTCTAAACACCCTACACTAACTTAAATGTCCAAATTCACTTCAGATAGTTCGTTCCTTGATGGGTCTATGCTGCTACTGTTCTTGATATTTGCTACAGTCTCATCATTAGGTTATTTGTTCTGGTTGGCCTAATGTTGGTTTCAGGAGAGTGGACTACCGCACAGTCCTTTTATGTCAGTGTGGGTGCACGCTTTCAGTGTCATTTAACTGCAGTTTGAGATGTGGTGATGGTGTCTCCTCCCTGGTGGTAGACTATTGGGTAATTGTAGCTCAGTGCTAGATGCTCCACTGCAGGCCGAATGTCAGGGTTGATGCTTAGTGGTCTTCCTCCTGCCTCGGGCTAACAATGCCTGCTCGTCTGCAAAATACAGATTTCTTCAACACCGTGTTTACTAAGGGTGTGCAGAGCATCTCACTGATGGCCGAAACAGCCCTCAGTGATAGCTCCACTTATATATATAAGTGACAAACAATCTTCTATGTCCGTGGTCCACTGGAATATCCACTCTAATTCCTATACATATACACATCATGGCTAAACTAAACACATGGAGAAATAATTAACAATATACATATTATCCGGTACAGCCACTGGTCTGCAATAATACACATAGGAGAAACAACAGAGGGTCTGTAAGGGATACCTCATGGTGGCTAAACAGGTCGCGTGTCCGCCACGTGGTCAAGCAAAGTTAGACTAACATTCACAATTCTAAACATGGCAAAACTTCACAAACATAATACAGCAATAATATCAATAAAGTGCGATGAACCAAAAGATAATCATTTACCTTTTTGACAATGTCAGGCTGTGGCTATACTAGGTTGAATTGAATTTCACCCGTCCCTGCTTTAGTCTTCTGCTAGCGATCTTTCAGAACGTTGCTCCGTCTCGTATGAGAGTTAGCCACAGAATGACTATTTATTGTAGTGGTCAGCAAAAGGCCACGAAAACTAGTACTACAAGTGGCGCCTCTAGCGGGTTTCTCTGGCCAGACGTCAGCTGAATGAGGTCACTGCCTAAGTGAGCCAGCGTTAGCGTACACATGCTTAGCACACAACTGACTGGCGTCGTCTGCTTGGCATCGACTTTAATTTACAAAGGCTACAGCAGGCTGAACTATTTACAGCGAGAAGTCTTAGTGCAGGGTCTGAATCTAGCCTTCTGTGACACCCAGAACAGAGAAGAAGAAGACATCCTCCCAATTCTCCAAGAAGAAGTGGAGGCAGCAGTGCAATCGTTGAAGAAGGGGAAGTCAGCGGGAGTGGATACTCACAGAATTGCTTCAAGCAGGAGGAGAAGCGATGATTGATGCCCTCACCATTATCTGTAACAAGATCTGGCAGGTGGGGAATGGCCTAAACTAGGGACCCAGTCGCTTATCATCACTCTTCCCAAAAGGGAACCTTCAGGATGTGAAAATTACCGCACCATCAGCCTCATCAGCCAACCCAGCATGGTCCTACTGAAAATAATACTCAAAAGGTTGAAACCCCAAGCTGAACAAATCATAGCTGAAGAACAAGCAGGATTCAGGACAGGGCAAAGTACCACTGAACAGAATTTCAACCTCAGAATAATCTGCGAGAAATATATACAGCCCCAACAACATCTCTATCATGTATTTGTTTGACTGAGTTTGGCATGCAGCTCTGTGGGCAACCTTGAGAGTGTTCGTTTAACATATTCTTAGAGCACATCATGTCAGATGCCCTTGCAGATCACAAAGACATAAGGGGTAGAACAATCTCCAACCTCCGTTTTGCATATGACATTGATGGATTGGCTGGAGAAGAACAAGAACTTGAACAGCTGGTACAGAGGCTCGACACCACCTCCTTTGGAATGGAAATAAATGCAGAGAAGACCAAAATGATGACCAACTACACCAATGGCATCAACTCTTCAACTCTTCAGCTCTTCAACCTCTCCCCCTCCATCTCTTTCTGGATTCTGAGCTTCCTCCTCAACCGCCCCCAGTCAGTAAAAATAGGCAGCAACATCTCGCAGTTCCTGACCCTGAGCACAGGCGCACCCCAGGGGTGTGTCCTAGCTGTCTCCTTTTCTATACTGCCTGTACACCAACGACTGCACCTCCCATCACGAGTCAGTTCAACTCGTAAAGTTTGCCGATGACACCACCGTTGAGGGCATCATATCCAATGGAGATGAGTCAGCCTACAGGCAGGAAGTCGACCTGCTGGTGTCATGGTGCAATTACAACAGTCTCGAGTTGAACGCCTCCAAGACCAAAGAGATGGTGATCGACTTTCGTCGGAACGCCACTCCCATTGACCCCCTCTTCATCAACGGCCAGCCCATCGAGACAGTTGAGTCATTCAAGTTTCTGGGCTCACTCATTTCCTGCGACCTCACCTGGGATCTCAATACCGACTCCATCATCAAGCGAGCACAGCAGAGGATGTACTTTCTCAGGCAGCTCAAAAAATTTGGCCTGAGGAAGGAAATCCTCACCCAGTTCTACCGCTCTGTGGTAGAAAGTGTTCTAACATTTTCCATCTGTGTGTGGTATGGGGGTGCATCCCAACAACAGAAAGAAAAACTAGACCATATTGTCTCCGCTGCCAGCAAGATCATTGACACCGACCTCCCCTCTCTGGCCTCCATCTATACCAAACGCCTGATGAGCAGAGCCAGTAAGATAGTGGATGATGCCTCCCACCCCGGATACCACCTCTTCGAGCTGCTTCCTTCTGGCAAAAGGCTCAGAACTATGAAGACCCGTACCTGCCGCTTCAAGAACAGTTTTTTTTCCACAAGCAGTGACAAACCTCAACTCCTTGTCCGGCACCCGATGATCACGGACTATCTCAGTGATTTATGCATAAGAGAGAGAGAGAGAGGGAGGGAGGGGGGGGGAGAAGTGAGTGAAAGAAAGACAGAAAGAAAGAGAGGAAGAGAGAGACAGAGAGAGAGAGAGTGAGTAGAGGAAGTGATAGAGAGAGAATTTATAGATGTATGTAGAGTGTTTAAGATAAGAGAAGAGAATTGAGAGAGCGAGAGATAACGGAGAAGAGCGCGCACGTGTGTGTGGATGTGTGTGTCTATTTGATTTGATCATTCTGTTTCTACTATATTCCAGTCAGTATTATTCCTAGTCTTGTATGAGTGTGTCAGCAAGTGGATGGTTGTGCGTAGGTGTGGTTGGCTTTGTTATTGTGTTTTGTATAAATATGTGTGCCAACATCAAAGTGTATTCCTCGTGCTTGTCACCTGGCGAAATAAAGTTCTGTTATCTGTTATCTGTTAACATGGACATCAAAGCCAAGGCCAATCCCTCAACACAGTGCATAGCTTCAAATATTTAGGAGCCATTGTAATGGGTCCCGACACGAAGTCCCCTCCAGGATCACACAAACAACTGCTGCCCTGACAAGATTGAAGCCCATTTGGAAAGACGGCACCATCAGTCTACACTCGAAGGTAAGGCTGCTGCGCTCCCTTGTCATCTCTGTCTTCCTATTCACTTGCGAAACATGGACCCTCACAGTAGATCTACAATGAAGAATATAAAGCATGGAGTTGAGGTGTTAAAGAAGACTTTGAGCATTTCACATACCCAGCACATCACCAACGACGAAGTCCGACAGACCATCACATAAGCCATTGGACAACACGATGACATGCTTACAGTGGTGAAGAAACTGAAACTATGGAGGGTATGCCACTTCACCAGATCATCAGGTTTTGCAAAGACTATTCTGCAAGGCACAATGCAAGGAGGTAGAAGAAGAGGGAGACCGAAAAAGAGGTGGGAGGACAACATTCTAGAATGGACTGGTTTGACACTGGGCGAAGCCATCAGGGCTGCTGAGGACAGAGAAAGATGGAGTATGCTGGTTAAACGATCATGATCATTATTTTGTGGTGCCCTCCAGGATCACAAAAACAACTGCTGCCCTGACAAGATTTAAGCCCATTTGGAAAGACGGGACCATCAGTCTACACTCCAAGGTAAGGCTGTTGCGCTTTTGCAGAAAGCATCCAGTATTCCAAAGCTGCTCCAACAGACCTCACACACAAATGAGTTTTGTCCTGGAAGAGTTTTCAAGAAAAAAGGTAGGTGACTGGTCTAGCAAAGAAGAAGATAGTATAGTAGATTGATAGAACAGAGTAGGAATGAGAAAGAACAAAGGAGAAAGATAGCGACAGTGGGAATTTAAAGCACTAAATTTCCAGAAAGTGGGGATACTATTTATACAGAAACCACCCGGCACCTCCACAGGGGGGAGGGGGGGGGGAGGGCGGGGGGACCAGAGCATCAGGCCTTGCAAAGACCATCCTGCAAAGCACAGTGCAAGGAGGCAGAAGAAGAGGGAGACAGAAAAAGAGGTGGGAGGACAACATTCGAGAATGGACTGGCTTGACGCTGAGCAAAGCCATGAGGGTTGCCGAGGACAGAGAAAGATGAAGTACGCTGGTTAAATGATCATCAATGACTTTCAAATTACAAGATAGGATAGAACAGGACCTTCCTTTCCATCATCACTGTAATGTTCCGCTCTATAATGACGTCATACTGATGTTTTTGTTGTATAGAGCACACCACCATGTCAGCAGACATGCTCAATGAACATGCAAAGAAACGAATTATCCAGATCACTCCATCACACACAAACATGCACAAGCAAAAAACCAAATCCACACTCATGGAATTACCATTTTATTTCTTACCTAATTTGTTCATTTGCTGGTTCATTCAAAAATCAAATTCAAAACATGATCATAATATTTCAATGTTCCATGATAATTTTAAATCAGATACACTATATATGTAATAATAATCAATTTAATATCAAATTCACATAAAAAACAAGGGCACAGCCATGCAACAAATTGCACCTTGAGTCAAAATTGGCATCATAATGATTGGTGTTATTCTGTTCGGAAAACAAAAATCGTTCAATCCTTATTTTAACAATTCATGATAGATCAACATATGGTAGATTCCAGAATTTGTTCTTAAAATTGTCACTAGTTCATTACAAGTATAATCACACAGGAGAATATGATGAAATATACAAATGATACATTCATGTCTAAGAGCCGAATCAGGGCCACAAAATTAGGACCACAACTTGGTTAAAAGAGGACACCCCTGATCCATATAAAAGATCTGCTGAAACAACCCTAGTAATACTGAAGGCACTCCACCAGCCGGTCACTTTACAATAAAGGCATCCCACCCAGGGGATGCTGAGGTTATACTCTTAATTTATCAAACCCTTGTTTACAACAACAAAATAGAATATAAACATCATTATAAAATATCAGCAAAACACATACATATAAAATGCCTACATTGTTAAATAATATCATAGGAAACCCTAGTGACCATTTGGCAGAAAGCATCCAATATTCCCAAGCTGACCCAACAGACCTCATACACAAATGAGGAGTTTTGGAAAAGTTTTCAAGAAAAAGATAGGTGACTGGTCTAGTGAAGAAGATAGTATAGTAGATTGATATAACAGAATAGGAATTAGAAAGAACAAAGGAGGAAGACAGCGATAGTGGGAATTTAAAGCACTAAATTTCCAGAAAGTGGGGATACTATTTATACAGAAACCACCCGGCACCCCCACGGGGGGCATACATTTAGTGCATTATAATGTCATACTAACATCAACGGCATCATTTATCTGCATAATTATTAACAATAACTGCATGAGAGAAAAAAAACACCAGGAAATTATCTCAAATATTGTTCAGTCATTTGGAATGATTCAGATGAAAAACGTCAACAACCTTTGAAGAGTAAAACTGGATATGAAGAGAAAAACTGTTAGGCACAGAATTGTAACAATAAAAGCATTGCTAAGTCTTGTTTGCCATGCTTACAGAAATATATTGTACTCAAACATGCATTGGCCCTGCAGCAAACAAGAACTTCTATAATGGCATCAACACTCTCATGTTTAAACCAGGATTTTCAACGTCTTCCTCAGATTCAGGTAATAACGGGCCAGTTCCCACAGAGTGTGGCATGTTAAGATAAGGGTTAGGATGTGGGCAAAGCTTAAAGGTAAAGTTATGGGTAGGGCTAGGGGTACATTAACTCTGGGCCTGTATTCCCTCCCTGGTAACAGTGGACAGGTATGTCACAGAAGCCAAAGAATTACTTGTTTTCTTGTGATGTTACGTATATATTATTTTTATATTGTTGTGTGGTATTTTGGCTGATGCGCAGTGTGCTGTATAAATTCTCCACTGCGGATAATACAGGTTTGTCGACTTGACTTTGTTCTTTAGGGAGGTCAAAATCAGTTCAGACTCATGTGGCTTTTGACAGCAGTCTTTCGCATGCAAGAATACTTTGGTTGCATGAGCAGCTAAGCTGTTGGTTAGTTAGTTCGTCATTGTTTATAGGGTCCGGCAGACTTCAAAGAGCCGAATCATGACCACAACTTGTTTGAAAGAGGACTCACCCCTGATCCACATAAAAGATCTGCTGAAACAACTCTAAGGGTAACACTGAAGGCAACCCACAGGCCGGCCACTTTACAATAAAGGCATCCCATGCAGGTACGCTGAGGCTGTACTCTAATTTATCGAACCCCCCCGTTTACAAATACAAACTAGAATATAAACATTAAATTTGCTGTAAAGATGCCAGCCTCCATAACAAAGCAATTTCTCACCGATCTCTTAACAGGCACAGTTCCAAAACAATTCAAAGAAGCTGTTGAAACTCCTTTATTGAAAAAGACTGGGCTTGATAACAATGTCTTGAAAAACTACAGGCCTGTGTCCAATTTGTCTTTTACTTCAAAGATACTTGAGAGAGTTGTCTTGGGACAACTTCAGGAACATTTGTCTGTCAATAGCCTGGCAGAGATAAACCAATCTGCCTACAGTGATTAACCAATCTGCCTACAAAAGGGGTCACAGTCATTTGTCTGTCAATAGCCTGGCAGAGATAAACCAATCTGCCTACAGTGATTAACCAATCTGCCTACAAAAGGGGTCACAGTGTGGAGACAGTCGTGCAGAGTGTTTTGGATGGCCTGTTGGTAAACTCCGACAAGAGATTTGTTTCTCTTCTGGTGCTCCTCGACATGATTGACTATTCGGTACTTCTCAAAAGTCTAGAAGTTACTTAAGAGACAATGGCAGTCAGTATTTCCTTGCACATCAGACTGTTAAAGGGTGACTCCCTGGACATTGATGGTAGCCCCATTCAGCTCCAAATCTCGGTGAAATATCTTGAGTCAACAGTGACCGAACTGCGTTGATGCCAGATCGGCGCTTGCTTTGAATTGAGATATATTGTTTCTCCATTCGGCCTTTTCTATCCTAAACTGCATGCGTAAAATTGATTAACACTTTTATAACGTCACGTCTGGATTTCAGCAGAACAGATAAGTCGAGAGACCAATGCGTACAAAACAGCGCAGTGCGGGGTGTTTTTTTTTAAAGAGAAAGAGAAACCATATTACGCCGTTGCTTCAGAAACTTCACTGGCTGCCTGTAAAATACCGCCTCCAGTATAAAATCTGTGTTTGTATTTTTCGTTTCTTTGACCGAAGTCTTCCAGCATATTTTTCCAACTCATGTGCAGTCTACCGGACAGCCCTCATTCTCCAATCTTCCTCAGAAAAACTATTGAAAGTTCCGCGTCAAAACCTAAAAACTGTTGACGAGCGCGGTTTCAGTTTCATTGCCCCATCTCTGTTGAACCATCTTCCTGCCAGTCTGTGGAACTTGGAAGATATTTATACATTTAAAGCACAACTGAAAATATACCTTTTTTCGATTAGCTCTTGATTAATTTACTTGCATTTCCCCCCTCTTTTATCTTATAGGGAGTCTATTTTGAATGTGTACTTTTTTGTAATAATATTTGTGTTTGTTGTGTGTAGATGTACCTCAATGTATACATGTTATCTTTTTGTAAAATGTGAATGAATGTGCGAGTACGCGCAATGAGTCTTTGTGAGTTTTGCACTATATAAATGGTATCCATTATCATTATTATTACTAAATATTAACAAAACACATACCTAGAAAATGCCTACATTACTACATAATAATACCATAGAAAGCTCCCTAGTGACCATGTGGCAGAAAGCGTCCAAAAGCTCCAATCTGACCCAACAGACCCCATACACAAATGGGGAGTCTTGGGAGAGCTTTCAAGAAAAAAGCTAGGTGACTGATCTAGCGAAGAAGATAAAAAGAGAACAGAGTACGAACGAGAAAGAACAAATGAGAATGACAGAAACAGTGGTCATTTAAAGCTCAAAATGTCCACAAAGTGGGGATACTATTTCTACGGAAACCCCCGGCACCTCCACAGGGAGAGCAGCGAAGCAAATAGTTTGTGCAGAACACAAGTGATAATAAAGGTGTTTCACCTAAAGAGACTGGACTGGAGTTTATTGATAGCATGCTGGATCAAATCCTAATTAGTTGCTGTCCTCCATGCAATGAAGGAATAATAGGCAAGAGCTATCTCCCCTCTCTCTGATGCCAATGGTTTGCATTTGTGGATGTGTGCCATAGATACAGACGGCCATTTCACTTTGTTCTCATCTTGCCAGTGTACCGGCTGGCTAGGTAAAAATAAAGAGACCGATTTTCCCACAGCATTTGAAGATGCCTGAATAAGTCCTAATGAAAAAACTTCTGGAAGCTGAATTTTTACTAAGGCATTGTTGCTGTGTGCCACTCAACGTCCGACAAAAACGGATTTGAAGGCCAAGGGAAGTAACAACGTATCGAAAACACAACGTATCTCCTGAACGTAAACATGTAATGCCAGTTGTTTAATAATCATAATTATGTCCTCTCATACACCCTACATAGCACATACTTATTAGTATTAAGACTTAAACAAACTCTGCAAAGAGATAGCATTTATAAGCTTTTCCTACACATAATACATACCTAACCAATATAACAATTTGACCTAACCAATATAACAATTTGAAAAAATAATTGTTTAAAAAAAAATACTCAGTAAGTAAAAATAACGAAATCACAACAAAAAATGTCTTTAAAATTATTTTTTTTTAAAATTAAAACATTCTGTTCAATTTTAAAAAGAATTTTACTCAATGTTACGGGTATACAAAATTTTCAACAGTTAATATTAACTATCTACCAACACTTCAAATTAACAGCAGTGCCATCAAAAACACAATTATTACACCAACGATGGGTGAAAACAAGTGCATAACCTACTACGAATTACAAGCATACTCTCCAAAGCCGTTGCCTATTTGAGAGTTTGTAAACCTATATAATCATACCTCATGAACAATAAAATACAACTCCAGTAATAGCAAGAATGCTGTGCAAAACGAAACGCAAAAAGAGATTGAAGCAAAGCATGATTCTAAGGGCATCTATACCAAAAAGAAAAATTATATAAGGGTAGCTATACAAAATAATTATACTGATAAGAATTGAGCACTGGAACAAGGCAAACAAGGTATATTTCGAACTGCACTTTTGCCCAACAATACAATCCTGGCTTACTCATGATTACAACAAATATATATCACCCTGTTTACCCAATATACCTTGCTACACATAAATAACTTGCTTGTACATTCCAGAAATATAAACGTAAGAATGTACTATTTTATATATTGTATAACTATATTTCACGTTTACAGCACAAAATTATATGGCATTAATACTGTATTACTTTTAGTATTCATGTTATTGTGATTATGGACAATAAACTGTGTATTTATAACAACAAAATCTAGACAACAAAAATTCAGTTTGACAAATTTCCCATTAAAATTATTTCCTCATTTACATCTGTATTACAAATTTGAAGGGGAAAAAAATAATCTGCTGGAGCAAAGGATACTACTACTACTAATGATGATGGTATATAATAATAATAATAATAATAATAATAATAATAATAATAATAATAATAATAATAATAATAATAATAATAATAACAATAATAATAATACATACATACAAGAATGTATAATGCCCACACATCTTATGAGGTACAGTGTTTCGAGAGCAGATAATTTGAGCATGATTGTGTTTTTTCTTTGGCAGCTTGTATCTTATACAGAATAGTATTTCTGATTGTAGCGTGCGTAGTTTAAAAACAATAAATTATTATTTATTTCTTCAATATTTGAGCTTTAATACTTTACTTGTAACACACTCTAATCTCTCACCAAAAGCCGAAGTTCATAAAAGTACTTGTATCTATGAAAAACGGTACAGCTAGAGAAAAAATGAATAACAGCATCCATTATTATTATTATTATTATTATTATTATTATTATTATTATTATTATTACTAGTAGTAGTAGTAGTACTAGTATAATTTTAATAAGATATTTTTTTTATAGTAAACAAACAAAAGAATAACAGATAACTCTATTGTCAAAATCATGTACATAATTGTTGTAAAACATTGAGGAATCAGTTGCATACAATTATCTGATAAACAAATGTTGAACTAAATAGCAAGTCAGATGTATAAGCAAACATGTCAACTCAAAAAAAGTCTACAAATTGTACAATAGATTAGTCAGACTAAAGAAGAGGGAAGATCCCCGCAAAGAATTACTCATAAGAAGAAATGCCTTATAAACCAAACCACCAGGCTACAAGTATCTAATGCAATCAAGATTATCCACGCTAAATATCTAATGCAATCAAGATTAGCCATGCTAAATATTAAATGCAATCAAACCAGTCATGCTAAAAATGTAACGCCATCAAGCCTAAATAGTCAAGTGAAGAACAAATATTCAGTGTGCACAAAAAGAGAATAAACAGAAGAAATAACATCATGTTTGCAGAAACTGGCATATAATAACAGTGACTGACTATTGCAAGTTACGTGATAAAATATCAGCGATAACACTAACTTACAAATGGTAAATAGAAGAATTAGATAACCTGTAGTGTAAAAATCTAATGCAATATCATCAACACAATTATCTGAAGTTACATGATCGGTCATATATGTATCTATGATAAAAGCACAGTTCAATACAATCAAGTCCTCATTTTAAACACCAAAATAGTATCAGGATACTATCAAAGATGGAACACCCCAACCCCAAAACATATTACTTTTGTTTTTTAACAGAATACAATGTTGCATTGATCACAGTATGATTCCAGCACCCGCTGGTTCAGAATTTCGTCAAGTCCAGCACAGCAGGGTAAAGCTCAAAGAAACCCTGGAATAGAAATAGAACACATATCAATGATGGCCACAAAAATACTGACAAAGAAAAAATATCCAACAAGAACCAAACAAATAAAACAACCCAGCATATAATGAAGATAGTGTGACTCACTTTCTATCTCCCCTTTTCCTAAAACCTATAACTAACTTCAGTCATGTGAATTCACAAACTTCGGTCATATAAAGTCAATAGGCATTATCCCTAAATAAACCGAAAGTAGGTTGCTTCCCCTGAAATGCGGTTACACAATACATGTTGACAGCATAAACCGAAAGTAGGTAAAGTAGGTCAATGAGAGTTGCTTCCCCTGAAAAGCGGTCAAAATACATGTTAACAGCTATTTAGGAAGTACTCCTATTTTACCAAGCAAATCATCTCTATTCCATATAAGGTACTTTTTAATAGACAAGATGATCCTTTTAATTGTTGCTGTAACTATCTGCTGACTACAGTGTATGCAGGAAAGTGTGCCTTTTCATTCCCCACCCATTATTCCTGATGTATATGGCTTCTCTTCTTAATAGGTCAAGAAAAGCGTGTCTTAATTTCTCATGTTTCCAGACAATAAAGCGTTCTCGAATCTTTGAATTCGTTTACGTCACTGCTATACTATTTGATTAAAGACTGCTGCTGATCTGAACCAGTTGTACGTCCGCTGATGTTCGCGATGCATTCACACATGCTTTTTGAGACACATTTATTGGTTACTGGTTTCAAGCGAGTCCTGCCCTTCGCTGTAGCTGATCATGGGAACATACAAAACTGAACATAAATAACATAAGTGGAGGCACTGGTACTGCTACAAATACAAACACTTTATTATTTCAACAGAGAAATTCCGCCGTGGTGCCAACATAAATACACACTAAGACTTTAAAATTCGCAAAAATACACAAACACACAGAAAGACTTGTTTAGGAACAATATACAGCAAAACACATTCTACACTGCACGAATGTATATTACAATTTAGTGGATTACAGTCCACCAACGCCACAACATGCACCACCACCATTATCCCCTCTCCTTCCACTACCTTTACCCACCATTAACCACAACATGTACCACCCCATCACACCCACTCACCCTGAAGAGCGCTGTGCAATGGATAATGCTGGTGGTGTCTCCCATCTCTCTGATGGAGTGCATGGATAGCTGAGGCGCTCCCACATCGATGGTCTGGATCCCCAGCTTGGCGGACATGATCGGGCCGATGGTGGATCCGCAGGGTCCGTCGTTGCGCACCACAAAGTCCTGCAGGGGCACGCTGACCTGAGCCGCAATCTTGCGCAAGATGGCAGTAGTGATGGCCGTGGTGGCGTAGCGTTGGTTGGAGTTGATCTTGATCACCACACCCTGACAAGCGATAACAGAAGACAAGAGGATGTAATACAAAAGAAATTTGAGGGAAAGAAAAATAACCAATGTGCTATTTTAAGCGCACTACAAACCACAGTTCACCCAGCTTGCAATGTGTTCCTGGTTCTGTTTAGCATGCTCACAAAGCTTTCCAAGAGAAAAGGGAGGTCCAAAATGCCTCTCAGACCCTAGTAAATGAAAGGTTACAAGAACACTTTTACTTTTACCTACTTCACACAAATCGACTTGACCAAAATTTTAAATAATGAGCTTACAAATTGTTTGTCAGATATTTATTTTTAATATTAAGCTAATACAGTCCTAATTTATTTGTAATAATAACAATAATAATAATAATAATAATAATAATAATAATAATAAAATTAGGTAAATTTTTTTTACCTTGTGGAAAGATAATAATAATAATAATAATAATAATGTAATTTTTTTTTACCTTGTGGAAAGAAAATAATAATAATAATAATAATAATAATAATAATAATAATAATAATAATAATAATAATAATAATAATAATAATAATAATAAAATAAAGTGTTTTTTTTTACCTTGTGGAAAGCAGGCTGATGGTTGCTTTCATGCTTCTCACTGCAACAAAGTAATGTACAAACTGCTTGTGCACAAATAATTTACCAAAAGATACACACACATCCACACTGTCACCTAAGAAATCAAAAGCTGAATGAATGCCACACCTTTCTCAACTATAAACTCTAGTGCATCAATTAATCCCACGTAATACTAGATTTTGACAGGAAGACAATATATAGTGAAGATTAATCTACACATTCTCTGCGGTGTTGATGCGAGTGTGTGACTATCTTCCAACATCTGAGCAATTTCCCTGTGCAATGATTTGCTGTTGCTGTCCCTTAGTTGAATACATACTCTTACGTTTCCTGCGTGTACAAGGGTATGACCTAGGCTGTTTAAAAGCAAGAAGAAGATTACAACGTACGAATAGTTGGGATGCAGCGCATGGGCCTGGTCAGCGCTGACCATGTAGGATTTGGCGATGGCCTCTTCAAATGCGACAGGGTTGGTGGTCGTGGCGCTGATTCTACGCAGGACCAGCTCCTGGAAGGTGGACCCAGCGCCCTGAGCACTCTGAGAACCCACCTGTCATTTGGTGGGGGAAAAAAAAGAGGTGACTAAATTATAACAGATATGAAAACACAAATAAATTCTAGGCAGAACAAGCTTCTGGAATGTTGACTCCATACCCTCGATACTCTGGAGAACCACCTGTCATCTGAGAATTTGAAAAGTAAATTAATGAACAAGTAAATTAAATATTAAATAACAGTAGCAGTAGCACGAGACAGATTTATTTATCAGTGAAGCCCATCTTGCATCCTATCTTTAACGAACCTGCAATATATGCAAGTAATTTACCTAATACTTATTTGCCATAGCAATTAGAAGATCGGTCTTTGAATTCTGTATTATTTACTTCAAGTAAATAAGTAAAGACAATAATACATTAATTAATTACAGAAATTAATAAATACGAATAAATATCTAAAGGCAAAGAGGAATGAATAAATAAACTCTACACATAACAAACTACTTTAATGTTGATGGTTGGCTTTATATAAGATTAAATAGCTTCTGAGTTGGGGATCATGCTTAAAAATTTTAACACAAGCAGACAAAAACATGGATGGAAAGATCTTTAATGCTGATTTTCTTAACAACAATTCTACACTATTTAATACACAAATAAAATATTCACCACTCTCCACCCCATCTCCCAATTTTTTTTCAAACCACTTAGATTTGGGATGAGTATGTAGATTTAAATTGTTGTAATGTGATTCATAAAACAGAATGGCTCACCAAACATAATAATAATAATAATAATAATAATAATAATAATAATAATAATAATAATAATAATAATAATAATATAACGAAAAATGTGTATCCTGCCAAATCTAGACAAAAATAGTGTACTCTACGCACAAACCAACACTTTTGCAACATGCACACAACACACACATATCCTTGACATGTAAGAACATATAACAGAATAAGTGTTAGGTAAGTGAGAACATCACCCAGCACTTAAAACACTCACCTCTTCATTGTCAAAGAGGCTGATCATGCGAACATTGGGGTCTTGATCTAGACTACCGTCAGACAGAGACTCCAGCAGACCCTGAAACACAAAACGACAGCCCGCGTCACTTCAAAAGACATAACTCTTTCATCGCCCTTGAAAAAAAAAAGACTCCTCGTCTTCTCCTTTCAGTGAGTGAGGATGACACAAAAGGTTAGCGCCAGTCCAACTAGGGCTTGGATGGGATCAGGTACTGACTGCATACAAAGCACCCAAATGAAGGGAGGGAGGAAACCGAAGTACTTAGAGTGTAAGGAAACGGGTGCCTAACCAACTGCACTACCCTGTTGAGAATGACCATTGAAAAAGCCCCTGGCCAATAAATGTACCTGGCAGCTGGAGTTACATCCTGATTTCACTGTGCTCTGAGCAGCCCCTTGAGTTGGCGAGTGTCCTCGATACAAGCAATTCATTTCATTTTACCTCACAAGCGCAATAGGCATTCAGCAGGTTGTCCAGGCGAGGGGCGAAGATGAACTCTTCCAGGGCACCGCCGATAGCTGCTGGCTGGGTATCAGCCAGGCACAGATCAAAGTCCATCAGGTGCTCGGGGGACACACCCAGCTCCTCGCACAACAGCCTGATCAGCACAGGCGGGTGCTTGGAGGCCTGTAATACAGAAAAATAACAATGGTAACATTGACGACACTAGCAACCCTAACAACAATATTGCAATACTGCATTATCTTGATGCCGTAAAGGACCAACTGACACGATAATTTTGGTTGCATGTCAGGAGCATTGGCTATAATAATAATAATAATAATAATAATAATAATAATAATAATAATAATAATAATTAGGGGCCGGGTAGCTCAGTTGGTAAGAGCATCTTGCTAGTAACCGAAAGGTCGCTGGTTCGAATCCCGGATTGGTCAACGTGTGATCATATTATTTTCCCCTTTATCAACAACTGGCCCGCTGGTGTCAGTATAAATCGGTCCAGTAGTCACCTATATGCGAAAGTGTCGTGTGACTATAATCTACAAACAATAATAATAATAATAATAATAAATAAATAAATAAAAAATAATAATTATTATATTATTATTATTATTATAATTTTTTAATGAGTGTATTTATAAAGCGCATTTTCCTAAGTATAAATCAGTTCAAAGTGCAGAACTATCCCCTTGACAAGTTGCTTTTCAGACCCCTGACAAAAGAGAAAGAAAGGAAAAGAAGAAGAATAGCAAGAAACTGTGGAACCCAAGATACAAGCACCATGAGTACACCTTCAGCTGTGGAAGTTTTTATGCGCTGTGTAAGTATCCCTTCATTCATTCGTTGGTTCAGATTCATTTCCAGTATCCGTGGTAATAATAATACTTACAGTGTTCTCACCAATCTCACTGGCTTCTGGCTGTTCCTGCAGCTTAGCTTGGACGCAGGAGTGCAGCACTGGGCACCTAAAATGTAGAGAAACCCATTTAATCAACTCATAAATACTGCCTCTCTTTTTCATCTGTTGCTTGTTATTAGCCCATTCTACAGTGACAGTAATAAAAAACAACAACACCAATATGGAAAAATTTAACAACATCTTCTAGTAAGCAGGAAGAACAAATAAAATCTAACAGAAGGTAAGAAATTATTTTGCATTCACACACAACAAGTTCCTGAATCATGCCAGCCCTTTTTTTTACTCCAAAGTCCTCTGGATGTGATGGCAATCATAGTTCATAGCAATCATCCCAGTCACACCAGCCGCAATTGAGTGTCTGGCTCTCCTTAGACCCAAGGAAAGATACGAATCAACAAGAGAGAGGAGTAGGGCACTACCCTCACAAAACTGGCCCTGAGAAATGGAAGGTTCCCAACATCTTTTCCACCACAAGTAACAACACTTCGCTCTCTCTGAAAAATTATGGGGAGACATTTTACGGTGCACTGGTACTAAGCACATCGCTGTATTACGGTTCTGAAAATACGATTACGGCAAACTAGAGCACATATTCTTCTTCTTCTTTGTTCGACAGTTGTGTCAGGCTTTCCATCCAGATGCTGCCATGAACTGGGTTGTTCTTCTCAGGACTTGGTTTGCAGATCTGTGGATACAGGCCATGTCTGGTCATACACCAGGGGCTTGAAGGAGATGGCAACGCATGAAGAACATGTCCTGGCGTCTGGTCTCTATTGCCCCAGTCGCAGCAACCAGACTATGCTACAACTATTCTTCTTAGGTGTGCATTTAGGCCACAGTGTCCAGCTTGGAGGCGGAAGATGAATATATAGCAAATCATTGAACCCAACACTGACTGTCGACACAAGTGTAGAAAGTAAAACTACTGTACACCAACACTTACAAGTGGGTTTCTTTGTTGGGTCCAAAGCTTTCATTGATGTCGCGTTGCAGATGGATGGCCAGGTGGGGGATGCGCAGAATCGGGCGACCCACGTTCACCAAGCGATGAACCATGTTAGGCCCATCCTGAACAATAAATCAATCAATGCACCAATCATTTAATTATCCTCATGAAATCACAATCCATCACAAACCTAACAAACCAAATCAAACATCAACAAACATTCCCATCCTAACCAATAAATCAACAATCATGCATCCAGTCACCTACCCATCCTAACCAATAAATCATCAATGAATCAATAAAACAAAATAAGTCTATCAAGTCTAATCAATTTAATAAGCACTCACATAAAGTCATACAATGATCAAGTTTTAGCCTGAGCACAAAACAATCTTTCACTAATTGTTACCTGCTCAGTATGCTGCTGGAAGCTACAAGCTTGTTCATCGATCCTTTACATGTATTCCTTGATTTAGTATGTAAGTCCATGGACATTAATTTTGTCTCTGGACAACAACCATGACAATGAGGATGACATGACGATGATGATGTTGATAGTGATGATGAACATGAGAGCAGAGAAGGGAGGAAAAATAAATAAAGTTTTAATAACTGACCTTGACAATGACCCTGCCAGCCACGGTGAGGTCACGGTCAAACCAGGTGCCCCAGATACCACCCCCATAGCACTCCACTCCAACCTGGCAGTAGCCATTGTGCACTTTGCCAGACACTGGTTTCACCTGTATGGTCACAGAACATTGAGTTTACCTGTAACAGGTATGACCTAGGGCAAACAGGTAAAGATTGATTTTCTTCTTTCCAATCCAGCAATACATCTACAATCAAATTGAAGCCCTTCCCCTTGTATCATGAACCCTTTCACTGCCAAGAAGGAATTGGACCAAGTTACAACTAGCCAAACAAATCTGGCTCGTGATCGTTAAAATTTACCCAATATTATAGCTTGAGCAGTATTAGCAATAACTGGATAAATCTCAAAATAGCGAGCGTTGTGGCCATGTGGTCTAAGGCGAGATGAACTTGCCTTGTCCACAGGCCAGAAACCAATAGTGCCTGATAGGTGTGGGATCGATCCCACCTCGGGCCATTATGTTTCTCCTAATACTATTTACTTTCGACTCGGGCAACATCTCTGGGGTTTTCTCTGGGTACTCCGGTTTTCTCCCCCAGCAAAATTTCAACAACAAAAGAAAAAGAACAAACAATAAAAACAATCTAAAAATAGGTAGAAGAGTGGGCTCGCTTGACAGAACTAAACCTGGTACAAAATCATCCAAACATGTTTTGAGCTGGGACACTTGTTGCTACTCTCTAGTACAATTTGTTTAGGATGGGCTCCTTGCATCAAACCCGAGTTTCCAAGCTCTTGACCACACACTTGCAGTAGCTGAGAAGCTTACAAGTGGTTTTTTAAATGTCTGTTTGTGTTGTCATGAAGAGTCCTGAGCCTGCTTAAAATTATGACATTATGCCTCAGCAAGCTCAGGCACTTTATATGGTTGGTTGTTTCTTAACATACTATTAAACTTACTACACAGGCCTGGTATCACATGACCTCAAGTGGTGAAGAGCAGGAAGCTGGAGTGCTCTAGGCAAATCACTCAACAACTTAAGACAAGACAAATACACAAGATAAGCTGCATGCACAAATTATAGTCTCTAAACAATTTGTGGAAGAAAATGGATGTTCAGAAAGGTTTCATGGCCTGCTTCATCCGCGACCTATTACTACTACTACTCTGCTACTACTGCCACTACTACTACTGTAACTTCTACTACCACTACTATTATGACTCTATTACTACTACAACTACTATAACTATGACTACTATACTACTACCACTACTATTATGACTGTACTACTACAAATCAACCACTACTATGACTATACTACTACTATGACCACAACAGCTACTTCTTTATTACTACTACTGAAACTACTACTACTTCAACTACAACTATTACTACTGCCACTACTACAACTACTACTAAGAAAACTTCCAGCAAAGACCACCTTGCAAGGACGTAAACACAGATGGGGACAAAGAAAAAGCAGAACAGATGATACCAAGACTCAAACTGGTCTAGCTATGTCACAAATCTTGATACTCATTTCTCTTTTTTCCCCCTTTCTTTCTCTACTCATTTATTTATATATTTATGTTTGTACTTACTTCATTAGTATTTTTTGTTATTTACCTTGAGACAAGGACTGTCAGTGTGAGCTCCGACAATGCTAAACCCGTTCCCTGGCACGTAGCGACCTCCCACTGCGAACGCAACGATGGTTGACTGATTCTTCGTCACAAAGTACTGTGAAACACGTGAAGGAGACACAACATAAATTTGCTTTAAGGATACAATTCAGTAACACACAAACATGCAGTGCAAACTTTCAGAGGTTTATTATTTTTTTATTATTATTTTTCCAGATTTGTTTTTTTCAGTTGCATTCTATCTCTTCTATTAATTACCTTGCCCCTAGGATTAATGCTCCATGATTCTTTTTCACTCAGCTCCTGAAAGCCGTGAGAAATCAGCTTCTTCCTGACCTCATCCACCGCTGAAAAACAACAAAACATGTAAGACTCATTTTATGAAAGCATTACACATTATAAATAACATCCAGCCCTCTTTCATCTGGTAAGACATATATCCACTCCCTGCGCTTTATTCACTCACACACCCCTTGTCTTCCATTATCAGCAAGACTTGAAAAAGAAGATAAAGAAATTATGGGATAAGGGAAGAAGAAGATGGATGGGAGGGGGAGGGGGAGAAAGAGAGAAAAATAGGGGGAAGGGGGAGGACAATCTTAAAAAAGAGTCTGAGGTCTAGATCAAAATTGTGAATTGAAAAAAAAAAGAAGAAAAAAAATGATCAAATTCACACTAAGAGATTATTTGCATATATTCATAAATACTCTGGATCCTATATTCTAAACAGTAAATGTCATGTCCAAGCATTCAAAAGGTCATCTGATATAGCAAAGGAAGATGCAGGAACAGGTGACAACACACACAAATGCAGTGGGATTGCCAAGGGTAACAATGCAGTGCCTGTAGTCTGAAGTGCCACTCAATGACTGCATTACAGGCACCTCTGCAATCAGGCCCGTGACTTTCATGGGGACCTCAATGACTTTTGAGCTGCTTACATGCTTCATGCCCATCACAGAGCTTTCATCTCAATAATGTGCATTAATAAAACTCTTCTATGATCCAGTGTAAAAGTTATACAAAATTACTTTGGACTTACCTTAAATACATAAAGCTACATATCGCTGTTACGTCTACAGATGTGCATATTATAAATGTGTGTATGTATGTATGTACAGTGGAGTCCGGGTATAACGAATCTCAAGGGGGGGAATTTCGGGTTCGTTACAAGCGGGATTCGCTGTTGAGATTTGTACTGTAAACGGAAGTACACACCGGTGATGAGTACACATCACAACATACAGTACGTAGATCGATCTAGGCCTACAAAGTTTATCAACAATGACTTCATTCAAGGCTATTTATAGCAGCCAATGACAGTTATGACTTCAAGGCCTGGTTGACCTATGTACGAACTGGCATGCTTCTGCTGCTGTTCGCTATTGGCGATGAGCCAATTGAGGCAAAGTAGGCCAAGGGAATACATAAAGGGTTCGTTACAAGCGGAGATTCGTTATTTGCCTAGCTGGATTTGTTCGTTATAGGAAGGGATTAAATAATAAGACAAAGAAGGGAGTGTGTCGGGAAATGGATGGTAGTACGCTAATCGCGGGTGTTCGTTATTCCAAGGTTCGTTATAGGTGGACTCCACTGTATGTGTCACGTCACCTGAATGGGATCAGTGACTTCAGCTCAAACAGCGAGTGGAGGGATGCAAACTCAAACTAAAAAAACTAACACAAATGCCAGATGAACATTTATACTCTTTTATTCAACGCACACATAAGGAGAATGGGAAATCTAACCCAACCCCAACCCTTATCCGGACTCATAACCCCAACAATTAACAAACAATTACCTCCCTTCTCTAATCCGTGACTCCTGACACTGTACACAAGATGCCAACACAACCAAGATATTACAATATGAAGATAAAGCTAAAATAAGACCTAGACTTAGGAGCAAACTAGAAATGCAAAGCCCATATGACTCACATGCTCCTTATAAAACGTGCAATATTTAACAAAAAAATGAGTGCACAGAAAATAAATAAAATGAAATGGTGGCCATTAAAATGCAAAGAAATACTGAGTTTGATCTTTTTATGCTCTTGACCTTGGGAGGACATTGACCTCTGGCTTCAAATACACTCAGGTACTATCAAATAGTCAGCAAGAGTTGTATTATGCCCTTTCCTATCCCCCGCCTCCCTCACCAATAAAAACGGTGACCTTGGGATGACCTTGACCTTCAGTGAGTTTGACCTTGGGATGACCTTGACCCTCATGTGACCTCATGCATGCCTGATCAAATAACCCAATATTGTTGCATACAATGAATTGAATAAACAGCGATTCCACTTTATAATGACCTATTATTTGTATGTTTTTGCAAGGCCTAAAATGACCTTGACCTTCAAAATCAAAGCAAAAATGGAACATATATGAAAGATCAATCTACCAGCTCTAAAGGCAACAAGTTTGGACTTTATATCTCTCATAGTTTAGGGTCAAGGTAATTTCAAAGTACCTATACTAGCCCACTTCGGTCAGCTCCAAAGACCTTGATCTTGGAGTGAGGTTGACCAAAATTGTGTCTCATTGATATCTATCATGCATGAAAGAATTATAAGTTCAATAGTAATAACCTAGAAAAAAGTGAAATTGTATGAAAATTTGTAATTTTTTGACTAACATTTGATGACCCTGTGACTCAACCTTTAGCTTGGTGAAGTCATTCATTCACTGATCATTTAAAAGGTCTCATTGGTACACACCATCTTACAAAGTTTGGCTGTGATAGTTGAAATAGGTTTTGAGTACTTAGCCATTGTACAGTTTTTGCACAGACAGATGGTGGATCGCGGACAGACGGACATTTTTAAAAAAATATCATTTTTGGACTATTCATCTCGCACACATTTGCAAAAATCTGGAATTTTGTGTGTGGGTGGGTGAAGTACATAGACTCACAATCCTAGGCAACGTAGTTTTATAATCTAACATAACAAATAAATGACATAAAGTTGCATAATCTAACATAACAAATAAATGACATAAACATTGCTATGCATGTGAGTTACAAATAAAATATCTGAAGGTGACAGGTGTGTGGAGGTTGGATATGGTGAGGGTGGAGGTAGGAGGAATGAGAATGCATCCTTTAAGGCAAAGAGAAAGCATTTCTGCCCTTGAAAGTTGAAGTACTAGTCTCTATGCTAGCTTGGGTTTTGGCAGGGATTCTAGATTTCAGAGAAAAATATCTAAGGGATTCAAGATTCCAGATTCAAGAATACTTTATTATTTCAAACAGAAAAATTAAGAATTGTTTGCTGTACTATAACAAATTGCAATAAATGGGTAAGAAAAATACTATTACAAACATTCACTCATTAAAAGGTGGACAAAAATGCATGGACTATAACAAAGCAACAGGCAACAAAAATAAAGTAATAAAGGCAACAATAAAGTAATACAATGCGAAAAGTCCCCAATGGAAAACAGTTGGAGGGGAGACAAAATTAAGTCAATCCAATACACACACGTATACAATACACAAACTCACACACAAACACGTACACCATAACACACTTCTATTCATTCTGAGAGACATATATATTAACATTTTTTAGTAGTTGAATGGATTTGGGGACAAAGCTAGATGTGGTTCGCACAGTGGAACACTTGGGTACACGGAAACAGCATGCAGGTGGGAGAACGTCATACTGTTTGACCAGAACATGTGTAGTGTCTCCGGTAATCATCATAGACTGTTGCACAACACAACATTCATACAACTCATGCAGACCCTTCTGCTGCTCACCCACTACTTTTCCGCACACTTTCACCGCTCTGTCAAACACATTCTTGTTCTTCACACTCAAGCCACCATACCAGGATATAAAACCAAATGTAAGAACAGATTCAATAAAACACCTGTAAAAACAGCAGAGGATGGTTCTATGGAAGTCAATCAACATTTCTTAACATTCAGAGCAAGGTAGTTCTCTTTGCACCAGGTAGAAAATCGTTGAACATCCTGAAACTAGTGGGAGTTGGAGAGATCTTCGTGAGCCATATCAGCAGAGTACTTAATAAGAGGAGAGCCAGTACAGTCACTTGTGTAGAGAGTAAACAGGAAATGGGGGAGAACTGTACTTTGGAGGGCACCGGTAGAAGTGTTGTGAGAGTCAGAAAGTGTTTTATCGAAGCAAAGTATCTGTGACCAATTGACCAGAACATCGGTTATCCAGAGAATCAGTTTTGGATTAATTTCCAGCTTCAGAAGCTTTGAAGCCATTAGAAGAGGTTGAATAGTGTTAAAAGCGGACGAGAACTCAACAAAAAGAATTCAAACAAATGAAGAGAAGAAGTGGGAATGGGGGAAGGGGAAGGGTGGGGTGGTACCTTCTTTTATTTGTTTTAACACTTGACCTGGAAAGATAAACTTTTCTTGGCTAATTGCTAGGAGACAGGACTAAAATTATTACCTCCCTTGTCAGAAGTACAGCCATGGTCCTAAGTGTAGCAACAACACATGCCAAGAGTTGTCGTCCGTGATGACGAATAGAGTTATCCCAAAGTGTGTCCACAGAACAGCAGTTTGAAATTACGCGCTATTTCTAAGCGAAAACTTATCAGAAATAAATAATTTTAACCAATAATTATTAATGAAAGCCTGTAGCTTCGGGTTTTTTGCAAAAGGAGACGTCCGCGTTCTGGTAGCTGAAATGGCAATTGAAAAAGCGGGTTTTATCGTGATAGTTGTTATTAAATAATAAGACCCCTCGCTAAAACTTTGTGTACAGATAATTGAACGCACTATTTCCATGTCAAAGCAAAAAAAATTTTGAAATTCGACCGTAAAATACTTGAAAAAGTGGTTTTTAGTTCCTGCACGTAGCATCAACACATGCCAAGAGTTGTCGTCCGTGATGACAAATAGAGTTATCCCTTAGTGATAGGCCTAATAACTCTGAATGATAGGCCTATTTTATGCTTACACACTTCAAAACATGGCTACTACATTACGGTCAGTGCTTCAAAATACAAATAATTTCTCATGCATAATACATTAAGTTTGAGTTTTTTTTAATTTGTTTACAAAGATCACATCGAGGACTAACTTATTAAAGCGTTAAATTAACATTCTGTCCAATATATAAGCAGGCCATCGGCCGGTCACCTAAAATGGAAAAAGAGCTGAAACTGTTGATTCGGCGTTTTTTCTTTAATGGCTATAAAAAAAAAAAAGTTTTCGACTTATGTTAAAAAATGAATTTGTTTTGCAATATACATGTTATCCTGTAATAAATTTAGGCAAAAAAAAATTTTTTTTGGGGTTTCGAAAAAATGATGTGTTGTTGCTACTAAGTGAGGGTTAGACACGGTAATAGGTTTAGTCCATGTTCCTATATATATAACAATTTCCTTATATGGTACACTAGCGTGGATCTTGGCCAGGAGCCTAGAATTCTGAGAAATGACGTAAACATGAGTCACATGATTACTAGTATAGCTGTTTGTTTCTGAGAAATGATGTAAACATGAGTCACATGATTACTAGTATAGCTGTTTGTATTAGGAGTACAGTGTAATAGACAAATCTCAAGTGTTTTGATCTCACCATGGTAAGGAGATGGAGATTTGTTGATAAAAGAAATGAAGTCATTGGCAGTAAGCAAAATTTTAGCAGCAGTGGAAACCTGCAAAACATACCACAAAAACGTAATTTCATTATCTAATAAATACAACAATTGACTGAAAAAAACGGGGAAAAAAAGGACTTCATACAAAAGAAACAAAATGGAAATACTGTCACTTTTCCAGATTCTATTTTCAAGATATAGCGAAATTTCGATATATGCCGCTCAAAAGAGATCAACTAAAGTTGTCAAAAATGCAAGACAATAGCAACAATTCACTAGAGTGTATAGCAGTAGCAATGCTTACCATTCTGAATATTTTTCTGCGATTTTGCGTAACCACAGTAAACTTCGCAGCGTTGTCTGCTAGGCGTAGCCAAGATTAGATAACTCACGACTATTGTGTTACCCGGAAGCCGGTTGTTATTTTCTCCGAAATCCCCCGAAATCTACCGAAATCCCCCGAAATCTACCGAAATCTATCGAAATCCCCCGAAATCTACCGAAATCCCCCGTTATTTTCTCCGAAATCCCCCGAAATCTACCGAAATCTACCTTTATTTTCTCCGAAATCCCCCGAATTCTACCGAAATCCCCCGAAATCTATCGAAATCTACCGAAATCCCCCGTTATTTTCTCCAAAATCTCCACAAAATCCTCCGATTGAGCGGCTCTCGCCTTTTCATGTGGAAGTGACGTTGCGTTAGGAAAACCCTTCGCGTGTCTAAAATTAGATTGTTGCTGGGAAACTCAACTCGCGGGAATGCTGTAGTAGGCCTAAAGTCCTTCTCCTACGCACCTAAGCAAAGTTGAGTTGTACATTTATTTTACACGCATGCTGTAATACTGTATTTGCGATTGTTTATATTTATCATTAAAGCAATGATTGTTTTGTTTAATATATAGAAAATTAGCTTATTAAATGTATATTTATCAGAACTGAAAACAATTTGATTGTTTTTTATTTTATTTTAGATGATTAAATTTTGTTCTATTTGTACTAGATAGCATGTTGATTTATCCTTTTAATTTATTTATTTACTTATATTTAAATTTACTTTATTATTTTATTTTTATTCCTTTTATCTATTTATTTATTTACCTTTTTATTTATTATTATTTTTTTATTTTGTGCTTGGTTGTCAATAATAATGTAAACTTGTAATCCATCTCTTGGTGAGGGATATATTATATTCTAATTATAAATTCTATATACCCAGCATTCTTTATTGGGTCAAGAATAAAGTGAATTGACTTTTTAAAAAATCCATACATTGATTTTTTTTTAATCATTGTTTTGATTTATGTTTCACACTGTTTAATAGTAGCATTTCATTTTGAGTGTGTCATTGCAGATGCTGCTGATTGTGTATGTGTGTGTTTGTTTTTAAATATGTGTGTTTTTATTGAATTATAATTTCATTGTTTTGATACTTAACGTGAGTGTGTGCATGTTGAGCATTTATAAGCGAGGCTCGTTTGTTTTGTTCCCAGAAGAGCTCTGTGATGTAAAACAAAAACATGGTTAAGTTAATTTTTTTAGAATAATCAATGTCTTTATATACATGTGTGTGTGTGTTTTCTTTTAGTGTTTTGTTTTGTTTTTGTTCTTTGGGGAAAAGGGTACTCGTTTCTTTTTATTACTACCAAGCACACGCAACAAGTCAACGCACACAAAACAGACATAAATAGTGATTAAGTCTACAAAAAAATTAAAGACACAACAAGGATAAGAAAGGTTTCTTTTTTAAGTTTTCTTTGTTTCTTATTTCAATTTTTATTTATTAAATTAATTAAGTTCTATAAAATAATGAATTAAAAATGGTTGTATTATTACTATCAAAACAGTTTCAACATTGAAATAAACATGTTAATCAATCAGTGACAACAACTCTGATGCATAAAATGGCAAGGACCATACTAGTCTCCTACATGAAATGGTGAGGACCATACAGGACTGCTACATGAAATGGCGAGGACCATACTAGCCTCCTACATGAAATGGTGAGGACCATATATGACTGCTACATGAAATGGCGAGGACCATACTAGTCTCCTACATGAAATGGTGAGGACCATACTAGTCTTATACATGAAATGGCGAGGACCATACTAGCCTATTACATGAAATGGTGAGGACCGTACTAGTCTATACTACATGAAATGGTGAGGACCATACAGGACTGCTACATGAAATGGCAAGGACCATAAAGTCTTCTACAAAAAATGGCAAGGACCATACTAGTGTACTATATAAATTGGCGAGGACTATACTAGTCTACTACATGAAATGGCGATGACCATACTAGTCTATTTAATGATATGGCAAGGACTATACTAGTCCACTACATAAAATGGCGAGGACTATACAGGACTAAAAAAAAAAAAAAGATTTTCTGTCTGACTTGTAACAGCGATCTCCCTGCCTTTACACCACCTGCTTGAGTGACAGATGTGTATTTGTTGTGTGTGTGAGGGTGTATGAGGGTGTATGAGACAGGTGAGCGTGTATGTTAGTACAGATCGCCGAGCTTTGAGCCTTGCGATAAGGCGCGTACATAGCATCCAGTATTATTATTATTATTATTATTATTATTATTATTATTATTATTATTATTATTATTATTATTACTATACAGGACTGCAACATGAGATACCACAAACAATAATCCTAGTCCCTCTTTATTTGTAGCTAGCAAGTAGACTTCCAGCAGGTAAGTTTCTGTAATATCATGTCCAGTTGTTCAGAATCAATGAAAAATGTGACAACCAACACTTTAAAAAAAGACATTTTAAGTCATTTTAATAAAAAAAATATTGTTATATTTATTTGTTTCATAATAAATACATGTTGTTTTTACAACTGAAGTAAAAAAAAATTATGTTATTGAAGAATGTGCTCATAATAATTTAAAGCAGAACATTTTTTCTATCTGGACATTTAGTGACAACCAACACTAAACAGTTTTGTCACATAAGCTGTGATATTTTTGATTTTACATCTTTGTATCTAACTCAAACAAAAAGAAACAGAAAAGAAAAAAGTGGTACAGTTATAAACAGATAGAAAATTTAAATCATGCCTGAGTATATAAATTCCTATCCTATCCTCCTATCCTGTCCCATAACCCGGAGGTCGTAGTTCAGATGATCGTTTAACCAGCATACTCCATCTTTCTCTGTCCTCAGCAGCCCTCATGGCTTCGCTCAGTGTCAAACCAGTCCATTCTCGAATGTTGTCCTCCCACCTCTTTTTTGGTCTCCCTCTTCTTCTACCTTCTTGCACTGTGCCTTGCAGGATGGTCTTTGAAAGGCCTGATGATCTGGTGACGTGGCCATACCATCGGAGTTTCCGTTTCTTCACCACTGTGAGCAGGTCATCGTGTTGTCCAATGGCCTGTGTGATGGTCTGTCGGACTTCGTCATTGGTGATGTGTTGGGTATAGGAAATGCCCAGAAGTCTTCTGTAGCACCTCATCTCCATGCTTTGTATTCTTCGTTGAAGATCTGCTGTGAGGGTCCATGCCTCGCAAGCATATAGGAAGATGGAGATGACAAGGGAGCGCAGCAGTCTTACTTTGGAATGTAGACTGATGGTCCTGTCTTTCCAAATGAGCTTCAACCTTGTCAGGGCAGCAGTTGTTTGTGCGATCCTGGAGAGGACTTCCTGTCGGGACCCATTGTCTGACACAATGGCTCCCAAATATTTGAAGCTATGCACTGTGTTGAGGGATTGGCCTTGGACTTAGATCAAGGAAAAAGGCATAAGATCAGAGATGGCTGACATTGCTGACAGGCTTGTTAAACTCAGTTAAATTACATGTATGGCTGTCTAGAACGGGATGTATTTTTAATAATGACAAAATTAAATCATGATTACCCTTGAACTAAACCTACCGACCCCCTAGTAATTTAGTTAGCTTGCAGTTGTATCTAATGGGGTTAAAACCCAAAAGCTCATGTTTCTTCACATTTCAAAACAAAAAAAGTATGACCTTCATTATTTCATGCTTTTTTTTCCCATTAACACACTTAGGTAAGGAGATATGTAACGCCTATAAAACTTTCTCTAGTCTTGGTTGCTGTTTTAAATTTTGCTTATTTTAGTTCATATGTTTTGTGATAAAATTCAGATGTTCAGCAATGTACCATGACAACCAACACCAAAACTGATATTTGGGTAATTATTCCTGTACTAATTGATTTCTAATATACAGGGTGTTCCAAAAGTCTTGGGCACATTTGAAGTCCCCATATCTCAATTACTATGAATGGTAGTAAGATAAAAGTTGTGCCATTTTAAAGCTAATTACATTAAGTTTTTTGTAAAGTTGTTGATTTTTTAATTTCTTTTCAGACCCATTAATAGCGTTCACTCAACCAGAAAATGCTGGGACGCGTTTGGCAAGAATTTGACTATCGGCTTGATGTGTGTCGTGTGACCAATGGTGCTCACATTGAACATCTTTGAACATTCCATGTAAAAATTGAGATTACAAGCTTTCTGAATTTACCAGATGCGTTTTTATATCCTTAATAGTTTCGGAAATATTCAATGTCAAAATGTGCCCAAGACTTTTGGAACACCCTGTATTTTACTGGTCAGAATATATCACCAGCTTGAAGGAGTAAATGAATAAAAGTAAACTGCTTATTACTAATATTATAATGTTCTGTAATGATGTTTTTTTTTTATCTTGGATGAGATGCATGTGATGTCCTTCCAGTTCTTGTGACAACCATCACCAAATAGTATGTTTTTTATTTATGCAATAATTTTAGAATGTTTCTTTTTGTTGAGATTGGATCACCTAAATGGCTGTATACAAAATAATTAGATTGAACCTGCTCATTACCTTTAGTTTTGATACAGAATAAATGGAGTGGTGAGAATTAGTGTTGGTTGTCACATATGGATATGTCTACATTTTATTAAAATTGTCAATACCCTTCACACAAAAATTCGTTTGAATCTAGATGTAACGAAGCAGCGTTCATTAAAATTCTATTTCATAATAATAAATAAACTGGAATGATAAAATAAAAGAAGACTTTTGTTTTTGATTGAATACTTTCATTCACACTCATTTATTCCTCACAAAGACGACGTTGAACTAGAATTATTCACATTATAAATTGTCAGGATGATACATTTTTTTTTTTTTTTTTTTATAGATGGCAGATGATCTTGTTTCAATGGCACAGTCGATGTTCAAAGAGGGCTGGACACGACTTTTACATTAAGAAACACACAGCACTACATTCACACACCCATTTTCTTCAGATCATTATAACGAATACCGGGAATGGCGAAATGTGCGTCATCATGCAGTACTATAATGACGTAAATCAATTTTCACTAGAATCGAAAGTTGAACAGACTTTTATGTAAGTCAATTCCTTACACTAGAATAGTAGATTAACTAACTATAAAGGCAATTATACTATAATGGTTTACTGCAAAGTGCATTTGATAACTGATTATTGTAATGTATGTGTCATGTTTCAAACTATCTTTTTTGATAGTGATGCACTGTAACTGATGCATCAGGCAACCTATACGCATTTTGGACAGGTTTTTTTCCAATATCTTAAATGTGGCATTTATTGGAAAAATAAAAACGACCTTTTGTCACAATGCTCATGTGTATCTCGCACATAAAAAGCAAAACAAGGGAAAGAAAAAAAAACACTCAAGAAAAAAAAAAAGAAAGCGTCATACACTTCCAAACCAGAGCTCTCTCTCTCTCTCTCTCTCTCTCTCTCTCACACACACACACACACACACACACACACACAATAAAGAGAGAGAAAAAAGGTACATAGGGAAGTGACGGAAAGATAGCCTACTGACCTCCAGGAACGAGTCGGGGGAGAGCGATGTTCAGTGACCAAGTCTAACAAAGCGCTAGTTACAAGAAAGACTCAAAGAGGGGCTGAAGTGAAGAAAAAAAAAGTAAAAGAAATGAAGAGGAGAGGTATATGTTTTGTTAAATATGTTTTGCATACTTTTAAACCTTAAAAAATAAATAATGAAAAAAAAAAGAGATGCACACAAAAAAGCAAAACTTTTTATGTGGTTAAACTGCTACTTACGTTTCTCTCCAAAATGCACCAGATTGCACAGATTTTAATATACGTTTTCAAAATCCCCTAGAAGAAGGGATTTTTCCATTAATAAGGACTTGTCAAAATTCGAACCCCCCTTTCCCACACACACAGACACACGCACAATATGAACTGATCCGCCTCTGCATCATAATAATAATGCAATAAATAACGGGGGATTTCGGAGAAAAAATCGGTGGATTTCGGGGGATTTCGGTAGATTTTGGGGGATTTCGGTAGATTTTGGGGGATTTCGGTAGATTTGGGGGGATTTCGGGGACTTTCGGTAGATTTCGGGGGATTTCGGAGAAAATATTCGGGGGATTTCGGTAGATTTCGGGGGGATTTCGGTAGATTTCGGAGGATTTCGGTAGATTTCGGGGGATTTCGGTAGATTTCGGGGGATTTTGGAGGATTTCGGGGGATTTCGGAGAAAATAAAGATGGATTAGGCCTAAAGTGAATACCAGGGGAGGGAAATGCTACCAAGATGTAGGCTATGCAAACTAGGTGAAAATCGAAACAAGGGGAATGGATGGAACAAATAACGATGAAGGTCATTACGCTTAGCATTTATTCCTCCCATAGAAGTTTAGTAATTTTATTAATTTTCGTCACATCATAATTTTGTCACAGCGGTTAGAGTGTATTAATCGAATGTGTTACTGATCTTTCACTCTAAATGAAATCTAATAATCAAGCCGCTTATGTGTCCGGGGACGTTAATCTATAAAACTAAACTAAGCCAGGCTATAGGCATAATTGCAGTGTGCATTACTTCTCTTAAGTTTTTATATTGTTTGTGTGCAGTTACTGCAGATATTGTGAGCGAGTTTCTGGAGGTGGCCATTCACAGTGTGTTGTACTGCCGGGGTGTATATCCGCAAGGAGTGTTTGGACGTAAAAAGAAATACAACGTTCCTGTACAGGTATAGTTAACTAATCAATCCTTTTACATTTCATTATTTGTCCTTTGTAGAAAGCATAATATGGATAGCTTTCTCTAACTAGAATGAAATGCTGGTTCACAGTGCTAGAAGCTTGGATTATCAATGTGCTGATGGCAGCCAGTCTCTTGTTATTAATATAAATTGTTTATTTGTTTTTTTTATTTAGCTACGTACTTATTTTCCCACCTAGGTTTGCCTTCACCCAGAGGTGAGTCAGTATGTAAGTCAAGTGTGCGAGTCTGTCAGACACCTGTTGAAGGAAAAAGCGATCAGCAGGGTGGACGTGGTCGTAATTTCATCTGACGCTCATCCGTTGGAAAGGTTTGTCTTCGATATCGGCGAAGCGTCGAAAGATTTTCCGTGAGTATGATCAGTTTATCCTGTTTTCAAGTTCTTCATGATGTTGATGGTCTGATGTTGGTGATGAAGATGAGAATGAAGAGAGAAAAAAAGGAAGTAGATAAACAAACAAAAGAAACAAGATGCAGATACTCATCTGATGATGAAAATATTGAATAACTGATGATCATGATCATAATTGATTTATGATTACTTGATTGGTTATTTGATTATTGGTTATTTGATTATTGGTTATTTGATTATTGTTTGTATGTAACATGACAACGCAGTGCAAAAACAATAGGTAGTAAAAGTAAATACAGAAATCGTAATAATAATACTGAAATTTGCAAAAGCTAATACTGAAACTTCAAATTGAGGTTAGGCATGCCTGTGTATTACGTTTGTAAATAACTGTACAATGTTTTTGTTGTTGCGTTATTGTTGATATTTTGTAGTGCAATTTATTTTATTTCCTTGTTTGGTATGCAGTGTGAGGGATGATCGCTATTTATTACATCTGGAGCAATCTCTCAGAGCTTTGCTGCTCAAGCTCAATGTCTCAGACTCGTTATTACAACCCTTACCGCCAGGTACATTCAATGCTGGATTATATTCTGTAGCTTGAAAACCACTATCACAGCTGAATGTGAAGTGAACAATCATGTTGTTGATGATGATGGTGACTGCTGTTGCTGTATTGATGATAAGGATGATGATGATGAGGATGATGATGATGAGGATGATGCTGTTGTGTTGATGAGGATGACGATGCTGATGCTGTTTGCTGCTGCTGTATTGATGATGACTATTGCTGCTGCTGTGTTGATGCTGATGACTATTGCTGCTGCTGTATTGATGATGAGGATGAGCTTCATGCCTCTTGTTCTTTTTTTAAAAACCCTTTTGAAACTTAGTCCTTTTATTCAACTGAATGATTGAACATTGAGGTTTAACGTCTACACCCACCATTGGCGATATGGCAGACGGGGATAACCATCCCAGGGAAAGATGGATAGGGACCTGAATCAACACTGAACCACCAAAGCAATCATACTGCTAAAATGGACAGTGAAAAATGGCCACATTTTATATCGCCCACCACGGGATTCAAACCTGGGTCATCGGTGTGCCAGGCGAACGCTCTACCAATTGAGCTACGGCGGTGGGACAGCCTTTTATTCCATTTCCACGATATCACACACAATTTCAAGAAACATTTCTGATTTTTTTTTTGGTAAAATGGTACTAATTGGGGAATGCATGATTATGTTTGTTTTTGGTTTAATTGTTGAAAGTTCTGTGTAGATTGTAGCTGGACCCTACACATCCATACCAAAGAGTCGGCAGCAGCAAGCTTAGATGACAGACTCACAGACAGAGTGAGTTCGTTTTAAATGTTATATCTTACTTCATTATATACAGCTCAAAGCTGGAGTTTCTCAATTTTGTTTACACTGTACAAATAGTCTGAGTGTGCAGAGATTTTAGTTTTCAACAATGCTTAAAGCAGTGGAGTTGTTAACAATGGGCCAGTTTCCACTATGCAGACAATCTTGAGGCTAGCTGAGTATCAGAGATCTATAAAGCAGACCTGCCTACCTTACGATTTACTGATCAGTAGTTTTCCCTGTGAATTTCAGTAATTTTGCATTTTCCTTCAGTAATTCTACAGACATGAGTAAACGCGGTGTTTCTGAATAACCAAGGTATGAATAAATTCACGGCACGTTTACTACTTAAAAAGCACAAAAAACCAGTTTTTAAAAGGATAGCAAAAAGAAGGAAACAATATCAAACAGATTTTTAAAAATGATTACTTAGTATCATGTGTGACCATGGCATGCAACAAAAGATGAACCTGCACATCACTGACCCGGTTGTGATGAAGGATAACTGTTCCACAGAGTTTTATTTACATTACAGGTGATTGACTCAAATGTCATTTTCATGATAAAGATGTGTAATTCACAGGAATAGGCACTACACATAAATTATGAATTCAAAGTTTGCCTTAAAAAACAAATTTTTTTAGTTTCATCAGCTGTCAAAATAAGGACTTGTAACTGTGAATATGTTTTTCCAATAACAATAGCACATTGTGAGGTTAATTTAATTACAGTTGAAATCGACCTCACAGAAAAGACTACCCTGAACAAATTTTGCAGTTTTTTTAAAAACTGGTCCTTATATTGTGCCAGCTGCCTGGAGTAGGCACATTTGAGATGGTCCAGCTCTTCTGGCCTGACATATCTGGTGTCTTCATGGCGAGATTTGAGGACCAGCCGCTTACAGACGTTTGCTCCTCCATGCCCAACTGAGAAGTCAGAATCGCACACAGAACAGTACACTTATTACACGTATAATTCTGGGCCATGTTTTTTGAAGCCACAAGACAAGGCCGCTTGTAATCCGAACGAAATACTTGCAACTGCAGCTTTTTCTTCTTCTTTTGCACTTGAACAATCTCTACACACTCAGTCTCTTCTGATTCGTAATCTGTCTCATGTAAACGTGCAACTTTAGCCCTATTAGAACTTTCTCCACTCGCCATTTTCACTCAAGATCGGCGCGACAATCTAAGCTCGTAACGTTCGAGCATGTTCATTGGTTCACGACGTCCAATCACAACTCTCGAAACATTTGCTCTCATGCCAGGGCGGTTACTCTGTCGGCTTCTAGGCCTAGCAGACAACAATTTAACAAGTTTACACGGCTCTAAAAATTGCGTAGTTTTTCAATTGTTTTCTCCGTAATTTTGCATAAAATTTCGTACTCCCGTACTAGAGGGTGAAATTACGGAAGATTGCGGAAGGGTAGGCAGGTCTGATAAAGCTTAGGCTGTATATAGGCATATGCCCTTAGCAGCCTCTGACATTCAGAATGGGGTCAACATTGCTTTCTGACTGCCTATTATTATTATTATTATTATTATTATTATTAAATTGTTCTTATATAGCGCTTTTCCAGTTCAAGAGATGATCAGGGCGCTGTGCTCAGTAACTTTAGCAAAATCTCGATTTGCGGCCATAGGTCTGTTAAACAGTGTTGAAACTTGGTTGAAAGGCTAGGTATTGCTTTGTAATGATATCGGTCATTCCTGCTGGGTCACCACCTACACTCTGGTGACGTCGCTGGGTTGTGTTTCAGCAATTCCCATGGGTGGAAGCTGAGGAGTCGGAACAGCAGCTGCAAAATCCGAAATTGATCCCTCTGAAATCCCTCCATTCCCATCTCTTCAGGGTATGCGGCACTTGTCAATGAGAGAGAGAGAGAGAGAGAGAGAGAGAGAGAGAGAGAGAGAGAGAGAGAGAGAGATTGGAGGGCAGTGAGAGAGAAAAGGGGGTCCAGAGGTAGAGGAGGAGGGAGGAGGAAAAGAGTATAGAGAGGAGGGGCAAAGAGAGAAAGGGGGGCATAGATATAGAAGGAGAGAGAGAGATAGATAAGATAACAGTTTTATTTTCCAAGGGTAAAAGAGTAAGTGCTGGGTGCACTTTTTTAACACCCTGCCCATAAGAAACAAGAGCAAAGGGGAAGGAGAGTGAGATAAGAGAGGAGTGATAGAGGAAGGGTGACAGAGATGGTGTTATGCGGTTATTTATCAGTAGACAATTCAGCCGCGATGCTTGAATCTTGATAAATGTAACTTGAATTCGTTTATCCATGCATGCAGCCTGTTCACTCAGCAACAAGGCAGGAGTTGTCGTATACAGTTTTCCAACTGTATTCAGCAAACATCAACAACTGCATACAAGACCGCTTTCCGAAAATCATTACAAAAATCATCCCTGCAAGCAGACGATGCATTACTTATATAGCCTCTCTGCAAACGAGAACAAATTCGAACATTCTAGCATGATGCAATAACATCCAATCAAAATAAAACTACGCACTGTCTTACATCATAGAACCTTCTTTAGGCTACAAGAATCACTTAGCTATTACGAGACCTATCTAGAAGCTTCGGTCAATAATAAACAAGTCATTCCAGAAAATTCTCAGCAATATCGACAGACGAAAATGATCAACATTACACAACGCTTCTTCTAGCAACAGCGCAAAATCAAATCAAAGGTAAATACACACTATTGTTGCATGCTTTGCAAAACAAAATGATCGGATCTATCGTGAGCGTCTCAATGGTAACAGATGGGGAGGGAGAGAAAGGGGAGGTTGGGGAAGAGGCAGAGATAGAGGGGGGGGAGGGGAACGGGGAGAGGGTTGGGGGAGAGTGAGGAAGTGTGTGTGTGTGAGTCAACAAGAGATGAAGAGAAAGCGATTTAGATGGGAGAGAGAGCCAAGGAAGAAAACGTGTTTGAACGGGAAACAGGATGGAGAGAGACAGTAATTGGTGTTTTTCAGTTTGATGTTAACGCGTGTCATACATTTTCATCTACGTTTTTGTGATTTGATTATTTTCTCATCGTTTGTTTCTTTGTTTGATAATGATGTTTTATTTTTTATGGTTATTTTTTAGTTGTATGTGCTTCCTCGTATATTATGATAAGATTTTTTTTCTTCTGTTCTTTCTCCAGATACAGTTATATGCTGAAGAGAGTGACAAGAAAACTTAGCAGTTATATTTAATAATTTCTACAAAATTTTTCTCGTGCCATGCTTTGCTTTGAAAAAAAAAATTGTAAAAAAAAATTTATGGTAATTAATTTGGTAGGTTTTACAAATTGTGTATAATTGTTTTGTAACCCATTTGTAAATTAATTAATGTTGTGTTCTGTCTGGAGATCTCCATTAATTTGATCACTCACTCTCTTTCTCTCTCTCGTGTGTGTGTGTGTATTTTCTGGAGTGAATGTGATCTTTAGAATTGCAGAGTAAATCAAATGTGTGTATTTCTTCCTTTTTTCCCAACACTCCACCCCAGCCCACTTCCTCCTCCACCCAATCCGTATTCCCAATTTAGTTTGGAAATTGTCAGTGGTCATAACTATTTCTTCATTATTTCAATGTTGATGTCATCTCCCCAACCACCCCCGTTGGGGTGCCGGGGGTTTCAGTATAAATAGTATCCCCACTTTCTGGAAATTTAGTGCTTTAAATTCCCACTGTCGCTGTCTTTCTCATTTGCTCTTTCTCATTCCTGCACTTTTCTATCAATCTGCTATACTTTCGTCTTCTTCGCTAGACCAATCTCCTACCTTTTTTCTTGAAAACTCTTCCGGGACAAGACTCCTTGTTTGTGTATGAGGTCTGTTTGGATCATCTTGGGAATATTGGACGCTTTCTGCCAGGTGGTCAATAGGGCTTCCTATGATGTTATTATTTAGCAATGTTGGCATTTTATATGTATGTGTTTTGTTGATAATTTATAATGATGTTTGTATTCTATTGTAAACGGGGGTTCGATAAGTTGGGGTGAAGCCTCAGCCGTCCCCTGCGTGGGATGTCTTTATTGTAAAGTGACTGGCTGGTGGAGAGCTTTCGGTTTTACCACTAGGGTTGTTTCAGCAGATCTTTTATGCGGATCGGGGGTTGTCCGGTCCTGATTTGGCTCGGAAGAGTCCGCTGGGCCTAAAGCAATAATAATGTAATGTAATGTAATCTCCCCAACCATTCTCCACAATTTACAGTAGGTTACTCTTGTGGGCCTACATTCATTTCTTTTGCATGAGCAATATACTGATCTTAACCAAAGAGTAGAGTTGAAAGTGGTGCAAACAAAAATGAGAGAGAGAGAGAGAGAAAGAGAGAGATCCGAATGTATAATGAATATAGGTCTGATCCAGAATTGACGAATTTAGTGTAAATGATGAAAGGGGGATAAATGTGTTTATCGTGCATCCAGTTGTAACAATGTCAGATCCATAGATTTTTTTGTTTTAACTGGGGATATTTTGTCTCCTTATTTTAATGATTATTCTGAACGTAATATTTGAAAGTTTGGCAGCAAGTTCTACTGTGTATATTGATTTTATTCTGTGATCTTCTGTTCGCATGCTTTTAAAAAGTTGTTTATATCATGTTTGTTTAGGAAGTAATTTTATTACTGCTTGGAAAGAATACTGCTCATTCACATAGCACTTTTCAATCCAGGCAGCATCATGGTATAATTAAATGCATTATAATTTATTAATGTTATATTTATTTATGTGTTATTATTATTATCTTTTTCTTTTAAGTTATAATACAATTATGTATTTTAATGTACATATTATGTATGTTTATTTTTATGTATACAATTTTGTGTGCATATGTTTAATGCTAGGGGTATATGTATTGAAAAGAGTGTGTGTGGGTTTTCATGCATGGCGGCAACATAGTCACTTGTTTGCTGGCGTTTTATTTTGCGGGACAAATGTTGGAGGTCTGAGGAGATGACCATTGTTGGTTTGTGCCTTTGAATAATCAAAGACAGCAGCATCAAATCAAAATCAAATGAAATGTTCACTCGTTTGTTATTTAGTTTTGTAAGAAATAATGAAAAATAGAGAATGCATGTTACAAACATGTTTGTTTATGCATAAAAGAAAGGCAATCCAAATTAAAATTTATTAAAGATTTATTATTGTCAATCCATTCAAACATAAAAAAAGCCACTTCTGGACATGCTAAACAAAGTGAGAAAGAAAAAAAAAGAGTAGTAACTATTGGATGGTATTCCACAGTTATTCCACTGCAACAAATAAACTACATTTGCGCCCCCATAACTATCTGTACTCCAGAAAGTAGAAACCACCTTGGAAAAAATAAATCAAATGCTTATAAAAACACACTAATATTACATGAAAAATTGCCACCAATAGCATATTTATTATGAAAAACCCACACGCACTCACAAACATATTTTTGCATTTTGGTTTTAAACTAAAATAAATGGAACAAAATTCTTTGAAGAAACAAGTACAAAAATACAAATAGATACCTAAAATGATATTGAAAACAGTAGGTGCAATATTCCATGTGTTGTCTACCAAGATGGAATACATTGATAAGATGATATAGGAAAGTTGAAATATGGGACACTGTGTTTCACAACTGTACATGTGTAATCTGATTTACTGACAAGAGAGAAACGCCATTTCCTCTAAATATATTATTTCCGTATTAAAAAACCATATGAATGCAACATGAAATGAAAAATACAATGACTGGATGTATCGCGCACTATGTCCAATAGGAAAATGAAACGTACCAACCTATTTACTTCAGCGTGATACTGGACTAAAACCACCAAATGAAATTCAAGAGGTATGTACAATACAACTATGACCAAATACCACACTCATTAATAACATTTCTATATATTTTTTTTTTGTCCCCACAGAACACTTTTCTCCTTTTTTATTTATGCGCTGATAAAGTCGTGAGCAACAACATTATGACAAGAGAATTCAAAACAAGAGATCTACAAAATTGGTCAAACTCTGACATCAAAACAATACAAAAACGCTTTGGCAACCGTTCAAAATGTGTGTATGGCAAGAACCTGTCTTTCACACTCCACAATCGACAACAACTAAAGTCAGAAAGAAAAGTTTTTGTTTTTTTTATCTTTGAAAGAAAATGCACAAATGTGAAGAAAGGGACCAAAGAAAGTTGAAGACTGAAAGAGGGGGAGGGGGGAAATAAGGTTAAGTTGAACCGTCAGCCATAAAGCAGCTGGGTCAAAACATTTAGGGAAGGAAAAAAAAAACATTCCACAACATAACATTGAAAAGAAAAAAAACAAACTCTCATGGTAGATGGGAGGGAGACGGTCATCATAAAACAGGACGCCATAGAGTTGTGTCAAAAAGAAAGAAACAAAATAAACAGAAAATGCCCGCAGTAATGCGCGATCATCATCATCTACCATCATCACAATTCTTGTCTGTGTCACAGTAACGCATATTGGTGATTGGCCTATCCAAAAAAAGCAAAATTACAAAGCGCGGCTCCACAATTATAAAGATCTGTCCCACAGCCTTGACTCCTGATCCTGCTGGGTTATGAATCCATCGCTACGGTTGTTTCATTTCAGTTCAGGTTAATTTCACAACGGCAGGCACTGACACCGAAATGCACAATCAGTATGTTTTTAAAAGGACGACACATCACTGAGACAGGTTTTCAACACCTGTTCGTATGTTTTACAACACAATTTGCCACCCAAAGCAACTTATAAAACGCACTGGGTTCCAGTTCAAAAACATTACAGTCTACGTTCTGTGTTCAACAAACCACTTCCATACTACATTTTACACTGTACAACATTATACATATATACACAAATCTGAAGCAAACAATACAGTAACAATGTGAATAATAGAAAGACTAAATTTGAATTTCGACACACATATACAACTAGAACGCTATCAGTATTGCTAGTAAGGATGGTTATAAATAATGCTCCTCTCAACACTGCAGATATCCAACGAGTCGTGACTATCAAGAAGTGAACAGATCCTGTAAATAACATTATCAATAGTGTACATAGTGTGAACAAGTCGTCCTGCATCAGTAAATATTGATGCTAAAAGTCAACACTGTATAGTATACTAAATAGGCAAACAAGCTGTCGCAGGTCCATTGAACCAATTTTTTAGGTTTTTTTTTTTTTTTTTCTAATGGAGTGGAGGAAGGATTTTATTTTCAGTCTTTTTCTGTTTGGGGGGAGGGGGGAGGGGTAAACAAAAATTTGTTTGTTCCAATTTTTCTTGCTTTCTTTTAATCCAAATAACTGTACATCCTAATTAAAAATATATTTAAAAAAAAGCCTGACTCCCCATACTGGATTGCAGCGATTAAATGTTATAAATCTATTAATGACAAAACATGGCATAAAGGCAAGAATACCACACAAAATGCCTGAAGTCCCCCATAGTTCTAAACCTACCACTGTAAAATGTACACAATCAGCAACTACACAAATCCATCATTCCAAAAAGATTTAAATAGACATTTGACTCTTCACAATATATCTACATAATTTATATAACTGAACAATGTTTCTGCATAATAGTCAAATCGGCTGAATGATCAGTATTCACACACTATTGAACATTTAGTCTAAAATCACTTTGGTGAATAGATGTTAAATAAAATTTAAATGTAAAAAAAGTAACAGCACACCAGTTGTCCGAAGAAAATTTTAGCGAAAGACCTATTATGTGGCAAACGCTATAAAATGATAAAACACCCCCACATAGACTTGAAACCAGTAATATGAAAACAACAACACCGCACTAGATATAATGTTACATTAATCATGTATATGTATCAAAAGAATAATATATATAGCAGTAGTAGTGATAATTTTAATTAAAAAAAAAAAAAGAAAGTCCAGATTACACAAAGTCCATACAACATAAATGGGGGGAAAAAAAATTGCTGCCGTTTTTAAACTTGGAGGAAGATCATTGTACTTAACTTCTCCCATCGTTTCAATGTATCGCACCGTCTCCTTTCTCCATATATATACACACATGTAGCACACCTTCACAAGTTCAACACAAATTGCCAAAGTCATAAAACATTAATTTTTGCTTTGAGTTTGAATCTGAAGACAATCCATAAACTCATCATCATCGTTATCACCACCCTCATCATTGTTATCGTCACCACCATTATCATTATAAAACACAAAATCGTTTTTCTTCTTCTTTGGGGTCAAAGAATGACCTTTTTTCCCCCCCTTTTCTCTCCATCCAAAGTAGCCAAGCTGCCTAGAAACACGAAGAATGTGTGAGAATTTGTTGCCTTCTATTGCTCATCATGCCGCATTACATGCAAAACATTATTAAAGTCGTCTACGTAACACAACATCATACTAGTTTTTCACATTATAAACACAGCTACCTTTTCCTAAATGCATAATGTTTTGTTGCTTTTTTTTTCTCAAACACACGGAAAATCTACAGCGAGTATATATGCATTACACAAAATAATGTTTTGACATTTGATTTCATGAAATGTTTCCAACTCTGAAGAAACCACTGGAAACTGCTAAGTAGAAGAAAGAAAATGAATCTTTCCACTTATAATAAAAATATAATTGTGTAATTTTTGGAGACACTGAATATGAAAATAACATTTTTTGCTGTGTGTTAACATGTTAACATTGATTATTTCGCTGTTAAGAAAAACCAAACCACACACACCTAAACCAGGAGGTTACAAACCTGGTCAACATTACAGCTATCAATAAAGACATCATTCATTGGAAACAATAACTTCCAAGTTTTTAACAAAGTTACAAGGTTTTGCGCAGGACTGGGTACTCAAGTTTGTATAAAAAACCCACACAATTAAATATAGTACACTAAATTTACAGTAACTAGTATATAGTACTTCGTACACGGAATTTACACAGGACATTAGGTACATTGATTTTGAGTACACTGAACCTCACAATTCTGTCTGTCACAGACACACATAACTCAAGAAGAATCAGAATCGTGATAAAATAGAATAGCATGTAGAAAACAAACAATATTGTCTTTAGTCGCATGGATGATATTTACAGTGCTGGATAATATAAAAATAGTCTAACCAGTCTTGTGAGTAATGAATGAATTACATTCATTCTACATTTTTCTATGCAATGATTCTCAACCATAGATACAATCTGTACACACTTTTTTACGGACCTTTATATATTTTTTTTGTTTGTTTTGCTTTTATTTCTGTTAATAAAAAAATACCATAGTTCACATAATCTGTACACAGTTTATTATTTCCATATTTTTCCTTTAAAAAAAAAGAATTCTTGCCGTTTTCCTCCTCTCACTATTATTGTTTCTAGTCGCTGATATCAATAAAAGTACATGTCCCCTATTATACATATCCACCTATAAAGCCGTCCCCTATTATACATTTCCACCTATGAAGCCAGACACCGTTGATTAGATGAATGTGACAAAAGTCGATGATGCTAACAGTTTTATGGTCAAATTTGGTGTGAAAAATGAACCCTTTCCACTCTCAATGGAGTAAATCTGACATTTCCTATATGCTCGCTTTCTTTGGTATTCTTCATTATTCTCTTTGTATAGTAGTCTTCATTATTCTCTATGGTATTCTGCGTTTCTCTCTCTCTCTCTCTCTCTCTCTGGTATAAGGAATTCCATGCTTTTCTCTGTTCTTTTTCCTCCAGCATTCTTATCCATCCATGCCTACAGATAACAACCGCAGTAAATGCTGCCCTACAAATGACCGACACAATTTGCGGGGAGTTTGCAAATCATTTCCATCATTTGTAGCAGATATCCATTGTGACTTTCTAGCAGTGCTTCTCCCATCTTGTTTCTTCTTCATCATCGATAACTACCTCATCCATCTTTGTTTTATTTTAGGCATGTTTCTCCTTCACTTCTTTATCAATAATGACGGCGTAGAAATCATGAAATTCAATGCTCATCTGCCTCGTCATCAAGAAACATCTATCTGTTGTGTCATTTCAGGCATGTTACATGCTTCTTCGTTGATACTTCTGCTTGGCAAATCATTAATGCTTATTGTCACAGTTTAGAACCAAAGTCTTCCAACCTAGTCCAACAACTATTGTTCACTACTCTAGTTGCTACTTTGTTGGTATAAATTTGTTGGCAAAACATTTTGGTAGCACCTTCTGTTAAATTATCTTGGTCACCATCATTTTGAATCTGTGTTTTTTTTTAAAATGTTATTTTGACTGGGTGTCTGATGAACTGTGGAGCGGAAGTTTAAATCACGCCACGATGCTAGGGATTTTTATATTCAGAAAAAAGTCACAGCATCGTTGGTGCTGGATTTCTTTGACTGATTTTTCGGATGAGATAATGCACAGAGATTTAATTCATCCACTTGCGACAGCAGCCAGCCCCACACAGGCAGGGAATCTTGTGCTGGTCGTCCTCAAAGTCAAATTTGTAGTCGTAGGTCAGCTGCAAAACAACAAAAGAAATAAGTCAATAAACTGGAGAATTATTTGAAAATTGAACGCCAAAGTAAACTTGCTAGGACAAAAGTGGTAAGTTAAATCTACAGATGTCTGTAAACAGGTAAAACTTCTAGTCTTCTTGTTGGGGGTGACCAACTTCTTTACCTAGAATGTACCCACAATGGGGTGTGTCATGTCCATGCATATTTTAAAAATAAAACTATTGGAGAGCAACCAGCATTTAGAACAATATGATTCCTTACTTACTCCTAATTCTATTTTATATTCATAATAAAAATTCTGTAGAGATTCCATACATTCCAGTCCACTTATTTGCAAAGACCTCTTCATTCTAAATGCTTGCTATAGTCATGGTTGTCCCTGCCTTGCTCACAGAAAGATAGCTACATTTCAACAACAAATATAGTGAAGTTGAATCCTAGGTTCCAAGCCGCATGAAAGTGATCATCTTCACTGCATGTCAAGCCCTAAAATAACAACGATACCAGAAGACGAGATAAACCCTGACTATAATAACTAACCAAATATTTGCCGACAGTCTTTAATTTATCATTCGCTCTCACCTCTTCACCCTTAGTGATCCTGCGGTTGGTGATGATGATGATCTTGTGGTCTTTGTCGATCTCCACGATGTCTGCAGTGCAGTTGGGGCTGCAAGAGTGGTTGATGTAGCGAGCGGGCCCACCAGCCATCGTGGCATCCACGACTGTTTCATTGTCAATACGGAACATGTACACGCCGCGATTCTGAAAAATAAAAAGAATAGGTGAAACAGATAGGTAGGTACGCCATCTGTATTATTGTCCTTTCAACTGTTGTGTATTGTAGGTGTAATTTGTTAGGACAGCCTCACACATCAAAATGTTTTCCTGGGAGTACTGCACATCTGCATGTGTGTCATTGGGTGATGAAGGATTTTGTTATCAATTCTTGAGGCAATAAGTACAAACCTTGGGCAAAGCAAAATAAACCATGAGATTGATGGTAGAACAAACCTTGGGTGAAGCAAAATAAACCATGAAATTGATGGTAGAACAAACCTTGGGTGAAGCAAAATAAACCATGAGATTGATGGTAGAACAAACTGTGGGTGAAGCAAAATAAACCATGAGATTGATGGTAGAACAAACCGTGGGTGAAGCAAAATAAACCACGAGGTTGATGGTAGCACTTGGGTGTGATTCTGCACCTTACCTCTTTCAAGTTTCATCTAACATTTGCAGCAAACTAACATAAAAACTATTCCATTGTGGTCACTGACAGGAGCAGTGACAGCCCCCTTTCTTATTGATTTATGCTCAGTTTCATAAGCGGACCAAGACCAAAATATTAGTGAAATGCTCACAACTTGCCAGCGGTAGGAAGAAGGAAGCAGCACAGTGGTGTTAGGAAATGTGTCAGGTGTAGAGTGCAGTGCCCTAACTTTTAGGCTACCATACCGCCCTGTTATGCCATTCTAAACCATGGCCACTTATCCCAGCCCCATTCCGCCAGCATCACGGGTACTTACGCAGACCTGCCTACCGTTACGATTTGGGCGTATTTTGTTAAGATTTTCAGCCCTTACTACGAATTTTACGATTTCCCTAATTTTACTACGATTTTCCGAACGCAAAAACTACACATTGTACGAAAACTTCCTTATAAGGAGATGCTAGACTCGGAACTGAAAACGAAGGCTTGTGATTAGTCGAGAACGGTCACGTGACCTGTTCGGGTCTAAGCTACGGTAACTTCCGTTTGAACTACGACCGGGCTTGTGATTAGTCGAGAACGGTCACGTGACCTGTTCGGGTCTAAGCTACGGTAACTTCCGTTTGAACTACGACCAGGCGATTTGCGTTGTTTACAATCGATTTGCGCGTCATAAATGGAAAATCCAGACATGAATGGAGCAAATAATAAGCCTCATTCATCTGCACCATGCGAAAGAGTGTTTTCAATAGTAAGAAAGAATGCCACACCCCAGAGAGCTTCAATGGGGCAGGATACTGTGGAGGCACTCCTTGTGCTGAAGTCAAGACCTGGGCACTTATTGGACAAGCATCAATATAGTGATCACCAACTGAGCAGCATTAAGAGTGCTTACTACAATTCTTTGAAAAAGTAAAAAATATAAAAACTTTTTTGTGTTGTTTTAAAAAAAATATATATTACTATTTACTTTTGCATCTGAATGATGCTTTTCTGACTCATATACATGAAAGTAATAATAATAAATTCAGACAGTTTATCTACTTTTTTTTAGTTCATTGTTGTGCTCAAGTCCACACCTCCTTATGAAAACGTTTTTCTTTTTTATTTTCTTTTACAAATGAATTATGCTTTTTATTTTTATTTTAGTGTACTATGTACATTAAAGTCATCATCATCATCAAAATAATAATAATAATAATAATAATAATAAATTCAGACAGTTTATCTACTTTTTTTGTGTGGTAAATTTATTTTGCTATTTTCTTGTCTTGCTGCCTGTTTAATTTACTATTAATTGCAAATGTTGCAAGATTGTTAGTATTATTTGGTGTAGAAATATAATGAATTTAAAGACTTAGATCGATCGCGGTGTGTGAATACGCTTTTTACAATTTTCCTTCAAAATGTTACGCTTTTTGTCCCAAGTCGTTACTCCTAAAAATTTGGGGGGTAGGCAGGTCTGCTTACGATTTCGGTAACATACGGCACAAGTCTTAGATTTGGTTCATCACGGGCTAAAACAGATACTTTTCCCAACGAAAGTTTAATTGAATTTAGGATAGAGCACTGGTAATTTTTTTTCTTCTCCCTTTTTTTAATAAACACAAATTAGAGGGCTTCTATATCCCCAACTTGTGTTCACTGCCTACGCTAGCCTACTAACTAGCCCATTTAGGCCTACGAACTTGGTAGTATAGGGCTCATCTAAACCAAGTGCAGATTCATAAGAATACACCAGAAAAGTGATTTTTACTTCTTTACCACGCCCATAAGACACTTGAAACCTAGACATAATGCAAAGCTTATGTTGAAAATCTCAATTGAAACGACAAACTCCACCATTTTATATCCGAAAGCAAAAGCAGCCCAAGAACAGCACCCTTTTTTGGGAGCAATGTACACCTATTTTAATGAATCAAAAACAACAAGGTGAGAGAATACAGTCAAAGCATTTATTCAAGCTTACGGTTTATAGCAATCGACCAAATACATGCAAAAAAATACCACAAACTTACATTAGAATCATGATTCGTTAAAATGATGAAAATTCAGCATTTTCATTCAGCAAAGTTTTCTGTTTCATGCAAATGAGGAAGTCCACACCAGCCCAGCTCCTATGTGAGCAGCACTTTTCAGTGCCTCCACGTTTCGCATGCTGCGGGCTGGGCTATTTATAGCTTGCCTACACCTTCCCTTCCAGTGAAAGGAAGTATCGGCGAAGCTATTTATAGCTAGCCTGGCTGACCTAACCTCAAAATCTTAAAAGCTTCGGTTGAGCCGCTGTGAGTCGTGACCTTCCGGAAGCGCAAAATGACGTAGATTGGGGGTTTTCCAACGAAAAAGAACTACCAATCAAGTTTCTGTGCTTTCTAAAGCTCTCTAATGTCAAAAACTGTATTCATTTTGCAATATGTACAAAACATTTCATTGGAATCGAAACACAAACACAAACACTCAGTTATGATTTTTGTTAAATAAGCAGCATTATTTTACAAAAACTCAGGGATAGAGAGGACTTGGTAAAGAAACTTGATAACCTAAAGGTTAAAGAAAGCCTCTGAGAGACCTAAAATACACTCCATCCAACAGCTTACCTGGTTGTCATACTCCATTTCTCTGCGATTGGCCACTTCATTGCGGATCAGGTCGCCGATGTACTCAATCACCATCTGGTACTTCTCCAGATCTCGCGCCGCATACAGACCCAGGCCCTGCAAGTGGAACGCAAGACATCAGCTGATGACAATGTATGCATGTAGTGAAAATGTCCCCTGTCCTGGGTGGAGCTGCACTGGCGCCTGCCGCACTTTCATTGAAAAGGCAACACCAATTTTATCTTCAAGGGGGGTAAAAAAAAAAATATCAAAAAATCAAAAAATATTTTAAAATAAATTTAACCCGAGTGAGATTGAAGAAGAGGAGGAAAAAAACAACAAGAATCTAAGATCGCCATCTTTAATCTCATTTTGATTAAAAAAAAAAAACACCAAAAGTCTACATAATATTCATGCTGATTCCATGTCATCACTCTGTCCTGACCATATAGTATGTTGCTCATCACTGCCCAAAAGTATGACACAATGAGTGTGATTGTCACAGAAGTGATTCAGACAATTTTTTTATGGGCTTTGTCATTTGCATGTGATTTAGAAGTAAAAATAAAAGTAGTCAGCAAAGTGTTTTAGCATATCATACGAGTATATAGGAAATGTGAACAGTTCACGATAAAGCATCAAGTCACTAATAAGGGCAGGGACTGTATGAAACATTTTGAAATTCTTGAGGAAGATGACAACTGGGAAGATGATAGTAAAATAATGACTTGGAAAATGGAAATGATGACTAGATTTAAAAAAAAAAGAAAAAGATTTTAATGCTTTATTGTCCCTTTTTATCGGGAAATTCTGGGCCGCCTCCCCTGTGGAAGGCGTAGTCGCAGCCTAAGGCGCGCCCAAACCCAACCTACCTAACATTAGTTGTGATTTTTGAAATTTAGAAATTCTTTACATTTTTTGAAATTTTGCTGGGGGAGCAAACCAAAGTACCCGGAGAAAACCCCCGAGACGTTGCCCGAGTCGAAAGTAAATAATATTCGGAGAAACATAACGCCCCGATGCAGGATCGAACCCACACCTGTCAGGCGCCATTGGTTTCTGGCCTGTGGACAAGGCAAGTTATAGTCCCGCCTTAGCCCACTTGGCCACAACGCTCGCCATGGCTCGACGCTCGACTATGATAATAATGATCAAGACATACGTATATATATGTATTTATTTATTTATTTTATTACTTGTATATAGCACTTTTCCAGTTCAAGACCTGCTTAAGGCGCTGGCCGATACAGGATCTAACTCGAGCTGTCCAAGGTGCCCACCTGCAACCTTTGGGTGCATAGTCTGACGCACAGAAGACTGAGCACAATCCTGGCTGACCGGGGATGGAAAGAAGGGACCTAGTGCGTGCTGGGTATATTTGTGGAGCAAAAGGATCTTTAAAGTCCATGCGATAGAATAATAATAATAATTAACATTTGTACAGCGCCTTTCCTCACTAGAGCTCATAGCGCTTTACAGAAGAAAAATAAGTAATTTAATAATAATAAATAAATAAATACATAAATAATTAAATTAAGAGAAAGCCAAATCAGAACATACACACACACACACACAATGCATGCAATGCACACAGACTGGGCCTCAGGTTATGCTCTCATCCGAAGGAGCCACCTATACAGCATAGGCCTCCATAAAACCTGACCCTCACCTGAATACGAGAGCGTCCAAGGTAGACAAGGTTCTTCCACTCGTTGCGGAGCTTCCTGTATTGCTGTGCCTTGGTCTGGGTGAACTGCTTGGTGTACATGGAGTTCTGGTCTGTCTGCACGGGTCTGTTGCCTGAAAGAGGCAAGGGTCGCCCGCCTATGGACTGCAGTGTGTGAACCCTGCCAGTGACAAGTAGTACGTAGTGATCAGAGATAATAAAAGGTGGAAGAATAAGAAGAAGAAAAAGAAAAGTAACAGTACCAAAAATAAAAATAGTAATAACAATTATTATAATTAATAATAAAATATTATAATATATTTCCTATTACTAATAAAGAATAGGGTAATGCACCTTCAACACATTATTCAGAGGTACCAACAAATACGGATTGACCGTATTTAATTCAGACGAAGTGAATTAAATACGGTAGCTTTTATAAAAATACGGAGAAGTTGCAGATCGTTTATCTTTGCCAGCGGTGCTTCTGTACCGGTTTCTGCTCTCATAATAGTACACCTGCACTCACTGAACGTCGCTGTCTTCAACAAGCTGATTTTCATGGTGATTTTAGAGTAAAACAAGTGTGGTGTTCAACAAGCTGATTTTCATTGCGATTTTAGAGGACCGAAAATAGCCTGCTGTTTTAGAGGGAAGCCTGTTGTTACTTTATAGTGTCATAAGCTGGGTTTTGCGAGAAAAAAAAATACTGACAAGTGTTAAAAAATACTGACAAACAGGTCCGGAAATACTGACAAGAAGATTAGGGGGTTGGCACCTCTGGTTATTATTCAAATAAATTGAAATCCATCACAGAGAACAGCGAAGAGTAATTTACCTCCTGAAGTGCGTGCGAAACTTTGGCTCTGAGCGTGCACAGCCTGTGGGGTTGATAGCAGGAGGCATCTCAATAAGGGGCGAACGTCCAAACTTCATCTTGTAGTTCTGTAGCAAGTCCACCCCTGGCAGCTGTCGTATGCAAATATAATTTAAAAAAAAAAGTTGAAAAATTTATACTCCAAAATGCTTGCTTTAATCAGATCTAATTGAAAGGATTCGTGTTCAAGTACTCTTTTGGGTTGCATTTAAAAATGTATCGGCTCAGCATTTTTTTTTCTCCCCCTGAGACATGATTTGGGGTGTCCTCAGGAGCAGTGGATTAGTCGCCCGTTTCCTAAGCCCAAGGTCGAGGGTTCGATTCCAGCAAGGGGCAAACTTATGTGACTCAGGTACGAGACTATCAAGGTTTTTCTCTGGGTACTCCGGTTTCCTCGCTCCCTTCAATACTGATATTGGTCTTCAATAATGGTATTGGTCTTCAATAATGGTATTGGTCTTCAATAATGGTATTGGCCTTCAATAATGGTATTAGATGCAGCCAAACTACAATTTAACAATTAAAAATTCAGTTTCCTTGTCGTCTTCTAATAGCGATGTTTCTTTACACCACATGTTTGAGTGATGAATGTGTGTATGTAGGAGTGTAACATGTAAGCATGTATGCGCTGTGAACAAGAGAACCCAGTGCTGGCGATGACAGGTTGCTAAAAGTTAATGAACATACGGGTGCGCTTTATGGTCCAGTGCAGTCAGTCTTACCGATTCCAGGATGCGGGTGATAGAAGGTTCGTTGAGTCCAAAGACATCTTCCACAACCAGAGGGAACACTTTGACCACATCGGCTGCATCTCGCATGTCTTTTAGTCGCTTGATCATTTCGTGAGACAGCCCTGCAACAAAAAGGTTTGTTAAAAATTTTTGCTTACAAGCCGGCTGACCACATACAGAAAGCATATATCATGACTGCCTGCATGCAGAGAAACTACAGGTATATCACAGCACTAATAATTCCATTCATATGTCCAGTATACGATTTACCAAACTCTGCTGTAAAAACTTCAGCAAGCAGAAACATACATATATTTTAAACATAGCTTATCAATCCCAATGCTAAGACTATTCATTGCTGTAGGGTAACATTTTGCCAACTGATCCAGCAAAAAGGAACTCACTTTCAGGGTTGGTGTTTCGGTAGACAAGTTCATCACAGCCCTCCTCCTTGACGCGGATAATAAACTCGGGCATCCCGTCTTTCTCTGCGATGCTGCAGAGACATCGACAGCGTCTGTACATCTGTCGCAGACTGTAGAGAAAGCGGGTTGCCTGATACCCAACCTGGTGACAACAAAACAGACAAAAAGGTTAAAAAATAAAAGTGACAAAATCATTTAAAAAAAAAAATAAATAAATAAATAAAAGTGTCTTTGAGCCAAGTTCACAAACTCACAAAAGCCAGTATTAAAACCCAAAATCTATAGAAATACATTCATTTAAAACAAATAAATGACAATCGGTGTGCGTCAAGGATGCCTACTCTCTCCAACACTTTTCAACATCTTCCTAGAGCGCATCATGTCAGATGCTCTTGCAGATCATGAAGGCACAGTCAGCATAGGGGGTAGAGCAATCTCCAATCTTCGTTTTGCGGATGACATTGATGGATTGGCTGGAGAGGAACAAGAACTTGAACAGCTGGTACAGAGGCTTGACACCACCTCCAGAGCCTATGGAATGGAAATAAGTGCAGAGAAGACCAAAATAATGACCAACAACACCAATGGCATCAACACGGACATCAAAGTCCAAGGCCAATCCCTCAACACAGTGCATAGCTTCAAATATTTAGGAGCCATTGTATCAGACAATGGGTCCCGACAGGAAGTCCTCTCCAGGATCGCACAAACAACTGCTGCCCTGACAAGGTTGAAGCCCATTTGGAAAGACGGGACCATCAGTCTACATTCCAAAGTAAGACTGCTGCGCTCCCTTGTCATCTCCATCTTCCTATATGCTTGCGAAGCATGGACCCTCACAGCAGATCTTCAACGAAGAATACAAAGCATGGAGATGAGGTGCTACAGAAGACTTCTGGGCATTTCCTATACCCAACACATCACCAACGACGAAGTCCGACAGACCATCACACAAGCCGTTGGACAACACGATGACCTGCTCACAGTGGTAAAGAAACGGAAACTCCGATGGTATGGCCACGTCACCAGATCATCAGGCCTTGCAAAGACTATTCTGCAAGGCACAGTGCAAGGAGGTAGAAGAAGAGGGAGACCGAAAAAGAGGTGGGAGGACAACATTCGTGAATGGACTGGTTTGACACTGAGTGAAGCCATCAGGGCTGCTGAGGACAGAGAAAGATGGAGTATGCTGGTTAAACGATCATCTGTGGTGCCCCTACGACCTCAGGGTTACGGGACAGGATAGGATAGGATAGGAAAACAAAATAAACTTCCAACTTCAGTATTTTATCAATTGCATCAGCAGTTTCACATTTAATATGCAGAGACAATGACTGTTTTGTGTGACTTCCCCTGGGGAGAGCTTAGTCGCAGAATGTTGCATGCCCAAACCCAACCTAATATTAGTTGTGTTTTTCCTGGGGGAGCAAACCGGAGTACCCGGAGAAAACCCCAAATTCTTTGCCCGATTTTGAAAGTAAAAGTAAATAATATTCAGAGAAACATAACGCCCAGAGGTGGGATCGATCCCACACCTGTCAGACACCATTGGTTTCTAGTCTGTGGACAAGGCAAGTTAGTCCTGCATTAGACCATTTGGCCATAACGCTAGCTGATGGGAAATGGTCTAATTCCACCAAAACGAGTTACTGTAAAAGTTAAAATGGCTAAGCAGGAATAACACCCGTTAACTACATTAGATTGCAAAATTAACTTTTCCTTTTCTTCAACCTCTCCCCCTTTACTATTTCTCTCTCTCCTTTTACGCACACACACACACATACATACACACACACACCAACATGCACAAATACACATTCGCAAATACACAATCTCAAACAAACGGATATATATATCTAAAGCATTGGAATACTAGTTTTTGAATACATACAGGATAGATGTAGTTCTCTGAGCTGAACTTGTTGGTAGCGATCTGGTGAGGCAGGAGCTGTCCAATGCGATGCAGGATCAGGGAGCCGATGCGCAGTGTGTGTGAACCTTCGTCAGGTGTGATCAAACTACACACAATACTGAAAACAGACAGAAAAAAAAGATCCAAGTCAGAACAAATAACTGATAGAAACTAAAAAATGGAAAAGGTTCTGGTAAGCAGGACAGAAGAAAGATCAGGGGAGTCCCTTTATTCAGGGCTAGCTTTTAGGAGTTTGTACCCATCTCGCCACCCTCAGGTAACCTTCCCTCAGTTTAAAGCTGCGTTCACCTCCTCTCACCCCACATGTCACCTCCAGAAAGTTCTCCAAAGAGCCAGGTGCTCAGTCACAGCCTGGTAGACACCGGAGATTGTTATGCATGCTGTCTACTCCTGACAGGTACCTATCCACAAAACTAACATTCTGGATTTGCAATTTGAAAACAGGATTTGAGTGATTATCATGCTGCGAGTATCTCATTCCTGATAGTCAGCAATCAAAGTTGTAAACAAGCCCATCGTCATATAACGGTAACAGAGATGATTGTGCTGTAAACGCTTCCCGAACTTCAAAAAGAAAATATTACAAAGTCTATCATTATTTGGCAATTAACGAAATAAAGTTTTACAAAGTCCCCAACCATTGGACAATAATAAAAAAAATTTAAAAATTTCTTCAGATGAGAGCTTAAACTGAGGTCTAGTTTGCGCACGCATACATTGCCTTACATGGACTTTTAAAGATCCCAATGCTCATGTACCAGCTACAAAACCAAACCCAGCAAACACTAGGTATTGTTCCCCCTGGCCTTGGGTGGCGCTGTTCGGCCGCACTTTAACGCAGAGGGCTACCCAACTTCGGCCACGCGGGTGCTCAATATTAACCCAAATGAGATATTTTTAAAATCTCACCTGGCCACCTGTTTGTCCTCGTCTCGACTGATGTAAACTTTACGCTTGACTTCGATGGTCTGCATCTCCTCGTTGATGAACGGTTTGACATAGTTGGTGTGGCTAGCGCAAGTGATGGTCTAATAACAAACAGACAATCACAGCAAAGGCTTGAAACATAAACAACAAAATAATCCTCCTTCAGTGATAGTATGCTACTGCCTACTACAAAAGTCTCAAGTCGGTGGATGACCAACAAACAAAAAAAGTGGGTTAAAGAGAGCATAAGATCATCATGCAAGTTTGAAACCCGGTTATGCAGACAAAAGAAAGCATGAGGCAGGCAGTTCTGCAACCCCAGTACGCAAGCGTACAGAAGTATTGTGGCCACCGTCATGAAAATTGGTACCCATCATCAAAATCAAAAAGAATGTGTGTACATACGCAATATTACTGTGCCAAACTGTGACCTTTGCAGACACCGTGATCCACTGACCAACAACAAAAAGTGGCAGGTGTCAAAAGCCAGGTCAAGCATGTGAAGACAACTGACTTTACCCATGCAAAAAGGAAAGAGTTTCCACCAAAGGTGTACTAACGACCTTACTTGCCGCTGCAGTTATGTCATGCACATGCATGATCAAGGTAGCAGCAGAAACGCATAACGGTGTACATAAAAAAAAACAAAAAGCATAGCCTTGCAGTCCAGCCTCCTTGCCTTGGTGTTGTGTTGTGTTGCCACATGGGTACTGCCATAAGACTTGCCATGATAAGCTTACTTGCTGAAAGCAAGAGGTGCAAAGCACACACACGCTTTTTCACCTTCAAACTAAATGCATCAAAGCTCAGAATAAAAAACAAAAAACAAATAGTAATAGTAATACTAATACTTACAATAATTATAATAATAATAATAATAATAATAATAATAATAATAATAATAATAATAATAATAATAAACAATCAGTACCAAAAGCAACAACAACAACAAAAGCAGAAGGGCAAAGCCCATATGACTCACATGCTCCTTATAGAACTTGCAATATTTAACATGAAAATGAGTGCCCAGGAAAAATGAAACCGTGGCATTAAAATGCAACATAATAGCGACTATGATCTTTTTATGGGAAATTATGCTCTTGGCCTTGAGATCAATCTATCATCTCTAAATAATACAACAAGTTTGAATTTAAATCTATCATAGGTTAGGTTCAAGGTCACTTCAAAGCACCTCTACTAACCCACTTTGGACAGCTCCAGTGACCTTGACCTTGGGGAGGGGTTGACCAAATTTGTATCGTATATGTGTCTCATTGATATCTATCATGCATCAAAGAATCATAAGTTCAATGTTAATAACCTTGAAAAAAATTGAAATTTTGTGAAAAATTGTCTTTTTTTTTTACTTTTATTTGATGACTCTGCGACTTTGCCCTTGAAGTGAAGTCATTCATTTACTGATCATTCTCAAGATCTCACGGGTATATACCATCTTACCAAGTTTGGTTGTGATAGTTGAAATAGGTTCTGAGTACTCAGCCACTGTAAAGTTTTTGCACAGATTGCCGACAGCAGGTGGCAGACGGTGGACAGATATTTTTTTCTGTCATTTTTGGACTATTTAGGACTTATCTTGCACAAATTTGCAAAGATCTGAAACCAACTTTTTTTTTGGGGGGGGGGGGGAGAGGGAGAGGAGGGGTTGGGGGCTGAGGGTGCGGGTGGGGAGGGGTGTGTGAGGTAGGGAAGAGGTAGGTGGGAGGGAGAGGGGGGGGGGGGGGGGGGAGTACATAGATTCACATGCGAGTCAAAAAGGTAAATATTTCATAAAATAAAATGCAAACTGTGTAATTCACAAAGGAAATAATTATATAAATCAGTAAATCCTACAGATTACAAATATATAAATGCTATTAAAATAAGCTAATCCATATGATTCACATGCTCCTTATGGAACTTGCAATATTTAACATGAAAATGAATGCACAGGAAAAGAAAACGATGGCTTTAAATTGCAAATACTGATTTTGATCTTTCTAAGCCCTTGACCTTGAGATGACCTTGACCTCCGGCTCCAAACACACTCGTATATTATCAAATAAACTACATCAAAAGGTGGATTATGCCCACCAAAAAACAATGACCTTGACCTTCAAGATCAACACGAAAACGGACCATATATGAAAGATCAAACTATCATCTCTAACTACAACAACTTTGGATTTTATATCTCCTATAGTTTAGGGTCAAGATCACGTCAAAGTACCTATACTAAATGACTTTGGACCGCTCCAGTGACTTTGACCTTGGAGTGAGATTGATCAAATATGTATAGTATGTGTGTCTCATTGATATTTATCATGCATCAAAGAATCATAAGTTCAATTTGAATAACTTGGGGGAAAAAAAAGAAATTTTGGGAAAAATTGTCATTTAAAAAAACACCTAATAGATGACCCTGTGACCTTAGCCTTAAAGTGAAGTCATTCATTCACAGATCATTTATAAGGTCTCATGGGTATACACCATCTTACCAAGTTTAGTTGTGATAGTTGAAATAGGTTCTGAGATTTTAACCCTTTTTTCGCCAAATCTGCTCATGTCACCCGATGCTATTTTTAGTCAAGTCATCCGATGTCCGCAGGTAATACACCCCAAACACATGCTCCGTTATTCTGCTTCCACTGCTATAACTAGCGTCGTCTTTCGAAACGTTGTCTCGTGTATGAGATTTTGTGTTCTTTCCGGTGGTGTGCTAAACATGGTGGATCGTTTTGAAAAACGTGCAGTGCGAATTTTTTAACATTGATAATCTTTGTGATGATGTTTCGAGGAACAAGAGAGGAGATTATACTAACAGTGGTGATTCAAACTGTGATTTTGTGGGATTCAATAAAGGCAATCTTGTGCAAATTGATCCAAGCAAAGAAAGCGACTTGGATATTGATTTAGAAGCATTGGAGAGTGCTATGAGTGATAGTGATGTGGACACATTGATGTCTAGTCGGCAATACTGTGCCACTGTGTTTGTTTTTCTTCTGCTTTTCTAATGCTTGGATTTTTTTAAAAACGGATTTATGTGCAAGACACTCACAACAAATCATGCATCCCTTGAAAGACAAATTCATCTTGAATTTAATAAAACTGATTTCAGTTCAATATTTGTTGTTTTAGATTTTTTTAAAATTTGTATGGGATGATGTATTATGCGGAGTTTCCTCTCTTGAGCTGCATTTTTCTCATTAGGCAATGTAAGGGCAGTCTACCTGAAAAGGGGTTAATCTACTTGCAAGTTTTGCACAGACAGCAGACGGACGGACACATGTTTTCCCTACTTTTAAAAATGTAATTTTTGGGCTATTTAGGACTCATCTTGCACAGATTTGCAAAACTCTGGAATTTTTGGGAGGGTAAGGTAAGTACAAAGAGTCGCATTGCTATACATGCGAGTCAACAATAAATTAAATTAAGTTAAAAACACACAAAAGTGTAATTCTACACATTTATAAAACAAACACACAAAAAAAAAAAAAAAAAAAAAAAACTTTGCTTCTAAATATAAAAATAAAAATCAATACAATACATTAAAACAAAAATTTTTAAATTTTAATATTGAACAATTTAATGAGTAACAGAAGCCAGGCATTCTGTGTCACATTTTCAAAATTACATGGTTTTGTTCTGGCATTGGTCGTTTTCTCTTTCCTTTACGATGTCGACGACACTCAAGACCCTGCAATAAACAAATAGATTATTTAACTTTTTGAACAAATTACTCACAACAACACGACAAGAAAACGTACGCAACACTGCATTAAAATGTTCTGGGACCATCTCATCCATTTCTGATAAAAGAGGGGGGGAAACTAATTGCTCTCTCTCTCTCTCAAAGAACTGTGCAAGTCCTGTTACGAGCCAAAGGAAGCAAAACGCAGGTACATTCACACGCGAGCCTCCACTCGCCCACACATGTGCACCCAAACACAAACAAACGCATGATGCACCCACATGTACAAAAATGCAAAGCAAGCAAAAGAAAATAACTAGGTCTACACTAACTCTACTACATCCCTTCTCTCTCCGACAGAAAAGAAAAAAAATGATAACGACACAGAATACATCCACAGTAACTCAATTAAACTCCTTCTCTCTCTTACCTTACAAAAAAAAAAAAACAGAAAGAAGAGGAGAAAGAGAAGAAGAGAAAGGGAAGAAGGAATAGACAGGAGAAGCAGCAGCAACAGCAGAAAAAGAAGAACCAGCAGAAGATGATGAAGAAAGCTCTAAATTAATAATAAATCAATACTAGATGCTAATACACGTTATTCCCCTTATTACCAATCAGGCCCTAAATTAATAATTAATTAATACTGGATGCAGCCTATTCACACTTTTCCCCATACTACCAATCAGGCTCAAAGCATGGCGATCTGTACCAACATACATGTTCATATGTTTCACACACACACAACATGCGGTGTAAAGACAGGGAGATCTCTATTAGAAAACGGAAAGAAATTTGAATTTTTACTTTTTAATCTTTAAATTGACTGCATTCAATACCATTATACCACTAAGCACTATCCTCATCTTATTCTGCGTGGAAGTTACTGAGGCAAACTGTACATAGTTTTATTTTCTGTGGCTTTACCGAGGCATAATTGGTTTATAATATGCAGGATTTCAGTGTTTGGTTGGACACTGTCAGAAGACATTTTCCAGAATTTAAGATTTTGATAACTGTATTTCTTCCCAAGAAATTAAAAAAAAAGTGTCCTGATGCTGAACGTGATACATTCCTTTGGAAACATAAAACCATGTGTCTTCTACCTTGTCCTGGTAGAAGAAACAGTCTCGTCGCTTGGCACAGGGCACGTGGTACTGGTTAGGGCATCGAGGCTTGAAACACTTGAGAGTGGCGCCCGTCTTCTTGCAAACGCAGCACTCGGTGACCTGCCCCCTAGCGTAGGCTGCATCCACGTTGGTCAGAGACCCGCTCAGCAGTTCAACCACCTCCGTCGACCACAGCACGCAGTTCAGATGAACCCACTTGCCAACCTCGAGGTTCAGAAGCCTGGATCAAGCAATGCATCATCACAGTAGCCCCAATCATTTATTCCATCAATGAATATTGATTTAGTAACCATAATTACCCATAACCCACTACATCACGGTTCAGTAGACTGAAATGATGACCAGTGATGATGATGATGATGCTGATGTAATCTTGTATAGCACAGTTCTCCACAAAAACAATTCTTGCTCATTGTGTTCAAAATATTTTTTAAAAAAATTTTAAAAAAGGAAAATGGGCAGTAGTCATTCAATCAAACCACAAGTTGGACACCATTGCAAAAACAAATATGTCCAAAGTCTTCACTCCAATTATTCACCAACCACTGAGGAATCAAAACAATTTTTAAGAACATCTTTTCACACACAAACCTGAGACAAGCAATGAAATCTCATACTAGTTTTAAGCTCAAACATGATCCATGCACAATTCTGACTCTTGTTTTGATTTGCAACAGGATTAATAAACTTGCTGTCCATTCAAATCAACACTTTGTAAACCCAATACAATACAATGGTACTTCAAACTGGTTGCAATGGAGCAAAATGGAATTGAAGAAGGTGGATATAAGAGTGAAAATGGTAACAAATGTATCTCTGCTACACGCACTTAGCACTTTCATCCAACCAACAAATGCATGCACACAAACCCACAGGAGGGAAGAAGAGAGGGCAAATAAGGGGTGGAACAAACCTGCCAGGTCCATTGGGTTCTCCGTCACCCATTTCATGGCAGAATTCACATACCCGGGTGTCCTCGGGCAGTTTGTCAGTTGGCATTGTCATTGTCAGTGACTTCCACAGCTGTAACAAATCAAACCATCAGTCAACCCACCAATGACATGGTGATGACAATGTTGTTGTTGACAGTGATCATATTACTGGTTATCCTATTACCGATGATGATGACAAAGTTGATGATGCTGTTGAGGATCACAGTAGGGAAGATAATAATTATGTCAGTGATAATGAATAAAAGAAAATGATGCTTTTCAAACATATACTTACATCGTTGACCTCTTTATTAGATTTTTGCGGTTGTTTGACAGACTTGAAGGACAGGTCCCATCGTTTCCATCTATCATCGCGCCATCTCTTCACCAACGGCTGTTCAATTAGAAATAAAAGGTAAAACTTAGGCAAGTCCAAAGTCAAAAGAATCAGTACCATATTTTCCGATGTATAAGCCACACCAAGTCACAAACCTTTAAAAAAAATTTATTTTTATTTTTTTTACATTGAAAAAGCTACAATCAATGCCATGTATAAGCCGCAACTGATGTTTCATCCTTCTCCTTCGGATGAGAGTATAAACCAAGGTCTAGTTTGTGCATGCATGCATTCCGTGGCATGGGCTTTAACCCTCTAACCCTCACAGCAGCCTAAGCCTTATCTGCTTCTATTTCCTAGGTCAAGGCAAGTAACTCCGTCAAAATGCTACACCATGCACATAAAAAAATAAATTAAAAATGCACCACTCAAAATTATGTTCCACTTATCATTATTAATAAATCAACCACGTATTTTTCTTCAAAATGAAATGTTACACATACATTTTTACAATGTGTTGCAACTGGAAAAAAAAATCTGAATGTCCACATTGCATACTGCACAACATGCAGCAAAACGATCATTGCCACAAATAATAAAGCACCGATTGTTCATCGTTGCCGTTATTCAAATCCGATAGAAACAGATCGTCAAAGTGAAAGTCTAAATCACTTTCCTCTCCATCATTAACCTGTACCAAATCAGCCTCCTAAAAACCTTCAAATTGGTCATGTTCTTCAAGAATCTGACACCATAATTCTCCGCCTCTCAAACTTCAAACGTTAATCAAACTTTGAAAATTCACTGTGTGCGTTCTACACACTCTATACATACAGTGAAAACTCCGCCGGAAACTGCAGGAAATCACGATCACGTGTGCGAGAGTCTCGCACATTTGCTATAAATAGATTTCCCACATGGCAGCCTCTGAGCAGACCACGTCATTACCGGCTGCTGATGGTCGCTCCGCGAACGTGCACATAGCAAAAATGTGGTTCGCTCTAGGTCGCTCCGCGTGTTAAAGGGTTAAAGATCCTGATGCTCATGCCACAGACATAGAGTGCCGGCTACACAAATACACTCAGCAAGCACTAGGTCCCTTCTCCCTCTCCCCAGTCGCCCAGGATTGTGCCCAGTTGTCTGTGAGAAAGACTATGCGCCCAAAGGTTGCAGGTGGGCGCCTCGGGCGGCCTTATTTAAATCCTGCATCGACCATCGCTTTGAGCAGCTCTTGAGATTTATAAGATTTATTAAAATAAAAAATCCTGTGGCTCAGTTTCAAATAGCTGGAGTAAAACGCTGTCAAGTCCAGTCATGATTCAGTCGATATGTTGTAGGAACTTCCTTATGTGTCTACTATGCCAGTAGATCCTGTGTCATCCACTTTCTCCCTCAGGTGGGGGATGTTCATGGAGTACAGGACCAAATGACTCTAAAACACTCCATGTTGTAGACTGGCGTAATATCAGCGATGTTAAAATGTCATGGGAGCACTTGAACACCAGTCAAAATTCAAAACAGGAACAGCCACAAACAAGCCGCAATTGTTGCTTTCAGGCATGCTACTCTGAAAATTTTGTTTTCCAGGAAAATTTTGGAAGGATTAGCAGAGCCCCGAGAGCGAGCCTGCAAAGCAGGCGAGCCCCCTAGGAAGGCCCAAGGGCATGACCCCCCCGGAATTTTTTTTTTTTTTTTAAAGTTAAAATCTGTGCAATCTGGCACATTCTGAGCACTTTTTGAGAGACGAAAAATCAATCAAATTGCCCGGAACCTTAAGCTTTTCGATGTGGTCGCCAAATTTCTAGACGTACTTCTTTTTTTCTTTTTCTTTTCCGACAACTTTTACTTCATAATCCAGTGTTCTCTGCAGCCAGTCCCAACGCCACTTGTTTTTGATACCTTTGTCCCAGTCTCCTACTGTGTTTCTTATTACAATGTCGGTTCGAAACATTTTGATACTATGCTACTATTAGTAGTATTTGTCATCACAAAAACGCTTCCATACGTTATCAAACTTAAAAAAAAACAGAGAATCGTGGTGAAGACTGTCAAAAGTCAAACGGAAACAACTGGCTATAACACAGAGCGAATCATGTAAGAGAGAAGCAATCTGATTGGTGAGATAAATTTAGCTAGCCAATCACAACGCTGCTTTGATATGATCGTTAAATTGACTGTCATGGCGGTCTAGCAGACGAATCCCGCTGATATCGCCTACCGTGATAAGAACGCTTGCTTTTTTTTTTCGACACAGTTTTTTTTAATACTCCCGGAAATTTTTCAATCACCTGGAAAGCCAAAGATCGATTTCCCGGAATTCCTGGAATTCCAGGAAAAGTAGCATGCCTGGCTTTTAACTGAAGAGGTCAATGTATTGGAAAAAACAGTAGCGCCTTAAAGATAAGAAAATACAGTACATAATCAAGATATTAAAATGGATATGCTCGATACCGAACCTGAAAGACACACTTAAAATATATTAATGATAAAAACCGCTAGCGTTTATGTATTTAAGAAATATTTAATGTAGAATATAATTCAGGACAAAAAAAAGCTAAAATAGTTGATGCTCCACATACCTTAGCAAGGTAGCTGTCCTGCGATTGCGTGCTGGAGGTTCGGCGGTGCCTTTTTCCAGCTTTTTCCTCCTTGCCTCTCAGTGTCGGGGATAGCATGGGATGGTGAGGAGAACCTAGCCCTCCGATCCTCAACCCAGGGCTCACTAACGATGACGGAGCTGGGGAAGCAGTTGGGGAGGAAAGGGATGAAGGGCCAGGGGTAGGAGTGTTGGGAGTGTCGGGCTGAGTGGTGGCAGAGGCTGACAGGGAGAGGGCAGGGCTAGATGTGCTGATGGACAACTGCTCGGTCATGCCCATCACAAATTTGGGAGAGGCCACTGTTGGCGATTCAGCCTTAATGTCTTTGCTGTTGTCTGTTTCCATTTTGGTGTCTTCGTCCTTGCCGTTGGTGATGATGGTGGTGTTGCTGTTATCTTCTTCGTCGTCGGCATCGTCATCCAATTCCTGGATCCTGGGTGCTGTTTGCAGGAACTGGTTCATACAGTTCATACTGCACCATGTTACCTCTTCATTGTCTGCCTCCTACACACAACATAAAGAAACTGTGGTTTATTGGCCAATCGTAAAACGATTTTTCAAAATACCTTTACATTTACATTTTATTTCAGCTGCTGCATACTCTTCCTCAATCTTCTGCTACTACTCCTGAAGTGATCCTAAACTCCTAAATTGTCTGTGTAACAATTTTTTTAATATATATATATATAAAGAATAAGTAACTTTTTAACCCTTAATTTAAAAACAATCCCCATTTTAAGCTATGCATATACATGTATTAGCAATTTGGTGAGTTTCAAATCTTCCCAGCAACTTCCATAATAATCTCTGGGTTAAGTATGGATCACTTGGAATTATATCGCTAATACGTAAACTGCTTTAGCTTCTGTGTGAATCCAAAATAAAAGAAGGGAAAAAGAAGAACATACCAAATTGTCAGGGATGAGGTTTGGAGGTAGCTCCGATTTGTGTTTGCGGATGCCGGAATTGAGCAACACCACATGACAGTGGCCGCAGAATGTAGGCTTGGTGCGCATCAGGGCCTGAATGTTGATCACATCCTCTTTGTCTGCAAGTACAAAACAACAGAAGTTTATAGGCATTTGTGAACAAACAGGATTGACTGAGACCAAGATTGTTTACTGTCTATGAACGACTACACAGAAATTTGCCCCTCAGCTGTGCAAACATAAACATACAACGTATGTAAAGTCAATAATAAAACAACCATCCACAAAACACACCAATGCCAAACACTCAGTCTTAGTACTTCTATCACTCACTCAGCCCCTATCTTCCCAGATTAATCAAATGAACTAAACAATAACATTTATATAGTCCCCGGCCTCCACTGCTCCACTGGTGAGACAACCTGAAACTGCTTATATAGTGTCTAGTGACAACCAAATACCTAAGGGTGAATCATATTCCTATCTATCCTATCCTATCCCATAACTCGAAAAGTCATTGAGGCACCACAGATGCTCCTTTAAACAGTGTATACCATCTTTCTCTGTCCTCTCTCTACATCAAAAAGATGCTTTCGGACCAAACTGAACCTAGCACAACATAAATTTGTATCTTTAATTTTAAGTGTTTGCACAAACTTGCAAAACTAGACATTGTTACTACTGCACTGAAGCTGTAAAATGTATCTCATGATAAATAAACAAACAAACAAAAACAAAGCCAACTTTAAAACGTTACATTCATCTTCAACCCGAAAACCAACAACAGCAAAGACAACAAAGCCAACGTACGCGTCAAGTTCAACTTGAACATTTCAGGGGAAGGAGTGCGAGTGATTTCATATGTCGGTGGTACTGCAATCTTGAGCAGGTCAGCGATGGCGGAGATCACACCTCCAATATCCTCAGCCGCGTTGGCCGAGAGGGTAAGAGTGACTGACACCTTCTGGTCCAAGGCAGGATCAATGAACGGGCGGGCAAAGCCAGATGTCATGGTAGGGATTTTCACGGTCAGGTCTTGTTCGGCCGACTCTGAGGTTGACATGTTGGCGTCTGCTTCCTGTTTTGGCACAAGCGCCATAGTGCTGGTAGCAGTCGAGGTGGTGGTGGTGGTGGCGGCTGTTGCTGTGGCTTCCACCTGGATCCCAGAAAAGAAAGAATATATCTGTCATTTTATTCCATCAACGTTGTTTCACACAAGTTTCAACTGATGACAACTGAACTGCGTTGTAACATGCTTAGAAAAATGACGGAGCGAATTACTTATTATTTAGATAACAAAATTTTGAATTCCTGTCATCATAAACTGCAAGTTATACAATACACACCAAAGTCAATTCAACAAGTTTACATACACTTCTGCAGGCAAGCCTGTTTCCTACTTTCAAGTATCCATTTTCTGGGCCACCGATAAACATCAGAATCTTTATCAACCCCAGAAGTTTTTTTGCACCACATACATATCAACAGAAAACGAAAAAAAGGTACACTGAACACCAAATTTCTGTTATCAACACAACACAGACAACATTACATTAGGCTGCAGACTACACACACAGAAACAGAGAGAAATTCCACACTCAAAACTTACGTTAGAAGAAGCAGGAGGAGCAGGAAGAGCTGGTACAGAGCCAGTCAACAGTGGTGGAGGTTTGATGTCTTGGCTGAGCGCGCTCTTGTCCAGCCTAGTGCTTGGGTAGGTGGGGATTGGATGGAGCAAGGGGACGGTTGGGGAGTAGCGGTCCTCCAGAGCGCTGGTGGGACTGGCTGGCTCTATCGGGCGCAGTGATGAGAAGTCCGGCTCTTTCTCCATGAACCCACACTCAGGTGACGATGACGAGATGATGGTGTCTGGCGTATCTCTGTGATCATAATTTGCATGACTAGAAAATTCTAACATTAACTTGAGCGAATGCATTCATCGGCTTAAAACATAATTAAATTACTCTTCCTCTCGATAATAATAATAATAATAATGATACGATCAAAATGAAAAAGTTGGTGACATTCAAACTAAGCACTAGCAAATAAAACTGGAAATTATAGGCACCAAAGTACACCCACATCAGCTTTCACTACTCCAGATATTTCTGCTTTAGAAATGAATTTTATCAGGCAAAGACAGGTCCAGGATCCCCAAAGTCCCTACCACACCCCTTGTTCCATCACTATTCCACCACAACAAGTGCTATTTATTTCATCCTAACTGTTGGCTTGCAACTCCTGACAAAAGGTTTTCGCGAACTACATATATTAGACAATATTTTAACCTGGTATTTTCTTATTTTCACCTTTTTCACTCGTCTTGTCCATTCTTTTCTATTGTTTAGTCTCATTTAAACACAGAAAATCTGCTAGTCTAACATCATTCCCTTACCTCAGTGGCTCATGCTTGACTTCAATGCGAGGGTGGTTGGGCAGAGCAAAGACGTTGGCCTCTGTGCTGAAGGGGGATATACGCAGCGGCAAAGGAGGCGTGGACACCGTGCTGGTCGCTACAGACTGACTGCTCACACATGTCACAATGTCCGGCGGGTGAGAGAGACCTTTGTCCCCAAACAACCGTCTGCGCATGGCTCCAGAAGGCGTCCCCTGCATGCCTGGAGGAGGCTGAGGGTAGAGCAAACTGCCGTACAAGTCTAACTCATTTTCCACGTACCCTTGCCCATAGCTCCCATGGACGGCTGTAGCTCCTAGACACCCAACAAGCGCACACAAATGCATGAACAAATGAGTGATACCAAGTTATAAGTTGACACATTACCAATACAAAACAGGTATACAATTTTCAGCCGATTTAAGAACTGCCAAATATTCTGGTTCTTGGTGTCAAACTTTCATCATAATATGGTGGATAGTCTTTGGTCAATGCCTTTCTCCCACTTGGATGACTTAACCTTCATTAGGGGGGAGCAATCAGTTTTCTATGATATTGTTCTGAAGCACAAGAAACAACCTTATTCAAAATCAAGGACGGAACATGATCCTGAAACAATCTTGATTCTTACATACACACCTCTAAAACAAAACTTATGGGGGTGGGTAGTTGTAAAGAGCTTCATAAAATGCAAATTCATTTGTGTGGCAATAGGCTTCTATCTGAAACATGCGTTAGGAAATATGAATTGTCACTCACTAACAAGTTGTCATTTACTATTTTTACTGATGAAATCGCTTACCAGTGAGCTGGGGTCCACCTTTGATGGGTACGATGCTATAGACGGCGATGTCAGGCTCTCGGAGAGAGACGGAGGGCATGCTGTGGAGCTGCTGGAGAAAGGTCTCCGCCATGAACTCTATCTCCGACTCCCTCTGCTCCTGCAAGGCCTGGCGAGATCCCCACTTCTTACGCCCCTTGCGCTTCTTCACAGGTGTTTGTGCTGGGGGTTCTGCACAGTTTGTGTACAACAAGTCAATCAATGTTACAGTCGCTCAGGGTGCTATTTAAATTAGGTAATACATTTGTATTGTACGCTTTACTCTTACTCAATGGTAGCTAAAAAGAGTGCAAAACCTAGTAGCTAAGGATGCTATCGAGCCAGTCCAAGAAAGATCTCTCTCTGGGCCACAAGCTCTCAGAACGGGGAAAGGTAAAGCAGCAAGAAAATGTAGAGGTGCATCATTTCATAGAGTGGGCACTGAGAAAAATAGTTTGAAAAATACATTAAAAAAGGTAGGTCCTGGCCAACTCTCTCCAATGATAAAATGTTATTAATGGATAAAAAAAAACAAACAAACATTTACAAAAAGATCCCCAAATGACCTCCTTCTTCCCCCAAAACTCGCAGTCATGTTTACCAATTTATTCACCAATATAACCAACTCTCCATGGATAGACTCCCAATGTTCTGTGCCTCTATTTCTCCTAAACGTTTCTCCAAACTTCCCCCTCCCTCTCAAAACGAACATTTTCCTCCAGTTAGCTCACCTGCGGCCACCTCTTGCACAGGCAGAGAATTGGTGTCAATGGGCCCCATGGGTGTGCCAGCATTGGGTTTGTTGCGCCGCTTCTTCTTCACCTTGGTTTCATCCGACACGCTGCCCGTCTGGTTTTTGCGCTTCTTCCGCACCGCCTCAAACTCCTTACGCTTTTTCTCGTACTCCATCTTTCTCAGCTCTACTGAGCAAAACCAAAATCTCTGTAAATATCTGTACTTCAAGTAGCGCAGCAGATTTGGATTATTATGACTGTCCCAAGGAGGGCATTACGCAGATTGGATACATTTTGAACAAACCACTACTTCAACAACTGGGAGTTCTAATTCATCCCACATTGTGCACATACTCCAAATGCCCAACTTATGTTGAAGTTATTTTTTATTTTATTTTATTGCTATTGCTTTACCTGCATAACCAGAGTGGATGAACCCTAAATAAATGTTCTAAAAAAATAGTATAATGTTATTATTATTATTATTATTATTATTATTATTATTTATTATGATGAAAAAGGAAAAGGCATGTATGGCAGGTCATACATGTGGGACCACAAAAGTGGGCATCTAAAATGGTTTTCAAAACGTGAACATGGTTATAGTGTCACGAGTAGCTTCTTCAGTTGGTACAGGAGCTAATTAAAAATTATATGTATATATATTACTTTAAAAAAAAAGAAAAAAAAAAGTAGTGTTTATACATTTATTTATTAAGCAAACCCCTACTACCTTGCAGCTGCTCTCTCTCCTCAGGTGTTTTGGCGTCCCAGTCAGGCACGTCGCTGGAGGACTCTGTCTCTTTGCACAATGGCATCATGTCGATCAGCTCTAACTGTCGCTGCTGCTCTGGCGTCAGCTGAGGCAAGCTCTCTTCACTCTGCAATATGTATTAAATGCTTTAGGGATTGCTCCACCCAGGCCTGCCTACCCTCAATTTGAAGTTTCAGTACTAGCTTTTTCAAATTTCAGTATTACTATTTACGATTTCAGAATTTACTTTAACTACCTATTGTTTTTGCACTCATCCTTTTTGATCTTATGCAAAGAATCCAGTGATAGATTGGTTTGCTGCCACAATCTTCTTTTTCTTCTCCAAAGCCTCATAATCCTTGATATGCTTTGGACCTTCCACGTGCCACTTGATGTCGTTCATACCACCGGCGGAGATGCCAAACTGGTTGTCACAAAATCGTTCTCTTGAGCGAGTGCTGCCGCGAATAATGAAAGGACACTTTTCTGAATACGAGGCAAGATATGTCTGCCCCTTGCGTCATTTCTTTGAAGATTCAGATTCACAATCACTTTGCTTAGCCATTCGTTTGGACGCCATGTTTTGAATTCTGTCTCACGAACACCTATCTTCACTGCGACTGCGCAAAAACTGGTTCGGCAAACTTCGGTGTCTCTACTGGAAACTTCGATGCCACGTGTCTCTACTGTGACTGCGCATTGAGGCATTTAACCGGGTTCGGCTGTCTTCGGAAATACGTCACGCGGTGCATTACCACAGGCCAACAACTTTTTTTTTTCCAATGTTGTTTTTATTTATTTCCGGACCGTGAAACAAGTATCCGTATTTTCCGTATCTCGTAGTGCTTGTCGAGTTGTTCAAATTTCCGGAAAAAATACGGAAATTCTGTACGGGTAGGCTCCACCTCATCCATTATTTCACAAACTTATTTAGGCTTACTGAAAGAAGGCCTAAGATTTGTTGTTTTTGACATCTAGAACATATGATATTGAAATAAATATATATCTTACAATGCACTGTATGTAATTTCGCAATAATGAATCTGAATCTGAGGAATTACATGATTTGCATGTTATGGTTCAGACATCTGTACTCCTCAACAAGAAGTTCGACATGTTACGTTACTATAATTATTTCAAAATTACAAACTTAATACTATTAATATTTCAACTGGTTTACTGTATTAGTGCAAAAGCCAATTAAAAAAAGAAGAAGACTTACGTCGGGAGTGCTTGGCGGTCGCAGTTCTCCTCTGCCAGCAAGCTGATGTTCTTTGGACAACAACTGCTTCAGTAGTGCGTTGTGTTTCGCTTGCTGCTCAAAATTCATATCTCTGCCATCATCTGTTCACAAACCAATAAAATAAATCAATTAAACACTCTATCAGTCAATCAAATAAAAATTCCACCTAAACCTTATTTAAAAGCTGAACATATCATGCAGTCTTGAAAACCAGGCGTTCTTACAGAATACATGGAAATGAATTCATAGATCACACAAACCCACACAAAAACAGATCATAACGGACAAGGAACTTACACTCACCGAAGTCCGGTCGGTCCAACCCAGGCTCTGTCTTGACCAGATGCCCACCTGGCATTCCCATCTGGTTGATGGCAATATCCAGAGCCTTCAGTCCCGAGTCCATAGAAGCTGATGACATGCCTATTCCACTGGAGTTCATCATGGAGGCCAGACTGGAGCTGGCTGCCAGTGATACAGAGTCTGGGTACGGCAGTCGTCCCAGTCCCCCAGGGCCCATGGAGACCATGGAGTGGCCAGCTGATGACATCGCAGCCTGAGAGGCTGTGGTCATGTGAATGACATCAGGTGGGAGGCTGGCAGGGGGTGTGGATCGTGCCAAGTGTTGGAGAGGGTTGAAGTGTTGCTCCATAGAGTCATCAGGAAACATGGGGTGCCTGGGGGGTGGCGGTCGGTGGTGGGGGGTGAAAGCAGCAGCGCCCATGGACTGTCTCTGTCGCATGATGCCCATCCGCTGCTCTGCCAGCATGCGCAGGTTGGCAGCCATGCGTGGGTCATTCTGGGGCATCAGATGCGGGTCGGGCGACATCATCCTGGGGTCCTGCCCTGGGAAGCCCCCCTGACCCGGCAGTCGCGGTGAACCGGCTGATGGCGAGTGCGGCGCTGGGTGTCTGTGCGGTGGGAAGCCTGCCATGCTCATACCAGGGTGCGGGGACCTGGGAGGAAAGTCCACCTGGCTAGAAGAGTGAGGAGCATGCATGGAGGGCGGCACAAAAGGCGGGCGATTCATCATGGGTTGAGAGTGGGGAGGTTGAGAGTGGGGAGGGTGAGAGTGGGGAGGGTGAGAGTGGGGAGGGTGAGAGTGTGGGTAGCCAGCCAAGTGAGGCGGCATCATCATGTGACTTTCGCCCCCGGAGGTAGATCGGTTCATCATCTCAGGGGGCATCATCCTGGGTGGCACAGAGTTGGGGGCCATGGTCCGGTGCATGATCTCCATGGAATAAGGCGCAAACTGCGGCCTCTGGCTTCGTGGGGACGGAGATGTGGGGGACATAGCAGGTGGTGACATCATGCCACGGGTTTGCGAATACTCCGAACCTGGCCCTAGAGGTCTATTCTGGGGGTACTCAGGACCCATGGCTCTGTAGCGGGGTCCCATACCAGTGAACATGTGCCTGGGCATATAGTTGCTGTCCCCACTGTAGGCCATGTTGGGGCTGTGTTGGCTGACTGGTGGACCCTGGGCCTGAGACATGTTGGGCTGTGACATGTGAGGGGGCACCATGTACCGGGGAAAGCCCATTCTGTTCATCATGTCAGTGGAGGGCTGGGACACAGACACCGGGGGCGAGTGCTGGGATGAAGGCAGCGCCGAGTGAGAAATCTGCGCCAGCATGTCCAGCGGCGGACGAGGCTGACCAGCTAGTGGATGGTCCGGTGGGTAGTGCGTGGAGGTGGGTTCCATGTGCAGATGGGGGTGGGAGTGTGGCGGAACAGACGGAACTGTGGTGACTGCTGCTGCTGCTGAACTGTGAGGAATGTGTGGAACAGCTGGCGTTGCAGAGATTCCCGGCGTGCTAGTGGACACCAAGGCCTGAGCCAAGCTGGACGCTGCGATGGTTTCGGAGGTGGTTGGGTGATGGACTGGCGTAGCAGAAGCGGCAGCAAATATTGACACGGACTGTTGCGCCAAGCTGCTGGCAACCGAGTAAGGCAGGCTACTATTGGCTGCAGGGTGAAGCAGTGTGATGGGAGCAGACTGAGGCGATAAAGATACTGCAGTGCGTGCAGATGACACTACAGACTGCTGCGCTTCAGTCTGTGAACTGGCCATAGGCCCAGAACTCATTGTCTGCGTGGAGATGACAGTAGTATGAGTACCACTGACCGTAGTCTGTGTGCTGCTTATACTGCTAACTGAACTCGCTGTCACTGTTGGACCGATATCCTGGGCTGTGTTACTGGTCTGAACACTAATCACAGGCACTGAAATCGGTGCACTAGGGGCAAGGGGAGACTGAGAAGTAGTGGGTACCACAGCTGATGCTTGTGTTCCTGAGGTGGCAGAGAAGGATGTTTGAGATGCTGTAACATGATCACTGGATGGGGGCAAAATAGGTCCTTGCTGTAAACTCGTGGCTTCTGCTTCACTCACCAAGGTCAGTGGCACTTCAGTTGTGGGGGCAAAAGGCCGAGGCACAGGAGCGGAGGGTGCTGATGATACAGGTGTGTCAGGAGTTGATACAATAGGTGATGATGGAGCTGCCACATCAGGTGCAGGAGGAATAGTAGGAACATCCTGTTCTGCAGGAGCTGTTTGTTCCAACACAACTACTGAAGTTGCGGCATCAGTACTAGCAGGCTGAATGTCACTAGCTACAGTTTCGGTCTCCATGGCTTCTGCCTTTAGTTGTGTACTGGCAGATGTACTCACACTGCTCTCAACAGGCACAGTGCTTTCTACATGGCTCGATATTGATGAATCTGCAGCTTGTGGTTCGTTATCAGTCTCAGGTACTGCAGAGTCTGTGGTAGTACTGAACACAGGGGCAACACTTCGCTGACTGGATTCAGTCTTCATGTCTTGCACAGCTTCAACAACAGGGAGTGGTTGTGGTGGGACTTCACTTTGGGATTCAGTGGTACGCATTTCACCAACACTGCCACTTTCAGAAACTGAAGTTTCCATCGACTCTTCTATTCTCTCTGCACCAGCATCATCACTGCTAGCTACTGCCTGAGAATCTGTGACCAATGGCATCACTGGTTGTGATGTCACTACCTGTGGTGTCACAGGCTGTGATGATATCACAGGTTGTGATGTCACTGCTGCTTCTGGTGTCACAGTTTGTTCCGAAGAAGCCATCACATTGGCTTCAGTCACTGGTGTTTCTGCAACCGGTGGCGGTGGCTCCGCCAGGTTGGCTGAAACCCCTGGTGTCTCTGATACAGACACACTAGGGGCCTCCTGCGACACAGCAGACTGAGATTCAAGGACTACATCCGAAGGGCCAGCTTTGCTATCTTCAGTTTTCACCTCGCTGGCTGCCTGTACAGGTTTCTCTACACCACTGTCGCTACTCTGTCCTGCAGCTGCTTGACTACTGGCAGCTGCATTGTCTGAAACTGCTGTTCCTGCAGTATTACTTCCTGCACCGGCCTCTTCTTTGCCTTCCTCTTTTTTGGTTTTAAGCTCCTCATCATCGTTCGTACCGTCCAGCTGTGGGATTCTGATCCTGCTCGTAAACTGAGCAGCTTCTTCATCGGAACTGTCCGAACCATCACTCCCCCCACCATCACCAACATCACTGTCTGTATCGCAAGCACCGTCAAGCTGGGGGACAGCCTCCTCTTTTTTCCTCTCCCCGCTCTCCTCTTTTCTGTCATCGGCTGCTCCGTAATCCAATTTTCCCGCTTCGGTGCTGGGTGTAGCTCCATTGCTAGCTGCGGGTGGTGAGGCTTGGTCTTGTGCTGGCGTGCTGGCACTGGCTTCCGTAGTTGTTAGGGTTTCTGGTTTGGGTGTTGCTGGTGTGGCAGCAGCTGCGTTGGCTTCTGGCTTGGCCACAGGCTCTGTGCAAGTGCCAGCTGTGGCTGTGGTTGGCTGCAGTGGTTCAGGCTGGGGCGGTTGTTGGGGTGGTGGTGGTGGTGGTGGAGGGTGAGGAGCCCCAACTGCTGAAGGATGCTGCAGCTGTGCAGGTTTAGGTTGGGATTGAAATGGGGTTTGTGTGCCTGTGGCTTCCTCAGTTTTAGGTTGTGCAGGGTGAGAGTGATGAAGAGGTGGTGGTGGTGGTGGTGGTGGTGGGGCATGACCACTGGACATCCCTGCTTCCGTGGTCTGAGGCATGGGATGTCGGATCATGGATAGGTGAGGCTGCCCCATCGAATGAGGCGGATGTCCTGGATGGGAGGAAATGGGAGGCTGACCGATCGTGTGGGGTGGTTGTCCCATTGAATGCGGTGGTTGACCCATGGAAGATGGTGGTGGGTTGACAGAATGTGTGGGCTGGCCAGCTAAGCCTCCTTGCATGTGTTGCAGCAACTGCGGGTGCCTCATGCCTTCTTGAGGCATTCGCATACCTTCAGGCAGGTGCATAGGGTGCTGCATGCGGTGGAAGGGCTGCTGGCCTCGCTGCATGACCAGGTGGGGTGGTAGGCCCCGCATTCCCAAAGGCATGGCCATGGAGTGGGGTGGCATACCGCGAGGACCTCCCATCATGGGGTGCTGACCAGGACCCTGCATGCCTTGGTGAGGGAAGCCTGGGTGACCAGGGGGTAGGTGAGGCGGTCGCTGAGCAAAACTCAGGCCTGGGGGCAAAGGAGGTCCCTCTCCACCAGGGCCACTCCCGGCCGAAGAAACTGCTGTCTGAACACCTGAGCTCGACACTGCTGATGGGGGCTGAGGCACTGAGTTGGAGGAAGCTCCTGGACCACCTGCCATCCCTGGGTGGGCCCCATCACTTTCGCCTGACATTTCTCCATCTTTCTCCGTCATTCTGGGAGGCACTGCAGTGGCAGCAGCGGGGCTTTTGGATCTTCCTTTGCCTGCCCCACCTTTGGGAGGCTGCTGCTGTGCTCCTTCTTTGCTGGCCAGTGCAGCAGTGTTGCTCAGAATCTCCAGGATACGTCTGTCTGTCTCAGATTGAGGCTTGATTGGGAACTCTGGCGGCTTGGGCGGTCCTGAAGGGCCTGGCCGAGGTTCACCTATACTGCCTGCAACAAACATAGCAGTATGGTATCAGTGCTGGCATTCGCAATAGTTTCACTTCATTTTGCATGTAGCCCCACTGACCACCAAAGGAGTTATCCAGAGCTGCCAACCCCTAAAAAAAATTTCAGTAGCAAACAAAGAAAAATATCAGTAGTTTCAGCTCAATTTCAGTAGCAAATGTACGAACAAGAATTTTCACATGATAAAATGAGCATTATTTAAAATGTTGATATTAGCTTAAATAAAAACCAAACACCAACACAAAAAGCATTAACTTTCAAATATTTATTTTTAAAATGATAGAAATGTTCCTGAAAAAAAAAAAAAGTTTTAACATTTTGTTCGGAAAAGCTAACCCAATGGCTCACTACATGTACTAATGGCATGGATACTGCATTGGTTTAAAACCAAATTGTTAAAGCTGCTATTTATATTAAAAAAAACAAACATTGTCAGTTATAGGTTCACAGGCATAGACATGTTAGGGCTTTTCTTCTGCTAGGGCAGAAACAGTTGCCCTCTTGCATCTCTGTAGCAGCTCTACTGGTTTTGAACTTCTTAGATGAAAAACATTAACTGGTATGATGTACTTTTTGTTATGTAAACACGGGGATCACAGGACATGACTGTGGTCTCTCTCTCTCTCTCTCTCTCTGGACATGACTGTGGTCTCTCTCTCTCTCTCTCTCTCTCTCTCTCTCTCACTCTCTCTCTCTCTCTCTCTCTCTCTCTCTCTCTCTCTCTGTGTCTACCGCGCAGTGGCTGCTGAGCTAAAAAATAGCGCACACGCAAAGCGCTATACGAAAGTCTATGATATTGACGAAAGCCTAGTAGGCTTACGTCTCTCACGGCTTTGTTTCGATACTTGTAAAAAAATAGGTATGCTTTGAAATTTTTCTTCCGTAGTATTTCTTGAAATGGCGTAGTTGCGGAATTAAAGAACATTTTCCGGAGAAACTACGGACGTTCCGTAGGGGTTGGCAGCTCTGAGTTATCAGGGGTGTTGCCCAATCTTTCACAACGTCAGACATGAATCTGAAAAAACCAAAACTAAAAGCACTGGCTGAACCACTTTTGATCATCACATGAAGATAGATGTGGCTGTTTCATTTACTGAAGGGTCATGCTGTCTTTGGTTTTACTTCAAATAAAAAACAAACAAGAATAAAAACAGATCCTAGTCTACAAAACCAGATACTAGTCTATGTTTGTCTTCATTATATTACACAATATGCTTAAAATAAATAATAGAAGAAAGAGTACAAAATGTCTGCATGGGGGACAGGACCATTACATTACATGGTTATTGCTTTAGGTCCAGCGGACTCTTCTGCGCCAAATCAGGACCAAAAAATCAAGACCACAACTTCGCTGAAAGAGGACTCACCCCTGATCCGCACAAAAGATCTGCTGAAACAACCCTAGTGGTAACACTGAACGCACTCCACCAGCCGGTCACTTTATACTAAAGGCATCCCATGCAGGGGACGCTGAGGCTATACTTCAATTTATCGAACTCCCGTTTACAAAAACAAAATAGAATATAAACATCATTATAAAATATCAACAAAACACGTAGAAAATGCCTACATTGCTAAATAAAAAACATCATAGGAAGCCCCAGTGACCACCTGGCAGAAAGCGTCCAATATTCCCAAGCTGATCCAACAGACCTCACATACAAATGATGAGTTTTGTTCCTGAAGAGTTTTCAAGAAAAAAGCTAGATGACTGGTCTGGCGAAGAAGAAGATAGTGTAGTAGATTGATAGAACACAGTAGGAATGAGAAAGAACAAAGGAGAAAGACAGCAACAGTGGGAATTTAAAGCACTAAAGTTCCAGAAAGTGGAGATACTATTTATACTGAAACCCCCGGCACCCCCACAGGGGGACAGGACCAAGGGGTGGTGAAAATAGAAGGTACAGATAGAGAGTAATCATGGACCACACACACAAAAGATCAACTCACTCATTGCGGCTTGGCTAGGTAGAGAAGCCGGTAGCGGTTGTGCAGCAGTACTGTCAGGATCTTCAGTCTTCTTTTTCTTTCGTCGCTTCTTCTTTTCTTTAGGGGGTGGGGGTGTAGCCTGAGTCGCCATGTCGCCGGCTGTGGGCTGGGGCATGCCTGGGTGATTGCCAAATCCTCCTACCAAATAAGCTTTATCGTGAATCCATCAGTATTAAATCTTCAATCAAGGAACACAGTTTATTTTAGTGCATAAGCATTTCTACATATGCATACGTATGCACAAGGCATTGCTCCAAGGACACGCGCTCCCAAACATACACAAACAGGTGAGTTAATTATGTTCAAGGTGACAAAACCTGATGATAACTAGAAGAGTAAAGCCCATATGACTCACATGTTCCTTATGAAACTTGTAATGCTTAACATGAGAAAAAAAAAATCAAACAGAAGCCTTACAATGCAAAATACCCACTTCATCTTTCTATGCTCTTGACCTTGAGATGACCTTGATCTCCGTTTTCAAATACACTCATGTACTATCAGGATGCGTACTGGTCTTACAAATTAAAATTCCAGGACTTTTCAAGGGTTTTCCAGACCCATAAAAATATTTCATGGCTGTTTTTTTTCTTGATTGTGTTGCGAATAAATTTCTTTTATAAACTGTTGGCTGGTGTTGCTTACTTTGTTTTATGATAAAAGAAAAAAATATATGTTGAATATCCCTGATGCATACCAATCTAAGTCTATGCCATCGTTCGGTGGTTCTTACCACAACAGTGTTTATCTGATGCCAGTTTATAAGCCTATTTTTCATCGCCTGCAGCGTGTTGTGAAGTCTGTGAAGTGCTGGTCAGCTGATAGTATTGCTTGTTTGCAGGGATGTTTTGATTGTACTGAATGGAGTGTGTTTCATGATGCGTGTGACAGTTTGGAAGAATTAGTGGATGTGATTTCGTCTTATATTTCCTTTTGTGTTGAAACTGTTATTCCTGTGAAGGAATGTGTGGTTTTCCCAAACAATAAGCCTTGGGTGTCCAAAGATTTAAAGTCAGTTTTAAATAAAAAGAAACGTGTGTTTTTCAATGGAAGTGACCATGACAAAAAGATGATCAACAGGGAAGTCCGTGATGCTATCAAGAAAGCCAAAAGGGTTTACAAAGAGAAAGTAGAATCCCAGTACAGTGGTGGCAACCTTAGGGGTGCCTGGAAGGGGATTATGTCTATGGTATCTGTCAATCAGAAAACGGATTGTTCTAAGAAGTCTGTAAAACTTGAAGGTGTTGTTGATGCTGATGTGCCCAACGTTTTAAACCATTTTTATTCTCGCTTTGAAAAGCATGACTTTTCTGCCAACATCTCTGATATTAGGACTTCACTTGTACCTGACCATAATGTTATTATTATTTCAGAGGAGACTGTGACCAAAATGTTTAAGTCTATGAATGTTAACAAAGCACCTGGCCCTGATGGGATTTGTGGTAAAACACTGCGTTATTGTGCTGATCAGCTTGGCGCCGTCTTCCAGCCTCTCTTCCAACAGTCTGTCGATTCTGGGAAAATACCATCTCTTTGGAAATTTTCTAATGTTGTCCCATTACCCAAAAGGTCTAACCCTAAACAACCCAACGACTTTAGGCCTGTTGCTCTCACATCTCTTGTGATGAAAACTCTTGAAAAAATTATCAAGGCTCTGGTTTTGAGTGCGACTGAAAAGTTTCTTGACCCGCTGCAGTTTGCTTACCGGGCTGGTAGGGGGGTGGAGGACGCCAAGCTGTTCATCTTAAATACTCTGTACAAGCATCTAGAAAAACCAAAGGCACACGCACGCCTCGTTTTTGCAGATTTTTCTTCTGCATTTAATACCATGCAACCACATATTCTGGCAAAAAGATTGATTGAGGATTTTAGGCTTTCTGACCAACTTGTTTTGTGGATCTTGGATTTTCTGGTTGATAGACAGCAGAGAGTTTGTGTTAATGGTTGTTTTTCTGATATTGCTGTTACATATACAGGGAGTCCTCAGGGATGTGTGTTATCTCCCCTGCTTTTTATTTTGTACACTGACAGCTGCAGAAGTACCCAAGAGTGTAGGTTTTTAGTTAAATTTTCAGATGACTCTGCCTTGTTGTCTCTTTTTCAGGGCCCGGAAAACGATCATGGTCTTGCCCTTTCTGATTTTGTTAACTGGTGCGATAATAATTTTTTGGAAATGAACGTGTCTAAAACAAAAGAAATGCTTTTTGATTTTAGGACAGTGAAGGATGATGTCCGTCCATGTGTTATTCATGGTGAAGATGTGGAAGTTGTTGACACATATAATTATTTGGGTACAGTTTTTGATAGTCAGCTGAAATTTGATGTCAACACCCACAGTCTTGTCAAACGTGGTCAGCAAAGAATGTATCTTCTTAGGAAACTAAAATCCTTCTCTGTTAACACAAAGATCCTCAGTTTGTTTTACCAGTCTTTTATAGAAAGTTTGCTGACTTTTTCTTTTATCTGTTGGTTTCACGGTCTGACTGTGAAGGATAGGAACAGCCTGAATAGCATAGTCAATGTCTGCTCAAAGATTATTGGAGTTAGGCAGAGAGATCTTTCTTCTTTCTGTGATCAGCAGATCTTACGGAAAACCGGGAGCATCCTTAATAGTCATCAGGAACATTGTTTGAAACCCGAGTTCACACTGTTGCCATCCAGACGCCGATATGCTATGCCCATCTGTAAGGGAAATCGGCGTTCTAAATCTTTTATTCCCAGTGCAATCCGACTTCTCAATAGTACTAACCGCTTTTAGTTTTCGGCACTTTGGGGATCTTATTTGTTATATAGTGAGAGTCTCCCTTTAGTGTCTATGTGTACTGGCTGAACTTTTTAATCAACTTGTTGAATTTTGTTGACTTTTGTGATATCACTTGTGATCTTGATAGGCGTGTGTGTGCTTGTGTGATGTTTTTTTTTTTTTGTTTTTTGTTTTTTGTTTTTTCCAATAATGGTTTATGATACATTTTTTGAGTTTCTTTATGCTGCCTCATAAACTTATAATGTAATTGCCCTTTGGGATGAATAAAGTTGTATTGTATTGTATTGTATTGTATTGTATTACAAATACAAAAATGCACAAATCTTACTGTTATAAACAGTTGTCTGGTGTTGCTTATTTTTGTTTTATGATAAAAGAAAAAAATATATGTTGAATATCACTACAAATACAAAAATGCACAAATGCACTGTGCAGCACACAAACAATCTGAGTTCAGCCCTCTTTTTGTTGGCTGATTTTTTTTTCTTTTCCAGCAGGTTAAGAATTCTTAATCTGGCAAGACTTTTCTTCTATCTGTTTTTCTAAATTGTCAAGTTCTCCCTTCTTCTCTTTTGCTGATTTTCTCATTGCATTTAATTTTGCCAGCAGTTTAATGTCACACTTGTTTTCAGCTTTTTGAGCATATTCATCTGCAGAATGCACAAGAGACTTCCACATTTCCTCAGTTCTCCTCTTCTTTTTTTTCAACTCTTCAAGGTCATCTAACTCTGCCTTACGCCTTTGCAGCCTTCGGCAACTTTGTCTTTAGCACTAGTTGTTTTAGCTGAACTTTTGCTGGAATTTGAGGTGGGCAAAAAAACCGTCGATTTTTACACTGCGGTCAGCGTCTTCCTTTTGCTTCAACTTTTTTTTGTGCTTTGCACCTTTTACATGGCTTTTCACAGCCGATTCTCCTATGTTAGAAATATCAAATTCTTTCTCGCAAACTTTGCAAAAAGCACATCTTTGTAACTTTCCAGGACCTAACCAGCTACAGTAGTCTTTATTCTTTGTCCAAATCGCCTGAAATACGCACTTTCCAGGCATGTTTTAATTTGGTCTACAAAATATTTTCACCGCATTAGCACCACACAAATTCATATGAAACAATTTATCGCAAACCGCAGGTCACAAACAAAGAATTTGGCCTAGCCAATCAGAAGTTTTGCTGCAAAAACGGAAGTTCTAGACTAGCCAATTAGTGAATGGAATGATTCATATGAGCATCACGCTGCGAGTCCACTGAGCTATAAATAGCTCTAGTGCAATCGCCACAAACTGGAAACAGCCTCTCTCTCTCTCTCTCTTTCTCTCTCGCCCGCTCGCTCGGCGACGCTCGCTAACGAACGAGCTACGTTATTTTGAAATTCCAGGGTTTTCCATGATAAGTAATGAAATTGAAAAGCAATTTTGCAATTCCAGGACTTTCCAGGTTTTCCAGGTAGAGTACGCACCCTGTATAATATCAAATAAACTACAGCAACTTGTTGTATTATGCTAAAATACAGGGACCTTGGTATGACCTTAACCCTTCAGTGACCTTGGTTATATCTGATAACTCGTGTTGTTTTTATTTGCTCTTTCCTGCCAGCAGTACTTGACAGTAAAATCTGCTATCCCTTACAAAAGACCTACCTTGCTGTGGAGGCATAGGCATGGACTGGGAGAAAGGAATGCGCTGGCCTGGGTCCATGTGCTGCATAGGGCCTGGCGGTCCACCCCCAGGGAACGGCATGCGTGGGCCCTCTGGCCTCCCTCCTTCTGGGAACGGGCCTGGCGCTGAAAACCAATCGAGACCACCTTGAGGTGTCTGTATGTATTATTTATTTGTAACAGAAATCTTGGTAAAATGCAAATTTATATATGTAATTTAGAAACCGCTAGGCCCAAAGATTGTCTTATACCCGAGTCCAAATCTTCTAATGAAAAGCCAAACACTTCTGAACCAAATCAGTGTTGATGCTAGTGTACAATATAAGCGACAAGCCAAGTTTTCACTGTATTTTTGTGAATACAGATTTCTTGACAAGACTTCACTTTTCTATTATTATTATTACTTACGTCTGATAAATCGGGGTCCCCCTTCCAAAGGCCTTTCACGGAAGAACTGCATAGGTCCAATACCTTCTCCCGCTGTGGACAAAGAACATGTTCACATCTGTACCAGTCTTCAGCAAGACAGTATCATTACATTACATTACATAATTGTTGCTTTAGGTCCAGCGGACTCTTCCGACCCAAATCAGGACCGGATAACCCCCAATCCGCATAAAAGATCTGCTGAAACAACCCTAGTGGGAAAACTGAATGCCCTCCACCAGCCAAACAAGGAGTCTTGTCCCGGAAGAGTTTTCAAGAAAAAGGTAGGAGACTGGTCTAGCGAATAAGACGATAGTATAGCAGATTGATAGAACAGAGCAGGAATGAGAAAGAGCAAATGAGAAAGACAGCGACAGTGGGAATTTAAAGCACTAAATTTCCAGAAAGTGGGGATACTATTTATACTGAAACCCCCGGCACCCCAACGGGGGAAAGACAGTATCAACATCACCAATGTCAAAAATTCATAGGCACTGACACTGTTATTTTTCCAAAGTCACAACAAAAACAACAAATTTTTAAAGCTTAAATAATAGATAGATATGTTTATAGGGTCCAGCACAATTATATCAACTAACAAGTTAGTATCTCTCTTCTATGTCTCTAACGACGTGCGCGTACAACCGATTGCTTCCCTTTACATGCTTTGCGCCCCATAGAGCGTCGTCGGCCTGAAATAACTTTTTAGAAACTTCAAAACCCAGGGGAATTATGGGTAGAGAAATCCTTTTCTGAAATAACGTCGGCTAAATCCTTCTTTAGTTTCTTTGCTCGAGCAAAGGCAACCTCATAGGTATGGAGCACTTCGTCCATTATAACTCCATCGCTGATAATACTGCTGACAAGTTTCTGCCCTTGTTCACTACCAGAAATAAGCAGTTCCTCTCCCAACTTTCGTTTCATTTCAGCGAGCACATCTTCGCGAGAACAGATTTCCCAGAATTCTCTATTCTATTTTTAGGTTTGGGATATTCCCGTCTCAGCTTGTGGCTAAACGGGACCACCGCATGTCGACTGGGGGCAATACGAGATACTAACTTGTTAGTTGATATACTTGTGGGTCTAGCTAATACTGTTAAGAGCTGAATCAGGACCACTCAAAACTATTCCATATCAAACCACTAAAATTAAAATATGATTAAAAATGTAAATAAAACTGGTTTAACTAATGAAATCCAAGCAAGCGCACAAACCAGATGACATGACCTATATGCGATAAAACAAACCAACAGCATGTAAAAATGTAAACAGGTTTTGATCACTGCAAACTTTACAAATCTCATGAAAAGGTATCGAACCAAAATATCTTTCTCTCTCATCAATCATATCAGCAAATTCAGACATAAAATGGAGGACGGAAAAGGATTTGTCACATGCAAAGCACCACGGTGGTTCTTCTCCTTTCAATAGGAAACTAAGGGTGACATAAGTAGGCCTAATATGAAGGCAAGCCAAAACTGTTTTTTCTTTGCTAGTGGATGCAAAGTTGGACAAAGAAGCAGACAAATCTGGAAGAAACCTAAATAATAATAATAATAATAATAATAATAATAATAATAATAATAATAATAATAACAATAATAATAATAATAATAATAACAACAACTACATGTATAGTAATTATACACGGCTTTTTCCTAAGGATACTTCAGTTTCAAGCCTTCAAGTTCAGAGTTCTAAAGCCCTATACCAAAGCCACTGTCACAGAAATACCTGTCCTTGGTCGAAAGAACTTGTACAAATGCATAATTCTCCTCCTAATTCATAACTGCTCATGACAAATATGTGAAGGTTTTTGCACACATATATATTTGTATAACTACACAAAAATCATGGTAAGAAATACCTACCTGAAGTATGAGGAGATCGGATAGGCATACCAGATGGTCCGGGAGGACCAGGGGGTCCTGGCAGACCAGGAGGACCTTGCAGTCCAGGCGGACCCTGCAAACCAGGTGGTCCTGGAGGACCAGGTGGTGAGGGGCCCAAGGACTGTGGCCCGGTGGCACCAGGTGTGGAAGCACCGGACGGTGGCTGGCTGCTGGGGGAGGTGACAGGTGTGTCACTAGGAGACATAGGTGTGGAGGTGTGTTTCTTCATCAGCTGCTCTCTCTGCTGGAACGTCTCACTGAATGGATTGTTGTCCTGAAGGAATAAACCAATATATATATATATATATATATGGAATGTCTCACTGAATGGATTGTTGTCCTGAAGGAATAAACCAATATGTTAGCACGGCATCACTGGGCGAAAGTCTTCTACACAGAAGTCACCGGCCAGGGCGGAGGAACCTCACGTTACTACAGGTTCAACGACCACGTGCTCAGGGCCAAGGCGAGCCACACTGTATTCGTGGATTTCGGCTGTGGCCAACAGCCTGGAGAGGATTGGGCCCTGCCAGGTCTTTTTTGCCCAAGACACAACACATGATGAGGCTATCCACTAATTCCATGCCGGATCGGTCGTCGCCCGGCTACACAAGGACCGCGCCTTCCGTTGGCCACCAGGACGGAGGTGAAAAGTATGCTACTGATGGACAAACTAGCAAGATCCGCACGAGAAACAACATCGTCATAGGAACCTGGAATGTCAGGACCCTAACTGCGGAAGGAAAATTAGAAGAACTGGCCCACGAGCTGGACCACTATCGATGGAACGTTCTAGGTATCAGCGAACTGCGCTGGAAAGGCCTAGGTGAAACAACGACTGACAAAGGCCACAAGCTCTATTTCAGCGGTAGCAGATGACAGGCACGAACACGGCGTTGGATTCTTGGTCCACAAGAACATTCTAGCCACTGTCATGGGTTGCCGCCCAGTCTCCAGTAGACTCATTACCATCCGTCTGAGAGCAACCCCTTTCAACATTACCATCATCCAGGCCTATGCCCCAACATCAGACTATGAAGACAGCGAAGTGGAGGATTTTTATGAAAATATACAGGCGGTCCTTGACCAAGTGCCGAAGAAGGACATAGTCATAGTGCAAGGCGACTGGAATGCCAAGGTTGGCCAAGATGCGCACCACAACTGGGGAGACACATGCGGACCCCACTGCAACAACGAGACAAATGACAGGGGTCTGAGGCTATTGGAGTTTGCCAGATACAACAATCTGGTACTGGCAAACACGCTTGGTCTCCACAAAAAATCCAGACGATGGACATGGCACAGTCCCGGCGGGGAACATCACAACCAGATCGACTACATCATGGTCAAGAAACGCTTCAGATCAAGCATCAACATTGGCAGGACACGCACTTTTCCAGGAGCAGACATTGGAAGTGACCACGATCTCGTGATGATGTCTTTCCGGCTCCATTTGAAGAGAGTAAATACAGCAAAGTGCACTAGGCTGAAGTTCGACCTGGACAAACTGCAAGACCCGGAGGTGGCAAAAATATTTCAGGCCACAATTGGAGGGAAATTTGCACCACTGCTTATTTTGGGGGCAGGCGAAGTAGATGTCAACACCATGACCAATACCTTCAACTCAGCTGTAACAGATGCCGCCACTGAGATCCTTGGCAAGCACCGACCAAAGAAGAAGCCGTGGATCACACCTGAACTTTTGGATCTGTGTGATAAACGAAGAGAGTTAAAAAAGAAAAAGAACACCTCACAGGGAGCTGATGTCTACCGAAAAATCAACAATGACATCCGAAAAGGCATGCGCACAGCAAAGGAGAACTGGATAGAAGATCAGTGCCAGGAAATAGAGAACAGTCTGAACAAGAACAACAGAAAGAAGGCCTACCAGACTGTGAAGCGGCTGACAAGTGTTAAACAGCCCAAAGTCTCCACTATCCAAAGCAAGTCTGGCATTTGCCTTACAGAAGAACAAGAAGTCCTGGACAGATGGACAGAGTACTGCTCTGACCTTTACAACCATACACCAAATGGAGACCCATCAGTTCTAGCATGTCCCGAGAGCAGAGAAGAAGAAGAAATCCTCCCAATTCTCCGGGAAGAAGTTGAGGCAGCAGTGCAATCGCTGAAGAAAGGGAAGTCAGCGGGAGTGGACAACATACCAGCGGAACTGCTACAAGCAGGAGGAGAAGCGATGACTGATGCTCTCACCATTATCTGCAACAAGATCTGGCAGAGTGGGGAATGGCCTACACAGGGCTAGAAATTAACTTTTTTCTTTGGGGGCCACCGGGCCCCTTGAATGAAAAATGTGAGGGCCCACAAGCAACTTTCGGGGCCCAACTTGAAAAATAATGCAAACAAAAAACAAAAGAATTATTGACAATATAATAAGTAGAAAGTACAATTTGTCTGATAATTTAAAATAAAAACAATTGAATTTCCAATTTTGCTGAGTGATGTCATTTTTATTTGCCTTTTCTTTCACTTTCAAACATTACCAACAAAAAATGGGAAAAAACGCATACACACACAGTCAGTGACACACATATTCCAGTGACTAGTGAGCCTGAAAATTGGAAAATACGCCATTGCCGATTGTTTTAGCAACTGTATGGCGACGATATGTAGACATACTTTTGTACTTGCAAAGATGGACATTTTGCGCTTATGTTGTGCCATAGCCTTTTGTTTATTATATTAAAAAGATATTGTAAGTGTATATTAAACTTTTGAGTGCAAAATTAAAGGGTTTTCGCTTCTTTTCTGTTGCTTTTTCTGTCCAAATTTAGGGCACCGGTGTGGGTTGATTCCCTTGGCCCAAATACGAAACTGCCGAGTAGAGCTAGCTGTAGCAGATGAATTATTTTGCGGGCCAAGCGGGCCCTTCGTTTTTCAACATTCCGAGCCCGAAATCAACTTAGCGGGTTTTTGGCCCCGGGCCCCCGCTAATTTCGAGCCCTGCCTACACCATGGACCCAGTCGCTTGTCATCACTCTTCCCAAAAAAGGTAACCTTCAGGCGTGTGAAAATTACCGCACCATCAGCCTCATCAGCCATCCCAGCAAGGTCCTCCTGAAAATAATACTCAACAGGTTGAAACCACAAGCTGAACAAATCATAGCTGAAGAACAAGCAGGATTCATGGCAGGGCGAAGTACCACTGAACAGATTTTCAACCTCAGAATAATCTGTGAGAAATACCTACAGCACCAACAACATCTATATCATGTGTTCATAGACTTCAAGAAGGCATTTGACCGAGTCTGGCATGCAGCTCTATGGGCAACCATGAAAGTGTACAACATCAGCCCTAAAATTATAGAAGTCATCAAAAGCCTGTATGACAAGGCTACCAGTGCAGTCCTCCATAACAGCGTCATCGGGAACTGGTTCAGAACAACAATCGGTGTGCGTCAAGGATGCCTACTCTCTCCAACACTCTTCAACATCTTCCTAGAGCGCATCATGTCAGATGCTCTTGCAGATCACGAAGGCACAGTCAGTATAGGGGGCAGAGCAATCTCCAATCTTCGTTTTGCGGATGATATTGATGGATTGGCTGGAGAGGAACAAGAACTTGAACAGCTTGTACAGAGGCTTGACACCACCTCCAGAGCTTATGGAATGGAAATAAGTGCGGAGAAGACCAAAATGATGACCAACAACACCAATGGCATCAACACGGACATCAAAGTACAAGGCCAATCCCTCAACACAGTGCACAGCTTCAAATATTTAGGAGCCATTGTGTCAGACAATGGGTCTCGACAGGAAGTCCTCTCCAGGATCGCACAAACAACTGCTGCCCTGACAAGGTTGAAGCCCATTTGGAAAGACAGAACCATCAGTCTACATTCCAAAGTAAGACTGCTGCGCTCTCTGGTCATCTCCATCTTCCTATATGCTTGCGAAGCATGGACCCTCACAGCAGATCTCCAACGAAGAATACAAAGCATGGAGATGAGGTGCTACAGAAGACTTCTGTGCATTTCCTATACCCAACACATCACCAACGTTGAAGTCCGACAGACCATCACACAAGCCATTGGACAACACGATGACCTGCTCACAGTGGTGAAGAAACGGAAACTCCGATGGTATGGCCACGTCACCAGATCATCAGGCCTTGCAAAGACCATTCTGCAAGGCACAGTGCAAGGAGGTAGAAGAAGGGGGAGACCGAAAAAGAGGTGGGAGGACAACATTCGAGAATGGACTGGTTTGACACTGAGCGAAGCCATGAGGGCTGCTGAGGACAGAGAAAGATGGAGTATGCTGGTTAAGCGATCATCTGTGGTGCCCCTACGACCTTCGGGTTATGGGACAGGATAGGATAGGATATATATATATATATATATATATATATATATATATATATATATATATATATATATATATATATATATATATGGAACTTCTCACTGAATGGATTGTTGTCCTGAAGGAATAAACAAATATAAATATAAATATATATATATATATATATATATATATTGTATAACCTAAACCTTATACCACATTGCACCGAAGGGGTTGCCGGGTGTTTCAGTATTAACTCTTTCCCTGCCAGGCATGTTTTCACGTTTGTGCCAGACATTTCTCTGGCACCGGAAAGAAAGTTCAGTACCTTAGGCATTTAAGCTACTGTTCTTTCAATAATAGTTGTTAAATAGACATATTTCATATCACATTAAAGGTAAAAGAGTGAAGAATAAGAAAAAAAACCACAAAAAATTAAAATTTTATCTCTAAATTTATTATTAATAAGCATACTTACCATGACTCAACAAGTGCAATGTTTTGGCGTTGCTAGGTGATAGTGCCCTTTAGCGGAAGCTGGCAAAATCAAATCAAACATAGAGTTGCTTCCCCTGCACCAAACCGTCACGCGCCCCACGTGCCACAATACGCGTCTAAGCGCTCACGGCAAAGGACAGCACACCTCATTTCTTATTTGGAACTGCGGGGAGGTGGGAGGGATATTAAATTGAGTCATGGTAAGTATGCTTATTAATAATAAATTTAGAGATAAAATTTTAATATTAATTACACATACTGTACCATGACTCAACAAGTGCAGATTAGCACGAAAAGGACGGAGGGAAGCAACTTTATCTGAAACAAACTTACCGTGAACAGGCTGGAGAAGAGGACCGGGACTGTAGGGCCATGACCACAGAACCGACTCCAAGAAGCCATCCTCTCGAGTATGGCAGGACAGAAACAGGAAGCAAGCTGGAACCGGCCGAGGTCTCCTGAAGCCCAGAAAGCCCCTATAGAAGGCCGGACAACAGCCAAGCGTGAAGACGGAGAACGCTTGGATTACCGTGTGGAATCCCAGATCGAGGCTGCAGAAGCGATCGCGCCCCGAGAGCGAGAGGAATGCACCGCCCCTGGGAAAGACGAAGGAGATCGGGAACCAGGGCTGAGCTGGCCAAAAGGGAGCCACGAGAATGAGAGAAGGGGACTCCTCTTCAGCTTTCCTGAGAACCCGCGGAAGGAGGGGGAATGGCGGGAAGGCATAAGCCTCCAACCCCTCCCAAGAAATGGACAACGCGTCCACCGCCCAAGCCAGACAATCTGTGACCGGCGACACAAACAGGGGTAGCCTGGAAGAGTAACGAGTGGCAAAAAGATCAATCAGAGGTTTAAACCACTCCGCCCAAACTGGTTGAAGAACAGAGTGGGACAGCGTCCATTCCGTGTGGACCACACAATGAGGGCGACTCAGAAGATCGGCCAAGACATTGACAGAGCCGCTGACATGCTTGGCCACAAGCGTACAACCGAAATCAGCTAACCACAAAAGGAGGCTCTCCACCATCATGGAGAGAGCAGGGGAATGGGTACCCCCGAAGTGGTTGATGAGAGAAACCACAGTGGTACTGTCGGAGCGAACAAGCAAGAGGCCCCGAGGCAGGGAGGGAAGAAAACGATGAAGAGCCAGGCAAACGGCTTCCATCTCCAGGCGACTGATATGCCAAGACAGCTGGTCCTGAGACCAAAAACCGTGGGCTGAAAGGCTGCCAGTATGCGCACCCCAACCGACCAAACACGCATCCGTGAAGATTTCGGCCACCGGAAGCGGAGGGGAGATAAGCACCCCCGAAGAAAGCCACTCAACATTCCGCCAAGGAAGCAGAGAAGCGCGAAGGTCCGCCGTGACCGGAAAAAGAGCGTCCCAGGAATCGCTGGACTGACTCCAACGGGAAGAAAGCCAACGTTGAATCGGCCGCTTGCGAACTCCCGCGAGGGGAACCAGAGGAACCATAGACTCAAACGACCCCAAAAGAGAGGCCATAAATCTGGCTGACACGAAATCCTGACTCTCCAAAAGTAGCAGAAGGGACTGAAGCTTCTGCACCCGACGAGCCAAAGGGCGGACCGACCAATCGCGAGTGTCGAACGACATTCCCAGGTAGTTGAAAACCTGAGATGGAGACAACTCAGACTTGAGAGGGTTCATAGAGAACCCCAAGCGCCGAGCCCAAAGGAGAACGAGCCTGGTGTGCACAAGACAGAGATCGTGAGAACTAGCCTTGACCAACCAGTCATCAAGATAAGCAGAGAACCGCACCCCGAGTCCGCGGACTACGGCAGACAGTTCTTTGACAATCCTTGTGAAAACCCAAGGACTGAGAGACAAACCAAAGGGAAGGGCTTTGAAATGAAAAACCCGATCTCTCCAGACGAAACGCATCCAACGCCTGTGAAGAGGATGAATAGACACATGGAAATAGGCGTCAGAAAGATCGATAGAGGTAGCCCAATCCCCCGGGCGCAGAGACATACGCACCGCAGCGGGAGTTTCCAAGCGGAAACGAATGCGGCGAAGAAACTTGTTCAACGAGGAAAGATCGAGCACCGGGCGCCAACCGCCGGATGCCTTCGGGACAACGAAGAGGCGGCCGTAAAACCCCGGGGAGTGAGGGCAAAGGACCTCCTCTATAGTGCCCTTCTGGAGAAGGGCTATGACCTCCGCATCGAGAATCGCCTGAGCCTCAGGAGGAGACAGGGGGCGAAACAAAGGCGGGGAGCGACGAAGAAGGGGCCGAGAGGAACCCCACTGAAGTTTGAACCCCGACCGAATCACCTCTAGAACCCAACTGCTAGCAGAGGGGAGGCTGAGCCAAGCATGAAACTGACGAGCCAAGCCACCTGCCCGGAGGGGTAGAACACCTAGGGGTGTACAGGCAGGGATAGGACTGGTGGAAAACGCGCCACTGCGTAAACGCCTACGGCCTACCTCAACCCTGCCACGGGAAGAGGAAGTACCACACGGCCCACCCCGAGGAGAGAGACCACGGACCGAGCGACCTCGACACCTGTCAGGAAAGAAAGGCGGGGCCGAAGGGGTGTCCCGAGCCCAGAAGGCGAAACCAACCGACTGGGACCGGTCCGACTCCTCGCGAACAGCTGTGCGAACATAAGGACCAAACAGAGAGTCGGGTACCAAGGGTCCCACCCGAAGCGAGGAGGACAAGAGCGGAGGCAACGGAGACGCTGACTGAAGAAAAGCGTCACGACGCGCAAGAAGCAGGTTGACATAGGCAATAGCCTGCGATTCGCAACCCAGAACGATGGAGGTACAGAGGGCCTGCAACAAGGACCTCACCGAAATCAACGAACCCTCGTCACAGAAAACGTGCCCAGAAAGAAAAGCAGAAGACAGCGCAGCAGAAAGTGCGTCAGCGAGAGAAGTATACTCAAGGGACCTAACAATAGCCTCCTCTATCTGTGCCAGACCACCGACTGGAACAGGGATCGACGAAGGAGGCAAAGGCTTGAGGCCCCCCAAAAGAGCAAGATCATCCTGGGAAACCGGGAGCGATGACTTCGGAAGAAACGACCGAGAGAGGAACTTGCCGGGAACACCGGTCAATGAAGACAAACTCAAAAAAGAGCCCACAGCGGAAGCTCTAGGGAACCGAGGGACTTCCTCAAATGAAGAGGAAGGGGCCTCGCCCTCTTTAAGTCCTCTAGCCGCAGAAAAGGCCCAATCCACAAAACGTTTAACACTAGGAGACTCCCTGAATACAAGGCAAGCCTCATCAGACTCGGCAGAAGCAAGAGTCCCGCCTAGGAAGGAATGGAGGTGTGGTAGGGGCACCGAAACCTCCTCCACCACCTGAGGACAAAAAGCCGCAGCGTGTTGAACCGCCTCTCTAAAAAGAGCCTCAGGGTTAAGGGCTGGATAGAACGCCCCAGCACCCGAGAAATCAGGAACTAGGGTAGGAGGAACCAAGAGTGCCCCACCCCCACCAGAAGGCGGCGCGCACAAAGGCAAAGCGGCGTTCGCATGTAATCCGGAGGAAGGTAACGAAAAAATCGAACCAACAGCACCGGAAACCAGTACCCCCGACCCACAACCGAAACCGGAAGTGACAGAGGTCGAAGGGTGAACAGGGAAAGCTTGACCCAAACCGGAAACGGAAGGGGGCCACGGGCAAACCGTACCCCCCGATCCGGAAACCGGAGCCCCCGCCCCACGACCGCAAGCGGAAGTGGAGTACAAAGGAGGATGAGAGGGAGAATCCAAACCGGAAAAGGAAGAGGGTGACGGGTGTACCGTACCCCCAGTACCGGAAACCAGAGCCCCCGCCCCACGACCGCAAGCGGAAGTGGAGTACAAAGGAGGATGAGGGGGAGAATCCAAACCGGAAAAGGAAGAGGGTGACGGGTGTACCGTACCCTCCGTACCGGAAACCAGAGCCCCCGCCCCACGACCGCAAGCGGAAGTGGAGTGCAATGGGGGCTGGACTGGGGAGAGGAGGGACAAACCGGACGAACCGGAAGCCACACCCCTTGTCGCAGCTGGACGTAACACTGCGTACAGTGCTTTACGTGACCCAAGCTTGACATTAGCCCGAAGGCCCGACCCGGTCTGAATCCCGCAGGAAACAGAAGGGAAGGCTTCGGCAGGGAGCTTATCCGGCCGTGCCGGGGCGTCCCTGTCGGACATTAATGTGGTCCTAAACTAGGGCGACCACTTATATAAGCCAGAAGTCCCGACCCGGTCTGAATCCCGTAGGAAACAGAAGGGAACGGCTTCAGCAAGTAGCTGGCCCGGCCGTGCCGGAGCGTCCCTGCTGGAAATATTATGTGGTCCTAAACTAGGGCGACCACTTATATGTTTCTGGTCGAAACCTTGACCAGAAACGGCCCCAAGGTCACTTCTGGCAAGACCAAGGAGCCACCCCTCACCTCACTACCACCACTCCCCACCTCTTTACCACCACTTCTACTGACCTGAAAGGCAGAAGACAACAAACAAGGGGGCGTAGGAGTGGACAAAACAGCAAAGCCAACGAAGCAAAGCGGTAGAGGGGACGAAGAAATCCCGGACGTAGCGGGAGCTGCGCTAACAGCAACAGAAGGGACCGTAAACCGACCTATCTAGCGTGAACGGTCGACGAAGCAGAGACACGCAGCGACGGGGTGGAACACGACGAACCGCTGCGGTAATAGGATAACAGGATAATAAACCAGACAAAATGGAGAAAACCTACAACTCCGCCGGCAGCAACAACGAACTACCGGGCGAAAGCAGTAAGCCAGCAAAAAGAGAGCTACAGTAGGCACAACCACTCTAACCAAGTGCCAAATAAGAATTGAGGTGTGCTGTCCTTTGCCGTGAGCGCTTAGACGCGTATTGTGGCACGTGGGGCGCGTGACGGTTTGGTGCAGGGGAAGCAACTCTATGTTTGATTTGATTTTGCCAGCTTCCGCTAAAGGGCACTATCACCTAGCAACGCCAAAACATTGCACTTGTTGAGTCATGGTACAGTATGTGTAATTAATTGTTAATTTGATTATGTTATTGAAATATGTGTTTTGAAAGCATGTTGATCTTTTTGAAATGATAAAATAAAATTAAAATATTTCTACATACCACAGTTATAAAACAAATCTGGAGGAATAATTCCAATCACTGAATCAGCTTCACACACCAGAAAGAAAATTTATTTAGGATCAAAATACACTTTACAGTTTGAAATTATATTGATTATTAGCACAGAGTTTGACACACTGTCGATTGTGCCCATCACTATGCTTAGTAAAATGCACAATAAACACTCTAAAAACGAATCAATTTGAAGAAAAAACGCGCCTGTCGATCGAGAACGAAAGTAGAAAGAGTTATCTCTCTTTGGTTAAAATAAAACTTGGATTGGACTGCGCAAAAAACCGGAACGAAACGGAATACTGAAATCGACGATATATCGTCGATTGGCACAAACATGGCGGCTCAGATCGACGATATATCGTCGATTGGCAGGGAAAGAGTTAATAGTATCCCCACTTTCTGGAAATTTAGTGATTTAAATTCCCACTGTCGCTGTCTTTCTCCTTTGTTGTTTCTCATTCCTACTCTGTTCTATCAATCTACTATACTATCTTCTTCTTTGCCAGACCAGTCACCTACCTTTTTTCTTGAAAACTCTTCGGGAATAAAACTCCTCATTGTGTGTGTGGGGTCTGCTGGATCAGCTTTGGAATATTGGACGCTTTCTGCCAGGTGGTCACTGGGGCTTCCTATGATGTTATTATTTGGTAATGTAGGCATTTTATATGTATGTGTTTTGTTGATATTTTATAATGAAGTTTGTATTCTATTTTGTTTTTGTAAAAGGGGGTTCGATAAATTAGAGTATAGCCTCAGCGTCCCCTGCGTGGGATGTCTTTATTGTAAAGTGACCGGCTGTGGAGTGCATTCAGTGTTAGCACTAGGGTTGTTTCGACAGATCTTTTATGCGGATCAGTGGTGAGTCATCTTTCAGCGAGGTTGTGGTCTTGATTTTTAGGTCCTGATTTGGCGCGGAAGAGTCCGCTGGACCTAAAGCAATAACCATGTAATGTAATAATTGTCACAGAAAGCTAGTTAGACCCTGCACTAAGGCTTTTCGCTTTAAATAGTTCAGCCTGCTGTAGCCTGTGTAAATTAAAGTCACTGCCTAGCAGACGACAGAAGTCAGGGCTGTGCTAAGCATGTGTAAGCTAACTCTCGCTAGGATAGGCAGTGACCTCATCCTGCTTACGTATAGCCGCCACCCCTGCTAGGAGGCGCTCAGATCTCACGAGATTTTTGCAGGCTTAAGCTGACCACACGATTAAGTAGTCATTCTGTGCCTAACTCTCACACGAGAAGTAGCAACGCTCTGAAAGATCTGCTCTAGCAGAAAGACTAAGCAGGTGACGGGTAAAATTCATTCATTGCAGTATAGCCACAGCCTGACATTGTCAAGAAGGTAAATGATCAATCTTTTGTTTCATCGCGATTTATTGATAATGTTGTTGGATTACGTTTGTGAAGTCTTGCCATGTTTTATCACTGTGAATATTATTAAAACTTTGCTTGACCACGTGGCTGACACACCCGACCAGTTTCGCCACCATGAGGTATCCCCTACGGACCCACTGTTATTTCTCTTATGTGTATTATTGCAGACCAGTGTCTGTACCGGAGATGTGTATACTGTTAATTACTTCTCCATGTGTTTAGTTTAGCCACGATATATGTATAGGGATTATGTTGGAGATTCCAGTGGACCACAAACTTAGAAGAATGTTCATCCCTTGTTTGTATAAGTGAAGCTATCACTGAGGGCTGTTACTGTTATCGGTGAGACACTCTGCACACCCTTAGTAAACAAGTTGCAGAAACTCATCTTATGTTTTGCAGATGAGCAGGTTTGTTGGTCCGATGCAGGAAATAGACTACTAACAATCAACCCTGACATTCGGCCTGCAGGGGAACATCGAGCATTGAGCTCCGATAGCCCAATAGTCAACCACCAAGGAGGAGACACCATCACCACACCTCAATGAATCAGCTAAGTGCAAGAAGAAAAGCACTAACACTGATCTAGAAGGACTGTGCGGTAGTCCACTCTCCTGAAAACAAATATTAGGCCAACCAGAACAAATAGCCCAATGATGAGACAGTAGTAAATATCAAGAACAGTAGCAGCATAGACCCATAAAGGAACGAACCATTCGAAGTGAATTTTGACATTTAAGTTAATAGAGTGTTTAGAGAATTATGTATAGAGTAGAGAAAATAAATGTGTGATATTTACTGTTAACAAGTGGCTGGACTACCTATGTTTCATAGCTGTGCAAGAGCTAGTGTGTCAGTGAATCTTTTACCATTGTCTCCCTATCTCTATAACCCTATTTGCACACAGACCGAGCTAAACATATAAATGTATTAAGATTAGTCAAAGGGTTATTATACTAGCCGATCCCCGCAGACAAAGACGAGTGTGTAATAGCATTCAATTGTGCAGAGCCCAGTAACAATAGACCCACCGTCAGAGTAATGTTATACCACATTAAGATATTGCCAAACAACGTAGTTAAAAGGAAGTGGAAGAAAGGTTTCTTCAGTAGCACACCCAACTGGGCTTGCACTAGAGCTTTCCGTCTAGCGTCTCTGTATGCAGGCTTACAGGAATAGTGTGTCTACTGCCACAAGGATGCAACATATTTAAACTCTTTCGCAGTTGACACAGCCCAGCATCCAAACCCTATTATAGCATAACACAGCAATATGATGTGTGAAGCACACAAGCCTTTAACCCTGAAAGTGATGGTGGGGAAGTGTATCCCCATCAAGTGAAGTACAATATTTACACCAAGCTGTATGCGCTGCTGGTTTAGCTGTACACAACCAAAACCTACTACAATGATCACTAAGAAATCTATTGTGACCGACTTACAAGCATGACCCTTACCCCAAGCTGAATGGTGGTGGAGGCTCTAGGCATGGGACTCTGATTGGCCATCCTCAACCTGTTTTGCATGTAGGCGTCATATTCCTGCCTCGCTGTAGGTGACATTCGGATGGAAGCAGGGGACCCGGGAATTCTGGCCTGCATCATGGGGCCAGGACCAGGAGGACCAGGGCCAGGTCCAGAACTGGTTGAAGGCGGGAGACCACCGGGTTGCATAGATGGAGGAGGGGCAGAGTTCGGAGGTATGCCCAAGGGGCGAGGGGGCATTCCCATCTGTCCGCTGGGGCCTGGCCCTGCCCATTGAGGAGGTCCTTGAGGTCCAAACTGCTCCTGATACAAAAGAAAAAAAAAAGATGCAAGAAATAAATCTGTTAACAATCTAAACTAAGTAATGAATACCAGCCTGTCAAAACATTGTATGTGGTGTGCCTCAAGGTTCTGTCTTGGGCCCCCTGCTCTTCTCAGTTTACACAACCCAGCTGGGAGATATAATTAAAAGACATGGTGTTGACTGGTAGCTGTTCGCTGATGACTACTTGGATAAGAGTTTCCACCTAAATGAAAAATTTGCAACAGCCACAGTGCAGCCAGTTGAACACGGAGGCGCGGTGGCCGAGTGGTTAGAGCATTGGCTTGCGGATCTGAAGGTCCCGAGTTCGAGCCCAGGCCTGGGCATTGTGTTGTGTCCTTGGGAAAGACACTTTACTCCCGTTTTCTACTCCTTCGAATGAGAGTATAAACTGAGGTCTAGTCTGTGTCGCATGCATTCCATCATAACGGACTTTAAAGATCCTGTCCTAGACGGATGAGTGCCGGTGACAAGAACACACCCAGCATGTACCTTGGGTAAAGCGCTTCACTTGGGGCTGCTGTACTTTCGAAAAAACGAAAGTGCCCGAATTTCACCTAAAGTTGTTAAAATAAAAAAACAAATAAAATAAAATAAGTATTGAGGTCAAGATATCGATGGCAGCCAATTGCCTCAAACTAAATGAAGACAAAACAGGCCATATTATGTGGTTCTGATATCAGTCGTCGAAAGGTGACACTTTAATCTATCATTGTCTGCCAAAGTGATGAACTTAGGACTAATTATTTATTGACAGTGGCTTGACAATGATTTTCCATTTGAGTTCTGTTGTGAGTTTTTTTTTTCTTCCAGCTGCGTGCCCTTGGAAAGTTGCTTTCCTACTTAAATAAAAAGACTGCCAATGCTGTTGCAGTATCCATGATCTTGTCAAGATTAGATTAGTCTATGGGGGCTTCCTCAGTGCCAGCCGCAGAGACTCCAAAAATTGCAAAATACTGCAGCACTTCTTGTGTCAAAAACAAAGAAATCAGACCATATTACACCAATCTTGAGAGTCTTGCTTCCAGTGCAAAAAAGAATAGACCACAAGGTATTATCTCTGGTATTTGCTTACATCCATGGCACTTCACCTGCCTACCTACAAGAGCTCGTCTCTCGGTATGCTCCCTCTCATGGACTGCGCTTGGCCTCACAGTTCCTGCTTCAGGTGGCTAGTGTTGCAAGGCACAGGAAAAATAACTTCGGCGCTAGATCATTTGAATGTGCTGCACCTTGTCTGTGGAAGGATCTTCCTAAGTCTCTGCGGGCATGTGACACAGAGTCATTCAAGCAACAGGCTGAAGACTCACCTGTTTTGCACTTTGACAAATTTCGGGCACTTTTTCCCCCCCTAGATTTAGTCTGTCTTATCCCGTTTTATTATGCTCTCTGAGCATGCTGTAACAGCATGGATTATCAGCGCTTTACAAGTGACTATCAAATCAAATACACAATACATCAAACTTTAATTTCCTCAAAGTATTTATATTAATTCATCCTCTACAGGACTTTATATTCCGCTCACATTTTTCTTTCTAAAATCTAAATTAGTTGTGAATTGCTGAAAAAAAAAACCACCATCGCTAGGTTTTACTTATAAGAACACATTTTGATGCGTTGTACTATATACTTTGATATATATTTGAGATACTCACAGTTTTCTTGCTGTAGTAGTCTTGCACCACGACTTGGTGTTGTCTGGCCAGTTTGCGTTGATTTTCCAGGTTCTTCTGAATCTCTGACTGCTCACTGGCCACTCTCTCTAGCTCCAGCACGTCCTTGGGGTTCGATTCCTGGTTGTTCTTCTTCGCCTGAGAACAATACTACATACATCAGATACTTCCACAACAGCCAGTACAATGGAAAGGCAGAGAGACCACTTACATATGTCTACTATAAAAGAATTTTGTTTGCAATCTTGGCTGCGATTCTCCAAAAAAGCATGAAAGATAGACCATGTATATTTAACTCTTAGCGTCCTATAGCGCGGTAATGCGCGCCTCGCCCGTAATCCTGAAGCGCGGTAATGCGCGTCTCGTTAGTGCACCTTTTAGTCATGAAATCACAGGAAATAGGAACTCTCCAGTGCGTGAGAGAAGGTTGAGTCAACTTCCGGAAAGGTTCCCGTGTGTTTTCCGCTATCGTTTTCGCAAGTTTGACGTGGTTTTGTGTACTTTTTTAACGATTTTGTTTGAGGTTTGAGTTTGCGAAATTTTCGGCCATGATGGCAGGGGATAGCTCCGACAGTGATAGTGAGTTTGGTAACCTTATCGATCAGCTTATGGCTGAAAGAGCACAAGGACTTGGTGTAGACAACCAGAGTGAGTTTTCTTGTCTGTGTTGACTGCACACATTCACATGCAATCCACACTGTCTTGTTGATTTTGTTGTTGTTTTATTAACATAATCCATAAAATACCTGTAATTATGAATTAATTACAAGATTCCAACAGGTAAAAATAGTACTAAAGTCAAAATGGTTCTTTGGGTACATAGAATAACCATTTTGTAAACATATCCTAAAATATGAAGTTAATGTGACAATAAATAAATTTTTTGCAATTTTTTCAAATTCATAACCCAATTTATTGCAATACACTTGAAATCCTTACAGGATATAGGCGCAAATGTACAGAAAACCTTATAGGACGCTAAGAGTTAAAAGGGAACAATCACATCCTCCGTACTCATAGCAATTGTGTCAAGATTTATTTCATAATTTGCTAACCGTTTTCAGAAAAGGGGTCAAAATGCTGGAAGAGCTCATAAATATTTACATATATTTCAAGACTTGCATAAAAAACCTACTGAAAACGTTGGATGTAGGTGGAATCTTATTAAGCCTACTTGAAAATTGTTTCCAGGATTTCAGAGTTGTTGGGACCTTAAGGAAATTGCTTGAGACTTTGTGAGTGTTACTTAGACCATTTGCATGTTAAACTGGTAATAGAATGCTGCTGTGAATTAGCCATACCTGTCTCTGTCTAGCCTGGATGGTCTTCTTGGCTCTCTTCTGCTTGGCAATCTGCTGCTCCAGCACCTTGACATGCATCTCCAGATACTGCTGCTGCTTGCCTAGCCAGTCTTCATACTGCATCACCTGCCTGTCATACTCTGGACCAGGGGCTAGATCCGCTGTGGCACAGACAAATAAGTAATGTTATGTAAGGAATCATTTTAACTCATAAGAGTGTAAAAGCCAGGTCCAACACAACATGTAACAACATACTAGAATTGGCTAAACATCTGGAAACACCAACGGGCAATATAACACTCTCAACCTCTAGCCATAATTACTACTTTTATGGTTTGCAAATACTCCTGCCCCCTCCCCATTCTCTCCCTCTCCCCATACCCCTTTAACATCCCACCCCTACCCCCCCTAAAAAAAAGAAAGGCAAAGCCCATATGACTCACATGCTCCTTATGGAACTCGCAATATTTAACATGAAAATTAGTGCCAAGAAAAAACAAAATGAAATGGTGGCATTAAAATGCAAATATCGACTTTCATTTTTCAATGCTCTTGACCTTGAGATGACAATGACACCTGGCTCAAAATACTCATGTACTATCAAAAAAAAAAAGAACAGCAAACGTTGTATTATCCCCCAAAAATGGTAACCTCGGGATGGCCTTGATCTTCAGTGACCTTGGAATGACCTTGACCCTCATGTGATCTTTCATGAATGTCTGATAAAATAATCCAATGTTGTTGCATACCATGGGTTAAATAAACAGCCATTCCACTATATGATGACTTTAAAAAAAAAGTTATTGCAAGGCCTAAAATGACCTTGACCTTCAAGATCAACGCAAAAACGGAATATATATGAACATATATAGAAAATTTAACAATATTACAGACATCAAACTTACACATGGGCAATAGATATTCTTGTCTCTACTAATACATCTAAATATACTGACGATTAGGTGCGGGCACGGGCAAAGGAGGCGGAGGCAGTATGGGTGGCCCTGCCTGTCCACCAGGCCCTTGCACTTGAGGACTGTGAGGGAACGGAGGCATCGGGCCATGCGGTCCTACGGGCTGTCCTGGCATGCGGGGTCCGAACCCTGGTGGGAACTGACCGCCAGGTCCCATCTCTCCTGGCCCACCTGGCCGAGGCCATCCACCTTCTGGCCCTCCCATCCTGCAACAGGTCCGAATGCAAGGTTTTGTCATAGCAGAACTGTAGAGGCAATACTAAAATATCTGTACTCATATTAGTGACAACAGATAACCTGGATAAAAATGGATGTCAATGGGTATAAGTTGTCAGTCATTCATTCATTCAATGGAAGAATCACACACTGACACAGAACATTTTCTAAGTTATCATAACACAGAACATTTTCTAAGTAACCATATCTATGTGTGAATTTCTAAGTACAATCTTTAAATTTGTAACATTGAAATTTAATAGAGGAGAGAAAATACCAGACTTAGTATGCAATGAAAGCGTACCTGGGTCCCATTGGGTGTGGGGGCATGCCAGGGTGCTGCTGGCCCATCATGACCGTGCGGGACTGCGGTGCCATGCCAACCTCACCAGGCTGGTTGGGGCGGTGCATCATAGCTTGCTGCTCAGCCTGTTTCTTCTGCTCCTGTTTTTCCTGCCACAGGCAGTGAGTGGATCAGTATTGTAAACTGCTTTTATTGTTAATCTCTCTTTGAATTTGCACAGCAAATTGACTGCGACTATTTGTTATCTACATGCATCTTGAGCAAAAGCCTTTTGTGGACTCTGGCACGATACAAGTCATCATCATGAGCAGCAGATTTTAAGAAAATCCAACTCTGCACTGTGCCGCATACTGGCTTAGTGGAAATCAAACTATGCGATAATACAGTCAACAGGCTATATCCAAAATTTTAAAATTTCTGATTGAAATATGTCAGTTCAACTGCTCTTACCTGTTCCAAGAGTTCATCAAGTAGTGTTTTCTGTTCAGGAGTTGGCATCATGCCTGGCCTTATTCCTCCTGGCCCCATAGGTCTGGCACCTGGTGAAGGCATCCGGTGACCAGGTGGGGGAAACGGGGGACGCTGCCCTTGCATGTGATGTGGCATGGTGGACGGGGGCATCCCTTGTCGCATCACTGCGAAAAAATCTAAATTCATTCATTTCAGTCTAGGGTGATGGGGCATTTTTTTTTTTCACATCCTGGAATTACATTATGAGTGATGGGTTCCATCATCACATTTGTACATGTAATCTAGTCAATACCTGTAATAGTTTCATTTAATTTATCAAGGTTGGTCATTGTAATGTTCTCTTGATGATGAACAAAGTCATTGCGTTTCTAAGTTTCCAACAAAAACTTCTTTTATACTTTTACCCAACAGTTAGAACTGTCCTTCAAACTTGTTTTGACTAATCTGTTAACTCTTAGCGTCCTATAGCGCTGTAATGCGCGCTTCGCCCGTAATCCTGAAGCGCGGTAATTCGCGCCTCGTTAGTGCACCTTTTAGTCATGAAATCACATGAAATAGGAACTCTCCAGTGCGTGAGAGAAGGTTTAGTCAACTTCCGGAAAGGTTCCCATGTGTTTTCCGCTATCGTTTTCGCAAGTTTGACGTGGTTTTGTGTACCTTTTTAACGATTTTGTTTGAGGTTTGAGTTTGCAAAATTTTCGGCCATGATGGCAGGGGATAGCTCCGACAGTAATAGTGAGTTTGGTAACCTTATTGATGAGCTTATTGCTGAAAGAGCACAAGGACTTGGTGTAGACAACCAGAGTGAGTTTTCTTGTCTGTGTTGACTGTCTGTGCACACATTCACATGCAATCCACACTGTCTTGTTGTTTTATTAACATAGTCCATAAAATACCTGTAATTATGAATTAATTACAAGATTCCAACAGGTAAAAATAGTACTAAAGTCAAAATGGTTCTTTGGGTACATAGAATAACCATTTTGTAAACATATCCTAAAATATGAAGTTAATGTGACAATAAATAAATTTTTTGCAATTTTTTCAAATTCATAACCCAATTTATTGCAATAAACTTGAAATCCTTACAGGATATAGGCGCAAATGTACAGAAAACCGTATAGGACGCTAAGAGTTAATCTACTTTGTCCAGTCTTACATCTCTACTGATTGGCAGACATCAGTTCTTCAGTTTTTGTTACAACTTGCCCTCTACTTCATTCTTCTTCTTATTTATCGCGAAAAGCTAAACCAGTTCAAAACATTCAACATTCAGGCTAAAATGGGCCCTTCCCGCTCCAACATACTTCTAGTTAACTTGGCGCCTGCTTCCAACATACCAGGGAATCTCTGCATCATCATCTGCTGCTGCTGTTGCAGTGCTGCCTGGTGTTGCAAGCGCTGCTCCGCTCCCATCTCACCTTCCACCTCTTGACCTCCCATGAACGGAGGTCGTGGTCCCTGGGGTCGCATAGCATGCTGGGTGGCGGCTGACTGGCCATACAGAATGCTGGAAGGGGTGGGAGTGAGGGTAGCCCCGCGGGGTGGGGGACCAATATGGCCCAAAGGCTGGCTGTAGCTACCCTGGTTATACTGGTTGGTGGGTGTAATGGTCGCACGAGACGGCAGCTGAAACGGCAAACAGATTTCATTACAACGATTTGTGTGCAGCTTGGTTATAATATTTTGCTCTCCCTGCAACTCAACTTCAATATATACAAAATATTTTAAAAAGGAAAAGAAAAAAATTGTTTTTTTAATTCAAAAAAGAACAATTTTTCGGGTTTTCATAATGAAAGTATGTGCAATATTTCCTATAAAGATAGTATCTGGGATACTTTTATTCCATCAAATATGAGAATTGTTACAGATTGATTTATTTAGGCAAGCAAGATTTCACAAGCAGGGTTTACTTTAGAGCAATATTTGTGGCTGATAAATCAATCCATCGAAACCACTGACGTTACAGAAAGTTGGTGGACCTCACTTCTGCCAATGTACCAGTGCTTTGAACTTGGTGTACTTTTGAACTTGGTGTACATCCAAGAAAAGCGCTATATAAATACCCTTATCATTAATATTAATCAAACGCAGGCATAATTAGGCACGCCCTCAATAGAGGTAAACAGTATGCAAGAAGAAAGAAGATACAGTGAACTTTCATTTGTAAATACTGTGCAGAGATTACATTACATTACATGATTATTGCATTAGGTCCAGCGGACTCTTCCGAGCCAAATCAGGACCGGACAACCCCTGATCTGCATAAAAGATCTGCTGAAACAACCCTAGTGGTAAAACTGAAAGCTCTCCACCAGCCGGTCACTTTACAATTAAAGACATCCCACGCAGGAGACGCTGAGGCTGTACTCTAATTTATCGAACCCCCGTTTGCAAAAACAAAATAGAATACAAACATCATTATAAATTATGAACAAAACACATACATATAAAATGCATACATTGCTAAATAATAACATCATAGGAAGCCCTAGTGACCACCTGGCAGAAAGCGTCCAATATTCCCAAGCTGATCCAACAGACCTCACACACAAATAAGGAGTCTTGTCCTGGAAGAGTTTTCAGAAAAAAAGGTATGAGACTGGTCTAGCGAAGAAGAAGATAGTATAGCAGATTGATAGAACAGAGCAGGAATGAGAAAGAGCAAATGAGAAAGACAGTGACAGTGGGAATTTAAAGCACTAAATTTCCAGAAAGTGGGGATACTATTTATACTGAAACCCCCGGCACCCCAACGGGGGTTGTGCAGAGATAAGCAACTCACCATCTATACACAAGAAGACAGAAGATACAGTGAACTTTCAATTGTAAATACTGTACAGACATAAGCAACCCACCATCTGTTGCGGCGTCTGTGGGTGAGGCAAGTGTTGGGAGGATGCCACCTGACCACTGCTGAGCCCCATAGCGAAAGGGGACATGGTTCTGGATGGTCCTTGCATACCGAACGGCGAGAGGGGTGTGCTGACTGGCTGTCCTGCTCCAACACCAAACGGTGACTGGGCCGAAGAGATGGGTGGTGAAAACGGTGACTGGCCAGACCCATGCTGCAGACAAACAAACAGTCTCCAGTTAATTCAATGGTAGTGGACGAAGAAAACAAGTTTAAATATCCCACAGCGACACTCTGAGGGACAAACTGACTTGCCAAACCCTGAAATGAACTGACAAGTTGGCTTCAATATTTTCTCCTATCCCTCCACTCTATAGTCTTTTGCACCCTCTCTCCCACGCTGTAGTTTTTCCTCCCTCTCTCTCTTATCCTTCCTATCTCCAGCCATCCATTCCCCTCATTCTTAGTTGCATTTCTCAATCTATCTTTAATGCTCATTTTTAAAATGTCCTGACTTTACCTCTTATCCTCCCTCCTCCCACAGATGTGCCAACTCCCTGATCTTCTTGTCAGTATTTCCGGACCCGTTTGTCAGTATTTTTTAATACCTGTCAGTATTTTTTTTCTCGCAAATCCCAGCCTATGACACTAAAAAGTAACGTCAGGTTTCCCTCTGAAACAGCAGGCTATTTTCAGTCCTCTAAAATCACGATGAAAATCAGCTTGTTGAACACCACACTTGTTTTACTATAAAATCACCATGAAAATCAGCTTGTTGAACACAGCGACATTCAGTGAGTCAGGTATGCTACTCTGAAAATTTTGTTTTCCAGGAAAATTTTGGAAGGATTAGCAGAGCCCCGAGAGCGAGCCTGCAAAGCAGGCGAGCCCCCTCGGGGGGTCCAAGGGCATGCCCCCCCCCCCCCCCCCCCCCCCCGGAAATTTTTTTTTTAAAGTTAAAATCTGTGCAATCTGGCACATTCAGAGCACTTTTTGAGAGACGAAAAATCAATCAAATTGCCCGGAACCTTAAACTTTTCGATGTGGTCGCCAAATTTCTCGACGTACTTCTTTTTTTCTTTTTCTTTTCCGACAACTTTTACTTCATAATCCAGTGTTCTCTGCAGCCAGTCCCAACGCCACTTGTTTTTGATACCTTTGTCCCAGTCTCCTACTGTGTTTCTTATTACAATGTCGGTTCGAAACATTTTGATACTATGCTACTATTAGTAGAATTTATCATCACAAAAACGCTTCCATACGTTATCAAACTTTAAAAAAACAGAGAATCGTGGTGAAGACTATCAAAAGTCAAACGGAAACAACTGGCTATAACACAGAGCGAATCACGTAAGAGAGAAGCAATCTTATTGGTGAGATCAATTTAGCTAGCCAATCACAACGCCGCTTTGATATGATCGTTAAATTGACTGTCATGGCGGTCTAGCAGACGAATCCCGCTGATATCGCCTACCGTGATAAGAACGCTTGCATTTTTTTTTTCGACACAGATTTTTTTAATACTCCCGGAAATTTTTCAATCACCCGGAAAGCCAAAGATCGATTTCCCGGAATTCCTGGAATTCCAGGAAAAGTAGCATGCCTGGTGAGTGCAGGAGTACTATTATGAGACCAAAAACCGGTACAGAAGCACCGCTGGCAAAGATAAACGATCGGCAACTTCTCCTCCATATTTTTATAAAAGCTACCATATTTCCTTATTTAATTCACTTCGCCGGAATTAAATACGGTCAATCTGTACTGGTTGGCACCTCTGCTCCCATGTTCTTAAATTTTCTTTGATAATTATATTCACCCTCCTTCCACCCCCCTCATTTTCCCCCATACTCCCTCTCTCTCAAATATATGATAGTTTCTGTTGAATGTGTAAGCACACATGCTTGCAAGAAATTGCACCGTGTAAAGCAATTGCTGAACATAAGCGGGGATGAGAGAGGATACGAGTATAAAAAAATGCACGAGAATGCGAGTGCACCCATTTATAACATGGCACAAGGTCTATTCAGTACAATAAAATTTGAGTGAGTCTCTCTCATCCCCATCTGTCCCTCTTTCTCTCTCTTTTCTTTCAATTCAGCTATACCTGGCCCACGGGAGTGAGAGGCTGGGAGTGGGGTGACGCAGAGTGCCTGCCCCCTGCACTGATCACCTGGCTGAACGGTGACTGGATGCCTGGCGTTCTGGGCGAGGGTTGCCCACTGCGCGGCGAGTGCTGGATCTTTGGGGAGGGGAGCCCCGAGGGTCCACCCTGAGGGGAAGTCTGGGGAGGGGCAGACACAAACGGTGGACGCTGCAGCCTCTGATGGATGGCTGAAGCCAGAGCGTTAGTGTCCCCGTCGTCTGCTCCTGGCCGAGTGCCAATAGGCTTGGTGCCCTGAACCACAAAGACATTGCAAAGTTTAGATCCAAATACAATGAGGTTCCATGTCAGACAACAAACTGATAAGCAGACATAGCAACTGTTGGCTTTCACAATGGTGTCATCACATCGTCATGGTCAAATTTCCCAAGCCACTCAAAACTGACAATAACAGTTCCCTCGGAAGTGTTTTTTGTCCATACTCACTTTCCAGGATGATGCAAGCAAGGGGCAGAAAAGTGAACAAAATAAGTGGTGACCAGTTTGAAATGTTTTCTGGCAATCAATTACAAAAGATACGAACTATAATTTGTGACAGAAATGCCAATTTCTGTTCTGCTGCTCCCTCTCCACACCAACACCCTCCGTCACTATCTTAACAATTGTTAAAATAAACGCGACAATAAGAAACCTAATGAATGGCTGAACAAAGAGCATTACCTGCAGAAGAGCAGCAATGTGACTCACTCCACTCTTGTCATCATCCTTGTCACCCTCTCCACTGCCATGAGCTGCTGCTGCTGCTCTTGCCGCAGCGTCAGTGCTGTCCAAGGAGTGCTGTCGCCGGCTGAATTCCAAGAACTGTGCCTGGAAGTCTTTAGTTCGGCTACCATCTTCCGAGCCTTCTCCTTCCGCTTCTTCCTCTGCCTTTATTCCTTCCTCAACGCTGCTGACATGAATATGATATAGAGAATGGAATGGAAACAATAATAATGATAGTAGAGCATTGTGGCTGAGCGGTCTAAGGCTGGATTAACTTGACTTGTCCACAGACTAGAAAACAATGGTGCCTGACAGGCGTGGGATCGATCCATCCAGGTGCTCCGGTTTGCTCCCCCGGCAAAATTTCAAAAACACAACTAATATTAGGTAGGTTGGGTTTGGGAGCGTCACAGGCTGCGACTAGGACTTTCCCAGGGGAGGAGGCCCAGAATTTCCCGATAAAAAGGGACAATGAAGTGTCAAAAAAAAAAAGAAAAAAGAAAAAAAAAGGTATATGTTCCCAGAATCTGGAGTGATAATATTGAGTCGATATAATCTTCACTCAGATTCTATGATTTACCGTGTTATATTTCTACAGCATCACACTGCCTTCTTCAGCACAATGATGATGACGATGATGATGATGATGATGATGATGATGATGATGATGATGATGATAATGAAAAAGACAAGGAGGAGAAGAATAATAAATGATTATATTGATGATGATGACAACAATGATAATGACAAAGATGATAATGATGAAGATAATGACATGCGGTAATAATGATAACAGTAACAATACCCAGGAAGATGATGTTGATTCTGATGATGATGATAATGAACGGCATTCAAATTTCAAACTCTGGGGTAGGAACTTCTACACCTTTTTGTTATTCAGAGCAGAACTGGAGTTCTTTTAATGCCATCACTAGCAACACAGACATCAGTGAACAGTGAATAACAAAGAACACGAACTCACGCTCTCTCTCTCTATATAATATAAATGATATATAAATTTTTGTTGTTTCAACAACCACAAAAACATTGTAGAATTGATGCTGAATATGTCACTCACCCTTCTAGAGTTTTATTTTCATTAGCTTTGTGGTCAAGATCATCCTTCTTCTCGTCACCTTCACCTTCGCCCTCCATCTTGGGGTCATCTATAAGATCCAGGGAGTCGATGAGGTTGGGGTCATCCATGAGGTCAAGTTCCGGGTCAGCGTAGCGCAGAATGTCAAAAGTACCATCAGCACCTGCATAAACAATTGTAAATTTTCCTATAAGCAAATATTCATGATCTCCACACACAACTTGTGTTCGAAAGTAAAACGATAGTTTTTATGTGGGTGCCTAGTCACATGGGCATCGGCGGCAATATTACAGTGGACAAAGCGGCAAATAAACCTCTTTATCTTGATTTTCCTTCAGAGTTTTTTTTAGTTTGTTCCGTACTGTGACCTGTGCTGTGTGATTGGCTCTTATTGTAAATGGCTCTGGCAGACTGAATGGTCAAATCAAATCAACAACAAACTGTTTCAAATTCCGCCAGACGTGTCTGTTTCTTTGCCTAACTTTGCGTCCACTCGCAAAGAAGGAACTGCTTTGACCCGCCTTCATATTGGGCATACTTATGTCTCCCTTAGTTTACTTTTAAAAGATGATGAACAACTGTGGAGCTTTGTATGTGATAAATCCTTTTCGTCCGCCATTTTATGTCTGAATGTGCTACTCTGGTTGATGAAAGAGAAAGATATTTTGGTTTGATACCTTTTAATGAGATTTTTCATCTGCAATGGTGAAAACCTGTTTACATTTTAACGAGAGGTTAGTTTGTTTTATCGCATATAGGTCATGTCATCCTGTTTGTGTGCTTGGTTAAATTTCATCAGTAAAGATAGTTTAATGTCCAAATTTTATCATATTTTAATGTGTTAATCGTCTAGTCAGATTTTGAATAGTTTTTGATAGTAGTTCTTTGGCTCTTAGCAGGCTGCTGGACCCTTTAAACATTCATTATCTATCTATCTAAATATTAGTTTATGTTTGTGAGAGCGCGCGTGTGCGCCTGCGAGCATGCCTGCCTTTGTTCGTTAGTGTAAAGACATATTGTACAAAACTTCTAGACTATTAGCATTACCGTATTACACTGAATCGAACAAGATTTTTTATCGGCATTCACAATACACTGCACCAAACTTCTCACTACTGGCATTCAAACTACAGTAACAATTATTTGGTCACACTGCTGGGAAAAAAAAAAAGAAAAAAAAAAACGTTCATTACACTGCAGTAACAATTATTTGTTAACATTGCAGTAATAACTACTTGTTCACATTGCAGTAACATTTTTTTTGTTTGCATTGTAGTCAATGTATTTATCAATGTTACATAGCATTTTTCCAGCTCAAGAGCTGCTCAAGACTGCCTGAGGTGCCCAGTTGTACAACAGTTACTTGCTCACACTGTAAGCAACAGCACAACACAAGACTTACTGAGCAAGTCGTCGTCCTCAGGTTTGTCCTCCTCGGACGACATAGAGGGCTTCAGGTCTTTGATGTGGCCCAGGGCGTCACCTTCACTGCTGCTCTCAGCCTCGCCCACAGGCGCGCCCACATCCTCCCCTTCCTTGTGGGTGAGTAGCCCGGCTTGTTGCCCTTCTAGATGGCCAAACACTCCTTCCTGACGTTGACCCAGGCCTTGCAGCATGTCCTGTGGATAACGCATGAATGTCAAACCTTGGTCTGTTTTAATATGGTAAAGCACAAAATGCTTTTGTAGACTACCTACCATCAGCAATATAAAACACCGACCCACACTGGATCTAGGAAGGAGATGCATATATTGCAGTCAACAACCTGTATCATGACTAAAAACCATACTAGCTACCCTCACGCCCGAGTCTTTTTGGGAACACGCTATAAAAATACCTTCTTATTTATATTAAAAAAAAATTATATTTCACCAATTCAGTCAAAATGCTGAGGGTTTTGGAAAAGTGATTTCTCTTCTTTGCCAGGTATGTACTCATTCAAAATCCATGTATTATTATTATTACTATTATTATTTCTAAAGGTACCAGGCACAGTTCCAGTTCTCACACAAATTATCTGGCACTGGATAAGTCTCTTAGAAGAAGATATTAGAGAGCTTGTCAAGGCAGCCTTTTCCTTATTGTCTGACACACCTAGGGTCCAGACACCAAAGCTTTAGTTTTAAGGGGTACATGGAGTAACCACTGGCATTCACCTGCAGGCTAAAAGTTTGTAGCCTGCATTTTATGTATCGACATGCTTTGATTACTATTCTATGATACCAAGATCACAGCACAGTACTTGATGGGCCGTACGAAGACTCACCTGTTGCGTGCTCTGCTGGAAAGTGTCTGTGGAGGGTTTGGGGAGACCCGGTGACATTATAGCACCCACAACTTGTGGTCCTGGTTGACGCTGCATCTGATGGGGGTGAGGGAACCTCATGGCTCCGTGTTCTCCTGGCTGACCACGCATTATGAACCCTTCGTGACCTTCTGTTTGTACGAATACAGATACAGCATAGTGTTATTTAGATTGCACCCGCAGAAGTGCTAAAATGATGATGATGATAATGATGATGATGATGATGATGATGGAGATGAAGACGATAATTGCACATGATGATAAGGGCAACTGCAAAGCAATGTCACAACATAGAACAAAAGAAAATACCTGGGTAGTGTCCTGGGGTTTGTGGTCGCACCATACGGGGATCCATGTGACCTGGGAAATGTGGGCGTACGTCTCTGAACATTGGTCCAGCCCCTGGTGAAGCAGTTCAATGTATATAATGGCCTTGTTTTCTGCTATTATCTCTCTGAACAACGACTTGTTCATGTGTATGGTAAGGTTGTTTTTTAATTATTATATTTTTTAATTAGCAACTTAAAGTAGTAATTATAGTCCTCTTGTCAGGCAGCAAATGCACAATTGAACTTCTTCAATGACTAGAACTCTAATACCAAACAACGATGGTGTTTAGTCATACCAACAATTAATAGCTTAAATTCCAAATAAATGAAAATTCGCACTCCTTGTCAAAAGAATGCATATTATATACATGTATATGTATATGTATTGGTGTGTGTGTGTATATATATATCTGCATTCTTTTGACAAGGAATTATTATATATCAGCAAAATCTCGCAAACAGCACAGACTTTTGAACACAATGTTATTAGTAAATAGCACAAAAAACAACTTGTGAAACTGCCTCTATCCTTGCAAACTTGGAGCTAGAAGTGTGAGGAGGATAAGCAGCAACATGCAAAGTTAATTTACTGATAATCATGACATAGAAGTGGTCCTACCTGGCATCCTGGGCTGCATCATGGAGGACCCAGGGCCCATAGCTCCCTCCTGCTGCTGTTGCTGCATCCACTGCTGCTGCTGCAAGCTTGGGGCCCCCATCTGCTGCGCTGCCTTCTGCTGCATGCGCAGCTTTGTCTGCTGACCGAGAATTTCACGCAGTTGCTGGTGGGGCGTAGGGGCAGAAATCCCTGATCCCAGTCCACCCAGGCTTGCCTCCCCTGTCCCGCCAAGAGACACTACTCCGCCAGCCTGGCATCATCACACACACACACCAGCTTTCTCACTCAACGGGAGTTTCTATCAAGTACCTTCCAGTTCAACCTACTCTCAACACATGTCAATGCTAACACCTATTAGCTCTATATCAACAAACTATATATTTTTAAAATCTAACAAAGAATAATTAAAAAGAGGTTCAAATCAAAAAAATTCCAATAGCATGGAGGGTGGTGTTGGGGGAGGGGTATAAAAATTAACAAAGAACATGAAGGCAAAAATTGTGTGTGTGTGCGTGTGTGCGTGTGTTTTGTCCCCACAGGTTAAGTGTAAACATTGTAGACAGATGATAATACACCAGGCAGATTGAGGGACTGGTCGGTTCATTTTCACATCTACAAAACATGTGATATATTTTCCTAAAAACAAAAATCACTTCTCACTTCGAGATGGTGGGGTAGGGTTCGTGAAGTGACATATGGGGGTGTGGTATGGGATGTGAAGGTGGCGGGTAATATGCCACCAGCTTGGCCAAACAACAAAAACCAACGTCTCCAATAAATCCAGTCCTAATGACATTATAGTTTATAATTATAGTAATGTAACATTCTTCTGAAAATAAAACAATACAAAAGTCGAGTATTTTATTTTCTCTCTATTCTCACATGTCATTTTTCAACACACAAAAGGGTCAGAAAAACATGCCACAAATATTTCACATCGTGCACTGTCTTTTGTACCCAATCAAATAAAATCCAATGGAATCTGTATTAACGTTAAGTTAACCAACAAAATCCAAAAAACATGATTATCCTATTCAAATCATGTTGTATTCCTTCAAAGTCTCCCATGAAGGCCGATGTACAGCTTTCTCTTAGCACTCATGATGTACTACTCTTATGCCTGTGTGTATCCAGAACATTGTATTTACCATAAACATAATGTCTTTATCCTTTAGACATGTGGATGCGTGTCTAACTTCAAAATAACTTTCAAAACCTAACATCCAAAATGCCACAAATACTCCACATCGTGCACAGTCTTTTATACCCAATCAAATAAAATCCAATGGAATCTGTATTAATGTTAAGTTAACCAAAGAAATTAAAAAAAGAACATGAGTATCCTATTCAAATCATGTTGTATTCCTTGAAAATCTCACATGAAGGCCGATGTAAAGCTTTCTCTTAGCAATCATGATGTACTACTCTGATGCCTGTGTGTATCCAGAACATTGTATTTACCATAAACATAATTTCTTTATCCTGCAGACATGTGGATGGGTGTTTAAACTTCAAAATAACTTTCAAAACCTAACCTCCATAAATACTTCTAGTTCTACTCTAATTAAAAATATAAAAGAAAATGTGTTGGACCTAGCTCAAAAACATCTTGGAAAGTACTAACACTTTGCATAAAAACAACAGTAACAGCACAGTTACTAAAGCCGTCACTATGCCCATTGTTAAATCACAGTATTAGGCCCAGGTTTTAGTGCTCTTGCTGGGATGCCGTTACAATATCTCTAGGTCAGGGTGAGGAGAACTAAACAACATTCACACAAACACACACTCCATGCCGTGGCTAGAGGCAGAACAGGGGGAGGCTGCATACCATATCACAATAGTCATACAACATAGACAAAAGTCATGATGATCTGCCATAATAGCCATCTTCTTCTTCTATTTTGTCCCTTGGCTTGAATATTTGTCAAAGACACAATGTGATTGGATGAATTAAAAAGTTAAACAGCCAATCAAAGTGATCCCCTCCCCCCACCCACCCTCACCTGCCCCCCCCCCCCCAAAAAAAAGGGACACAAAGCAACAAATAAATAAATAAATAAATAAAATTACAACAGCTCATTCTAATGCCTGGGTGGACATTTAGCAAATTAAAATATAGTAACTGACAAGTGTCTAGTATTTCATAGGCACAGAACAGTTAAAATGACACAACTCAATATTCAGTGGTTAGCAGCAATCATGACAAGTCATATTACTAAAATACGTGATGGAAATAAAATAAAGAAAATAAATTCTAAACAGAGGATTGGGGTTTAAAGGGAAATCAAATATAAAAATGAATCTGCCATTACAAAAGAAAACAACTGCATCATGTGAGGTGGAAAGGTTTAGGAAAAAGAAAAATAATACCTTTATTTCCTGCTAACAGTTTAAAAACGGCTTCTCAATAAAATAAAATAAAAATCCTCAAAGAAAACGAGGTAACAAGTTTTCATAATAAAATAAATTAGAAGGGCAAAGGTCATATGACTCGCTCCTTATGGAACTCGCAATATTTAACATTAAAATGACTACCAGAAAAAATCACCTGAAATGGTGGCAATTAAAATGCAAAGTAATACCGACTTTGATCTTTCTATTCTCTTAACCTTGAGATGACATAGACATCTGGCTCCATATACACTCATGTACTGTCAAAAAAAATATAGCAAAAGTTGTATGCAAAAAAAAAAAAGCACCAAAAAAAAACAGTGACCTTGTGATGATCTTGACCTTCTGTGACCTTACCTTGGGATGACCTTGACCCTCACATGATCTCTCATGCATGTCTGATCAAATAACCCAATGTTGTTGCACATTATGGGTTAGATAAAAAGCCAATCCACTGTACGATGACCTATTTGTTGTATGTTTTTGCAAGGCCTAAAATTACCATGACCTTCAAGATCAACATAAAAATGGAACAAATATCAAAGGTCAATCTATAATCTCTAAATACAACAAGTTTGGACTTTTTATCTCTTATAGTTTAGGATCAAGGTCACTTCAAAGTACCTATACTGGACAGCTCCAGAGACCTTGATCTTCGAATGAGGTTGACCAAACTTGCATAATATGTCTCATTGATATCTAAAGAGACCTAATCTATCATACATCACAAAATCATAAGTTCAATATTATAATAACCTAGCAAAAAAGTGACATTTTGTGAAAAATAGTAATTTTTTTTACTAAACTTTGATGACCTTGTGACCCTGACCTTGAAGTGAAGTCATTCATTTAATGATCATTTATGAGGTCTCATGGGTATACACTAACTTCCAAGTTTGGTTGTGATGGCTGAAATAGCCGCTATAAAGTTTTTGCACAGACAGATGGCAAACGCCAGAAAGAGGGCGGCCATTTGTTGTTGTTTTTTTGTTGTTTTTTGTTTCCGTATCATTTTTGGATTATTTAGGACTCATCTTGCACAGATTTGCAAAAATCTGGAAATTTAATTTTGCGGGGTGAGTACATAGACTCACACTGCTATGCATGTGAGTCAAAAAGCTGTCAAAATAATGAAATGTTTCAGAAAGAGCAAAGAAACCAGGGAAATATATCTTAACATATTCATTGAAAAGTGTCCAACAACAACTCAAGAGTAATTAATTTCAACAAGCATTACTCTACGCAGTAACACTTAATCGAATCTGCCCACAGTTAAAGTCAATGACTAATCTACAAACACACCGACTGTACACAAAATGCACAAAAGAACAAATGACACACCAAACACCAAACCACATGAATATATATATATATCACCAGCACAAATGAACAATACAACCTCACTAGAATGCACACAGCACAACTACATGCTTTGTCCAAAGGCCTGAACAAGAACGTACACCAACACCACTGATAATGACAGGCCACACTCGAAACTTTCATTTCAATCAGAATCATCAAGAGGAACCATATACACATTGGAAGAACGTGTGGGAATAATTCTGCCATTATGTCTTATTTTGGTTTACTTGTCAATGCGAAGCAAAAATGATGCATCAGCATTATTTCCAGGCAGTCGTATGTTACAAAGAAATGGGTTTTCCGGAAGGAGTTTTGATGTTCTTCATCCATTGCACAAAACATTCTAGAAACACAATTTGTATAGAGAGTGGGAGACAAGTCCATGTCCCTGGCATAGGGTAGGACGTCAACATTTAACATTTTTGTAGTGGGAGTTGAGAGAAAAGAATAAACTACCGACTGTCAATTTCCATTGGATCTGTAAATGGCATTGTCAAGGCACAGGCATTTTCGTGAAGAAAGAACAACTTCCTAAAACTTTGTTTCTCTTAAGGCACCTAAACGTATTTGTGAAAAAAACGCCACCAAACAATGCATAGTCTATCAAATTCAAAATACCAATGCCAAAAGGTAGTCTATCAAATTCAAAATACCAATGCCAAAAGGTAGTCTATCAAATTCAAAATACCAATGCCAAAAGGTTGTCTATCAAATTCAAAATACCAATGCCAAACGGTAACAGGAAGTTTGGAGGGTGCAGAGTGAATGGAGGAGGTGGCGCGTGTGACGAATGTGGAGGCTAGTGAGAACAATGGGTTCTTTGCTTTTTTAAAAGTTGTTCTTATATAGTGCTTTGTCTAGCTCAAGAGCTGCTCAAGACGCAGGCTGAAACATAATCCAACTCAAACCGCCCCAAGCATGACAGATAAAGTACACTTTTCTTCAGTCACCATAGATCACATGTGTCAAACTCCAGACCTGCGGGCCACATTAGTCCCGGCGTACAATTAAATTAGTCCCGAGAGGTCTTGATCGGCGTAAAATTATATCCGGCCCAAGAGGCAAAATTATTTTTTAATGGCCCTGCGATATAAAGTGCAAATAAAACTCCCTAATTAGCAGCCTTGTGAACAATAGGCTATCTCAGAGCGTTCTTGCTTCGATCAGAATAAGCGAAAAGAAAAGTTGTGTAGTGAGTGGATGTTTGTCATTACAGTAACCTATCCTATCCCGTAACTCGAAGGTCATAGGGGTACCACAGATGATCGTTTAACCAGCGTACTCCATCTTTCTGTCCTCGGCAACCCTCATGGCTTCGCTCTGTGTCAAGCCACTCCATTCTCGAATGTTGTCCTCTCACCTCTTTTTCTGTCTCCCTCTTCTTCTGCCTCCTTGCACTGTGCCTTGCAGGATGGTCTTTGCAAGGCCTGATGCTCTGGTGACGTGGCCATCCCTTCGGAGTTTCCGTTTCTTCACCACTGTGAACATGCCATCCTATTGTCCAATGGCTTGGGTGATGGTCTGTCGGACTTCGTCGTTGGTGATGTGCTGGGTAATACAGTAACCTAGAAACTTCCAATGTTGCTTATTGAATGTTTATCTTGTTCGGACCCAACCTTACGTGTGATCTGAGTTTTGGCCCTCTGTGCGATTGAGTTTGACACCCCTGCCATTGATGTTCTGAGGAATGTTCCTGTGTTCCACTCTTTCATGAAACATTCCATTTTGATGTGACCACCTCATTTAATCCTTCGGAGGAGAGCATTAACTGAGGCTTCAGATAGATCCTGTTTGGGTCAGTGCCTTGAGCGGCTCTTGAGCTGGGAAAGCTCTGAATAAGAATTCTGAGACAAAGAAAAGTTCAAACATGCACCTGGTTTTCACACAAATTCATCACTATTTGAACCGTCGACACACAGAACAGCACAACACTCAAAAGCAGCAACAACACCCCCAACCTATTCTCAAAAAAGAGAAAAACTAGACATTCAAAATCATTCTTTTCTCTTTTTTTGCAACCAACAAAATGCTAAAACCTTTTCCATTAAAATAAATAAATACAAATAAAAAATGTCCACAGTCCATTCCATGTGTTTGTGTCAAGTATCAAGGGAAGTAATTACCGCATTGTCAGAGAAGGGAGAGCACTCGCAGGGGTCCAAATGAGACAGCTTCATTAGAGAAAAGGGTAACAGATAATATCTTCTTTTTTTTTAAAAGTACATAGCAAGGATGATAAAACACAACAAAAAATGTTAAAGGACATTAAAAGTAATAAAATTAAAAGTGAAAAAATGTGTGCAAGCACTGGATGTTTAAGAAATTTCAGGCATAAGCATTGTCAAAATTAAAGAGCAAAAAGGGAAAAATATTAGTAAAACTATTAGAAATCATTCAGCCTAAAATTTAAAAAAATAGTCAAGATTTTTTTGGCAATGTAAAAATCACCAAAAACTAGTGTTAGAAAATAATACAAATAAAAATTAGGAAAATAAGGTAGTCAAATATACAACAGGCTCCTGGGAGAATCTCATAAAGTGCACGTATTGCAAAATGAGAAAGATATTGTATTTTGATACAACCAAATTCAAAAAGAAATAGCAACCAAACATTCATGAAATTCACCTGAGAACAAGAGAGACAGACATAGAGAGAAAGAAAGACTAACACTTTGAGAGAGGGAGAAAGAAATAGATAAAACACAAAATGTCGCTGGCAGCAGAAAAGCACAATGAAGAGACAACTACTGTGCAAATACTGACACAGACATTGGCACAAATACCCTAATACCCAGTCAATAAGGCAGGTAAATGATATCGCATGATGATATTGATAATAACAATAATAATACACGATTATAATATGACAGGGGCTGGGCAATATATACACAGAAATCCCATAGTTATGATGACTCTCCACATAAACTTTTGTTTTGTAAGAGATCAAACAGTTACTGCACTATGTATTTTGCAAGAAAGTAGGATTCACTCTTTGATTCTGAAGACTGTAAATATTTGGACTTTAATCTTAAAAGAAAGTTCAAATTTGAAGTTTGGGAAGGAGGAGAGGGGGGGGGGGGCAATGAAGGTGGGAGTGAATACATAGACACATTGCTATGCATTTGATTAACAAAATTGGGGAGTAGGGTGGGAGCATTGTTGCACACGTGTGAGTAAACAAAATCGGGGAAGGTGTATTTTATTCCTAAGCCTGGCATTTTGCAAGAAATTTGTTTATGACGTTTGAAATATGTCTTTGACTATGAATACATAAGACAAGGACGGTCCTGAATCTTATTAATTCATGTTATATTTAAAAGCTTACGTGAAGAGTCAAACAAAGCAAAAGGGCAGAGGTAAAGATATGTGGGGGCCGGAAAAAGACGATAGATACACTGGTCACAGCAGAAAACAAGTTGTTACTAGGTTTGAAAAGCTCCGCTGGTAAAACTTACCACGCTATGGGGAGGCAGATTATAGGGCCATGGCTGGTGGGTAAGCCCCATGGCTTTGTGCCGTCGCGAGAGCAGTGCAGCCTACGACCAGAGGTACAGCACCACACAGTGAGCGCACACCAAGGCCACAGAAGATTCAAGAAGACGGAAGAAGAAGAAGGTAAGAAAAAAAATATGAACAGAAACAAAACTGTTTAGAGAACAGCAGAGCAAATAGTGAAGTTTTCAACGCTCATTACTTCTACTGTTATTTCTAGCACGCTAAAGCTAAATGTGAACAACAGCGGTGCAAAGTTTGAAGTTTATAGTCTACTACTGTTCGTTTCGCTCACGTAATAAATAAAAGTGAAGTTTTTCTTTCCAGTGGTACAACTGAGTACTAAATCTAGCAACAATAAGCTCTCTACATTTTGTATAATGTATAATGAAGACTGAAGTTTACGTTCTACAATGTTTTACTAGCATGATAAAGCTCAGTGTCAACAGCAGCAGAATGAAGATAAAAAATGGGTCTACTACGATTTTCTAGCATGAAAAAAAAAAAGAAAAATTTTCCTGTCTGTCTTTCTGTTTCTAGCTTTGCTATGCAACAGTGGTGCAAACGCTGAAACGTGAGGTTCCCCCAACTCAAAATGGTTGCTAGCTAGCCAGACTATGATAGGGATCTTTAATTTTATCCTCACAGAGAAATGAAGTGAAGTTTCCCATCTAAAATGCTGCTAGGTAGCACTATATGGCACAAAAGTAAAAAGGCAAGGCACTTCATGTTGTGTTATAAGGTCAAACGCCTTTCTCAATCTGTGCATTCCCAATCCTATGCCAATTAATACACCTCTCTAACCTTCCAATCTCCCCCGTTTTTGTAAATCAAGGAAGTCTACATGGATAAATAACTGAACAAAATGGCTTAGCTTATCGAAACAGTCCGACTTTTGAAAACAAAACTAAAAGCAACAAATATGAAGCTTTCCCAAGAAAAAAATAAAAATAAAATTTTTTGTAAAAAGAACAATACTGCAAAACCCAAATATGAAATGCGGTGATTAATGGTTGTCAGTAAAATGAGACAATAATAAAATATAACATAACATCACTATTGATACTAGCCTGTACAAAGACAGACAAAAGCATAAGATTTTACGACCACTTATGTGCTCACAAGTCCCCGCTGATAGCTCTTGCTTCACTTCATGCAATAATAATATTAATATTATTCATTTAAAAATCACGCTTGCAGGAAGCTCCAAGAGCGCTACTTCAAAAGGATGTTTCAACTTTCAAGATCTGTAGAGACTTCAAAATATCTGCCCAAAAACAGCTTTAAAAATCCAAATCAATTTTCAGCCTTCAACATTCATCTTCATGCAAATTGAAAATATGACTTCAAAGTTTACTACAGAAAATGTTTGAAAAGTGCAAGCACAATCACAATGTTTGTGTGATCATTTGTCTGATATTCTATAATACAAATCAAAAGTCATGGACCACAATCAAAGTAAATCCACCAACAGCATTATTGCTAAAAAGCATAAGAGTTTAACCAAATTGTTTAGCATTTCCAGTTCATTCTACAGGTAAGCATGTCCTTTCTTTATATTTATAATTTCTCTTTGCTTCTTTTCAATATACACCATCAAGGGGAGAACTCTGAACATACAAGTTCCGACATAAGTAAATTGCACAATGAGAAATTCTACAACTCCATTGTTAGAATTAAACAAAAAAATTATATATATATAATCAATCTTGAGTATATCACTACTCTGTTTGATGTCAATTTTTGGTTGATTAGTCATAACAAGTTAAGGAATTTAACTGTAATTCAGAACTGTGCGGTTAATCTTGATTAATTAACACACAGATACAAAATTAACAGTGATTTCCTACTCTATATTAGTCACAACACAACATCCAATCACAAAGCAAGAGAAAGATGCATCATTGTTACTACAAACGACCTGAGATGCATTAATAATATTACTGCTTAGAACTTGTAATACTACAGCAATCCAACTAATGATGAGAAACTGTTATACAGCAATCAATCTACTAAGAATATTTTCAGCAATAGATGTCAATATGTCAATTGCTTGTGGCAAAAAAGCCAAAGTTTGTGGAAAAAAAGTCACAAGCTTTTCCCTCTTCTTCTCCTTTCCTAAAATCAGAGGCTTACAGACAACACAAAGACAAGACAAAACAAAACAACGGCACAAGACATGAACAAACACAGACAACAACCACACATAACTCTTACGCAAGACAAGACAACTCACATCATGCGGTGGCATCATCCGAGGTGGCTGGAACTGATGCATGGGGTCGCTGACGATGTCAGACATTGACCTTGTGAGATTAGGGTCAAGGGGCATGCGCTGGCCGCCTGGAGCATAGGAGTGAGGCATGCTGTTGGAACGCTGCAAGTGGTGGGGGCTCTTGAAGCCTTCCCCTGGGTACCCTTGGTCTGGGTGTCGCAGTGGGCTTGTCATGCCACTGCCACCTATAACAAAGTTGGCAGTGTAAACTACTACCAAATAAATAATATGCTTGTCCAGCCACATTCTCTTATTCAACCTGGGTTACTAAGCATCAACTAGCAAAGCACATATTGCCAAAATGTTACCAAACTAGAAGGGCAAATCCCATATGACCCACATGCTCCTTATGGAACTTGCAATATTTAACATGAAAATTAATGCCCAGAAACAACAAAAATAAACAGTGGAATTTAAAAAAACCAAAATAAGTAATAAAGACTTTTTGATCTTTCGATGCTCTTGACCTTGAGGTGACCTTGGCCTCCAGCTTCAAATACACTCCTGTACGATCCAATAAACTATGACAAAAGTTGAATTATGCGTGCACACACAAAACAGTGACCTTGGGATGCCCTTGACCTTGGGATGACCTTCATGTTGTTGCATGCTATGGGTAAAATATAGAGCCATTCCATTGTATGATGACCAATTTTTTAATGTTTTTGCAAGGCCTAAAATGACCTTGACCTTCAAGATCCAGAACATATATAAAAGATTTATTTATCATCTCTAAATACTACAAGTTGGACTTTATATCTCTCATAGCTTAGGGTCACGGTCACTTCAAAGTACCTCTACTAATCGACTTTGGACAGCTCTAGTGATCTTGACCTTGGAGGAAGGTTGACCAAATTTGCATATTATCATATTTATCATGCATCAAAGAATCATAAGTACAAAATTAACAACTTCAGAAAGAAGTTAAATTTTGTTAACAATTTTAATTTTTAAAATTACATTTGTTGAGTCTGTGACCTTGGCCTTGCAGTAAAGTCATTAATTCGCTGATCAATGATGAGGTTTCATGAATATACACCATCTTACCCAGTTTGGTTGAAAAAGCTTCTGAGATATTAAGTCACTTGCAAGTTTAGCACAGACAGACAGCGGGCAGACAGAGGAACCTTTTTTTTTTTTTAAAGTCATTTTGGACTATTTAGGACTCATCTTGCAGGGATTTGCAAAAATCTGGATATTTTTGGTGTGGGGATAAAGGGGGGGGGGTGGGGGCGGGAAGGGATGAGTACAACATAGACTCACATTGCTATCTATGTGAGTCAAAAACAATGTTTTGACAATGGATGCAAAATATTCAAGGCAATCAACACTATTTTCCTGTATTTTTGCGTACAGAGATGCAAAACTCAAAGCGCTAAGGGTACCTCTGTTCACTGCCTGAAAATATTAACTTAATACGAAAACACGCTGTGTAAGAATGTCTTGATAACTTTAAAGGTACCGAGGCATGTGTATCACAGAGGCATGTGTATCTTCTGAGACATATTTATGTACTTTATATTTCTGAATAATTAGTCTTTAAAAAAACTTGCTTACAAACAACTTATAAAAAAAGAAATAAACCATGAAACATGAATGAAGTATACAACTAAACAGAAAAAAGATTGTTTATTATGCTTTGGAAATGTGTGCACATATGTTTCTGTTTATTATGCTTTAGAAATGTGTGTGCATATGTTTCTGTATAATAAATTCAATGTTTTGTCTCTCATTTTCAAGTTCAATGTAAGTTATATTTTTGCCAATGTTTGTAACAAATTTTGAAAATATTACATGTGTGCTAAAAATGTACTTTCTGATGCAACATAACGCTGTGTAACATTTGTCTGAATAAAAACGTTTTGAAGAAAAAAGCTAGGGTTATAAAAAAAAATTTAAATATTAAAAAACTCACCAGGGCTGTGAGTAAAGTGAGCAGGACGTGGCGGAGTAGAGGAAGCCATTGAATGGACGGGTGAGGCATGAGTAGAGGACGAGGCAGAGGGGGGTCCGAAGCTCTCAATGCCATGAAACATGTCTCCGGGTTCTGACCCTGGTCTCCCTCCATGCAAAGTGTCCTGCAAGCCCTCTGGGGCGGAGTGTTGTCGCATGAGCCCATGGAAAGAGTCCTCCGGTGTGGCGGCGCGAGGAGTGCCGGGAGGGAAGGCGTACGGGTCATGGGGCTGCCCTGGCCCGCCTTGGAGTTCCTCTTGCTTCATGCGGGTTAGACCTGAATCAGCACAGCCACATAAAACAGCATCAATAAAACAAGCACAAAAGACATAAATTGGAAACTACTTCTAGTTAAACAATTCACAACACACACCATTGAACAGCGATCATAGAATAAATGCACCATCAAAATAAATGTCATTCTCCTGTACTTAACGATACATAGCAACAAGTTTCAATTGCCGTTTCCTTGGAGATAAAAAACAGCAATTTGCAAACCATCCAAATTCAAAGTCTTGAACATGAATAAGGAAGTAAGGACAGAAAGAAGGCAGGAAGATAGGAGGTAAGAAAGAAAGAAAGAAAAGAAGTGAAGAAAGAACTGGTTCAGGAGAGCAAGCAGGAAGGAAGGAAATATGAAGACTTGACAAAAAGCTTGCTTTACCCCCCCCCCCCCCCTTCACACACACACACACAAAAGAAAAAAAGAAAAGAAAAAGGAATTTACCATGAAGATTAGGAAACATTCTGGGTGTGAGTGGCGGTTTGCTGTAAGGATCATCAGGCGGCAGAGGGGATGCCACAGGCGACCCCTGGGGTCCTGGACCCCGCACAAACTGCCCATATTGCTGCTGCCCGCGGGGTCGTGGGGGTCCTTGAGCCACAAATGGGTCGTGCTTGGGTGTGCCAGGTGGGAACGGGAAGTGCTCATGAGGCGGAGCGCCACCTGGTGATTGCCTGGTATGAGGCTGTGGCGAGAAGGCGTCCGGGGAGGTGTCCAGGCCCGACTCCCCCCAACGACCAAAGCCTGAGGTTCCAGGCACACCTGGGCTGTGAAGTGGGTTGCGCATTGATGGTGACAATGCTGAAAATAAAAAAAGAGGGAACAAAGTGTAATTTTTGTTAGCTTACCCAGCTCAATATATATATATAGAGAGAGAGATAGATCATTCAAAACGCCATTGAGCAACTCTCTAAGCTTGGTGAAGTCCTATATAACAACAATTCATCACTATATAGCAATAATTCATTACTATGTAACAACAATTAGTCACTATATAATAACAATTCATATTCACACAAACATGACTTCACATTGGATGTGCTTTGCTGTTTCATATCCGTCTTCAATACAGACAAAGAATAGCTTTTTTTTTTGGTCCAATCACAAACTGCATTGAAATTTGGATCTATCAGATTATTGTAAAAAGTAAAGGACAAATTGTAACAGAAGTGTTACTGAAAATTTTGGTGCTTTAAGTTGGCTAGGACCACATAAAATGCAAAATTAAAATTCTGATCACAATTCTCTGTAAATTGTTTCCCACTTTGTTGGGGGTCCATGGAAACTGCAAAATTTTAATTGTGATCATAATAGTCATCAGGAATTGTTCTCAAACACCCTCCTTTTGTGTGTGCAAAGTCTTGCTGTCTTCCACACTACTGTGATGGAAACTTTGGAAAAGCGTTACAAAGAATAAACAAACGAAAATTAAAAAAATTCAAACCTTCAGGTGGGTCATGGGGTCCTGGGGGCTGAGCAAAGGGGTCGCCACCACCAGCGGTCATCTGTCCGTGAAGGGGTGGGGGTGCTGGAGGAGGTGGCATGGCTTCGCTATCCTGCAACATTTGAGCCTCCTGACGTCGTTTCAGCTCCTGGCTAACTTGCTGCTAGCCACCACATCAAAAAAAAAAAAAAAAAAAAAAAAAGGAAACCCAAAAGAAAAAAATTAAAACCAAAATCAAACTAAAAAACACCACAAAAAAAAAAGAAAAAAGAATAAAAATAAAAACCTCTACGCCAGTTTACAGGGGTGAGGCTAAAAACTTTCAATTTTAAATCAACTGCATGCAAGCAATTTGATGACTATTCCATTCTCTGTTAAGAAAAGTCTCCACGTTTCCAAAATTGATGGGTGACCAATAGTGTCCTGATTTAATAAATGTAGCGGTGATCAAAAATATATTGTCCAAAATTCAAACCATTGACATAAAGTGACCCGTGTTTAGTTCTACAATTTGAAACTTCAAAGCTGAACAGAAGCAAACAAAACTACAGAATGCTAACACAGTAAGATAGAATTTTAGAACCATTTCATTTCCGGTACATGAACATCAATGTGAACTGAATCCAATCCAATCAATGGGATGAATGTGATAATGACTCAAATAAATAAAGAGTTGTGGTAGTTGTTTTTTTGCTTTTTTTACACCAAAATTCATAATTCAAAAGAAACTGTAAATAAACACACAAAACTACAATAATATTGTTGATAATGTTGAAAATAAAAGAACATAGAAACCACAACATCAACGTTAAGCTAAAAATTTCCACAACAGTGAGAGAAAGAAAACCACGAAATATCGTTCTATTTCATTCCAACTGTGTGCTCAACTTATCTTCTTCTTTTTTTTTTACTTGAAGCTCAAAGAAACTATAACAAATTCAACACAAACTGAACTCCACTGCCAAATCCAACTTTACACAGACATGTCTGAAGAATGTTCGGTATACCATGGCCCTCATCTGAAACTAAAGGCAAATCAGAATGTTCTTGAGTAAAATTCAGCCATTTTCGAACTAGGGACAAAAAAAGTCTGTCGCATTATCCCCATAAACTCTATTTTTCGCATTATTAGCAAATGAAGTCTAATGAAGTCTAACTCAATTTTTCGCATTATCAGCAAATGAATTCTAACCTTTTGCGCTTTATGTACTCGATGAGTTGTGCGATTCTTTCTCGCTTTAGCCTGAAAACATACATCAACGATTGATAATAATCATAAATTATGGTTAATAATAATAATAACATACAAGTCAATGAACTCAGGCATTTATAAAAATTAAGACACAAATAGTCAATAAATCAGGGTGGAGAACAACTGAATCAAGAAATCTCTGAAATCCGGCCGGGGCCCAGGGGCCAAGCCCCGGTATTTGCCCCCTGGAAGAAAATGAATTTATGCTCTTTTGAAAGTAATTTAGGGCCTCTCCTGAAAGCAAAAAGCACAAAGTAAACATGAATAGAAACAACAACAACCAAAAAAAAAAGAATGTTTTATGCACATGTCTTTCAAAAAAGTTAAGAATCTTGATTTGTAGGCCTAACAAAGTTTGAGGTCCACCACTGTTACACACAAACTCCACATTTCAAATTTTACTGGGCACACGTTTGTCTATTTTTTAGCTGTAAACAGGCAAGAATTTTTATAATTTTAGAGATATTTAGGGGTACGTTAGTAAAAACACTACATCTTAGGTATTAGTGCAAAATGAACAGAAATAAATCTCTTTTGATTATCTACCTTTTTATACTTCTCTTGTCATGTCTTGTTTTTGATTACTCCATGTGTATACAATAAAAAAGTTTTAAAAAGTCCAAACAAGCCCCCTCCTCTTCTTCACTTTCATGCCAGTCTGAAAGATCGTATGCATGCACACTACTGACACTAATTGTCTAATGTCAGTACCGATCTCTTCCTCCGACTCCAAGTCCATTTCTCTCACTTTAATGTCTGATAAATGGAAGCCTGTAAACTCTTCTTCATCAGTCAAAGAATCCAAACCATCCATTTTAGACACACACACAGAAAAAATTGAAAAAAAAATCGAAAAAACGAACGCATTACAGAGAAAACTTGTGGAAATGCAGTCGAATGTTTTCACAACAGAATTTAACCGGAAGTCAATTGCCGGAAGTCTCGCAATCTTTCAAACAACGCGATAATATAACCACATGGTTGATACGGACGCTTTTGGACGTTTTGCCTGTTTAGACCTTCGGCCGCTTTTGGCCGCTATGCCCAGTAAAGGGTAGCCCTCAGCTTCTCACACTCGGAACTCAATATTTTTTTCTCGGAAATGCAAATGCCTTCCGCGGAAATCCGCGGATTCGCGGAGAATTCTCCACCCTGATAAATACATACATTTATACAAATTAAAACATTTTAAAAAAAAAACAACGTTCCAAAATTCATATATTATATATGATATGTTAGATAAACATGGTGCCTCACATAAACATATCAAGTGTAATTCATCTCCATTTTTTTTTTCAACTACACATTAACCAAACTGATTGGGTAACACTCATACCGTATTAAATTACTCAAAGCAATGAACTGCAGGGTAAAGAAAAACAACTAACATATTTCCATGGGGGAAGAAGAAAAAAAACCAAAAACAGCACAACGTTCAATTCAGCAACAAAATCCTACATGACTACAAAATTCAATCATGGTTATGTAATTGTCTTATTAAGGAATTACAAATACGACAACATCGTTTGGTACAGGAAAGAAAAATCCATCTCACCAAATATGGTGCCTTTTCCTCAGGCTTCAATTTACGCCACAGCTTTGCAATCTGCTTCGATCGCTCTGACCATTCTGGAAAAAACAACAACATCCAAATGTAACATAGGTGGTAAAGATGTTCCCATCATCATCATCATCATCATCATCATCATCATCATCATCATCATCATCATCATGGATCCTCTTTACTCTGGGCCAGCTTAATAAGGTAGTGCCTCCTTTCTCTCGGTGCTTTATTTTCCCCAGTTCTCGACAGAGCCAAGTATCCATTCATTGATGGGTGGACTTAGAGTGTGTGGCGCACTTGCTTCATTCTATTTTGGCGTTTGGTGGTTGCCCTCAAAGTACGGCAGGCATGCTACTCTGAAAATGTAGTTTTCCAGGAAAATTTTGGAAGGATTAGCAGAGCCCCGAGAGCGAGCCTGCAAAGCAGGCGAGCCCCCTAGAAGGGTCCGGGGGCATGCTCCCCCAGAAAATTTAAAAAAAAAAAAAGGTTAAAATCTGTGCAATCTGGCACATTCTGAGCACTTTTTGACAGACGAAAAATCAATCAACAAAGACGAAAAAAACCCAACACATTTTAGTTTAAACTATATACAAGAAATGACACTGGTAGGCCTACATGTCTGTTAACATTATTTTATTATAGTCTGTCATTTAGAAATAACATCAGTCCTCAGAAGAGTGAACAAAAATAAACTAAGCTTGAGTTTAAAAGTGTTGTTTTTACAAAGTCACGTTTTCTTCGATTGCTTTTTGTAAAATTTCAAATGTGCTTTTTTGGCCTCATTTTTCAGCGTTTCTACCGTGTTTCTTATCACAATGTTGGTTCGAAACATTTTGATGCTATGCCACTATTAGTAGTATTTATCATCACAAAAACGCTTCCATACATTATCAAACTTAAAAAAACAGAATCGTGCACAAAACGTGGTGAAGACGGTCATAAATCAAACGGAAACAGCTGGCCGCCTACGCTATAACACAGAGCAAATCACGTAAGAGAGAAGCAATCTGATTGGTGAGATAAATTTAGCTAGCCAATCACAACGCCGCTTTGATATGGTCATGGCGGTCTAGCAGACGAATCCCGCTGATATCGTCTACCGTGATAAGAACGCTTGCAATTCTTTCTTTTCAACACAGATTTTTTTAATACTCCCGGAAATTTTTTTAATCACCCGGAAAGCCACCGGGGCCCAAAAATCGATCACCCGGAATTCCGGGAATCTGAAAAGTAGCATGCCTGTAAGGTCACCCATCCTAGACCTAACCGCGCTCGATAAAACATTTTTAGCGCGTCCCCAAACCGCTAGGTTACAGTGTCACCCCCATGTGACATAGCGGAGTATACAACAGTAAGAAAACAAGGGTGTTGAAAGCACTCTCCCTGTCGCTAAATGCAAGTACTTGGGAGAAACTAAAGGTGCCATACCGAGAGGCAGCAGACAGTGAAAGTGTGGGCAAATCTACAACATTTCTAGGCTAAGCTTCATCAGTGTCCACTGACACAAGGTAGGGGCATATGCTTATCAAACCCAGCTACACTCCTGTGCTTTTATTCCCTGGACACAGCGGTATCTGAACACAGGCAGAATCGATTGAATACTTCACTGTTACCTGGAAATTCCTGCTTGAGGTTGGGGAAGTTGGTGTTAACATACAGGACAGCAGAAATGGTGGCCTCGAGCCCTAGGCTCTCATCCGTCTCCCACTTGAGGATGGACCTCTTGTTGCTGCTGCCCATCTCATCGTCATCTGCTGCTGCCCAGGGCATGTTCTGGGACACGCCAGCCATGCTGTTGCCACCCATCTCAGAGCTGGGCACACACACACAAACATATATTTGTTGCAATACATCAGAACTGGGTTTATTTAAGAATGTAGGAATCGGAAAGTGATTTTTTTGAGGGAAAGAGCGCAAACTTCTTCTAAAAATGTAAGAATCTAATGCAAAATTGGCTCTTTCCGTCTAAAAAGTTGACCTAGTTCGTCTCTCCGAAAATTGACTGTATTTTCTCCGTCCCGGATAGAGCACTCCCTTGTACTTAAAACACTCTTATGCACTACAACTGCACTCCCATGCACTAAAAGAGCACTCCCGCGCACTTAGAAAAAAGTGGGGTCCTGGAAAAAAGTGGGTTCCAAGCAAATAAACCCATTTGTTACTAAGACAAGGTCTGAAACCCATTTGTGCGTTTATTCAAGTGCACACACACACACACACATACACACAAGCTAGTTATTCATTGCTTACAGGTCCAGCAGACTGCAAAGAGCCGAATCATGACCACAAAATCAAGACCACAACTTGGCTTAAAGAGGACTCACCCCTAATCCGCATAAAAGATCTGCTGAAACAACCCTAGTGGTACCACTGAAGGCACTCCACCAGCTGGTCACTTTACAATAAAGGGGACGCTGAGGCTATACTCTAATTTATCGAACCCACTTTTACAAAAACAAAATAGAATACAAACATTATTATAAAATATCAACAAAACACATACATATAAAATGCCTACAGTGCCAAATAATACCATAGGAAGCCCCAGTGATCATTTGGCAGAAAGCGTCCAATATTCCCAAGCTGATCCAACAGACACAAATGAGGAGTTTTGTCCCAGAAGAGTTTTCAAGAAAAAATGTAGGTGACTGGTCTAGCGAAGAAGATAGTATAGTAGATTGATTAAACAGAATAGGAATGAGAAAGAACAAAGGAGAAAGACAGCGACCGTGGGAATTTAAAGCACTAAACTTCCAGAAAGTGAGGATACTATTTATACTGAAACGCCCGGCACCCCTACAGGGGAACACACACACATAAGCCCATCTATGTTAATTCCAATGCTTCTTACTTTCATTCAACTTGCAAGACATACACCTAACATCACAAAACAACCCAAAATCAAAACTATGCAGATACAAAAGTGGTGGAATATGGGCGCTAAGAACAAGTACACTTGGTTAAAGGGGATGCATAACAAAGCATTCAGATGTTTGGTTTCTTAATCCTATGAAAAGCTGGATTTAAAACATCAAAAGCTGGATACAAACACGTTAGCAGATCACGATGATCTCATTGTGACAAATTTGTGTTGTTTTTTAACTCTTTCCCTGCCAGGCATGTTTCCACGTTTGTGCCAGACATTTCTCTGGCACCGGAAAGAAAGTTCAGTACCTTAGGCATTTAAGCTACTGTTCTTTCAATTGCGTCATCGGGAACTGGTTCAGAACAACAATCGGTGTGCGTCAAGGATGCCTACTCTCTCCAACACTCTTCAACATCTTCCTAGAGCGCATCATGTCAGATGCTCTTGAAGATCACGAAGGCACAGTCAGCATAGGGGGCAGAGAAATCTCCAATCTTCGTTTTGCGGATGATATTGATGGATTGGCTGGAGAGGAACAAGAACTTGAACAGCTTGTACAGAGGCTTGACACCACCTCCAGAGCTTATGGAATGGAAATAAGTGCAGAGAAGACCAAAATGATGACCAACAACACCAATGGCATCAACACGGACATCAAAGTACAAGGCCAATCCCTCAACACAGTGCACAGCTTCAAATATTTAGGAGCCATTGTGTCAGACAATGGGTCTCGGCAGGAAGTCCTCTCCAGGATCGCACAAACAACTGCTGCCCTGACAAGGTTGAAGCCCATTTGGAAAGACAGAACCATCAGTCTACATTCCAAAGTAAGACTGCTGCGCTCTCTGGTCATCTCCATCTTCCTATATGCTTGCGAAGCATGGACCCTCACAGCAGATCTCCAACGAAGAATACAAAGCATGGAGATGAGGTGCTACAGAAGACTTCTGTGCATTTCCTATACCCAACACATCACCAACGACGAAGTCCGACAGACCATCACACAAGCCATTGGACAACACGATGACCTGCTCACAGTGGTGAAGAAACGGAAACTCCGATGGTATGGCCACGTCACCAGATCATCAGGCCTTGCAAAGACCATTCTGCAAGGCACAGTGCAAGGAGGTAGAAGAAGGGGGAGACCGAAAAAGAGGTGGGAGGACAACATTCGAGAATGGACTGGTTTGACACTAAGCGAAGCCATGAGGGCTGCTGAGGACAGAGAAAGATGGAGTATGCTGGTTAAACGATCATCTGTGGTGCCCCTACGACCTTCGGGTTATGGGACAGGATAGGATAGGATAGGATAGGATTCTTTCAATAATAGTTGTTAAATAGAAAATATTTCATATCAAATTAAAGGTAAAAGAGTGAAGAATAAGACAAAAACCCACAAAAATGTTAATTTGATTATGTTATTGAAATATGTGTTTTGAAAGCATGTTGATCTTTTTGAAATGATAAAATAAAATAAAAATATTTCTACATACCACAGTGATAAAAAAAAATCTGGAGGAATAATTCCAATCACTGAATCAGCTTCACACACCAGAAAGAAAATTTATTTAGGATCAAAATACACTTTACAGTTTGAAATTATATTGATTATTAGCAGAGTTTGACACACTGTCGATTGTGCCCATCACAATGCTTAGTAAAATGCACAAAAAACACTCTAAAAACGAATCAATTTGAAGAAACCACGCGCGTGTCGATCGAGAACGAAAGTAGAAAGAGTTATCTCTCTTTGGTTAAAATAAAACTTGGATTGGACTGCGCAAAAAAACGGAACGAAACGGAATACTGAAATCGACGATATATCGTCGATTGGCACAAACATGGCGGCTCAGATCGACGATATAACGATTGGCAGGGAAAGAGTTAATCTTCATAAACCCAATATTTAGAAATAACATTGGGAAAATAATAATAATAATAATAATAACATCATTCATTACAACTAAACTATAAGCCACACAGGGTTTTGAGGGGGGCAAAACATATACTATCGAGCTGTGTACAAAATACAGCATCTAAGTTCAACACCGGTCAATACCACTAGAAAAGCACCGACCCTCTGTTCATGACGTTGGGGTACATAGGAGGCATGTTGAAGGGTGGGATTTCACCCCCTTCCTCTTGCCCCATGCCGGGATGGGGCTGCCTCATGAATTTCTGCTGTTGCTGGGCCTTTATCTGGTGAGGGAGCATGCCGGCTGGACCTGGCACACCTCCTGGCATCTGGAATGACTGCTGGTCTGCACCTGCAATGAGGCCAATGAAACCAAGTTTCAAGTTCACGTCATGTGTTGACATGATGTATGATATCATGATAACACTTTTTCAATGCAATCTTTGGGATGAATAACCACCATTTCTTACAGCTTATGAGTAACATGGGAAAATAAAGCTTAGAACAGGTTTTTTCACAAAGTGTGTTTTTCTTTCTGGTAAAAGCATGGGTCTGACTACGCAGTTTGACAAAGCTGCCAAACCACCCCTATATTTGTTAAACTTCCTGTTGGCCAACACAACTGAATATCACACATCTTGGTGTTTTGACCATGAAGGAAAAAAACACAAACAAACAAATATATTATCTTTGTACCTGCACTCTGGTGGTGCTGTTCATCATCCGAACCTTTCAGGACGCCAGTGAGGAGGTCTTCCACTCCATCAAAGGGAAGCAGACCTTCTAGAGACAGCATCTTCTCCAGGTTGTCCGGGTCGCTCTCCTTCTCCGAGAGTTCTTCACCCTTGTCTTTACTGCCATCTGTATAAAGCATGCCTACCAGCATGATTTCAGCACCAGAGACAGCAGCACAAGTAACAACCATATAGATTTTACACACACTGAATAGATTTTAACAATATAGTTATTACACAGACTGAATAGGTTTGGACTGGGAAAACGTTCCTCTGTGAACATCTTAGATAGAAAACAAAACCATCATACTTTGAGATGGCACAAACATTTCAAACTAACAAGCCACAAACATTGTATCTTGAAGAAAGCACCCCACAGACTCCATGAAATGTGGAAAAATTTGAAACTTAAAAACAAGTAAATAAATTAAAAAAATAATATTAAAACATCTAATAAATTACCATCATCCATCTCTCCGAAAAGCTGAAGAAGATCTTTTTCTACATCTGATGGTAAGAAATCATCTCCCTCTTCTGCAAAACAATAACCAACCATTAGAACACTTGTATTTTTAAAAATCACCTGCTGTGTAAGAAAAATCATAAAATCTTCCTTCGCAGAAGAACGTTCAAAACAATCTTAACATCTTCCATCTCAGAGGAACAATCTTACAAGGTTCTGCCATAGTACAACAACAACAGAATATTCAAGAATCATAAAATGATATTAACTGTTGAATTTTGCATTTTCACAAACTGCCCAGATCAATAGCAAAAGTAGCAATAGCCAAATTCTACTTTTCTTTCTATTTGGAGTAGAGTCCAGGGGTGGGATAAGACTCTTCTGCTCTAGATTTGAAGACTGGAAGGAACTGATGGAAAGGTTTCAGTTCTGTCACATTTTTTTAACAGGCCTCGAGTCCATCAAAGGTCTCGAGTCACAATCATTGTGACAAGTGCATTCAGCACCAACATATTTCTCACTCACACAAAAACTCTTGACAAACAAACAAACAAACTAACGAATATTCGTACCTAAATCATTTCCTTCGCTGGGTTGAGAGGTGGACAGCGGCGTCTGCCTGTCGCTAATCATCAGGTCACTCAAGCCGTCCGGCCCCACTGCCTTGGACTCCCCACTTTCCCCCAGACCCAGCCCTGAGGCATGGGTGGAGCTTGTGGATGGCAAAGGAGAGGGACTAGTGGCGTGGGAGGCCTGACAGTTGGTGTCCTCGTCAGAGTCCGAGTTTAGCATATCTCGCGAAGAAATGGAGGTGAAATGACTGGCCTGCATCAGGTCTTGGCCAAAAAAAGCTTCCTGTTGCCAGACCACGAAAACACCAAACAGTGAAGTAGCGAAAGGCAGGTCAGTATCATGCCAACACCATGTTACAAAACATAGTAAGGAAGGCAGCTCTCATAACTCCGATCCCTTTCTCTACTGTGAGTCTGCCCATTTGGGTCCTTTGCAGAACTGTTTGGGGTTGTTGTTTTCCTCTTTGAATTATGACTATATAGCTCACCACAAATAAAAAACAATAGAGAGCTTTAGAAAGCAAAGAAACTTGGTTCGTAGATCTTTTTTGTAGCAAAACCCCCATGTCTATGTCATAACTTTTGCGCTTCTGGAAGGTCACGACCTTCTCATTGGCGTTACTCAGAAAACTTTGCTGAGTGAAAATGCAGAATTTTCATCAATTTGACGAACCCTGATTCTCATGTAAGTTTCTGGTATTATTTGCATATATCGGGTCAATTGCTATAAACATAAGCTTGAATAAATGCTTTGATTGTATTCTCTCACCATTTGTTGTTGTTGTTGATTCATTAAAATAGGTGTACTTTGCTCCGAAAAAAGGGTGCTGTTTTTGCCCGGCTTTTGCTTTCAGATGTAAAATGGACCGATTGAGATTTTCAACATAAGTTTTGCATTATGTCTAGGTATAAATGTCTCCTATGGGCATGGTAAAGATGTCAAATCACTTTTCTAGGGTATTCTTATGAATGTGCACAACAGCCCTTGGTTTAGATGAGCCCTATACTACTAGGTTAGTAGGCCTAAACAGGCTAGTTAGTAAGCTAGCGTAGTTGGAACTATAGAAGCTCTCTAATATGTTTTTATTAAAGGGAGAAGACAAATTTACCAATGCGCTATCCTAAACTTCAATTAAACCTTTGTTGGGAAAAGTGTCTGTTTTAGCGCATGATGAACCAAATTTAAAGATTCATGCGTTTTCGAAGAAAACAACCTCCTCCGAAAACAACCTCCGCAAATTAAAGAGTTATGATGGCATTTAACTCCCATGGATAAGGATGAACACAATTTTGTGCCCAACTAAAGGCGCTGCCGTTTCAGAACAGCAGGCACGAAGAAAAGTTCATAAGGATTTCCCGATTGCATAACCGGAAACGAAAGGGATCACTACGAACCAAGTTTCGCTGGTCAATCTAAAGTTCTCTAATACTAGACAATTCTATAATGTAATTGGCCTACCTAAAAGCAGTAACAACCTCCACAAAGCTAATTAACTTTTATCCTGCTTGTATATTCTAACACATTTGATAGATAATCAACCAATATCAAAAAAATATACAGCCTTTTTCCATTGCGTTACACAAGAATATTAAAAAATATTCGAAAAGACGTTTAGAAAAATGCTACAGCTCATGAAATGAAGAAAGGCAGATGTCCTAAGGCAAACAAGCAGCAAATAACAAAGCTTATTAATAATGTCTCTCTAATAAAGCTAATTAATCATTTATCTCTAATAAGTTCACAATATTAATAATGTATAATTTCTCTCTCATGAGATCACACATTTATTTTTCTTATTTTTAAGAACAATCTCATTACCTGCAGATATGTAGGAAAGCTCTCTTCCAGCTTGCCTACAGTGGCTATGCATTTCTTTTTGCTTTGGCGTTTCTTGGGCCTGTCGGTGTCCACATCAGCGCCTGCATATCACACACCATAGTGAACAAGTGATCGTTTTATGGAATTACTGGCTGATGGCATGATCAACTGATGACTGACAAACTGCCAGTTCATTTGCATGTTACTGTACAGCGCAATGGTAACTAGTGGACACAACAGAGTACTGTTACATCCGCGTCCTTTGTTTCACTACCCATGGGTGCCACCAAGAAATTTTCCAAAATCTGAAGGCAGGGGTCCGGGGCCGCCCAGGCCCCGATGGGGTCCCAGCGCAACGCCCTTGTAAGGGGTTAGGGGGGCAACGCCCCCCGATAGAAAATATTTACAATATTCAAAGCCAATTTAGAGGCCTCTCGTGAAAGCTGAAGAATGATATACCACTAATTTGATACATACAAGACGATCACATAGAACAAGAAAAAAACTATATAAAAAGACTAGGGCCTCACATTGGCAAAGGTGACTAAGTCCCCAGACTTAGTCAATGCAAATGGGAAACACATATGAACAATCAGAAGCATAGTTAAGATTGTTTAAACATTTTGTGAATGTGTATAAGAGGTGAGAGAAAGAAAAGCAAACACACACAAATATACACAAGAACAAAAAGCATTGGGTTGTTTTTTTCCAAACTAATTTCACTATTGACCAATTAACTGTATGCATTGGCAGAAATACAATGTAGCTGTATTCTACTGACTATTCTTATCTTCACACTTGGCACATCTTTACAGCACAACAACAACAGAGTATTTATAGAAAACACTTTTCTCTCTAACGCTTTTTTCTTTCCAGTATCGGTATTTTCCTCTAAAAACGGCATGATTGGAACACAAAGTCACAATATCCACGCTTCAGTCTCAGACCGGCCGGAAGTCATCAACCGGATACGCGGGTTATGCCCCTTTCAGCTGTGCATCTTTACACAAATCTGATACAAATCTTGTTTCGTTTACTTCTATATAATTTTTTTTTACGATTTTTTTTTCGAAAAATCGGATTTCCGATTATAGGCTTCAGCAAAAATCTGATTTTCCGACCGTAGTCGGAAAGGTGGCACCCATGCACTACCCATCCAAACGCTTCCAACTTATACCCATGCTATAGTAGAGCAACGACGCTGAACCTATCCAAAGACACTAGAGGACGATACTGCTGTCATATCAATTCAAACAATTAGTTCCTTCTAAGCCAATTTTGAAAAAAAACAAAACTGATCAATCCGGGACAAAATAACTGTCATCGTGAATTAACAAGATTATTACAAAATCCTTTAAAATTAAACTAACTGTCCCTAACAAGATTTATCAAAGACAAGACAGATTCTATTCGTCTATGAAATTTATATAGAAATTTGACTTTTGGCTCCACAAACATAGTAAATGTAAAATGTAGACTACGCTTAAAAGAATGACATGTACAAACAAAAAATAAATAGTGCAACACATTAAATATAATAAAACTACTATCCAAAGTTCCCCCTCCCCTTCCCCTCCCATCACCTAAACATACTTTTTGCGGTGCACTCCCATAGACACCCCTTCACACCATCACAAACCAACGCCATCACGTACAAACACCAACCACAGGCGTATAACACATGCAGGCATGCCTACCCTCAATTTGAAGTTTCAGTATTAGCTTTTTCAAATTTCAATATTACTATTACGATTTCCGTATTTACTTTTACTACCTATTGTTTTTGCACTCATCCTTTTTGATTTTATGCGAAGAATCCATTGATCGATTGATTTGCTGCCACAATCTTCTTTTTCTTTTCTACGTATATTCCGTAGCACTTGCCGAGTTTATCAAATTTCCGGAAAAAATACGGAAATTCCGTACAGGTAGGCATGCCTGCACATGCAACCCATGCACAGACTTGATCATCACATGCTAAGCTAAATCACAAAACTGGACTTTTGAAAAACTAACAACCCTACGCGCGCATACACTCACACACACACTCACACATCTTAAACACACAAAGACCCACAATGCACAGTTTTACAAAAAAAGTTAATTGATCACAGAAATCTATACAGTATCATACATACACTGCACATACTATATGCTGGATTATACACATACACAGTACACACACACGGTCATGCTATTTCACACTCACATACACAACACACACACACAAACACTCTCTCTCTCTCTCTTAACCTGCTTAATTAGCTAAATTCCTTAGTGATGAGCAAGATTATGATTGTCACTAGCAAGATTGTAATTGTCATCTTCGCAATTAACCACCTTACTACTTATTGAACCAATCAAAATGTTTTCAGCAGCAGTAAGCGGATCAACTTTGCAACTCACAGCGTCCATGCTTTTTTCTCGCTGATCGTTATGGTCTTGCATAAAAGATGTCACGCTGGTTGATATGGTTTGGATGAAGGCGGAGAAGGAAAAAGAGAGAAAGACAAAAATAGAGAGGGAGAGAAAAGAAGTACAGTCAGAAGAAAATAGACTGAAGCACAGAGCTAACAGGCAGAAGCCATACCCATGGATTCCTCCACATGCTGCTTATCTATAGATTTCTGTCGCCTGAACTTGCGAGCCAGCTGCTTGATCATGAAGCCACCGACTCCTGCAAAAGAACAACAACAGTGCAAAGCTCCATACAGACTAAATCACAATATCCACATTTTAAGAACCCCTGAAAAACAATTTTCAGCTAATGGGATTTGTACACTAAAAGAGCAAAGCCCATAAGACTCACATGCTCCTTATGGAACTCTCAATATTTAACATAAAAATGAGTGCCCAGAAAAAATAAAATGAAATGGTGGCAATAAAAGGCAAAGTAATGCCGACTTTGATCTTTCTATGCTCTTGACCTTGAGATGACATTGACCTCCGACTCCAAATACACTCATGTACTATCAAATAAAGTACAGCAAAAGTTGTAGCATGAAAAAAAAAAACGGTAACATTGGGATGGCCTTGACCTTTAGTGACCTTGACCCTGGGATGCCCTTGATCCTCACATGATCTCTCATGAATGTCTGATCAAATAACCCAATGTTGTTGCATACTATGGGTGAAATAAACAGCCATTCCACTATACGATTAACTATTTTTGTATGTTTTTTGCAAAGCCTAAAATGACCTTGACCATCAAGTTCAACGCATAAACAAAACATATAAGAAAGATCAATCTATCATCTCTAAATACAATGGTCTAATATCTCTCATAGTTCAGGGTCACGGTCGCTTCAAGGAACCTATACAAACCGACTTTGGACAGCTCCAGTGACCTTGACCTTAGGAGTGAGGTTGACCCAATTTGCTTAGTATGTGTGTCTCATTGATATCTGCATGCGTAAAAGAATCATAAGTTCAATATTAATAATCTAGAAAAAAAAAGTGAAATTTTGTCAGTTTTTGGCTAACATTTGATGACCTTGTGACTTTGCTTTTGAAGTGGTCATTCATTCACTGATCCTTTATGAGGTCTCATGGGTATACATCATCTTACCAAATTTGGTTGTGATAGTTGGGAGAGATATATTGTGGCATTGTGTACAAAATTCAGCATCTAAGCTCAACGTACTTAGCCACTTTAAAGTTCTTGCACAGACTGATGGCAGACAGCAGACAGACTGACTTTTTTTTTCTATATCAATTTTGGACTATTTAGGACTCATCTTACTCAAAATTGCAAAAGTCTGGAAATTTCGTCTATTTTTTTTTTTTTGGGGGGGGGGGGGGGATGGGGGGGGGGGATAAGGGGGGAGGGGGTTAAAGGAAGGGGGGGTGAGGGGGAGGAGTTCATGGACTCACAAGCACGCAATTTAAAAATCAATTCACTATTTTATTTTGAAGTCTCTTTCTATACCTGTAATTTTTAGACCACTCTAGTGGCCTATTCATACAAAAAATATTTTAACCATAATCTAATTTATAAAGATGCCTCAGTAACTAACCTAATCCGATAGATTTTGGCTGGCGCTTGACCTTTGTCAGTTTAGTTTTGTCCTCCGGCGTGAGTTCGCTCATCAGTTCCCTGGGCAGTTCCCCAGGCTCCAATCCCTCAAACATTATGCTGTCATCTGCAACCACACAAGGAAACCAAACGTAAAGCAACTGGCATTATATGTGTGAGGATTGCAGTTTCAAGTTCTTCACTCACCATTGCTGAAACGGCAGGCAGCGAAGAGGGGGTTGGGACCTACATCAACACTGAACCACCAGAACATACTGCTAAGATGACTGGAAAAAATGGCCAATTTCACTTTGTCCACCAATTACCATCTCAATGAACAATAGCCCAGAACTTCATAGGTGTGAAAAGACTGCTTTCTTTTTTTTATAAAACTTCACCCAGCCAAAGTTGAGTGAGCTGTAAGCCTTAGCTAGCTCACACACATTTTATTTGCATTTGGCAAACCACACAATACAAAATTTATTCAGCAAAATGGCAACATAGATTGTATATGGAAACTGACCCGATGTTGCTCAACAGTCACACACACATACATCCACACCACGCCTTTTAAGCTTTCAATTAATAAAATCATTCAGACACCATTGCAATTTTGAAGGCAACTACACTGGATGGATACACCATCAAAACTGAACATGTGTATATTATATACACCATCAAAACTGAACATGTGTATATGTTAGATACACCATCAAAACTGAACATGTGTATATATTATACCACAGACAAGCTATTATCACAAAATGCTAATATATAACTCAGAGTTTGATAGACAGCGAGTACAAATAGCAATTTTGGACCAAATAAACTATCCTATCCTATCCTATCCTATAACTTGGGAGGTCGTAGGGTCACCACAGATGATCGTTTAACCAGCGTATTCTATCTTTCCCTGCCCTCAGCAACCCTGATAGTTTCGCTCAGTGTCAAACACGTCCATTCTCGAATGTTGTCCTCCCACCTCTTTTTCGGTCTCCCTCTTCTTCTACCTCCTTGCACTGTGCCTTGCAGGATGGTCTTTGCAAGACCTGATGATCTGGTGACGTGGCCATACCGCAGCCATACCATCCGAGTTTCAGTTTTTTCACCACTGTGAGCAGGTCGTCGTGTTGTCCAATGGCTTGTGTGATGGTCTGTCGGACTCCGTCGTTGGAGATGTGCTGGGTATAGGAAATGCCCAGAAGTCTTCTGTAGCACCTCATCTCCATGCTTTGTATTCTTCATTGTAGATCAAATGAACTAAGATTCTTAAAAACACGGATGTGTGATGTGTAGGATCACCGGGAAGTGCAAGAGAGAGGGGGTCTAACCGGTTTGGATGTAGAAAGGAAAGAGTATGTCAGCCCGTGTGAGTCCACAACTCACTGCCTATATAACCATTAGACATTTTGTTAAGGCTCTGGCAATATACAAATGCAAATTGAAATCACCGCCACCAACTCACCTTTATCGAAGCTGTCTTCACCATATATGCTGTGTCGCGGCGTCTGCAGACCCTGAGGAAGTTTGGACATGCGGCGCGGTCGCCTGATTTTCGGCACTTGAATGGTCTGGCTCTGAATCTGGTTCATGCCACTCTCTAACAGGTACACTCCGTCGATCAGGTACTGCCTTGGTACGGCTGCAATACAATACAATACAGGAAAGTCCAGTAAGTGAGGTGGCATGCTTCCACAATAATGGCACTACAAGTGGACAGGTACAATGTCTACAGAAGCATCGTTACAACGTGTGGGCTGATAGATTGATTTCCAAAACAAATAATCATCATATAAATAAACAAATAAATAAAGTAATATTTTATATTCACATATACTCATCATGCATAGAGACATAGTATTATAAAAACAAGTCTTGCATCCAAAGACAAATTATAATGTAAACAGAAAACATAATATCCCAACAAACAAACCCCAAAAACAGTCTACACAGAGAACAATCATTTTGAGAAAAGGAAAGTAATTGTTTTAATCTAATCTCTTTTTATTCAGTGTGAGAAAAAAAAACACCAACGTCTGCTAATCTTCCTTTATGAATAAATATAATGAAACAGTACATAAGGAATATTCAAACACATAAAATCGTAACACAAATTGTTTAAGATAGGAAATAACAACAACAAGATAATGTACTGATTTTCAACAACAACAAAATTTTCATAAAATTATTTGCAAAAGCTGAAATGTGAAGTGATGCAAACAAACTTTTTTGTCAAATGCTAAAAACAAAAATAAAACAAAACAAAAGTTAATCAATTTGTCTTAAATAAATAAAAACACCAACAAAAACCAGGGTGGAGAACAACTGAATCAAGAAATCTCTGAAATCCGGCCGGGGCCCATGGGCCAAGCCCCGGTATTCGCCCCCTGAAAGAAAATGAATTTATGCAATTTTGAAAGTAATTTAGGGCCTCTCCTGAAAGCAAAAAGCAAAAAGTAAACATGAATAGAAACAAAAAACAACAAAAAAAGAATGTTTTATGCACATGTCTTTCAAAAACGTTAAGAATCTTGATTTGTAGGCCTAACAAAGTTTGAGGTCTACCACTGTTACACACAAACTCCACATTTCCAATTTTACTGGGCACACGTTTGTCTATTTTTTAGCTGTAAACAGGCAAGAATTTTTATAATTTTAGAGATATTTAGGGGTACGTAAGTAAAAACACCACATCTTAGGTATTAGTGACTAGTGTATAGATTTAAATGAAATAAAATGCAAAATGAACCGAAATAAATTCTATTTTGATTATCTACCTTTTTATACTTCTCTTGTCATGTCTTGTTTTTTATTACTCCATGTGTATACAAAAAAAAGTTTTAAAAAGTCCAAAAAAGCCCCCTCTTCTTCACTTTCATGCCAGTCTGAAAGATCGTATGCATGCACACTACTGACACTAATTGTCTAATGTCAGTACCGATCTCTTCCTCCGACTCCAAGTCCATTTCTCTCACTTTAATGTCTGATAAATGGAAGCCTGTAAACTCCCCTTCATCAGTCGAAGAATCCAAACCATCCCTTTTAGGCACACACACAAGAAAATTTGAAAAAAAATCGAAAAAACGAACGCATCACAGAGAAAACTTGTGAAAATGCAGTCGAATGTTTTCACAACATAATAAACCGGAAGTCAATTGCCGGAAGTCTCGCAATCTTTCAAACAACGCGAGAATATAACCACATGGTTGATACGGACGCTTTTGGACGTTTTGCCTGTTTAGACCTTCGGCCGCTTTTGGCCGTTATGCCCAGTAAAGGGTAGCCCCTCAGCTTCTCACACTCGGAACTCAATATTTTTTTCTCGGAAATGCAAATGCTTTCCGCGGAAATCCGCGGATTCGCGGAGAGTTCTCCACCCTGAAAAACATAGAAATTATTTCATATCTACTCAAATGAAACTCAACAAAGATTAGGAAAGAGCAATTATTTTATATCTATTCAAATGAAACTCAACAAAGATTAGGAAAGAGCAATTATTTTATATCTATTCAAATAAAACTCAACAAAGATTAGGAAAGAGCAATTATATTATATCCACTCAAATGAAACAACAAAGATTAGGAAAGAAAAATAAGTTTTTTTAATGTTTTCTTTTTTGTTTTGTTTTGTTTTGAAAATAAGAAAAAGGTCACTAGTAAATAATGTAGTAATTTTGTTTTTAAAACAATTGAAAAGCATTAACGACAGAAATAAACACTGAACAGCCTAAATCCAAATAAAACAGAACCTAAAACAAATTCTACCCTTCAGTTCACTGATCTCTTGGCTGGGATCACACAATCATACAGAACTTATAAACAGATGAGAAAATCAAGAAAATACAACTTTAAAAAAAAAATTAGAAATTTAAAAATTAAAATAACTAAGCTTGAACATAATGAAATCAAACAGAACAGAACACTTTTCTCTAATGATCTCTTTTGGATCACGTAAATGAATAAATAAAAACCAATTAAAAAACAACAACGATTAAACAACATCTTACGGCCCCGCTTTTTTCTTCCTTGCTTTCTCCCTTTCACTGTTTGGACAGTGCACCACAACTCATGTAACTTCGTACGTTTGCACTATCTTAGTACATCTGCACTACCTTACAAAACTTACAGCTGTAAGTGAAGTGTAAGGAGAGATCGAGGCTAAACAACAATAAGTCCATACTGCAAAGGACAGGCATAATCCTATCCTATCCTATCCTGTCCCATAACCCGAAGGTCGTAGGGGCACCACAGATGATCGTTTAACCAGATACTCCATCTTTCTCTGTCCTCAGCAGCCCTCATGGCTTCGCTCAGTGTCAAACCAGTCCATTCTTGAATGTTGTCCTCCCACCTCTTTTTCGGTCTCCCCCTTCTTCTACCTCCTTGCACTGTGCCTTGCAGAATGGTCTTTGCAAGGCCTGATGATCTGGTGACGTGGCCATACCATCGGAGTTTCCGTTTCTTCACCACTGTGAGCAGGTCATCGTGTTGTCAGGCATAAACCATGTACAAAATGGAAGAATGTCAAATCTGCATCATTTTTTTTATATTTTACATTATTCAGTTCACATTATTGGGTTCACAGACAGTTGATTGGATTACATATAACTGTTAAGACTTAGACGTGCATGATAGATCCGATCATTTTGTTTTGCAAAGCATGCAATGATAGCGTGTATTTACCTTTGATTTGATTTTGGGTGATTGCTAGACGAAGCTTTGTATAATGTTGACAATTTTTATCAGTCTATATTGTTGAGAATTTTCTGGAATTACTTATTATCAACCGAAGGTTTTAGATAGGTCTAGTAATAGCTAAGCGATTCTTCTAACCTTAATAAGGTTCTATAATGTAAGACAGTGCATAGTTCTGGTGACGAGTTTCATTTTGATTGGGTGTTATTGCGTCATGCTGGAATGATTTTCTCGATTGCAGAGAGACTATATAAGCAATGCACTGTATGCGACGATCCATGTAGTGATTTTCGGAAGGCTATCTTGTATGTAATTGTTGATGTTTGATAAATAAAGTTGGAAAACTTTATACGACTCCTGCTTTGTTGCTGAGTGAACAGGCTGTGTGGATAAACGAATTCGAGGTGCAAATATCAAGATTCAAGCATCGGGGCTGAATCAGCAATTGATAAATACTGTGTACTACTAGTTAGTAACCGTTTCTCCTTCCCCCCCTACCCCCTCCTCCCTTTCCCCCCCCCCCCCTCCCAATTTCCTGTCATTTTCCTCTCGCACAAAGTAATCTGACAATTCACAATAGGCATTTTGCTGTTTTCGGGCTGTTACTAAACTTATACAGGCAGTTAGCCTGAAAGTGCCACTGACCCCAATCTGAGTGTCAAGAGGCTGTTGAGGACATCATTCCTCTACAGTCTATGCTTGATAGATCCCCCACACTCAGCTAACGTCAAGGTAGCCTGTTTAGGGCAAACTGGCCTATTCAGCTGACATATCTTTTGCACCACCATCAGGGATTAGGACTAGAAAGCAGTGGAAGCATAGGGGAAGTTGTGGATTTATATAGAAAAAGAAATAATTATGAATTCAACCATTCCTCAACCCACATCCAGCCCTGTTTGTTATGTTGAGAGAGAGAGACAGAGAGAGAGAGACAGACAGAGAGAGAGAGAGAGACAGAGAGAGAGAGAGAAATGGGTGGGAAAACCACAGATGAGTCAGGAGAAAATTCAAATCGGAAACACAACATGGTCACACCAAATCAGACCCACAACAGTACCGGTTTTTGAAAATGTGCACACACACCCACACACCCATGCACACACGCACACACACACACTCACACATACAATGCCCACACACAAATGCACACATAAAACATCCACACACACAATAATGATGGAAAAGGCAATTTGTCAGGTCTGGAGAAGAAGAAAAACGCATAATATATACCCAAGCCACAATGAGCATGAACATTTTTGGATACAGACTGGCATACTTCAAATACCTTCCATAAATTGTGCCTCAATTGAATAGGGATGAATTTTCTTTCTTTAAAAAAAAAAAAGAAAAAAAAAGGCAACTTGGAATGGGATCCAATTTTTATTGCTCCCTCTACTGATTGGTCGGCAGAGGAATACATATGAGAATTTGCGCGCATTCAGCACCAGTCCAGCTGGACTAGCTGGACAGAGATGCTATCCTGTGTCTATGTTGAGTGTAATGGTACTGATTACCGCCTTTAGGAATCGGTACACAAGTGATTTAGAAAAGTGTTTTAGATCTTGGGCCTCTTGGATATACCTGATCTGTACAAGCTTCAAAATCATAAGTAATTATACTCGTACTGCTACCGGTTTCTAACTGCAAAGGGTACCCTTAAGTTGTTTTTTTCGTTCACTGTTTGCCGCTTGTGTTCAGCAACACTGATTATACAGCTTTGTATTGCCATGTCAGTTCATGCGTGAAAGAGACCGGAGATTTGCCAGTCAGTCGGAATGGAGGGAGAATCGAAGTCAGAAAAGCATTCTAACGAAGTGCCAAAAGTGGATGTGACTGAACTAATACAACAACTAAAGTGGCAAAAGAGGTTTGATTTGCTCGCAGAGAACATTGTGAGGTTGAAGGATCGAAAGAGAGGAAAACTTTCTGACTGATTCTGACTCTGAGCTGAGGCATTCAATAAAGAGAACACAGCTCAGGACCAGTTCATCTAGTCATCCTGATTTTGATGAGGATCATGATGCAGTAAATGATGCTGTGTTTGTGGTGCATGAAGAGGGGAAACTTGATGATGATGAAGATAAATTGTGTGCGGGCGGGGCAAGGTCAGATTGACAAGGGAGTAAGTTGAAGTGAAGTTGAAGTGGATGACTTACTACAGCAAACAGAAAGAGATTTGAATGAAGACGAACAACTGGGGGGAAAATATCAAGGAGGATTTGGTCAAACTGTTTAACGGTCACTTCCAATGCAAACTAGGAGACAACATTTTGCAAAAGAGGCTTGAAGCCCACAAAAAAACCACGGTGAATTGTCCCACTCGTTGCTTGGCCACGCATCTCAAGAAATTTCAAAGCTCAGGAGCAGTGCGTTGAGGCCATTTATAAACAAAACAATCGCCCTCATGTGTGACGATAATTCCGAGGTGCCAGTGATTGACAAATTGTTTGGTGACAATTTGGCAACCACTATTAAGGACATTAAAGAGCTGGACAAACTAGGGATCAATATCTCGATTGAGAACGAGAGACGCTCCTTCACTCTGAAGGGCAAAGGTTCTGGTCATTTTTTAGGACTGACAAACATAGCCAACCCCATTTCCAAAGCCACCACAAGCACAACCAGATTTTTGGCAACAACAGAAAGGTGACAAACAAGCGCCACTTCAAGTTTGGCAACAAAAACAACTGTCACAACAGCAACTAGCTACAAATGAAACTGGGGTGAGTGAATTTGTAGAGCGTCTACCTTCCACGGTACAAACCTTATGAGTTAGAGGCAAATACATTTGTGGGTGATAGATTGAAAAGCACTTTACAAATGAATGGAGACAACTCATTTCTGATCCTGAAATACTTGAAATTGTAGCCGGGGTCAGAATTGACCTGGAATGTAATACGGAGGTATTACCTTCATTGTCAAAGCCTCAGTGCAGAATTAATGCGAATGAGACAGCTGTCATTGACTCAGAAGTCATTAAACTTATTTTAAAAAATGTATAATTTTCTCTTGTGTGTACCATTCCACCCAGGTACTTTCTCAGGTGTTTAAATTACCAAAGAAAGATGGGACAAACAGAATAATTCTAAACCCATCAGGTTTGAATGAGTATATCACTTACCAACATTTTAAAATGGATACCTTAACATCGGCACTAGGTCTGCTCACTCAAGATTGTTTCATGGCATCCATAGACTTGAAGGATGCTTACTATTCTCTGCCCATTCATTCTGAGCATACAAAGTTTGTAAGATTCAAATTGAAGAAAGATATCTATGAATTCAATGCTCTCCCAAATGGTCTCTCATGCGCATCAAGGAAACTTACAAAACTTCTTAAACTGATTTTTGCCACCCTCTGGGGAAAAGGTCATACTTCCACAACATTTCTCGATGACTCACTGTTGTTGGAAGAAACATAACAAAGAGTGTATTGATAATGTCAGGGACACTTTGGATTTGTTCAGACATTTGGGTTTTATTGTTCACCCATCCAAGTCGGTTCTGAAACTCACGAAGAAGATACAATATTTGGGTGTCATTATTGACTCGAGTCCATGACAGTCTCCTCTCACTTCTGAAAGAATTTAAAGTGTTATTGAGAGTTGTGGGAGACTACTCAAAAGAAAACAACCCTTGGTGAGAGAGGTTGCACAGGCCTTTGGCAAGATTGTGGCCAGTTTTCCCGCTGTAAAATACGTGCCACTTCATTACAGTAGTTTGGAAGAAGATAAGGAGGAGGCTCTGAAAGCGAACGGAGGAGATTTTAATAAACCCATGTCGCTATCAAATAAACGCAAAGCAGAGTTAAAATTGCGGTTGATCAATGCTCAGGGATGGGAATGACCAAGACTTGGAGGGGAGTACAAGGGTCAAGGGGCAACGCCCCTTATTAGGGTCATGGCGCCGAGAGACTTTGCAGTTTTCAACGCAATTTTTACCACTTCTTAGCATAGAAATAAGTGAACAAATGGAATTAAAAAAACATTTAGTCACTTTACTTTTGGCTCATAAAAATATACTTTACACAAACATGCAATCAAGACTCTTTTCTGTAGTAAAGATGCATTCTTGTACTATTTAAAATTTTAAAAAAAAAATCACCAAATCTATCTAGTATCTGTTTTCTGTAAATTACACTACTTCCATCCAGTTGTCTGGCACGGAGAAGCGGTTGTCGTGCAATTTTCTTAGATCTCCATATCTGTAATCAACGTTGCTTCCTTTGCCACCTTCCGAATCCATCCACGACCAATTCCATTTGTATCGTGATCTTTCATCACAGAAAAAGTCACCTCTTATGACGAACCGACTCATTTTGATTTTGAAACGCTTTCACTACATGCAGTGTAAAGTCAAGATGGCGGCAATCGCTAGCGCGCAAGAACGATAACTCTCTGAGTGAACGGCAATCGACTAAAAGATGCGCGATCAGTTTATTTGCTAACATTTTTCCAGGGGCGTACCGAAAAATTCAGACGCGCATTTAGATTTTGGTAGGGGCGTATATAGGCGAATGGGCGTACAATTCCCATGCCTGATGATCCATTAGCGTACAATGATATCTTGATGAAAGACTCTGAGATTGTCATTAACTCTGATGCTAGCAAGATGTGAATGTGGAGGTGTGACTGCAGGGGGTCAGTGGTTGCCAGTTGAAAGTCTTTTTCACATCAACTACTTGGAATTGTACGCAGCCTTTTTTCGTTGAAATCTTCCCGATCTGAGTTACAGAACAAAATATGATATTCGTTTGATGTTGACAACAGTTGCGTGAGTCAATAAAATGGGACTCACCTTTTTGCAACACACTCACAAACGTCTTGTGGGATTGGTGCATTGTGCACAACATTTGGTTTAGTGCAGCACACATCCCGGGGATAGATAACACTGCTGCTGATCCGGAGTCTAGAAAGGTTAATCCGAATGCAGAATGGAAACTGAACCCTTAAAGTTTATAGTTTGCATTGAAAGCATTGCATGTTTCTCCAACCATTGATTTATTTGCATCTAGACTGAACACACAGATGGATAGATTTGTGGCGTTCAGGCCAGACCCAGCAGCAGTGGCTATTGATGCTTTTTCGTGTCATGGAAAGCTTGAGACATTTTACGCTTTTCCCCCTTTCAGCATCCACTTCGTGCTCAGAATGATTCTGATTGCCACCCAAAGTAAGCCTTGTTCAAGGTAGAGGAACACTCACAGCTAAATCCTGGTGCTGAATGTGCGCAAATTCTTATATGATACCCTTGCCTCCCAATCAACATACTCACAATAATTCTAATTAAACTTCACCTTATGTAAGCCTCGTTTAATTTAATAATTAATACAGATTTCAACCCCAGATGGTTTGAGAATGCGCTCAATAACATGGAAGGTGACTGCGGGAGCCTTGAAATAAAATTTTCAAATTGTTGAGATGGGAAAAAAGGTCACACTGTTTACCACCTCAATGATTTAGGCATTTTGAAAATGAGGAGGAAGCAGGATGAGGAAGGTGGAAGTGTAAAACAAAAATAAAAGTGAAGCAACCTGGAGGTAGGAAAAAAAAAACTTAAAAAAAAAACTTTAAAAAAAAAACCAGCTGCACAATAAAAAATAAAAAAAAGTAAAAAAAAGTTGTGGATTCACAAACAAAAACAATTTTTACTCCAACCCAAAAATGGCAAAATAGAAGTGAAAACCAAGAACCAAAGTGTCTTACGAGATAGAGGCAACGGCAAAGTTGCGCCCACTTCAGAGCTTATTACAGCTTCCACCTCCACTTCTTTCTCTGCAGTGCCTAAAGGTTGTTAAACGCAGCAAACATTAACACCAACACTAAAACCTAAGCACCAGCAACATGCTAACTAAAAAAAAAAACTAAACTCAACCAACAAACCCAATTATACATTTGTGCAATTGCTGTAAATAATAAGCAATCACACTTCTTTTATTAAACCTTTTCCTTGCACTTTTCAAAATTGAAAATATTAATACAAATAATAATAAAAATAATAATAATGATAATAACAATAATAAGTGTATTTATATAGTGCTAAGTATAAATCAGTTCAAAGCGCAGCATTGCTTTAAAGATCGCAGAATTAACATCAATTCTATGTCTGAGAAGGGGACAAGTCTTTGCCGAAATACAAGGCAAGATTCCGAATAATGCTTTCATGGGTTTCCCCTCAAAAGGTGGAATGAGTTAAAAACCTTGTTTGGATTACTCACTTTTGTCAGCAGCAAGGAAGAGGTTTATTAAAGCAAACACAGAAGCACAGAGCAAAAAACAAAATGCTATTATTACAGAAGACATTCACTGTTACTTGTTAGAAGACTACACTACACTACACAATAACTACCCCTCCTGCCATGCTATACTATATCATGAGGCATAAAGCTGAATGGAAACATGCAAACATGAGATGCAAAGAATAATAAAAAATGAAAATTAAAACTTGAAAAGGGCGGAGTGAGATGGGGAACCTACAAAATGGAAAAATCTGTTGAACAGATTTCATTGTGGGCCGATCATGCAAAACTGCAGCTTACTTTGAAAACTGTCCAAAGTTCAAAGCCAGGCCCCAGTAATATTATTATGCTCTACTATTCATTCGTTTGGCTGCTCAGCTATAACCTGAGCCTATCTTCATAGCATAGAGGGGCGCTACACATTGACTAAAGAACTAAAGGAGGCAACAAAACGCATAATTTTAATAATTTTTTTTCTCTCTTTTAAACCATTTTAAAATCCATGTTCAAATGTTTCTCCTCTTACATTTACACCACTGCTCAGTGGATTCTAATAGTATCTTGAAAGGCACCTGCTCTGATTGGATAAATTATCTTGAAAAAAAAAAAAAACTGCTCTGATTGGTTAAAGCATTTTGAAAGTTAACTGCTGATTGAATAAGTATCTCATCTTCAAAGGATCCTGCTCTGATTAAATCAAGTATCTTGAAAGAGACTTGTTCTGATTGGATAAAGCATCCTGAAAGGAAACTGCTCTTGACTTTGATAACAAATGTGATAAAGAGAATGGGGCCAATACGGATGATAAATGAGTGAACGAGTGATGGCTGACTCTTGGCAAAATAATGTGAAAAATAAAATATGGTAAATAAAAGAAGTTACATGAAAGAAAGATGGTGCGTAGTTGACATCTCAGTTTTGGTGGGTTATTTTTTTAATTATTTTTTTAAAATGGGTCTATAACCTTAAACAACTCCCAACTGCCCATAGACAGTACTGCAGTACCTCTTTATTATATACTAGTAAGATATGCTTGTATTATTTTTCCAAGTCTCAAACTACACTTCCTTACTTTACCATATTTGGGTCTCATTAAGACAATGAACGATGAATAATAAAGAATACAATTCTATTTTTGAATCAAAAGACTCAGTTTTTCGTAAAAACATAACACCAACACACACACACACAAATACAGAACAATCAAAAGATCAAAAATTTGAAAAATTCAAAAAATGTTGAAACAGAAGAAAAACAAAGGAAACGAAAAAGAAAATGAAATCTTACGAGATGTGGGCAATGGCAAAGCCATAGGTTCCAATTCAGGAGGAACCAACACATTCAGTTCAGTGACCTCAGGGCCTACAAAGCACAGTGTTAGCAGTCAACCAGGAGGCCAGCTTAGTTGTGGTAATAGTCCAGTACACTTGGCAAGCATGCTAGCTATTATTAATAACCAGTGAAAAATACTATAAAGCAAGGCTGCAAAACAATGCAAGAGTAGGCCTCCAGTCTACTCCAAATTTTCTGACTATAATACTCCATGCAATCAAATGCTCAGTCATGCTACCAGACATAGCTTTTATGGTGAGCATCCATTTTGCTATTATTGTTGCACCTAATGTTTAATGCCCATGTTACTTATCAAGCCCCAAATCATCAAGCAGGAATCTGCTATGCCTAGTGCGAAAAAAAAAGTCATGCTGATTCTAGACAATGTGCGTCTTGAACCAATCTTAAAAAATACAGTGACTGTTTAAACAATCGTATAGTAACTTATAGGCAGCAGAAAACTGGTGCTAGTACTAGAAATGTAAAGAAGAAGAAATGGGCAGATTCATGGGACTCCATCCCTAACTTTGCCTAGCTAAAGCAATAGCTGTAGAATAGGTCAAGCTGATTTCTTATAGCCTATGTTTTGACATCAAGACTGTTTTAGTAAGCTGCCTCATTGTGAGCAATCAAAAATCATTAGATCCAAGCTCAGTTGAAGAAAGTGTTACATTTATTTGCCTGACTCTCCTCTTTCCGAAAAACTGTCAAAGGAGTCGTTCAGCATGACAACTGACCACGGCAAATACTTCTAAAATCGTTCGTATTGCTATTTTACTGTCTCACATTCATTGCAGCCATGCTTAAGTACTAGAGTGGTAAACATGCTGAGAAAACCCAATACTAATCTAATCAAGGCCAAATCACCAGGGCAGTACAAAAATATTAAATGCGTTTAAATACTCCAGTGTTAATAATAAATAAGGAGTACAAAACGAATATAATGCATACATCGAGGCTAAATTAAAATAGCCCAAAGGAAAATAAATAAACACATAATTAAGGAAGCATCGAGTAATAACATAAACAGGGCTTGACATTAAAACACTGCCTGAAGCAGATCATATTGTTGGCAATAATGAGTGAGAGGGCAGCTAAAATTCGCTGACAATGACTTCATAACGTGGTTGTCTTAGGAATATCGGACTGCCCAAAAGCTGTGGCAGGTAAGCCTTGCTGTTGGGACAAGTAGCTTTGTTGCCAAGCCTGTGCAGGAAAATTTCACTGACAGTTGTTTCTCAATGATTTGTTTCGTAATATCTTGACTTTCAAGCAAGTTTAGGATATAAGGCTTAAGGCCCAACATTTTTGGAAAAACATCATACATTTATCTGATAATTTTTATTTTATTTTTAATTTTTGTAGCTATAGCTATGATTTCTGCACTATAATTTTGATGGCTTCAGCATGGCAAATGTAATTTTCATAATAAAGTGAATCTGATTGTAAAACAAATCAGGTACTATAAAGCATTCTAAAAACACTTCTTTTTTGTCAAGCCCTGCACAACAACAACAAAAATAGCATGAAAATAAATAAGAACTAAACTAGTCTACGAGTAACATTGCATACTGCATAGCTGCAGGGATGAAGGGTTAAAGAGTACAATATACTCAAATGCAAAACAGGCCTCTTGACAAAAGAAAATCAAACTCAATCAAACTAAACCTCGAACCGAAAAATTCATACATGTCCCATGCCAAAACTTAACAAAAGTCTTCCAATGAACCTTACACCATGCGCTAACAAAGAAAGAAAGAAGATATACTAGTCAAAGTAAAGCTAGAAAGAAGAACAGAGAAGCAGGCTACGGTCCAAGCAAGGAAAACAATATGTTGGCAAGCTTACCGGGTTCCTGGAATCTTGCTGGCAAAAGCGGAGACGGCGATTTCTCTTCTTCGACAGGTGGTGGTGGTGGTGGTGGTGGTGGCGGAGGCGGAGGCGGTGGTACTGCAAAGTGAAACATTAAAAAACACATAAACTCATACTGCACACACATACTATAAACAATATTTACATTACAAGCATATTTTACTTTCCAAATCAGGATTTTGGTCTCCTTAAAAAAATGTTTTGGACATACTTCAATAGACCTTTTGCTGCCATCGGTTACTAAGGTTACAGAGGCAGTCAGTCTGAAAGCGACGCTGACCCCGATCTGAATATCAGAGGCTGTTGATGGCATAGGCCTACTACCTACCTACCTGTCTATGCTTGGCAGATCTATTGATACTCAGCTAACGTCAAGGTCTGTCTAACTGCAACTGGCAAATTGAATATACTGATGAAGCCAAGTCTAAATCTACTCATAAAAGAGTGAAAAAGAGAAACAGAATGACAGTGAACAAGAAGAGAACAAAAAGACGAAGGCACCACAGAGAAAGAACCGGGAACTTACATGGTCCGCTTTTGCCAGTGGATGTTCGACATTTGGGGCAGTAGTAGCCGTAATCAGCTGCGATCTCGGCCTCATCCTCATTCTTCAGGCCATCGCACCAGCAGTGAACCCATCTGCACACATAGCAGGCTCAGTAATAAAAACTACAACAAAATCTACATCTACTACCAACTATAAGAACACAAAGCAGAGATAACGTGGCAATCGCTACACAACACTCCATGATTATTACCTCAGCAGTTCATTTACACAGAGCCATAAAGAAATGAGATACATTCTGATATTTATTTTATCGTTCTTATATAACGCTTATCCAGCTCAAGAGCTGCTCAAGGCATTAATTCACTAAATTCAAAGATTTTTGTTTTAAATTAAAGAAAACACCTGGTCATGTTTTATTGGCATGGAATTATGTGCTATACATGCAAACAGCTAATGGGATGGACTGGACCTTTGAGAAAGGAACTCCATCATTTTACATTTAGCGAGGTTGGTAGTCTCAGGCAACAACATGCATTGTGAATTTAACAGTTAACTCCCAGAAGGGGTTTGAACAGCAAACAATGCTAATACAGTTGCAAGAGACACACCGTGTCTTTGGCATGATATTCAGGAAAACCAAAGCTTTGCAAGATATCATCATCATAGAACAAAACTCCTTTACGTCGTCGTCATCATCATCAAAAAAAAACAACAGCTTCTCCTCTTGCAACACAGTACTACACAAACTTCTACACACAATATCGCAGGGAGTGCTGACCTGTCACAGTGCACACACTGAATGATCAACTCCTCTTCTCTGTAGTGACTGTGGCAGAGGTAGCAGGAGACCTTGCTATGGCAGGGTCCGCACATGGTGTACTGGCTCTTCCACTGACAGTTGATGCCGGCCGTGGTTCGTCCACAGTACAGGCAGGACACACACCTACCGGGCACACAAAACACCTTTTCCATTATATCATAGTACACCACAGGCAAACACACTTCCTAGAGACAAGTTTTATTATAATAACAGGGACTGCACATGCTGTACTGGCTGTCCCACCAATCGTTAAAAAACCCTGCTGTTGTAAACCCACATACCAACAAATCAAGAATAATAATAATAATAACGGATTTTTTATATAGCGGGTACTCCAGCCTATTACCAAACTCACCACGCTTTACATAGTCATTACATATAAATACATGCACTCGATGAAACATCACTTTTGCTACAATACACCAAAAGACGGGACAGTAAAGGTACAGACTATTTACAACTATGTACATAAATTACAAAAAAGACAAAAATAGACTATTTACAACTATGTACACAAATGACAAAAAGACAGAAGGTAGAATAGCAAAAACCTATTCACAGCTATTTATATGCCCGGTTAGGCCCAGGAAGAAAAACAGTATAAATATTTATTTATAAGAACCATTTTTTCTATTTGATTTCAATGTTACATTTGTTTATATTTATGCATAGTGTTGGCTAAATAACAAAACATGAATTACTAGCCACAAAACACTGTTTAATAGAACATGTATTACCTAAGAGTGCATGCAGAGTCCCAAAAGTTCTGCCTGAATGTTTTCATAGTACATACTACAGTATCAATTGCGTGTTGCCTGAACTTTATTCATAGTACATACTACGATATCCTGAGCTTATTCATAGTATATACTACAGTATTAATTGCCTGTTCCCAGACTGCATCAACCAGTATTTTCTTCCAGCACTGAGCCTGCAGAAAAGGAAAGCACATCACAAAGCCAGAATTCCGGCACAGCTACAGGCCCCCATGCATAAGTAACCAGAAAATGTTATCAACGCAAGTGTAACACACATCAAATCAAACTTGTTAAAAATGTGTGAAACTGCAAGAGTCTGAACAGGCCTAGTTTTCCAGGTGCCCGCACCTAGTTTTTCATCTAACAATCCCAGTTTTCCATATAACCATGCCTAGTTTTGCATGTGACTATGCCTACTTTTCCATGTGGATTGTGGGTCATATCAGTGCTTTAGACAATGCACGAAAAATAGAGACATACCATTTACACTTCCAGCTGCCCTTTGGTATGTGTGATAACGGGGGTTTCAGGCAGTATGTGTGGTAGGAGATGTCGCAATCATCACACAGCAGTAGCGTGTGTTCGTTGTTTGACTTCCCACACCCCTCACATATGGTGCAGTCCAGGCAGCGCCAGCCTTTCTTCAGAATCACTTTCGTCACCTGCAACGAGTTTGTACAAACAAACAAAAAAATGTTTTTACTTATGTTATTTCTGGTGGTTTTATCGGACAATAAACCTGTATTGTATCCTTTCTTAACTCTAACATAAAAAAACTCAATTTTTTTAAAACCCACCCACAAAAAAAAATGAAAGAAGGAAACAAGAGGCATACAAAAACACCAAAATTATTAGCAACTCCAATGACTGAAACTTGCTTAAATTATTGGGAAGAAAATAAAGAAAGAAAGAAAATAAACATCCGAGGATTTTAAAAAATAGGTGAAAAAACAAATGTAAAAAAATTTAAAAGGCAAGAGTAATTAGGCAACAAAAATGTATGATATGAACTAAAACTGTTAGCAAAAAAACCCCCAAGTAAACTCAACACATGGAAACTCTCACACATGCATGTACAGCAAAGCAAGCTCTCCAATCTTTTCACACCACTGTCTCATTTTCATTGTTCTAATCTGATTTGCCATATAGATAAACAAGCCACAGACTTACTTTTTGTGAGAGCTTATATAAACATAGAACCCCCTCACAACAGACATACTTCTAAAGAAAGTGTTTGGATAAGCACCAAAAGCTACAAGCAAGTAGAATTTCCTTGTTTCAATAAAAATTTGGAAGCCTTCGTTTTCCACGAAGACTGTCAATGGTTTGGCAAAGCTCAGAATCAATAACTACCTTGACAGAGACGCAGAAAGGGTGATAACACTGTCCGCAACGAGTACAGCCGATCATTCTGGCTTCATCCCCTCTGCCAATGCTTCCACATGACTTGCATACATCCTGCAACCAGCAATCAATCAATCAAAATCAACTCTATCAATCACTAAACAATAATGGCCTACCAACAACAAAAAATAAAATAAAATGTTGGTATCATGTTGGTGAGAAGTTAATTCCAAGATCACAAGGTTACTGTCAAGAACAAAGGATTATACAGAGCAAAATAAATAAATTAATAACAACAACAACAACAACAACAATAATAATAATAATAATAACAATAATAATAATAATAATAATAATAATAATAATAATAATAATAATAATAATAAATTATGTTATCAAGTGCAATCCAAACACATGAAGTCTTCTCAAAGCGCAACATTCATTCATTCATGCTCGCGCACTGTACAACAATACATAGTCATGCAACACAAAAGAAAATTAGAAATGGAGACACAGGACAAAAATAGATTTTTCCATGTTTCATTCTACACAAACAGGGCTACAAAAAAATCGGGTATACTTTTAACACGGAACACAAATTTTGAAGTTTAAATCATAACTGAAATGGGACAACTTGATTTTTAGTTTTTCTGTGAACAAAATTATTAAGAACACCCTTGGAGAAATCATATAATGTACATACAGAGAACATGTAAATTAATTCTTCTGCCTGGATATTCCGGGGAAGAAAAAACCCCAACAAACACAACTAAAACACCAGTCTGTTCATACCTGCTCTAAGAGGAACCTATCCTTGGCGCTGCAGATGATGAGTGAGGAAGGGTGGTCGTCGTCATCGTCGTCTTTTTTGCTGTCGGGACTTTCCGGACCAATGCTGGGAACCTCAGTTATGTCCATGGATTGCGACAGGGCGACAGGCACCAACTCATTGCCCTAAACAGCAGATAAGTGAAATGGATAGTTACTATAACCCTACCAACAAAATATTACTCACGGCCCAAAAAAGACTTGAGAAAGAATGACAAGAAGAAGTGGGAAAGAAAACAGATAGAAAGGCAAGACTCCCTGTACAGGCTTATAAAGTGACACAGTATTACAGATACGCTGTATAATCTATGCAGACCTGCCTACCCCCCAAATTTTTAGGAGTAACGACTAGGGACAAAAAGCGTAACATTTTGAGGGAAAATTGTAAAAAGCGTATTCACACCGCGATCGATCTATCGGTCTTTAAAATCATTATATTTCTACACCAAATAATACTAACAATCTTGCAACATTTGCAATTAATAGTAAATTAAACAGGCAGCAAGACAAGAAAATAGAAAGCAAACAATGAATTTACCACACAAAAAAAGTAGATTACATTACATTACATAATTGTTGCTTTAGGTCCAGCGGACTCTTCCGAGCCAAATCAGGACCGGACAACCCCCAATCCGCATAAAAGATCTGCTGAAACAATCCTAGTGGGAAAACTGAATGCCCTCCACCAGCCAGTCACTTTACAATAAAGACATCCCACACAGGGGACAGTTGAGGCTTCACCTCAACTTATCGAACCCCCGTTTACAAAAACAAAATAGAATACAAACATCATTATAAATTATCAACAAAGCACATACATATAAAATGCCTACATTGCTAAATAATAACATCATAGGAAGCCCTAGTGACCACCTGGCAGAAAGCGTCCAATATTCCCAAGCTGATCCAACAGACCTCATACACAAACAAGGAGTCTTGTCCCGGAAGAGTTTTCAAGAAAAAAGGTAGGAGACTGGTCTAGCGAAGAAGATGATAGTATAGCAGATTGACAGAACAGAGCAGGAATGAGAAAGAGCAAATGAGAAAGACAGCGACAGTGGGAATTTAATGCACTAAATTTCCAGAAAGTGGGGATACTATTTATACTAAAACCCCCGGCACCCCAACGGGGGTAAAAAAAAAAAAAAAAAGTAGATAAACTGTCTGAATTTATTATTATGACTTTCATGTACATAGTACACTAAAATCAAAAAAAGCATCATTCATTTGTAAAAGAAAATAAAAAAGAAAAAAAGTTTTCATAAGGAGGTGTGGACTTGAGCACAACAATGAACTGAAAAAAAAGTAGATAAACTGTCTGAATTTATTATTATGACTTTCATGTACATGAGTCAGAAAAGCATCATTCAGATGCAAAAGTAAATAGTAATATATATATTTTTTTAAAACACAAAAAACTTTATATTTTTTACTTCTTCAAAGAATTGTAGTAAGCACTCTTAATGCTGCTCAGTTGGTGATCACTATAAAAGTATATTAATGCTTGTCCAGTACGTGCCCAGGTCTTGACTTCAGCACAAGGAGTGCCTCCACAGTATCCTGCCCCATTGAAGCTCTCTGGGGTGTGGCATTCTTTCTTACTGTTGAAAACACTCTTTCGCATGGTGCAGATGAATGAGGCTTATTATTTGCTCCATTCATGTCTGGATTTTCCATTTATGACGCGCAAATCGATTGTAAACAACACAAATCGCCCGGTCGTAGTTCAAACGGAAGTTACCGTAGCTTAGACCCGAACAGGTCACGTGACCGTTCTCGACTAATCACAAGCCTTCGTTTTCAGTTCCGAGTCTAGCATCTCCTTATAAGGAAGTTTTCGAACAATGTGTAGTTATTGCGTTCGGAAAATCGTAGTAAAATTAGGGAAATCGTAAAAATCGTAGTAAGGGCTGAAAATCGTAACAAAATACGCCTACATCGTAACGGTAGGCAGGTCTGTCTACGGTGACACCTTACTATCTGCAGACTAGTCAAGTAGCTACCAAGAATGCAAAATACTGAAAACATGGAACAAATAAAAGGCTGCAACATATGAATCATCTTCAAAGAAAAAAGCAGAAGATAAATACCTCAACAGGCATCTCAGAAGCAGCAGCCTGCTGAGCAGCAGCAGCAATGGCTGCTTGCCTGATGGTCCTTGGCCGTTTTTCTTCTATAACCTTCTTCGCTCTCAGTAACTTCTCTCTGGGAGATGGAGGTAACTGGAATAACAAATCAGCATTACGGTTAGGCCTAGGGTTACCACAATCGGTGATGTTGCAATGTGTGGGGAACAAAGAAGTAAACAGCATTCACGCAATTGCTCTAACACAGCATCCACGCAATTGCTCTAACACAGCATTTTAACATCAAAACAATCAAATGCCATAAGAATAAAAGTTATAATGCAGGTTAACTTGAAGCAAGTGAACAAAAACACAACTAATCATTCCTTTTGGCAACAATTAACTGAATACTGCACAAATGTTACAATTTCTGTTTCTTCTCCAGAAAAAGCGCACAATGGATACAACTGCTTTTGACTATAACTAAAAGGGCAAAGCCCATATGACTCACATGCTCCTTATGGAACTCGCAATTCTTAACATGAAAATAAGTGCCCAGAAAAAAACAAAATTAAATGGTGGCATTAAAATGCAAAGTAATACTGACTTTGATCATTCTATTCTCTTGATCTTGACATGATCTTGACCTCTGGCTCCAAATACACTCATGTACTATCAAATAAACTACCGCAAAAGTTCTATTTTGCCAAAAAATGGTGACCTTCAATGACCTTATTATGACCTTGACCATCACGTGACCTCAAATACATGTCTATCAAATAACCCAATGTTGTTGCATACTATGGGTTAAATAAACAGCTATTACACTTTACGATTAACTATTTTTTTGTCTTTTTTTTTTTTGCAAGGCCTAAAATGACCTTCAAGATCAACGCAAAAACGGAACATATATGAAAGAACAAATTATCATTTCTAAATACAACAAGTTTGGACTTTACATCTCTTATAGTTTAGGGTCAAGGTCACTTCAAAGAACCTATACTAACCCTAACCCACTTTGGACAGCTCCAGTAACCTTGACCTTAGGGTGAGGTTGACCAAATTTGTATAGTATGTTTCCCTCACTGATATCTATCATGCACCAAAGAATCCTAAGTTCAATATTAATAACCTAGAATTTTTTTTTAAAAACCAACATTTGTTGACTCTGTGACTTTGAAGTGAAGTAATTCATTCGCTGATCATTTATTATGTCTTATGGGTATACACCATCTTACCAAGTTTGGTTGTGATAGTTGAAATAGGTTTTAAGATATTAATCCACTTGCAGTTTTGCACGTCCAGACAGAGGACAGACAGACTAATATATATTTTTTTTAAAGATAAACGTTTTGGATTATTTAGGACTCATCTAGCACAGATTTTGCAAAAATCTGGAAAATGTTTTTTTGGGGGGTGAGAGTACATAGACTCACATTGTTACGATTGTGAGTCAATAAAAAGCCGACAATTCTGGGGCTGAAATACGCATATTCACAATCAGACGAATAGCAGCGATATTAAGTCTCTTCAACAACTGGGAGACATTCCCTGCCGCTCACATTAGTTGAGCATTCTAGCCAAAGCCATTTAACAGCGTTGAAGAAATTTTTCATCATGGCTCATCCCAAATGAAACATCTTCAACATCCACATGTTGATGAGTTTATTTCAGCCCCTATACAGTGAGAAAAGCTCTTTGAAAACAATAATTAAATTAGCTAAAAAGCCATTATCACCACACAAAAAATTCTTTATGCAATTTCCATGCTCCACAATAATAGTTCTCAAGCAAAAGTTAATTTTGGGGCAGTGGAAATGCAGGCAGCATAAAATACATTAAAAACTCAAAGTAACCAAAAATATTTGAATAACTAAACAAACATAAAAAAAAAACGAACTTAATGTTAGCACATTAATATAGAATAAAATAATACACTGAATAAACTTGCTTATATAATCACACAAACATGAAAATACATCAACCAGCACCAAAAGCATTTCAGTGAAACACTGACTTCAGTTAGCAATAAACCCACATTCACTTTCAAAAACACAAACATTGGCAATGGAATAAAATCTATCAAGTCTCATCCAATAAGTATGACCACAAGTGGGGAGTAATTTGAGAACAAGCACTAATAAATGTTTCAATAATAAAGAACCAAAGAAATACAAGCACTCATGCATGCCTATTAGTGGTGTTCCTAGGGTTCATTAACATTTCAGTAACTTTGCTGCTGACTTTCACCACACAAGCATCTTCCCCCACAAACCAACTACTGTTTGGTTTGGGGTTTAATCCAGCATGGGCATCTAGCAGAAATCTAACAATATTCTCAAGGGATTGGAAGTTGTATTGGAGAAAACAAGGCTTTCGAGTATGTACGCAGATTTTGGCCAACACGGCCTACTCCCCATCTCTTCTGTCAGTACCATATAAGTACAACTTTGGAAGAATAACACGCACTCAAATTCTGAATTTACGTGAGACACTAAATTCACATAATAAAAACATTCCTAAACTGAGTTTTACGTACAGCGATTCAAGCCTGGTGCCTTAATGCATTCTCTGAGCAAAGCATAGAAATACAGCTGAATTGCAGTTTTCCATTATAACCACATTCAGTTGTACATAAGTAAGCTGAGAAAGGGTTTATATGAGATTTTGTGCACGACTGATGCACTGCTGGATAAAGACAGAAACATAGCTGAAAGTGTCCATTATTGTACCAAAATCCTAATTGACGTGACTACCACTAGATCATAACCCTCTCACCCCCCACCTCCTCCCACCCCTCTAACCTAGCAAAGTCTAGCCTAGCCACAAAAAGAAAAGAAAAAGAGAAATGTCTAGCGCTATCAGGAGTCTAGAAACCTCATCTTACCCTTCGCCGTGAGTGACCCAGTCGGGACCGATACATTTTGTGTCCGTAAATGAAATCATCGGCCAAGGGCTGGTGCGTCTGAAAGACCCATACAACACCACACACACAAAATAACAAATAAAAAGGTTACAATTATTAACACACCAAAAAAATAAAATCAAACTTTAATCCACACAAAAGCATGCAAAGTATAGTAGTAAGTAGTACAAAGCGCTAACTAAACAGTGTTTCTGATAATGCAGTATAGCAAAGGGGTGGATGCAACCTTGGAAATGAACACAAAGAATACATTTGTTTTACATTATTCAACATCAACTGAGACCCTCAGTTAAAATGCATCTATGCTTACAAATTGACCCATAATGCATTGCTTATATGCAAATAATTAAATGCCAAATGCTTACAAAATGGACGCAGGATTCTTGCATAGAAAACCTATCAGAAACACTGTTTCTAAAAAAACAAGCATACATAAATTAAAAAAAATTAAAGAATCAAATGAAATCCACATGAATGCTTTTATTTAAATGTGCCATGCCATTATGCAGACCTCTTTATCATGAAAGAGAAAACTGAATTTAGATCTACTAAAATGTTGTGCACAAGAATAAGGTGAGGGACAAATTTTAATTTACAAAAAAACTAACAGGGCAAAGCCCATATGACTCACATGCTCCTTATGGAACTCAATGTTTAACATGAAAATGAGTGCCCAGGAAAAACAAAATGAATTGGTGGCATTAAAATGCAAAGTAATACCAACTTTTTTCTTTCTATTTTCTTGATCTTGAGATGACTTTGACCTCTGGCTCCAAATACACTCATGCACTATCAAATAAACTACAGCAAAAGTTGAATTATGCCAAAAACTAATGACCTTGGGATGATCTAGACCTTCAGTGACCTTGACGTTGGGATGACCTTGACCCTAACACGATCTCTCATGCATGTCTGATCAAATAACCCAATGTTGTTGCATACTTAAATATACATCTATTCCACAGTGCGGTGAACCATTTTTGGATGTTTTTTGCAATCAAGATCAACGCAAAACCTGAACAAATATAAAAGATCAATCTATCATCTCTAAATACAACAAGTTTGGACTTTATATCTCTCATAGTTAAATGTCAAGCTCACTTCAAAGTACCTATACTAACGGACTGGACAGCATCAGTGACCTTGACTATTGGAGTGAGGTTGACCAGATTTGAAAAGTATGTGTTTCTCATTGATATTTATCATGCACCAAAGAATCATAAGACCAATATTAATAACCTAGAAAAGAGTTTAAATTTTTTTTTAAAATCGTCACTTTTTGACTAAATATTTGATGACCTTGTAGCCTTGACCTTGAAGTGAAGTCATTCATTCACTGATCATTTTCGAGGTCTCATGGGTATACATCATCTTACCAAGTTTAGGTATGAGTTGAAATAGGCTCTGAGTACTTAGCCACTTTAAAAGATTTTGCACAGGCAGATGGAGGATGGCGAATGGATGGACAATTTGTTTTATATATCATTTTTGGACTATTTAGGACTCGTGTGCACAGATTTGCAAAATCTGGATTTTCTTTTTTTGGAGGAGTGGGTGGGGAAACGTGAGAACACAGACTCATGCGAGTCAATAATTGGTGGATGTGTGCTGAGAAGGAAGGTGGGGGGGGGGGGAGGGAGGGTGGAAAGTGTTGAGTAGATCGGTTCTTTAGGAGAGGTGGAGGGAGGGGGAGTGGGGTGGGTGGGTGAGGATGTGGGATTTGGGGCACAAAGAACAGCATCTATTTTCTCAATTTCTTTCTCTGAATGTTTGGGTTACAAAAAGCAGTTACATGCACTACCCTGCTACTAATCTATATATAAGCAATGATGAACAAAGTTGAAGTTAGTGAGTTAGTCATTGTTTATAGGGTCCAGCGGACTGCAAAGAGCCCAATCAGCAAAGTCCAAGTAAAGAGAAGGAGTGTGCCGCTAGGGGAATACAAGAAACAACACTTGAATAAATAGCAATGATGCTCAAATGCAAGTTAATATCCAAGAATTTTCTCGTTAAATTAAGGTAACTATAAGGTGTTTATCCTTGCGCATGAACATTTTGAAATGGGTCAACAATAGCCCAACTGGTTCATCATAGATAATGAAATTCTTCTTTTTTTTTTTATCACGGAAGAACAAGAAAATTCTTGAATAAATTATACAAATTTCTATAATAGCTAGATATGAATTCTACAAGCAAGCACACCCACTCAAATAAACTGACATTACACAACACTAACACACACAAGATTATTTCATGGCAACTAATCCAGTGCCAAGGCAAATACTACTTTAAAGCAATAATAATAATAATAATAATAATGATAATAATCATCATCATCATCACTTTAATAATAATTGTCTTTTGTACAATAAAAACTAAAAGGATATTTGGTAACTGGTGTAATAGGATCTGCCAGAGACTTGTATTTTATTTCATCCACCATCAAAGAAACTTGACTTGAAAATTATTAGACACACATATTTAAAAAAAAAAAAAAGAAAAAGAAAAGAAAACTTGTACCAAAATTCAAGTTGGAGCTTTTTTCTCGACAAAACCACTTCCTGGCATGCTATGTGCATGTGAGTCTCACATTTACAAGAGACTGTAGTATGAATCTAGTCTGGCCCATATAATCTCTGCAGAGGCACAAATAACCCAGCAAGTGCTTCACAATACTTGACATTTCTGCTAAGGACTGAAGCGTTACCAAGGCAAATCATAGTATAACATAAGGTACACAAAATTTGACTGGCACTGAAAAAGTTAAACCATTACAACACAAATTCTTCAGCAACTTGGCCCAAACAAAACTAAAACAAAATGAAAAATTGTGGAGAAACAAATAAAGCAATTACTCCATATCGGACGCGCTTGCGTTTCCTTAGTAAATCTTGCTTCAAGCTCAATCTTTCATCCTAAAATTAAAAAGAGCAACAACAAAGATCATTGACCATGGAGAAATGGCTAGTCAAAATAGAAAAATAAAGGCATAAAACATTATGCAACGTAACATTGGTGAACACTTACAACTAAAATATAGTTATATCACTCATGACACCCAGGAGGAAGAAAACAAACGAACACTAACCAAGCCACGAAAAATAAAAGACAAACTAAAACGTGCACGCAGCAATGCAAAGATTTTTGAAAGAAAAAAACACCCCGGTCCTGTATCAGAGGGAAGTAAGATGGTGATACAGTCCCTCCCTTAAATTTGATTGAAAAATCTTCTGAGTTAGCAACACAGACCATATGAACAGTGCAACAAGCCACTGGTTTTCAAGTTACAGACAGAAAGTAACATAAAGGAGATAATAACAAGGAAAAGGAGATGGAGGGTTATTCATTAAGTGGACAATAAAAAAAACATCCTGAGTCTTGGACCTTGGGAAATGAAAAACAGTAGATGTAAAAATGCAAACCAAATGTGTTATGCACCTTACATCCTGACCCCAACCTTATGTCTAATATCACCTAAATGTGTGAACAGACATTAAATTAAAGACTGATTTGACCCCAACCTAAGTACTCTTGACACAGCGGTTTTCTTTCACACGCTTAACCTCATTTTGGATGTTAATATCAATTTGTTCAGAAAGGCCAAAATCCATCCAGATATTGTAAGGGTTCTGGCATGGCCTATGGGTGGGTTAAGCCTACACAATAGTTTTGTTAAAGTTATGTAATACATTAAAAAAAAAATTGAAAAAGAAATATAAACCAGAAAATCTCAACCCAAGGAAAGTTATGTCACACCACGCTTGCCTAACAATCTTCCATCACAAATCAACTTTTTTTCTTCACCAATCGACTATTGTGTGAGATTTGTCCCGCCATGCCAGAAATCTTACAATATTTGCCTGGGTGTGGGCGTTTATAAGTAAATACAGCTTTTTGAGTAAGTGCGCCAATTTGCGCCAATCTGAAATCTGTGGTGACTCCACCCCTAAGCCAGCATTTTAAAAATACATTATTGTTCTGCAAAGATTCCACTCCACTGTTCATCTAAGGTAGATGGATAAGGGGATGGGGTGGGATGATACTACATAGACAAGGGAAGAAAAAGAGAGAGTGAAAAACAACAACAACATACAAAACGAAACAACACTAAAACAAAATGCAGCAACACAAGATAAACAATTATTTATCTCAATTGCTATTTTAAAAAAAATATATACATACAAATAAATTAAGAAATAAAGAAAAACACCAAGAAAGATAACAAATAACATAAAACAGACATTCCAACTCTTGCACACACACACACACACAAAAGCAAACGAATGAGTGAATGAATTAATAAAAAATAAATAAAGAAATAAAGAACCCTCCAACCCCAAGTAGAAAAATGCCAAGTTTACCTTGAGTGGAATTATCTCTTCAGGATCCGAGTCAGATTCCTCTTTGTACAAAGACTCTTGCGAGCTGGCAATGCTGAACCGAGTTGCTACTGGTAACTCATGAGCTTCCTTCATACTGCTTTCATTGTCAGATTCCACTGGAACGTAACAGACAAAAAAAGATATTGACAATGGACCTTCACAACGATCACTGTCGTCATCCTCGGTCATCATCGTAGGTCATCATCATCATCATCATCATCATCATCAATCATCATCATCATGGGATTTGAGTAGTGACTGGATACACAGGAGCTGTCACCATGTTTTTGCTAGGATAAAGCATCACACCGTTCTAATATCAGAATGCACAACCATCTCTGGCGAGGGCCTGTAATCTGCAGCATGTTATGCATTAGCAAAGCAAAAACTATGAAATCTGGTGATTTCGGCAGAAAAACTCCCTTGACGAAGAATATCTCTCACATACTACATATACCCGTAACATTTTCACAACGGAATTACACTGATCTAAAAGAATTTCTTTTTTTTAATTAAAGTAAAATAAAGAACCGTCCAAATTGGTAGAAATCCACTTAATGCTAGAAGAATCTCTTCTCTGTGCCGATTTTGTACATCATAACATTCTAACAGCAGAATTCCTTCACGTCAAACCAATTTGAACTATAAAATCCTGAATGTTTCCTTAGGCATGCACACGACTATCTGTACTACAAATGCTGTAAACTGTATCCGTGAACCTGAAATTAGCAAGACTTGTACAACACAATCAATGTCACGCTACGCAGTTTGCAGTCGCGCGCCTATGTATATAATTTAATCATCAGCCTGTACATAGAGGTTAAAAGTTACGGTAGTCAAGGGGAGAGAATCAGAATAAATTAATTTAGTTTATAATTAATAAAAGTAGCGAATGTATTGCGCCCGTGCAGAACGTACTATGTTAGAAAAAACAGCATAGTTGGCTATTTTGTTATTGAGAAGATTAATTGCTGCCATGCGATATTCTATGTGTGAAATGCGTGCTCTAATCGCGAACGGTGCAGGGAATGAATTATGATTAAAACAAGTAAATTCTAGAAGATTCTTAGATAATCGTATAAAACCCCTTGCACTGTATATTTTGATAGGGAGCAGTAACAGTTGCATATCGTTTTTGTAGCCAGAATCAACGGATCCAAGTTGGGTCAAGGTGCCAGTTAGTGACTTTGTCTGTGGGTCGTACAGATCAGACCGTCAACGAAAAAGAGCCTATTAACGGAAGAGGAGGATTGTTTTGGGAACACTTTGGAAGTGTTTGTTTAACTAAAACTTTTCTAAGCTGTTTAGAATACCTACTGTGTATTCTCGGTGAAATCTGAGTTATCTACGTATAACGTCGGGTGACCTGTGACTCCGTCTAGGATTTCTTATGCCTGTGTAATCACCTTGCCTAACATCTGTGCCTGTGTGTTTGTCCCGTCGTTTGTGTGTCTTTGTCTACAGGCCGGAGAATCCACTGGTAGCCGTAAGTTTTTTACCTCAATTTCTCAGTTGGCCATAGCGTTCGGGGGTTTGGGTTATGCATGCAGTGTGAATGAATAGTTAATTATGTTTTCTTAATTCTATTGTTTCATATTGTTTGCTGCATAAATACCTAGAGAGAGAGAGAATTTTCTAAAATGTATCATAAATTAAATAATTATAAATTAATATAAAAGAATTCGCTGTTATGTAGCGAAGAGATGACAGAAAGGAGGTGATTGTGGATGTATATACGCGATGACAGGAGTAATGACAGGGAGGATGAGTAAGGATGTGGAAAGGGAGACAACCATTCCGATAGCGGGATGCTTGTGCAGTATATTGTAATATAATTATTAATGGTTGCGTATTCTTGTATGTATTGTTGTAGATGTACCAACAAATACAACACCCAAACCCTAGAGCAGACCATTGATGGTGTGCTGAAACCTTGCTGGTGTGAAGCTTGTGTGCCTCGGCCTATTACGCCGCGTTTTCCGTGTGTCAACCTCGGTTGCGAAGGTTCTGGTATTCGCCCAGGGAACTTTATTTCGTTTATAAAGCACACGCACACACACTCCACCACACACAACAAATAACTATAACCAATGATAATCTGTTGTGAGGAACGATAATTGTTTCACATGTGATAGATTATAAATTACAGCACATTGAGATATATTTAATTTGAATTGATTGATAAACGTTGTTGAGTAATATTACCTACTAGATTAAGTAACCCTGTGATTGTATAGTTTTGTCTGGGGGAATTATTTCGCCAGATATTAGTTAATTAATAATTTAGATTAATTTCTTACAACTTCTATTCTGCATAAAAGATAAATTTTCTCATTCATTTTATATAATATAAAAGACTTGTTGTATCTATTTGAAGTTTAAGTGGAACAAAGTTTGAATATTTATAAAGATTTAAAGCAGTTGCTTACTGTATATTTACCTTGTTGGCAGTAAGCTGTTTCAGCCATAATTATTATAAATCTCTTGTACATTTTGTAGTTAGTCATTTTCCATTTTGATTTAATTATCATTATTATTTTGAGCGAATTGTTTATGTATTAGTTTGGGGTTTTATTAGTGGGATTGAGGGTTGGTTGGTTGGGAAGTGGGATAAAGGGAGTTAATTTTTAGTGCGAATGAGTGTGTGAAATAAAGAAATTGTCTTGTTACTTCTGGTTTTGTCTTTTAGAGTTTATTTAGGTGTTGGGTTTTTTTTCTCGTGTGAAAGAGCACACATGTCGAACCACTGTTGAGGCAGTTGGGACGTGACATTTTGGTGGCAGCGGTGGGATAGATCTAGGATAGGTTAGGGGGGAATAGTTGGGTAGATTTATTGTTATTTGTTTAGATACCAGAAGTCAGTGTTTGTTTCTTTGTCGTCTTGTGTGTCGGATGAGTGGCCAGTGGGTGGTTGGTCGGGAGTGAGGTTGCGCTGCGCAAAAGGGTTCACACCCCGAGCGTGTGTGCACAAACGGGGGGTTGAGGTAAACAACTTTGTCGTCGAGGCCTAGACGATAAGGGACTTCTCCGGCTCCTGTCACTGTTTACTTGTCATTTGTTCGACTGTTTGTATATGTGTTAATCGTTATTTGTTTCATTTGTTATTCACCCATTTTTTTCCCATTTTTCTTAGTCCGCGACTGTATGCTGACGAGAGCTGCGACTCGGAGAGCAGCTGAGCAGGCGCGAGCGATGGACCAGTACACGGAGGCCGACGCAGCCGCTTCGCGTCGGGAACCGATGGACGAGGAAACCACAGTGAGTACGCCTTTCGCTCATAGTACTCGCGTGGCAGCTGATCTTACTCCTACTGCAGTTAAGGCCGGTGCAGGAACAAGTAGCGTTGGCATGGAGGTATACCTTAGATACAAGGAGCTAGGCGCTAGCATGGGGCTGAAGGGAGCGGGTCTAGCCAGTTTTGTAGTAGATGGGGCGAAGAGGGAGCAGGAGGCTGCTAGACTGGCGGAAGAGACTGCTAGATTAGCAAAGGAGACGGCGAGGCTCGAGAGGAAGATGGAGCGTGAGGAGAAGAACAGAGCAGCAGAGTTAGCCCTGATGGAAAGAAGGCTAGAGCAAGAGCGTAAAGATAGAGAACAAGAGCGCAAAGATAAAGCTAGAGAACTAAAGCTCTTAGAAAAGAAAATAGACTCCGAACGAGAGAATGTCGAGTTGCGTCTGCAAGAAGAGCGTGCAGCTAGAGAGCAGGCCCGGGAAGATGACAGGGAAAGGCTTAGGCAACAGTTGGAACAAGAGAAAGAACTAGAAGCCCAACGTAGGAGGGATAGAGTTCAGCCTGATAGCTACAAGATCAAGGTCCAACCATTTGATGGTAAAGAGGATATTGAGAGCTATCTTCAGCACTTTGAACAAATAGCTAGAACTCAGAAATGGAGGGAAGAGACGTGGTCGGCTAGGTTGTCACCGTTGTTGTCAGGGGAGGCAAGAGAGACTTATCTGAAGTTAACCCCAGAGCAGATAGTCGATTTCGAAGTGGTCAGGGGGGCTCTTCTGAAACGATTTAGGAGAGATGCTGACTACTACCGCAAGCAGTTCAGGGGAGTAGGAAAGAAGGCACAGAGACTTTTCCGCAGTACTTGAGTAGAGTACAGGTCTTAGTGAAGAGATGGTTTTCTTTGGCTAAGAAAGATATAGATGATGCGGGCGTAGTGCTTGATGTCTTTCTGACTGAACAGTTGTTGTCAGTGATGAACCCCGAGTTAGAGCTGTTTGTGAGGGAGAGGCAGCCTGAGAACGGCGAGCAAGCAGCTGAGATTGCCCAGTTACATGTAGATGCGAAACGGACTGTGAGTAACAGGCCAGTGTTCGGTAGCGTGCCATACAAGGGGGGTAACCGTGCTGTCAGTCAACCCGTAGGGGCAGCGAGGAGTGGTCCTAGTGGCAACAAGGGTGAAGAGGATAAGAGGAGGGAACCTAGTGGGGAGAAACGTCCTGGGAAGTGTTTCAGGTGCGGGAAGCTAGGTCACGTAGCGAGGGGAGTGCCGTAGTCCGAAACAGTTGCTACGTATCACTGTCAGTCCGGATTCAGGACCGATTCACTCGGGAATGACTAAGGCTAGCTTTAGTACCATTCAGCCGTACAACCCGTGGAGCATGGGAACAGTCAGGGGTCAGCCTGTGAAGATTCTCAGAGATACTGGTGCCGAGGTGGGGGCAGTAGCAGCCAAGTGGGTGCGTCCTGAGGATATGACCGGTAGAGAGATCGAGGTCATGTTCGCTGATCAGGTCAAGTCAGGGAAGTATCCTACAGCGTACGTAGAAGTAGACTCAGCTTTTGTGAAGGGTACAGTAGAATTGATCGTCATCGAGCAAGTTGTACCTGATGTGATTCTAGGCAACTGGGTTACCTTCAAGGGAGGCTATCGAAGTCCCGTGGCTGTAGATGGGTTAGAGTGTGCGATAGCCGCCGTTCAGACCAGGGCACAGGCCAAAGCAGAAGGGAAGCAGGAGAAAGCACTGCCGATTCCGAAGCCATTCCAACTCGATGTGACGCCCGATCAGTTGGCCAAGTTGCAGGAAGAAGATCCCACTTTAGCTAGAGCTAGGGAGTGCGAGAAGCAAGGGACGAAACTCAAGTCAGGCAAGGCGATGGTTAGCTTCTGCAAAAAGAAGGGCATTTTGTACAGGGTACACCATCAGGGAGAGGAAGAGCTAACACAGCTAGTCGTGCCTAGCAAGCTCAGAGGAGAGGTGATGCGCCTGGCGCACGACCCTCCGATGGCCGGACACTTAGGTGGAAAGAGGACACGTGAGAGGATATGGGGGGTGTTCTATTGGCCAGGAATGTGCGGGGAGGTCAGGCGATTCTGCGAATCATGTCCCGAATGCCAGAAAACAGTTCCCAGGGGTAGGGTAGCAAAAGTTCCGCTGCAGAAACCACCTCTAGTCGACGAACCGTTTCAGAGAGTTGCAGTCGATATTGTGGGGCCTATAAAACCTTTGTCTCATTCGAAGGTGGAAACTATCAGGACAGAGATTGGGACTATGTTGGTCATGGGAGCAATCAGGCGGGCAGTTTCACCAGTCAGTTCGCCGATTGTGTCAGTAAAGAAGGAAGTCAAAGCAGTCAGATTTCGATTTGGTGGTAGGAAGCGTTCCAGGCGCAAGCTTGAGTATTTGGGACACATAGTGGGAGAAGGCAAAGTGCAGCCGGAACAAGGAAAGATGGACAAGATCCAGAATGCACCACGTCCTACTACCAAGAAACAGGTCAGGTCATTCCTGGGATTAGCAGGGTACTATCGAAAGTTTGTGCCGAATTTTGCTGCAATAGCGGTGCCGCTGACCGACTTAACCAAGGGAGGCAAATCCGGTCCCGTACAGTGGTCCGACGCTTGTGAAGTAGCGTTCCAGACGCTCAAAAACCGCATATGCTCCAAACCTGTATGCTGTATGCCTGACATGGAAAAACCACTAGTGCTACAGACTGACGCATCAGAGATTGGAATAGGGGCGATTCTGTGCCAGGACCAAGGGTTGGGTTTACAACCAATCACATGTGCCAGCAAGAAGCTAAACCAGGCAGAGAGGAACTATTCCACCATAGAGAAGGAATGTTTAGCATTGGTTTGGGGCGTACAAAAGTTCAAGCAGTACCTGTACGATCGGACAGTCATTGTGCAGACCGACCACAGACCTTTGCAATACCTGCAGCAAGCAAAGACCACGAATTGTAGACTCATGAGGTGGGCACTTCAACTCCAACCTTTCGATCTGATAGTGGAGAGTATTCCAGGGAAGGAAAATGTACCAGCTGATTTCTTGAGCAGAACTGAGTAGCGTGGTTGTTAAGAACTAAAACTGTTAGTTTTCGTCTTGGTGGGGTGCTGTGTCACGCTACGCAGTTTGCAGTCGCGCGCCTATGTATATAATTTAATCATCAGCCTGTACATAGAGGTTAAAAGTTACGGTAGTCAAGGGGAGAGAATCAGAATAAATTAATTTAGTTTATAATTAATAAAAGTAGCGAATGTATTGCGCCCGTGCAGAACGTACTATGTTAGAAAAAACAGCATAGTTGGCTATTTTGTTATTGAGAAGATTAATTGCTGCCATGCGATATTCTATGTGTGAAATGCGTGCTCTAATCGCGAACGGTGCAGGGAATGAATTATGATTAAAACAAGTAAATTCTAGAAGATTCTTAGATAATCGTATAAAACCCCTTGCACTGTATATTTTGATAGGGAGCAGTAACAGTTGCATATCGTTTTTGTAGCCAGAATCAACGGATCCAAGTTGGGTCAAGGTGCCAGTTAGTGACTTTGTCTGTGGGTCGTACAGATCAGACCGTCAACGAAAAAGAGCCTATTAACGGAAGAGGAGGATTGTTTTGGGAACACTTTGGAAGTGTTTGTTTAACTAAAACTTTTCTAAGCTGTTTAGAATACCTACTGTGTATTCTCGGTGAAATCTGAGTTATCTACGTATAACGTCGGGTGACCTGTGACTCCGTCTAGGATTTCTTATGCCTGTGTAATCACCTTGCCTAACATCTGTGCCTGTGTGTTTGTCCCGTCGTTTGTGTGTCTTTGTCTACAGGCCGGAGAATCCACTGGTAGCCGTAAGTTTTTTACCTCAATTTCTCAGTTGGCCATAGCGTTCGGGGGTTTGGGTTATGCATGCAGTGTGAATGAATAGTTAATTATGTTTTCTTAATTCTATTGTTTCATATTGTTTGCTGCATAAATACCTAGAGAGAGAGAGAATTTTCTAAAATGTATCATAAATTAAATAATTATAAATTAATATAAAAGAATTCGCTGTTATGTAGCGAAGAGATGACAGAAAGGAGGTGATTGTGGATGTATATACGCGATGACAGGAGTAATGACAGGGAGGATGAGTAAGGATGTGGAAAGGGAGACAACCATTCCGATAGCGGGATGCTTGTGCAGTATATTGTAATATAATTATTAATGGTTGCGTATTCTTGTATGTATTGTTGTAGATGTACCAACAAATACAACACCCAAACCCTAGAGCAGACCATTGATGGTGTGCTGAAACCTTGCTGGTGTGAAGCTTGTGTGCCTCGGCCTATTACGCCGCGTTTTCCGTGTGTCAACCTCGGTTGCGAAGGTTCTGGTATTCGCCCAGGGAACTTTATTTCGTTTATAAAGCACACGCACACACACTCCACCACACACAACAAATAACTATAACCAATGATAATCTGTTGTGAGGAACGATAATTGTTTCACATGTGATAGATTATAAATTACAGCACATTGAGATATATTTAATTTGAATTGATTGATAAACGTTGTTGAGTAATATTACCTACTAGATTAAGTAACCCTGTGATTGTATAGTTTTGTCTGGGGGAATTATTTCGCCAGATATTAGTTAATTAATAATTTAGATTAATTTCTTACAACTTCTATTCTGCATAAAAGATAAATTTTCTCATTCATTTTATATAATATAAAAGACTTGTTGTATCTATTTGAAGTTTAAGTGGAACAAAGTTTGAATATTTATAAAGATTTAAAGCAGTTGCTTACTGTATATTTACCTTGTTGGCAGTAAGCTGTTTCAGCCATAATTATTATAAATCTCTTGTACATTTTGTAGTTAGTCATTTTCCATTTTGATTTAATTATCATTATTATTTTGAGCGAATTGTTTATGTATTAGTTTGGGGTTTTATTAGTGGGATTGAGGGTTGGTTGGTTGGGAAGTGGGATAAAGGGAGTTAATTTTTAGTGCGAATGAGTGTGTGAAATAAAGAAATTGTCTTGTTACTTCTGGTTTTGTCTTTTAGAGTTTATTTAGGTGTTGGGTTTTTTTTCTCGTGTGAAAGAGCACACATGTCGAACCACTGTTGAGGCAGTTGGGACGTGACAATCAAACTCACCTTTATCCAAAGACTCTTCTTCTCCAGTCAACGCAAAGCTTTCTATTTCCATCTGCAAGCACAAGACACACAATATTTCCTTGTCAACCTTGAACTTTGGACTGTCTCAAAGTGTGTGGCTTGTCCGTGAAGTGTAGCCTTTCAGAAATTCATGCATCATTTTACCTATGTGTAAATCAACAACACTGACTAACATGTATACAGTCCATAAAATTCACGACAATCATACGCTTTAACCTACATTAAGGAAGGGCTAAGAAATCAGTATCAGGATTAAGAAAACAGTACCGGGATAATGAACTTCAATATAATAATAATACATTTTGTAACCATCCCTCACCGTGCCAGAAGAGACATCTCGACAGATGGAGCAGACGTATTCACTGTTGTCGCCTTGGCGTATTTTCTGTAGCATAGTGTTATCGATGGAAGGGTCACATTCTATATGAACAGGCCTGCAACAGACAACAGTGGTCTTACTGAAGGAACAAGAATGGCAAAACGGGCAACCAAAAATATAAGAGGTGTAAAGATGTTCAATATTGAGCAATGAAAGCGTTCTCAGGTACACCATAAGCAATAATTAACACGGCTCAGTATGTCATCTCAAAACATACCATGTTTGCAGACCTGCCTACCTACAATTCTTTAAATCAGTAGCAAAAGGTCCAGTTTTCAGTAGCAAAGTCAGGTTTTCAGTAGCATGCACAACGTAGGACGCCACAACAAGTTAAGGCAAGAAGTCTTATAATTTTAGAGATATTTCGGAGTACGTTAGTAAAAACACCACATCTTAGGAGTTAGGTATTAGTGCATAGATTTAAATGAAATAAAATGCAAAATGAACAGAAATAAATTCTTTTTGATTATATACCTTTTTATTCTTCTCTTGTCATGTCTTGATTTTTTATTACTCCATGTGTTTACAAAAATTGAAAAAAAAAGTTTTAAAAAGTCCAAACAAGCCTCCTCCTCTTCTTCACTTCCCTGCCCATCTGAAAGATCTGATGCATGCATGCTACTGACACTAAGTCTAATGTCAGGACCGATCTCTTCCTCCGACTCATTTCTCTCACTTCAATGTCTAATAAATGGAAGACTGTAAACTCTCCTTCATCAGTCGAAGAATCTAAACCATCCATTCTAGACACTTGCACAAAAACAATTGAAAAACAAAATCGAAAAAACGAACGCATCAAAGAGAAAACTTGTGGAAATGCAGTCGATTGTTTCCATAACAGAATAAACCGGAAGTCAATTGCCGGAAGTCTCGCAATCTTTCAAACAACGCGAGAATATAACAGTGGTTGATACGGACGCTTTTGGGCGTTTTGCCTGTTTAGACCTCTGGTCGCTACGCCCGGTAAAGGGTAAAAAAAAAAAAAATCGGATTTTTTTTCCCGTAGCAATTTTATGTTTGCCGTAGCATCGTAGCAGAGCTTTATTTTTCGTAGCTGCTACGGCAAAATCGTAGCAGTAGGCAGGTCTGTGTTTGGTATGTACATGTAAGTCTAAAATTAAAATTGTATCTCTAAATTTATTATTAACAAGCATACTTACCATGACTCAAAAATGCAATGTTATTGGCGTTGCTAGGTAAATGCCAATCAAAGCGGAAGCTGATTCCAAAAACAACCATAGAGTTGCTTCTACTGCACCTTCATACCCCCGCTCAATGCAAAAGCCGCAAACTTCAGGCCTTATTTGGAACTGCGGGGAGGAGGGAGGGAAATTAGAATTGAGTCAAGGTAAGTATGCTTATTTAATAATAAATTTATAGATAAAATTCTAAAATTAATTTCACATACTATACCATGACTCAAAAATGCAGAGAAGCACGAAAAGGACGGAGGGAAGCAACTTACCTTAAGTTGAAGAAGTAAACAAGGACTGCTGAGCAGCAACCACTGATCTGACCCCAAAGGAGCCATCCTCTCTAGTACGGCGAGTGTCCCTCTGATAGAAGCTGATGAAAACACCTGAAGATCGCCAGTAAGCAGCCTCCAACACGGATTCCATTCGCATAGAATGTTGAACTGCCAAGGGGGATGCCCATGCCCTGATCTCATGAGCCCCAGTCCCTCTCGTTTTGCTAAAATAAACGAACGTATGCTCTCCCCCCCCCCTCCCCCCCCACCCCCCGTATGACTGTTGCTATCCACCTCATTAGAGTCGATTTTGCTACATCTTTAGAAAACCCTGGGGTGATAGAGAGAAACAATCTCCTCTACCCCGCAGAATGAAAAACTTTAGAACGTTTCAAATATTCGCGTAAAGCCCTGATTGGACAGTTAGCCAAATCCAGGTCAGATCTATGCAAGAGATGAGAGAGGGGACGAACAAACACCACTTGGGAAGGATCGCCGGGACATTGGTTCTTGTCCAGAAACTCAGCCAAGAAACAAAGTGAGACTGAACCATCATGTTCAAAAGCTACATCCGCCGAAAGGCCGGAAAAAGCATGAACCTCACTACAGTGCCTTCCAGAAGCCAGAGCGACCAAAAAAACAGTTTTCAGTGTCAAATCCGAAAAGGAGGCTAAACGCAAAGGCTTGAAAGGGGACTCCCTAAGAAAACTCAAAACCAGAAAAAGATCCCAAGCCGGAACCCGACATGGCATCCGAGCTTGTCGAAGGGCCACTCCTCTGATAACATCCCAGACAACACGAGAAGAACCCCGAGGAGTAAAACCGAGCTGAGCAAGAGTTGTCTGAATAGCGGAACGATGCACCTGAAGCAAGAAAGCTGACAGCGATAACACTGAGGCCAAAAACGCCAGATGGTTGGCTATCTGCAACTCAGGAGAACATGGGTCCACCTTAGCCCAACGCTTCCAATGAGAGGAATAAACTCCCCTTGTAGAAGGCCTGTGAGCCTCTTCCAGGAGAGAGAGGACCTCTCTTGAAGCCCAGGAAACTCTTAGAGACCTCTAGGGAACTGAGGCACATCGTCAATCGAAGAGGACGGGGCCTCGCCCTCTCTAAGCCCGCGAGCCTTAGAAAAGGCCCAATCCACAAAAAATGTAACGCTAGGAGACTCCCTGAAGGCAAGGAGAGTCTCATCAGACTCGGCGGAAGCAAGAGCCTCGCCTAAAAAAGAATGGAGTAGTGGTTGTGAAACCGAAACCTCCTCCACCACCTGTGGACAAAAAAACGCAGCTTGCTAAATGGCCTCCTTAAAAACAGAATCCGGAGAAAGGGACTGTCTACCCGAACTGTCCAGGCCAAAAGGATCAGGTAACACAGACAATTCAAAGTCGTCCCGATAAGCCTCATCAGTATCCGGAGAAAGCATCACCAGATCATCATGTCCTAACCGCACCTCAGACTCAGCGAAACCGGAAACTGGAGTGGGGCCAACCGCATGCGCCCCACCCAATCCGGAAGCTGGTACTCCCAAAGGCACCGAAGATGTAGAGCCGAACCGGCCCCTGAAAGCATTCCGGAAGTAGGTAACGAAAAAATCGTCCCATCCGTACCGGAAACCGGAGCCCCTGATCCACAACCTAAACCGGAAGTGGCATAGACAGGCGGCTGAACTGAGAATGCTTGTGGCAAACCGGAAACGGAAGAAGGTAACCAGTGCATCGTACCCCCCATACCGGAAACCACAGCCCCCTCCCCATGACCGCAAGCGGAAGTGGTATACAACGGGGGTTGGAAAGGAAAGGCTTGAGATGAACCGGAAACCGAGGCCGCTAAGGACCCCAGACCGGAAGCCACATTCCCTGTCGCAGCTGGACTTAACACTGCCAACAGTGCTTTTAAAGTCTCATGCTCGACATTAGCCAGGAGTCCCGACCGAGCTGAATCCTGTCTACGAAAACAGGTGGGAAGGCTTCGGCAGGTGGCTTATCCGGACCAGCCGGGGCATCCCTGCCAGAAAACAGAAGTGGTCCTAAACTAGTGCGACCACCCGTTTGTTTCTGGTCAAAAACCTCAACCAGAAATGGCTCCATGGACACTCCCGGCAAGACCAAGGAGCCACCCCTCACCTCACTACCGCCACTCCCCACCTCACTACTGACACCACTTCTACTAACCTTGGAAGTAGTAGACAACGATGAAGATCCCGGTCGAAAACCGGAAGTAGGAGGCCTACGAGTGGACAACAGTGACTCCTAGGTGTTGTCAACAGAAGAGAAAACAGAAGGCTGGCACAAAGGCACGGAGGCACGCCCATCAGGTAACAACACAGACACCACAGAAGGGGACAAAGAAAACTTAGCCCTAGAGGGTGCCGCCCATGCAACAGAAGCCGGCACAGAACAGACCGAAACACGACTCTTCTTAGCATGAGAAGAAGGAACGGCCAAAGAAGAAGATTTGGACTCCCGCAGAGACGGGGTAGAATGCGACTGCCTATCCTATCCTATCCTGTCCCATAACCCGAAGGTCGTAGGGGCACCACAGATGATCGCTTAACCAGCATACTCCATCTTTCTCTGTCCTCAGCAGCCCTCATGGCTTCGCTCAGTGTCAAACCAGTCCATTCTCGAATGTTGTCCTCCCACCTCTTTTTCGGTCTCCCCCTTCTTCTACCTCCTTGCACTGTGCCTTGCAGAATGGTCTTTGCAAGGCCTGATGATCTGGTGACGTGGCCATACCATCGGAGTTTCCGTTTCTTCACCACTGTGAGCAGGTCATCGTGTTGTCCAATGGCTTGTGTGATGGTCTGTCGGACTTCAATGTTGGTGATGTGTTGGGTATAGGAAATGCACAGAAGTCTTCTGTAGCACCTCATCTCCATGCTTTGTATTCTTCGTTGGAGATCTGCTGTGAGGGTCCATGCTTCGCAAGCATATAGGAAGATGGAGATGACCAGAGAGCGCAGCAGTCTTACTTTGGAATGTAGACTGATGGTTCTGTCTTTCCAAATGGGCTTCAACCTTGTCAGGGCAGCAGTTGTTTGTGCGATCCTGGAGAGGACTTCCTGTCGAGACCCATTGTCTGACACAATGGCTCCTAAATATTTGAAGCTGTGCACTGTGTTGAGGGATTGGCCTTGTACTTTGATGTCCGTGTTGATGCCATTGGTGTTGTTGGTCATCATTTTGGTCTTCTCTGCACTTATTTCCATTCCATAAGCTCTGGAGGTGGTGTCAAGCCTCTGTACAAGCTGTTCAAGTTCTTGTTCCTCTCCAGCCAATCCATCAATATCATCCGCAAAACGAAGATTGGAGATTGCTCTGCCCCCTATGCTGACTGTGCCTTCGTGATCTGCAAGAGCATCTGACATGATGCGCTCTAGGAAGATGTTGAAGAGTGTTGGAGAGAGTAGGCATCCTTGACGCACACCGATTGTTGTTCTGAACCAGTTCCCGATGACGCTGTTATGGAGGACTGCACTGGTAGCCTTGTCATACAGGCTTTTGATGACTTCTATAATTTTAGGGCTGATGTTGTACACTTTCATGGTTGCCCATAGAGCTGCATGCCAGACTCGGTCAAATGCCTTCTTGAAGTCTATGAACACATGATATAGATGTTGTTGGTGCTGTAGGTATTTCTCACAGATTATTCTGAGGTTGAAAATCTGTTCAGTGGTACTTCGCCCTGCCATGAATCCTGCTTGTTCTTCAGCTATGATTTGTTCAGCTTGTGGTTTCAACCTGTTGAGTATTATTTTCAGGAGGACCTTGCTGGGATGGCTGATGAGGCTGATGGTGCGGTAATTTTCACACTCCTGAAGGTTACCTTTTTTGGGAAGAGTGATGACAAGCGACTGGGTCCATGGTGTAGGCCATTCCCCACTCTGCCAGATCTTGTTACAGATAATGGTGAGAGCATCAGTCATCGCTTCTCCTCCTGCTTGTAGCAGTTCCGCTGGTATGTTGTCCACTCCCGCTGACTTCCCTTTCTTCAGCGATTGCACTGCTGCCTCAACTTCTTCCCGGAGAATTGGGAGGATTTCTTCTTCTTCTCTGCTCTCGGGACATGCTAGAACTGATGGGTCTCCATTTGGTGTATGGTTGTAAAGGTCAGAGCAGTACTCTGTCCATCTGTCCAAGACTTCTTGTTCTTCTGTAAGGCAAATGCCAGACTTGCTTTGGATAGTGGAGACTTTGGGCTGTTTAACACTTGTCAGCCGCTTCACAGTCTGGTAGGCCTTCTTGCTGTTGTTCTTGTTCAGATTGTTCTCTATTTCCTGGCATTGATCTTCTATCCAGTTCTCCTTTGCTGTGCGCATGCCTTTTCGGATGTCATTGTTGATTTTTCGGTAGACATCAGCTCCCTGTGAGGTGTTCTTTTTCTTTTTTAACTCTCTTCGTTTATCACACAGATCCAAAAGTTCAGGTGTGATCCACGGCTTCTTCTTTGGTCGGTGCTTGCCAAGGATCTCAGTGGCGGCATCTGTTACAGCTGAGTTGAAGGTATTGGTCATGGTGTTGACATCTACTTCGCCTGCCCCCAAAATAAGCAGTGGTGCAAATTTTCCTCCAATTGTGGCCTGAAATATTTTTGCCACCTCCGGGTCTTGCAGTTTGTCCAGGTCGAACTTCAGCCTAGTGCACTTTGCTGTATTTACTCTCTTCAAATGGAGCCGGAAAGACATCATCACGAGATCGTGGTCACTTCCAATGTCTGCTCCTGGAAAAGTGCGTGTCCTGCCAATGTTGATGCTTGATCTGAAGCGTTTCTTGACCATGATGTAGTCGATCTGGTTGTGATGTTCCCCGCCGGGACTGTGCCATGTCCATCGTCTGGATTTTTTGTGGAGACCAAGCGTGTTTGCCAGTACCAGATTGTTGTATCTGGCAAACTCCAATAGCCTCAGACCCCTGTCATTTGTCTCGTTGTTGCAGTGGGGTCCGCATGTGTCTCCCCAGTTGTGGTGCGCATCTTGGCCAACCTTGGCATTCCAGTCGCCTTGCACTATGACTATGTCCTTCTTCGGCACTTGGTCAAGGACCGCCTGTATATTTTCATAAAAATCCTCCACTTCGCTGTCTTCATAGTCTGATGTTGGGGCATAGGCCTGGATGATGGTAATGTTGAAAGGGGTTGCTCTCAGACGGATGGTAATGAGTCTACTGGAGACTGGGCGGCAACCCATGACAGTGGCTAGAATGTTCTTGTGGACCAAGAATCCAACGCCGTGTTCGTGCCTGTCATCTCTACCGCTGAAATAGAGCTTGTGGCCTTTGTCAGTCGTTGTTTCACCTAGGCCTTTCCAGCGCAGTTCGCTGATACCTAGAACGTTCCATCGATAGTGGTCCAGCTCGTGGGCCAGTTCTTCTAATTTTCCTTCCGCAGTTAGGGTCCTGACATTCCAGGTTCCTATGACGATGTTGTTTCTCGTGCGGATCTTGCTAATTTGTCCATTTATAAATTAGCAATGCAACTGCGCTTAGACATAATGCAAAGACCCAACTCTGGTCAGCGGCAGCAACAACAAACTTCAGGGCAACGAAACAGTAAGCTAGGCAAAGCACAGAGCTTAGAGTAGGCACAACCAAACCTAACAAGTGCCAAAAAGACTGAAGTCTGCGGCTTTTGCAGTGAGCGTTTTATGCGCGTACCGTAGCTTGGGACGCACTGGGGTTTGATGGTGCAGGGGAAGCAACTCTATGGTTGTTTTGGGATTCACCTTCCGCTTTGATGGGTATTTACCTAGCAACGCTAATAACATTGCATTTTTGAGTCATGGTATAGTATGTGAAATTAGTTTATGGATGCTGGGAATGTTCAAACACAACCGTGTTACTGAATTTACCATGTCCCAAAAAGAATATAGGATTCTAAAGGTTTGACAATGAAGCTCGCTCGAAAAAGGGTGACAAAGCTAGGTATTATGGGTAAGAGGGTAACAATGACGACAATGAAGATCATAACTCTTGAGTGGCCACACACAGCCTACTCCATTAGGTTGACTTATGGATACAATTGCAAGCAATGATACAGCAAGCTACATACTTTTTACATGAGGAGCAGGTGACCATGGTTTCCTTGTTCTGAAAGTGGCGGTAAGCCTTTCCGCACAACGGGCAGCACAGTCCTTTGTTGCGCTGCTGGTAACAACTGTCACACACCGAATAGTTGAGATGCCAGCGCGAACTCTTCCCATTACCCGGAGTGCGGGCGCCACAGTCGCTGCACACCCTACAGTTCTGCACACAGCAAGGAAACAAAACACATCACCAACGTACTGCAGTTTACAATTTATAATAAATTCTCTCAAAACAGCTGGCACCATAGTACAGCAGCCATGAAGGGGCAAGAAATAAAACAAGCCAAGGTAGGCAAGTTGCAACACGTATGATCATATTATTTTCTCCTTTACCAACAACTGGCCCGCTGGTGTCAGTATAAATCGGTCCAGTAGTCACCTATATGCGAAAGTGTCGTGTGACTATAATCTACAAACAACAAGTTGCAATAAATTTGTAGATTTGTAGCTGGAAATGTCCATGGTTCATAGCTATGTATACGGATGAGAGATTGAGACTCTATGTCGACCGTAATAATCGCGCGAGCATGGCGGTGGTTTCCAGTTTTGAATGATTGAATGAATGAAGTGTGCGTTTCGTGATTCGATCATTTCATGCATGTTTGCATGTATAGTAATTCAGGTTTTCAACAACTTGGAGAATGCCGAAATTGATTCTTTCGTCAGCCACTTAGGGAATGACGTATAGGCGGAAGTGAAGGCGAGACTGATGGACATCATCTCGTGAATATGGCGGCGTCTCGCTATCATTTCCGAGTTTGTCGTATGCTTCAGGTGTTTTAGCCTTAGTTCTAGTTTTATTTTAGTTTTACTCTATTTGTACTTGCCTAATCATCATTCCATTATGGATTGCTGGAATGAACATTATTCCAGGATATCTTTCCAAGTGTTGAATTTTTTAAAGGTGAAATTGTATGTGTGATTACAACATTGTGAACTTTATCTAATTTCATCCCATTTCATTTCATTTCATTTGTGGAACTTTATGGAGGGTCACCGAGAATGAACAATATAATGTGTGTCACATAAAAGACTATCTACCACTGCAATAACAAAAATCCCATGTCCAATAGCTGAAGATAACATTCCATTATAAGGAAATTCTACAGACTGTGTTTTCCATGTATAACAACATTTATCAACGAGTGGAAGCTTTGCAGTAAACAGTGTTTACATACTGACAGTATAAAGGATTCCATACCTACTGAAGAACTACAATAAAGGAAAAAGGAAAATCCACGAATAATAAAGACCTAAAAACCTGGTGAGGGGGGTTGTGAGTGGATGTTTGTTTGTTTTGTTTTTTGTTGTTGTTTTTGTGTGGTCAAACCTGAGGGTGACTCACCTTGCATTTCCATCCATGTTTAGGTATAGCGGTCATGGGAGGTCGCAGGCAGTAAGTATGGTACCCTTTGTCACATGCATCGCATACAAGCATCTTGATGTCCTCTCCAGGTTGCCTGCAACAAGACGGAACAGACACAGTTACTTTTAAAATCAACAAAGAACGTAGAATAATCTATAACCTTGCTTACAGAAAAATTCTTCAGAGGGGTTATCAGCATTTTAGGATGTGATGGGGAAAAAAAATCTTCTTTGCCTTGAATGAGTTGTGCATCTGGAATACAAATTCTTTAGGCACTAATTGTTGATGGAAGAACAATTTAATTAGAAATATAAACATCAGCATAGTATTTCGTCTAGAAATTGTCATGAGAATGAATAAGTATTTGTACTATGAATAAGTACTTCTGACTTAAAACTACTGACAAAGGATCATCACTAATAGAACTGCTGTTAGCATCATGTAGCACTTTGTCTAAAACTTACACAAACTAAGTCAAGCACACTTCATGCTCCAAAATACATACCGGCAAGTCTGACAGATCTTGCAGTTGGGGCACTGCCAGCCAGCCCGGACGATGGGCTTGGTCTCCACAGGAGGGCAGAGGCAGCTGGCATGATAGTGCTGCCCGCAGCTGGTGCAGAACAAGAGCTCCAACACATTGCCAAGCTCCCCACACTGTATGCAGTTGCCCTCATTGCCTGCTGCAAGTTGGGAAGAAACTAAAAACAATTAGCCCAAGCTGCCTCAGCAACCACAATAGTATACCGCAATGTCCACTACAAAATAACAACCAAATAATTTCACTTTACAGCTTTAAGAAATAAAGAAGCTGAAGTGCAGTGAAGCCAAATACCCATAAGGTTGCGATACATACATGGCCTCGTGGCGCAGTAGATAAGTCGCCGGTTTCCTATGCCGAAGGTCGCGGGTTTGATTCCCGCAAGGGGCGAACGTATGTGACTTAGCTACGAGACTATTGAGGTCACCGGGGGCTTTCTCCGGGCACTCCGGTTTCCTCCCTCCCTTCAATAATGGTACAGAACGCAGTCAATATAAAAATTTCAAAAATAAAAATTCGATTTTCTTTCCATCTTCTAATAGCAATCTCCCTGCCTTTACACCACCTGTTTGAGTGATGGATGTGTATTATGTGTGTGTGAGGGTGGATGAGACAGGTGAGTGTGTATGTTGGTATAGATCGCCACGCTTTGAGCCTGATTGATTTGGGGAAAGGCGCGTATATAGCATCCTGTATTATTATTTTTATTATTATTATTACAATGCTGCCTTGCTTAAACAGTAAAAATTGCACCCAAAATTATTTTGTACAGCTCCAATGACCAAATAATAAAAGGGCAGTAACTGGAAAAACACAGGGCCTGGTTTATTATTAATATTTAATAATTTATTTCGTCATTCTTATATAGCGCAATTCCAGTTCAAGTTATACATAAGTTATGGGATCAAACACGCATATCAAAATTAAAAGTAGTTCTCTACTACATACAACAGAAGTCATAATTTTCATGTGATTTTTACAGATGCCTACCCTCAATTTGAAATTTAAGTATTAGCTTTTTCATATTTCAGTATTACTATTACGATTTCCGTATTTACTTTTACTACCTATTTTTTTTGCACTCATCGTTTTTGATATTATGCGAAGAATCCAGTGATAGATTGATTTGCTGCCACAATCTTCTTTTTCTTATCCAAAGCCTCGTAATTATTGATATGCTATGGGCCTTCCATGTGCCCCTTGATGCCGTTCATACCACCTGCGGAAATGCCAAACTGGTTGGCACAAATCATACTTTTGAGTCAGTGCTGCCGCGAATAACGAAAGCACACTTTTATGAATACGAGGCAAGATATGTCTGCCACTTGCGCCGTTTCTTTGAAGATTCAGATTCACAATCACTTTGCTTAGCCATTCATTTGGACGCCATATTTTGAATTCTGTCTCAAGAGCACCGATCTTCACTGCGACTTCGCAAAAACTGGTTCGACAAACCTCTGTGCCTCTACTGGAAACTTCAATGCCACGTGTCTCTACTGAGACTGCACATTGTGGCATTAAACCGGGTTTGGCTGTCTTGGGAAAAACGTCATGCGGTGCATTACAATAGGCCAACGACAGACCTGCCTACCTCAAAATTTTTTTTGTCAGTACTCCAGGCAATTCAAAACCAGATTTTGGAAATCATGACCAGATTTTGACTTTCGGTATTTATATAAACTGTCGTTATTTTAATTGAACCAAAATAATGATAATAAATAAATAAAAATATAAAACTGTGTAAACTTATTGTCATTATTCATCTTAATTTGCTCTTAGCTAAATTTTCATATATTATTACACACGTAAAATAAATCAAGAAACGGTACACTGTTCAATAAATGTATTGTTTAAAAATTAGGGTGCTTAATTAAAAAACAATGCAAAAGTGTTAGGCCACCACATCAACATAATATGTGATAATGATCTACTTGTATTTTTTTCAAATCATGCATGTATGCACTTTTCAGCTGCTGAGTTCTTCTGTTGTGAAAGAGCTTTCAGGTCTGAACTTCACCATCAGTGCTTCAACAGCGTCTTTGCCCATACTGGACCTACTGTCAACATCTTAATTGTCATCTGTTGTTTCATGAATTCTTTTCTCCATGACAAATATTTGCAGAGTATACACTTGAAAAACACAAGGGTATTCAATGAGTTATAGTTTTCTGGCGCAAATTATTTAGCTTCCGCTTCCGGTTAAGTGTACTTTTTACCGAAAAAATAAATAAATTTTTTTTTTTTAGATCGTAACAGCGTACTCGAGGTCAAAATATCGGGAAAATACGGCGAAATACGGACGGGTAAGCAGGTCTGCAACGAGTTCGATTTTTTTTTCCCAATGTTGTTTTTATTGAATTCCGGACTGGAAACAAGTATCCGTATTTTCCGTAGCGCTTGCCGAGTTTTTAAAATTTCCGGAAAAAATACAGAAATTCCATAGGGGTAGGCATGCCTGCAGATGCTATAAGCTCAAATAGTACCTCGTAACTCATGATGCTACAATGCTTACCTATTACTTCAGCCTGAGAAATGTGGTCGGGGCAAATCAAAGCCAGAATCTTCAAGTCTTGGAAGCTGCTGCCAGCTGCAGCACAAGGGAAATGATATTTTTTTATGCATAGTGGTGTTTTGCACGCCAACGAGGCTCCATAACGCCGACAGTATTCACATTTCTGCACACAAAAGATACAAGACAATATTTACATAACAAGAACATGTAATCAAGAAATGTTTATTCACTACAATACAGTGAAACTTTGGAGTGTCACTTTTAATAAACACAACAGCTAAAACAAACAAAAAAAGTACATTTTTCATAGAAATTTAGTGTTGGATGGTTGGAGAGGAGAATGCAGACTGAAACAGTAGTTAACTCGTCTCTGGTCAGTGGCATAGTGCCACCTCAGTTCAAAAAAGCTGTGATCACCCCCATTCTCAAGAAGCCTGGGCTTGACCCGAACGTGTTAAAACACTATAGACCGGTGTCGAACCTGCCTTTCATGGCGAAGGTCTTAGAGAAAGTGGTTCTAGCCCAACTGATCGAGCATCTGCAAGCAAACAATCTGTTAGAAGTGTATCAGAGTGCATACAGAAAGGATCACAGTGTGGAGACAGCCGTGCTGAATGTTCTGGATGGCCTACTAATGAGTTCAGATCAGAAGCGAGTTTCTCTCATGGCGCTTCTTGACCTCAGCGCGGCTTTCGACACGCTGGATCATTCTGTACTGCTTCAAAGACTTAACAAATCATTTGGCCTACGTGGTGTTGTTCATGACTGGTTTGTGTCGTATGTGCAGGATCGCTTTCAGTCAGTTCTGGTTGATGGTGTTTTATCATCACCCGACTCACTTGTATTTGGTGTACCTCAGGGTTCTGTGTTGGGGCCTGTGTTATTTACATTGTATTCTCAGCCACTTTCAGACGTCATCACAGACCATGAATGTAATTTCCATAAATATGCAGACGATACTGAACTGTCCAAGAGTTCTCAGCCATCAGACTTTAAGACTGTGCAGTCAGACATTCAAACTTGCATCCATGATGTTCTTTCCTGGATGGATAGCAATAAGCTTAAATTGAACACTGAAAAAACTGAAATCATGCCAGTAGGCAAAGCCTCGTGTCTCAGGCAGGTCGGCAGCGACTCCCTAGTTGTAAATGGCAGCAGCATTCCGTACCAAGACTCCGTGCGCTATCTTGGAGTCAAAATTGACCAAACCTTGTCAATGCAAGATCAAATTGGTACTATTTGTCGTGCTACTTTTCTCGAGATGAGGCGCATTGCCTCTATTCGACCATTTTTAACCGAGTCAGCGTGTGCAGCTCTTGTCAATGCTTTTGTGACATCGCGGCTTGACTTCTGCAATTCTGTTCTGGTGGGTCTTCCAACTGAACAAATAAATCGCCTTCAACGCGTACAAAACAACGCAGCGCGTCTTATTTTGAAACGGAAGAAAAGGGATCACACCACTCCCTTACTATGCAAGCTTCACTGGCTGCCGGTGAAGTTTCGCATTCAATTCAAGGTCTGCATTTTGGCATTTCGGTTCTTTGAAGGCACACTACCATCCTACCTAGCCAATGCACTTGTAGCCTATAAACCAACTCGGGCACTACGTTCTTCGTCTGAACGTCTTTTAACAGCGCCACTCCGAAATATGAAAACTTTCAGAGAACGTGCATTTTCTTTTGCTGCGCCTACTCTCTGGAATTCGCTGCCGGCAAACATGAGAGGCGTATCTGACTTGGCAACATTCAAATCGCAACTGAAAACGTATTTGTTCAAGCTTGCGTTCAAATAATTATTATTATTATTTTTGTTTTTATTTCATTGTAATATTATGTCATATGTGTTGTAATGACAGGATGTACAATGGATGAATGCGAGTGGGTGCGCAATGAGTCACAATGTGAGATTTGCGCGATATAAGTACCATTCATTATTATTATTATTAAACTAGAAGGGCAAAGCTCATGACTCACATGCTCCTTGTGGAACTCGCAATATTTAACATGAAAATTAGTGCTCAGAAACAACAAAATGAAACGGTGGCAATAAAATGCAAATACAGACTTTGATCTTTCTATGCTTTTGATCTTAGGATGATCTTGACCTCCAGGTCGAAATACACTCATGTACTGCCAAATAAACCACAGCAAAAGTTGTATTAGGCAACAACAAAAAGTGACCTTGAGTTGACCTTGACCTTTAGTGACCTAGACCTTGGGATGACCTTCATGTGACAATAACCTTGACCTTGGGATGACTGTGACCTACATGTGACCTCTCATGCTCATGTATGATCAAATAATCCAATGTTGTTGCATACTATGGGTTAAATAGAGCCAGTTCACTGTATGATGATCTATTTTTTATGTTTTTGCAAGACCTTCAAGATTAATGCAAAAATGGAACATGATATAAAAGATAAATCTATCATCTGTAAATACAACAAGTTTGAACTTTATACCTCTCATAATTTAGGGTCAAGGTCATTTTAAAATACTTATACAGACTTTGGACAGCTTCAGTGACCACAAGGTTGACCAAATGGATATAGGACGTATGTCTCTTTGATTATTATTATTATTATTATTGAGGATTTTTATAGCGCACTTATCTCGCCGTACTTGACCAAACTATAGGCGCTGGCCCCCGAGAAGCCCACCCGCAGCCTTTGGGTGCATGGTCTGACGCCTGGACAACTGAGCACTATCCTGGCCAGCCAGGGATGGGGGAGAAGGATTAAGTGCATGCTGGGTGTGTTCTTGTTACCGGCACTCACCCGTCTAGGACATGAGCGTCAGGATCTTTACAGTCCGTTATAATGGAATGTATGAGACTAGACCTCGGTTTATACTCTCATCCGAAGGAGTAGGAAATGGAAGTAAAGTGTCTTTCCCAGGGACACAACACAATGGCCCGGAAAGGGCTCGAACCCGGGACCTTCAGATCCGCAAGCCAAAGCACTACCATTAGACCACCGTGCCTCCTGATATCTATCATGCATTAAACAATCATAAATTCAATATAATAACTTGGAAAAAAAGTGAAATTTTGCTAAAAATTTTCATATTTTGACTAAGGTTTGTTGACCCTGTGGTCTTGGCCTTGAAGTGAAGTCATTCATTCACTGAGGCCTCATGGATATAAACCATCTTACTAAGTCTGGTGGTGATAGTTGAAATATGTACTGAGATGGTTATCCACTTGCAAGTTTTGCATGTTGAGGCGGTGGAAAACGGAAAAACACTTTTTTTTTAAAATGTATTTTTTGCACTTTTTATGACTCGTCTCACACGGATTTGCAAAAATCTAGATTTTTTTTTTTGAGGAGAGGGAGGGGGGTTGAGGGACTGGGGTAGAGTTGAGTACATAGCCTCACATTGTAATGTATGCGAGTCAAAAATGTATTGGTGTACAAACCTCTGTTCTTTACAACTTAAAATTGTGCACAAGTACAAAGACTCACTGCAACATACACGTGAGCTGAAAGTAAAAAAAATTAAAGAATTTTAAAAATACCTGGGAGAGGGCAACAAAGGCTGCCTTATCAACATACAGCAGGCTTAGGTTGCCTTCACTGGAAGTCACATCGTCAGACCATAGGGCACAGGCCCAATGGGCCCACACAGCTCCTGTCACACAAAAATAATGTATTAATAAATGATCAACAAGCCAATACAGCTTCTGCCACACAAAAGTTAATGTAATCATTAAACATGCTTTTAGCAGTTGTAACATTGGCCAGAGTTCCAGGGACATCCTACAAACTTGTAAGCGTTTTGCCAGTGGTATCAGGAGCTTGGTTTGAGAATATGTCTTGCACTCGTTTATCTACGTACATGTATACTATAAAAACCTTGGAAAGAAGTCCAAGAAATTGAGAAAACAACAACAAACGAACAAAAAATCCAGCACAAGTTAGAGGTTGAACATGAAGACATGTAAATATGCTACCACACACCTCTTCTTCGAGTCTACTAAAATGACAATGCTGTACAATTATTCACAGGGTTCACAGTTCTTTCTAAACTACATAAACAGTAATAATGCACAAAGCGTTCAAAGGGCCTCACCAGTTTCATCAAAGACTGTGTTGACATCAGCATCCTCTGTGTAACCAACAATGGCCAATTCATCTGTCAGTGCTAAGTTGTTGTCCTCTTCTCCGAAGGATTGGTGCCTTGGTGAACGGCTGCGTTCTCGACTGCAAAAAAAAAGAAAAGAAAAAAAAGGGTTCTTTGTAGATTTGAATCCTCAACTTACCTTGCTCTTTGTATGTGTTGTATTTCTGATGTCCTCTCAGCTATTTTTTTGCTTTGAGGTAAACTCACGAGTTCTTAAATTGTACTTCCCTGCTCTAATCCATTTATTTGCCAAAATTTATATATATATCAAGGTCATATTAAACTGAAGTACATGTACATGTGATTAAGAGACTTCAAATGAAAGTTCGGTGAAGCCAAATCAGCATAGTAATAAAACCACTTTCAGTCTAGATATTTACTTATTCTCTTCATCAGGATATTTGTACCCCCCTAAAAAATATTTGAAAACAATAACAATTGTAATAAACACCACCACAAACCACACCACACCACCAAACAACCAAACTAAACAAAACCACAGAAACCAACTAACCTTGCTCCTCTAAATTTGCCTCTAGGTCGTCTACATGTCAATGGCTTGCTGCTTCTCTCCTTGCTAATATCCTCAGCCTCTGTGGTCACTCGCTGAGTTTTCAGCAAGTGCTGTGATGGAGAAAAACCCTCAGTGGCTTCGAACCTTATGATATCCCCCTGCCCCAGCAAGCTCTTCTCCCCGCAACCACAAAACGCACACAGACGGCCAGATCTGGAGACAAAAAATACACAAAACAAAATGGCAAAAATAATAAATTATATAAATCTTATAATAATAAATATTTTTCAAGATGCATTTCTCCTTTTAGTGCAAATATTACTTATATTTAAAAAAAACAAACACCTTCACCATTTTAATTCAAGGTCTGCAAACTATAAAAGTGCAACTTACTTTGGGTATTTCTATGAGTTCCTCCAGCATCTGTACAATCAACTACAGCACTGACAAAGATGTTTAAGTTTGGTATGCGTAGTATCGTAATGTAAGATTTGTTTGTGGTTGGTTAATAAGATTTGTTTGTGGTTGGTTAATAAGATTTGTTTGTGGTTGGTTAATAAGATTTGTTTGTGGTTGGTTAATAAGATTTGTTTGTGGTTGGTTAATCAACTTAACGTGCCGTCTCTATGCAACACCTCACAAAGCAACAGGGATCAATACCACATACGAGCACACACACAAACTACTGACCCTTGACTATCAGAGGTGTCGTCGGATGCTGTAGAAGGGCCTGGAATGGCCAGATCGGTGCTGGATGCTGTGGCACCCTCACTGCCTAGGGACGTAGCAGATGCTCGAGTCGAGACCCCGTCTTCTGAGTCCCCTGTATCCACATCCATCAAGGATGGTCTATGCTTGCGCTGAGAAGCGAGCCACGCTTGACGGAATGATAAGGAGGAACTGATGCCTCTACCTCTGGATCGAGAACCTCGGCCTCTGCTGTTTACGCCTCCTCCTCTACCCCTGGTGACAATAAATCGACAATGAGTAACCAGATAAAACGTTCTACAGTTTCATATATTCACCATAATACTTACAAACTAGAAGGGCCCCATGACCCACATGCTCATTGTGGAACTCACAATATTTGACATGAAAATGAGTGCTCAGAAAAAAATAAAATGAAACGGTGGCATTAAAATGCAAATATGGACTTTGATCTTTTTATTCTCTTGACCTTGAGATGACATTGACCTCTGCATCCAAATACACTCATGTACTATCAAATAAAGTACAGCAAAAGTTGTATTGTTCCCCCCCCCCACCCCCCACCCCCAAATGGTGATCTTCGGATGACCCTGATCTTCAGTTACCTTGACCATCAGGTGATCTCTCATGCATGTCTGATCAAATAAACCAATGTTGTTGCTTACTGTGGTGTTACATGAATTTATCAATAGTCGATTCAGCCCCGATGCTTGAATCTTGATATACAGTGTAACTCAAATTCGTTTATCATCGCAGCCTGTTCACTCAGCAACAAGGCAGGAATCGTTGTATAAAGTTATCCAGCTTTATTCAGCAAACATCAACAAATGCATACAAGATCACTTTCCGAAAATCCCTTTTTGCAACCAGATGATGCATTACTTATATCAGCCTCTCTTGAATCCAGTAAAGTTTAGAACATTCCAGAACGACGCAATAACACCCAATCAAAATTAAACTCGTCACCGGGACTATGAGCTGTTTTATGTCATAGAACATTCCACAGTTTACAAGCTATTGCCAGATAGATCTGGAAACTTTGATGGATAATAAACAATTCCAGAAAATTCTCAATGATACTTCAATAATATAGATCGACGACAACAACATTATACAAAGCTTTTTCAACCAACAGCACAGAATCAATTCAAAGGTAAATATCGCATGCTTTGCAAAATAGCATGTTTGGAACTACTGTGCATGTCTCAATCATAACATATGGGTTATATAAATAGCCATTTCACTGTACAAAGATCTATTTTTGGGATGTTTTTGCAAGGCCTAAAATAACATTGACCTTCGAGACACACAAACGAAACATATATAAAAGATCAATCTATCATCTCTAAATACAACAAGTTTGGACTTTATATTGCTAATAGTTCAGGGTCAAGGTCACTTAGTTCAAAGTACCTATACTAACCGACTTCGGACAGCTCCACCTTGGAGTGAGGTTGACCAAATTAGCATGGGATGTGTGTCTCATTAATATATTTATCTTGCATCAAAGAATCATAAGTTCAATATTAATAACCTAGGGGAAAAAATGAAATTTTGTGAAACATTTTCACTTATTTGACTTAACATTTGATGACTGTGATCTTGACCTTGAAGTGAATTCACTGGTCATTTATGAGGTCTCATGAGTATACATCACTTTACCAAGTTTAGTTGTGATAGCTGAAATAGGTCTGAGTACTTAGCCACTTTAAAGTTTTTGCACAAACAGATGGCAAACTGCGGAAGGATGGACGGACTGACATTTTTTTCGATTTCATTTTTGTACAATTTAGGACTCATTTCGCACAAATTTGCCCAAATCTGGAGAAAAAAAATTGTTTGGTGAATATACACATTCACATTGCTGACTCACATGCTCCTTATGGAACTCGCAAAAATTTAATATGCAAATGAGTGCCCAGAAAAAAATCCAAATGAAATGGTGGCATTAAAATGTAAAGTAATACCGACTTTGATCTTTCTATGCTCTTGACCTTGAGAAGAATGAGTTAACTCAGCCTATCATCTACACATCGCAGGTACCAAAAGCCGAAAAGGTGCTTTACCTTGGCTGTCTGGCTATGACAGGAGAAAATGGGTATGTCCTGGGTCGGCCCCTGCCTCGTTTGAACTTGAAGGGAGAGCTGGATCCTGTGGTGTAGGCGAAGGGAGCTGGGTAGAGAGTGCTGGTGTTGGTGAGTTGCTGGGTGGGGCGAGTAAGCTCCGACTGGCTGTCCGAGAAATCCGAGTGTCCGGGATAAGGGGAGGTAACAGGATAAGGGGAAGTAAGCGGCGATTCCGACAGCACATCACTGTCGTCTTCGCTCGCTTTTGGGAGGAAGAGATCGCGACCTTTGAGCGCTCTCTCGGACAGATCGTCTTCTTCGTTGGCCGAGTGGGAGGATAGACTGCTCGCGATGAAGTCAGATGATGATGGCTGTAGCTCCGATGGTTCTACATCTTCATCATCTGCTGCGGCTGATACGGTCTGGCCTCTCGCACTTGGGTCATTGGCTTTATTGCTTCGTGACAGGATACATGATGCCGAGTTATATTTCTCCTGATTTTTTCCTTTACTCTCTGCAAGTGGAAGTCATGATACAGTCAAAACTGAAGAACAGAAAACTTACTGAAACAATGGAAACCTTTTATTTAAAAATTTTAAAAAATAAATAAATAAAACTTAAGTACAAAAAAAGAAAAGTAACTTTACTTTCTAAAGACTACAAAACTACTTTAACTAGTCTATGAGTATGAATATGGAAACAGCCTGCTTCCTAGCAGATGTTTGCCAGAAGCTTAAATGCCCATGCAACCCATCACCAACTTCAGACAACTGAACTAAATTATGTACACCCTTGACCTTACTTCTTTAGTTTATACAATTCCTTCTCCAGATTTTTTGTCAAGCTTCTAAGGATTTTGTGAAACAGCTCAGATTCATTTGCCGAAACACACCTGGAACTGGATAATATGGCTGAACCGAAGCATTATTATTTGAAGTAGATAATCCAACTCTAAAGCTCAACAACCAATCCAGTTAGCACAAGCACAACTAATTTAGTCATTTTGAACCCAACAGTTGCCTAGCTATTTCCTAACGATGCATTGATCAGATCTGTGCCATTACCTCAATTATTGCTATGAATTATTTACAATTAACTGCATTAATTCACAAAATAATCTCTTGTTTAAAAACTACAGGTTTGTTAATTCCACATACCTGACTGTAATGAGTAATAATGTCATTTCCATGGAAAAAACCTTGATAAACAATTCCTACTAGTATGAAGCTATAATTTATTAAGTTCACAATCCTAGTTCAGATGGTAAAAGTGGAGCATTGGTCATATTGTGCGATCCAGCATAATACACGCAGTGAACTGGCTGAAAGTTTAAACCTTACTATATTTTAAACTGAGGAAAATTATGTACAGTTCAAAACGGTGATTTGAGTAACACAATTCCTTGTAAAATGGACCATACTTTTGTCAAGATGACCACCATTGCTCTTTGACTTTAGTTTGCAGATAAAAACTGTGTTCAGTGCAGCCATTTCTGTCCCACAATTTTTGAACAATTAAGCCTAATACTACATACTTGATGTTATAGCTACACAGAGACATCTTTACAGATCACTGCAATTTCACCAGAGCCACCTTGATCATGTGTGCATCGTTTAGTTTCTTTATGCTAAGACAGCAATAGGTTGTTGTCAAAATGATGTCAGGTTCTCAAGATTTTGCTTTGCCTGCGAGTTTCACTAGCTCACTTGACGGCAACACAGCCCAGGTCCTGTTCTGTGATCTAGCCCAACCCCTGCAATTAATGGATGCTTCTATTGCTAAAGCGCTGATTCCATCTGTATCTTTGCAGGATTAAATCCTACTTTACAGAATAATTGTATGCCATGCTGATTCATGTATGTCATAACATTATGAAGTCAGAACTCTCCATGTCACAGAAAAATTGAACAATAAAAGACGGTACAGTCTACGTTCATGGATTTGGAGAGAAACACATTTTTGCAATCTATAGTTTGCCAGATATTCAACAGCAGATGTGTGTCAAAGATTCATATTGACTACAACCTGCACAGGTATTCATCCACTAGTTTCAGATCATGTGAGTATGAAACAATATAAAAAAATTAAAAAAACCCAGTATCATTGGATCTGTGGATTGGCTGAAAGTTTTAACTTTATGTGAAACTGAAAGGTAAAATTTGTGGATCTTTCACATGTGTAGGTTTTCAATTTATTGCCTATATTCTGTCAGTGATGTCAGCAAGCCATGCCCTCATTAAAATGCAAAGATTAAAGGTCACAAAAGGTGTGGACCATACGGCCCATGGTTTAGTCGAATCAAGCATTCCCAACAACTTACAAGTCAACTTCATGCCATGGGGCATGGGTATTTAGATTTTTTTTTTTTAGATTTTAGATTTTAATGCTTTATTTATTGTCCCTTTTATTATATTAAATTACATTATCAAGTGTCATGACATCCATTTGAGCGATTTGATTTTGTAGAAGGGGACTCAGCCATTCTAGCCATAAAAAACTGGGATCAATATTCGTTTTGAGAATTAGAAATTAGTTTGAAGCAAAGCACTGAAAACTTTGTCATCACATCTTCGCTCACATAACAGCATAGCATGGCAATGACTCGCAAAGGGTCGTGTGAAATGAAAACAAATTAAAATTAAAACCACATGCACTGAATTTGAAACAAGTGACAGATCCCTAATGATTGTAGGATTCAAAATGGTGACTGGAAAAATCAGGATAAAAATGGCAATTGCACACAAGCAGAGTAGAAACGATTAAAGTGGGAATTGTGCAGTGTTTGTCACTATTTTTTCTTTGAAAAAAAAAAAGTAAAATAATGCCAATACTAGCACAACATCATAACACAGTATAGCATAGAAAAATACAGCAAGCAAGAATAAAAATCCTTCAGACTAGTTCAGTTCAGCCCTCATTTTATGACTTTATTCAAATCACTAGACCTTGACCCATAATTATCGTTTTTGCCAATTTGGTATGATTTATTTTTTAATTTTAAACATGCTTTTATGAGATCTCCAAAATTATTAGAGTACTTAGACATTCTAAGCGCTTATTAAATATTTTATTTAGCTGTATTTCAAACGCATTGAGCACAGTAAAATAGCTGAGGTTGGCCAAGGCTGATGTTTGCCTCTGCTAATCTCTGCAGCTGGTCATTTAAAGATTGCAGACTTTCTTAAAATATTGCATCATGGCATTGCCATCAAACATTCGTCCTATGTAGTGAAATAAGAAGAGGAGACCACTGTCGTTAGGTGTGATAGAGAGGCCTGCTTAATAAGCTGCTGTGATTTTAAGTGAGAGATATTCAGCGCGCTTCAGCTACACTCTGTATTCATTGAGTTGATTGTGATCGTGAACCTGCATTCAAGGTCTCAGAAGTTGAACTTCTTCTTATAATTCTAATACTAGTATGTACAGTGGAACCTCCGGTATCCGTCTCTCTGGTATACGACTCCCTCCGTTATGTGACCTGAAAACTTTTGACGGATTCACTTTCTATAATAAATGACCTCTGGTACGCGACAACCTCGTTTATGCGACCAGCGACCGTGTCTTAAGCCCTTTATACAATGTACGACCGTCTTAGGCAATTTAAAAGAGATCTCAGTTAATTTATTGTCTGTACCTTTAGTTTTTTCTCTCATGAATGTTACTGTTAGTGTACGCCTGCTGTTGTCTGCTATTTCCGGTTCGCAAGAAAGGGACATTACTCGCCTACACTGGCTTGTCAAAATGGCGTCGCGCAAGAGGAAAGTTTTGAGTTTGGCAGAAAGAAAGTTTTTCCCTGTTCAAAATGTCTGAAGACACGACTGTTATCTATTTTTGAAGCTGTGAATAAAAGACAAAGCTAAAAATGAAACACGTTTTACAGTTTTCTTTGTCAGAGAATACATGCTGGTGAGTGTGAAAATTATGACTACATACCCCTCCGAGCCTGACCCTCCCCCCCACCCACCCACCCTTTGTTTCCGGTGTAAGACCACCTCTATTATAAGACCGTTTTTTCTCAGATTTTTGACGGTCGTATACCGGAGGTTCCACTGTAGTAGTAATACTAACAGTTACTAGTGTTAGAGAAAAAAAAAAAAAAGAAAAAAAAAAGTTGGAACCTGTAGTGTAAGTTTTAGTATTGTCAGTTAAAACTGATTAAGCTGGGATATTTTACAGTAGTTTAACAGTTTGTGTAAGTTTCAAGTATATAACATCTCATGCATCATCTCTCATGCATTTGTATTTAAGTAAACAAAGCATGGAAATTGGCATCAACAATTAATGTAGAAGAAAGATTAATTATTTTAACTAGAAATTAAAGAAGAAAATTTATTTAACTACACCTGTAACCATGATTATGTAATTAAATTAGTCAAGTTTTGACAACATTCATTTGTTAGCTGATAAAGGAGAAAATGTGGAATGGTGGAAAGAGGGCAAATGGTTCTCAATCAAGACAAAGACAAGCAATTAGGACTACATGTAGTATGTACATGTATCTCATCACACAGACTGACAGAATGCCCAATTCCAGATCATCATTGCCATTGGATGATTGAAACTTTATTTAATTACTGTGGGTTTTTTTCAATTGTATCACTCAAAACCCAAAGCAGAAAATAACATAGTGTGTTAGGTAGAGGCGTGAGGAGTATACAATTTGGCAGAACAACCCAACGTAACGGCACTCGGTTAGTTTGAAACTAGGCATTGGCTAGGCTAGTTGCAGAACAAACATGTGCAGAGTCGTTGAAGCCCGAAAGTAGGGCATCAGAAGTTACCTAGAATTTTCGAATTTCCAAACAAAATGTGTTGCCATCCACAATCAGAAGAGAATAAAGGCATGCATCTTCAAAGAACATACTTTCTTACCTTCCATTTAGCACAAAACTTTCGATGAAAGTGACCAATGACTGCATCAATGGGCACTTGAAATCAGAAACTAATCCAAAAATGGCAGCGGTCCCGTAATCCTGCAACCTAGCCGGTGAGAACGAATCTGCAAAAAACACATTGAAGCTTCCGATTAATATCTACTAAGACTAACTATAATTCTATATCAACATCAGAAGAAGCAATTAAATACAAAACTGCATCATTAGGGGGTTGGGCGGAGCGCGTTGATCAGAATGTTCGTCATCAATTTCAGATCAGTGATCGAATGTATCGGACTACGAAAGCGAAGAAATACCAGTGAACTAATCAAAACCACACATTACATACCTTATAAGATATGATCCAAACGAACACTACTGCTTGACTGAATCAGTAATTCCAAATATCCTACAGAAAAGGAAAATACACAAAATTTTGACTATGATACGATATTGAAATACGGATGAACTCCCCTTTCATCCACGCCATTTTCCTGACGCGTAAGATCTCGCACGGGGAAACGAGAAATGTAGTCCCTCAACCAGTGTTAAAAACAAACCCTTATTTGGGGGAAATGAGCTGATGTATGCGCTAAAAACTTTAAATTAAATCCTGTAATTTAGCTTATTTTGTCAAACCTTAAATAAAAATACATTTATGGGAACGCTATTAGTGGCGTAGTAATTTCACACAAAATGGGGTCAGTGCTTGTTTTATTTCGGTTGTCAGCCTGGGTAGGTTATCACCGAGCGTTGCGAACGGCTAAAATATACAAAATACCTGTCTAAAATTTAACGTCAATACATAATTATATGCTGTTCTTTTGCTATTGCAAATCGGAACATATCTAGCAATTATATTCAGCGCTTATTGCCAGCAATTGTTTACTTGTTAATTTCTTCTTTTTTTTTCCCGTTGCATCCTCTCAGATTACCTTTACTAAAAGTAGGTCATGAAGCAGTTTCCTCCCTTCGATTGGAACCTACTAAACAAAGGTGAAGGTCGTGAAACTAAAAGTGGCATTTGCAAATTTATTTTTCAAAATGATAGCCGAGCATTCAGAATTCGTTTCTTCCTTCGGAACAGTTGTTAAGTTGATCCTAGATATTAAATTTAATGGATAATGAAGAATAACTATAAGCAGCTCATTTGTATAACGGATTGTCACGCTGGTTCATTGAGAAGTGATGCATTTTGATAGAACGGGAAGGGCGGGTCCGACCACAGACTAGTAATCCGACGTTGGTAAAGAGCGGGTGGGTAATACGGACTGGGTTGATGATAGGAGAAGGGTCATCCCTAATGAATTACGTCCCCTTTCTGTTGCATTTGAAAGAATCACACTTAAAACTTTGAATAAGTTAATTGCTTGATAGCTTTATTGACATATTGATACTAGATTAGCATGGCTGCATACTCAGCTAGTGTGTTGTTGTATCGTAGTAGCGAGTACCTCCTGGCCTGTATCAGAATGTCGAAATTAGTGTAATTGTTTTATGTATCACATTTTCTTGGATAGATGGAAAGAGTACTGCTCTGACCTTTACAACCCCACACCAAACGGAGACCCATCAGTTCTAGCATGTCCCGAGAACAGAGAAGAAGAAGAAATCCTCCCAATTCTCCGAGAAGAAGAAGAAATCCTCCCAATTCTCCGAGAAGAAGTTGAGGCAGCAGTGCAATCGCTGAAGAAGGGGAATCAGCGGGAGTGGACAACATACCCGCGGAACTGCTTCAAGCACGAGGAGAAGCGATGATTGATGCCCTCATCATTGTCTGCAACAAGATATGGCAGAGTGGGGAATGGCCTACACCATGGACCCAGTCGCTTGTCATCACTCTTCAAAAAAAAAAAAAGGTAACCTTCAGGAGTGTTAAAATTACCGCACCATCAGCCTCATCAGCCATCCCAGCAAGGTCCTCCTGAAAATAATACTCAACAGGTTGAAACCCCAAGCTGAACAAATCATAGCTGAAGAACAAGCAGGACTCAGGGCAGGGCGAAGTACAACTGAACAGATTTTTAACCTCAGAATAATATGCGAGAAATACCTATAGCACCAACAACATCTAGGCTAATATCATGTGTTCGTAGACTTCAAGAAGGCGTTTGACCGAGTCTGGCACTGTGGGCAACCATGAGAGTGCACAACACCAGCCCTAACATTATTGAAGTCATTAAAAACCTGTATGACAAGGCTACCAGTGCAGTCCTCCATAACAGCACCATCGGAAACTGGTTCAGAACAACAATCAGTGTGCGTCAGGGATGCCTACTCTCTCCAACATTTTTTAACATCTTCATAGAGCGCATCATATCAGATGTCCTTGCAGATCACGAAGGCACAGCCAGCACAGGGGGTAGAGCAATCTCCATGTTACGTTGAAACGCGCACGATAGTTCGTGCGTGGCGCGCGCGATAGATCTGTTCGTTTTATTTTGCAAAGCATGCAATAATAGAGTGTATTTACCTTTGATTTGATTTTGCGTCGTTATTAGAAGAAGCTTTGTATAACGTTGATAAGTTTAGTTGCTCGATATTATTTGAGAATTTTCTCGAGTCAGTTGTTTAATATCGATCGAAGCATATGGTTAGTTCTAGTGGTAACCACGGAAGCTTCCATTCCAAATAAGGTTGTATGACGTGAGACAGTGATGATGAAATTAATTTTGATTGGTTGTGGTGTTTCATGTGGGATATTCTCGTTTGTTCTGGAGTATGTAGAGACTATATAAGTGCCGCACTGTTTCAAAATAGGAGAGTGTTGGAAGTAAGAAGTTGAGAGTGGAAAAAGCGATTGTATGCAGTGTTGATGTATGCTGAATAAAAGTGGAGAACTTCATACGACGACTCCTGCTTTGTTGATGATTGAACGGGTTGCGTGGATAAACGAATCTGAGTTACACCTATCAGGATTTCAAGCATCGGGGCTGAATCAAAATCTGATAGAGAAAAAACAACATCGAAGTGTAACATTTTGGGGGCCAAGCCTGCGATCTACGCCATAGCCAAGGGTTCAACTGCTACAACAAGCGAGTCAACGTTACGAGAGGCAGTCATCGAGGATAGTCGCCAACGAGTTGCGTCGGGAGGGGCCAACATACTGGGACTACATTCCCGATAGATTCGGGTTGACTGCAAGGGCGTGTAGTCGCTGAAGAGTTGCTTCGCGAGCGAACAACAGATGGGGACTACGTGGCTGACGCAAGACTACGTCGATGGACAGTCTCGGAGCTACATCGCCAGTTTCACAGAGAGCGAAGAGCGGACTTCGCGTTTACTTCAGCACAGGAGCGTGTACATCAACACCAGCGTGGTGCAGCGTCGCATACGACGAGGACAGCGGGGCCTGCGTCAGCGAAGGCGACTTGTGACAATTTAACATCAGCGCTACTGCAGAAAGCGTGCTGTTCTAGAACAGTCTAGAAAGGTACAGCACAGTCAAGAATTTTCCAGAAAAGAACTTTCCAGAAAAGCATCAAGATGGCTGACTTCTGGCAGAAAGGGATTGAACTGAGTCTAAAAGGCATACAGCTGATGGAGTACGTCAAGTCCCAAGAGAGAATATTGCGTGAAGAAAGAGAAGAACAGCGACGGCGCGAAGAAAGAGAATTAGAAGAACAGCGTCGCCGAGAAGAAATAGAGTTAGAACAGAAGCGTCTAGAATCAGAAGAGCGGCGGCAAGAAAAAGAAGAGCAACGTCGTCGAGAAGAAAGAGAAGTAGAAGAACAGCGTCGCTGAGAAGACAGAGAATCAGAAGAGCAGCGACGCCGAGAAGAAAGAGAGATGGAGAAGAGACGACTTCAGTACCAGCTAGAGTTGGCGCGTATCCAAAACAATCAGCATGCGCCACAAGTCATCAGCGACCACATGGCTCCAAAATTGCCAGCGTTCGTCGACGGGAAGGACCAGATTGACAGTTATTTGGCGAGATTTGAAAGGTTTGCCGAAAGCTCTAACTGGCAACCTCAAGACTGGGCAATTCGACTTAGTGCACTTCTGACGGGGCAAGCACTCGAAGTTTACACCAGACTGTCGAACACTGACGCCCAAAACTACGACGTTTTGAAAGAGGCCCTATTGCAGTGCTACAACTTTACATAGAAGCAGGGCCGGACCTGGGGAAAGTCGAAGGGGGGGGTTACAGGTTCAGCGAAGTGCCGAGCCTTCTAGGGGGGTCCGGGGGCATGCCCCCCCGGAATTTTGTTTTTCAAGGATGCAAAATGGTGCAATCTGGTGCTATCTGAACCTTTAAAAAGCCATTTGTGATGGTCTGGGACTTTGAGCTTTTTTAACAGTTGAACTGACAAATTCTGAGGTACAAAAATTATCCTCTGCACCTCCCTTAAAAAAAAAACAACAACAACAACAACACACACACACACAAACATTTATTTATCAGCAGAGATGTTTTGTATACTATTATTATTCACTACTTTTTGTCGATCGCTAACGGTATAAAGCTTTACCTTGTAGTTTATGAACATCACCGCCCTGCTTTCACTTTCAGTCTTGCTGCACTAGGTTCTCCGGGATTAGTACCATTTGTGAATTGTATCTTCTGGCAAAACAGTTCACTGCCTCTTTGAAGTCAATATCAACATCCCTGTGCACTTTCAGTAAAGCAAGTCCATTGAGCCTCTGTTGCCCCATTGTAGAGCGCAGGTAGTTTTTCAGGTTGCGCAACTGACTGTTTGAACGCTCACACTCGGCAATAGTGACAGGCAGGGTGCAAAGGTTCTTTAGCATGATGAACAGGTTGGGATAAAAATCCCCGTCACAATGTTTCAGTGCTTCTGATGCCGTGGATGGGATGATAGCTGTCGCATTCTCAGCAGCACTTCGCCATTTGCAAACCCACCATTGGTATTCTGCATCAAGGGTAGCGTTGTCTGGTAGGTCAGACTCCCACAACATTGCCAGTGTCTTCACCCCTTCTGGAACCTGCATGAAACCATCCTGGTTGTCTATTAAAGTGCTCTGCACCAGACAGAGACCATCAACTTGCTAGGTCAGCATTTTTGAACCTCGAGTCCAATTCGGTTGACAGGTGTTCCAAGAAAGGAATGGCAATGCTAATCTTGAAATATTCTTCTGGAGTGGCCGCAGGTTGGTTGTCACGGAGAGTCTGTCGGGATGCTTGACGAGGAACAATAACATCAGTTGTCAAAGCATTTGCCATTTTGCTGACTTCACCAAACCAGGCAACGAATTATAGTTCATAATTATCAACTTAGCATCTTAATTAATATTTCTAAACAGTCGTTTTTGGGGGATTAGGGCAGTATCAAGGTGAAGGTGCTGGAAGAGGCTTGCGGACAGAACAGGAAAATATGGCTGCATTTACTAATTTAGGCTTAGGGGTTGGGTTACTTGGTCGTTTCAACGGGAAAACGCTTTGGACGTTTCAACGGATCCCTTGAAATGGATTTCCGTTGAATTGTCTATAAATAACTATTTGTACCTTGGACCAAAAGTGAATAAAAACTGCAATGTTTTAAAAACAATTTTTAAAAAATTAAACCTCTTTGCATAAAACAAAATAAAAATTTTTTTTTTAGTTTGGAGGGGGGGTTCCGGAACCCAGGTAACCCCCCCCCCCCCCCTGGATCCGGCCCTGAGAAGGGCTACCGTAAACGCTTCCGTGAATGCCGGCCTAAGTCAGAAGAGACGCCAAAGCAGTTTGTGGAGCGCCTGTCGTCATATCTACACAAGTGGGTGGAATTATCAGGCGAAAGGAAGTCTTACGACAGTCTCCATGACCTGATCGTGAAGGAACAATTTCTCAATGCCTGTCACAAGGACCTGGCGACCCACTTAGAATTACAAAAGCTGCAGACGCTTAATGATGTGACCGAGGCTGCTGAAAGATATCTCCTCGCTCACGGAAAGACGCTGGGGCCACCCCAGGCGACGAAACATTTTCAGAAGACTGGAAACCATGGGAACCAGATCCAGGGAAATCAGACGAGCCAGAGACACACGGACTCCACGCCACCTCCCAGGGAAGGGCATTCAAGAGGCCAACCTGACCGTGAGACCCAGTAAGTGCATTCTGGGAACTGACAACGTCGACTTTATCGGCCATTCGCTGAAAGAAGGACAAAAGGGGCTTCTACTAGAAAACGTCACCAAGATTCTGAACGCTCCATGTCCCCAAACAAAGAAGCAGGTGCGATCTTTCCTGGGATTGGCTGGGTATTATAGGAAGTTCGTACCGAACTACTCAGCCATCACAGCACCTTTGTCGGACCTGGTGCGGAAACAACAATAATAAAAACACCACGTCACACTCTCAAACTTGGACAACTTTGGCTTGTTTTATTCTTTGCTCCTTAATGGATGCTGTACGGTGCTAGCCATTTTGAGAGAATTTATTATAAATATATAATACACAACCACATATAACCATACCCGTGGTGGTACCGGGTGTTTCTGTATAAATAGTATCCCCACTTTCTGGAAATTTATTGCTTTACATTCCCACTGTCGCTATCTTTCTCCTTTGTTCTTTCTCATTCCTACTCTATTCTATCAATCTTCTATACTATTGTAACGCGTCTCTATTATTTGCGTTATCTTGTGAGAGTTCATCTAAACTACTTAATTTTATACTTGTACGGGGAAAGGGCATGACAAACCAAACTATAATTTAAGACATACAAAATAAAACCAGTCTCACTGCCGTTCACGAAGGGTTTGCCATGCGCTCAAATAAGTCACAATAGACTATAGCTTATCTTCATTTTATCCAATTTTAATAATCTAACTAGTACATTTCATTCAAGACACATAAAATTCACATGCACATAAACTCTAACTAACAATACATAAGATGTTCAAATAAATTCATTTCATCTTACCTCATTTTCTTCTCTTTTCCACTCTCCTTTCCTCCTTTGGGAAACCACTAATTCTTGCCCTAAAAATCAATCTTCACTCACTAACTAACTCACTGACTACTTACCATCTAATTCTGCTCCCACACCAATTTCTAAGCATTGTACACCTACACTTTATACTCTATACATATTCTACAATTACTATAAATTCTCTCCTGCTCTTAGTCACATTATAAATTAAAACACTCTAAGGGCTACACCTAGACAAGATGGAGCAAAGTTGTTCTAGGTCTGTCAGAAGCAGGAGACCAGAGATAAGAGGGCGAGTCCTTTGTTCGTCGTGGGTTAAATACTACAAGTTTCCCAAGAAGCACCCCTCTTCATAAGGAGATGTCTTAATTCCTACGTCATTACCACGTGACTGACCAACGCCCTAGTACTTATCACGTGGTCAAGACTAATCATGGTACCGCACACAAAGAATGTCTGAACATGTGTATGCATCATTGTCTGTCTATGTAGACTATAAACTTTACCGGCTAATGACTGCTGAGCAGGCGATGTGTATCGCACGTGCCAACGTTATACTAACACTTTGTACACCGGAGTCACTATTGTAAGCAGGCTAGACTAAGCAATCTTTAATCATCCTTTACCACTATCTCATTCCCTTGTAAAACTTTTTTCTCTAAGGTTATAATTGCCTCCGGCCTGCGAAGGAGCGTCCTCGCTCCTTAAAAAGTAACCACGAAGAGGAAAAAAAAACAAATCAAAGAGGGCACAAAGTGACGTTACTAAAGCGATCTAAGGAGGCGAAGTGGCGAAGATGAGGTAAGACTTACAAAATATAAAAATTGCAAAAGAAAGTTGCATGCACCAGTTGACACAAATAAGCATAAAACCCCGAAAAACCACAATTAAATAAGTCCGACGGTAAGGTACTGTAAAGTTTATGTGCCAAAAAAAATTTGAAGGTAGTGCAGGAACACGAAGTGAAGACCGATGGATCCAGGATGAGAAACGACCAAAAGGGCTATGAGGACATTTGGCAATGAGGACACATGAGGACTGTCCCCACAAGCCAAGCAGCACCTTAAGGCGTTTGCGCGTAAGTGAGCAGAAATAAACTGAAGACGGACATGTAGACTTTCTGTGTCGCCTGTTGAAGATTGTGACGTCACCGCACCATGCAAACCTCCGTTGATGGAGAAACCGTGGTGTAGCGGACCTTGCAACCAGGATTCGACCGTAGATTATGACGAAATACGTAGTGTCTGAAAGAAGTAGTCCCACATGACGAGGCACCCAGGAGTATTCAGCAAGCGAGGGGGATGGGAGTGTGCGTTGAGGTTGAGCACACAAAGGGAATGGGAACGGAGATTACAGAATAGTAGAGGAGAAGAGCTCCAACCTCGTTTAGCGACAGTCTTTGCTCTCCCCCGTCTGTAATATAGGAACATGGGAGATGACCACAACTTTGGGAGAAGGTGGTAGAATGTTTGGTCGAGGGACATAAAGAGAGTCGTTCTCTGCATCTGAAGAAGTGGGCAAGTGGCGCAAGTTGGGGTACGGACAAGCAGTCCAAGTGGGTGTAGGTAGAAAGGAAGGGTGTGAAGATTTCAGACAATAGGCGAAGGTGGACATCGAGGATTAATGTTGTGTCGGTTTAAATCGTAGACTAGCTTAAGGTGACGACAAGGTCCAAGAATGCCAAGGCAATGAAAAGGCGATGGCTGAAGAAGAGAGGTACTACATGGTGTGATGGTGACGTCACGTGGCGACGTTGATGGTCGTCAAGTGATGAAGGCCTCCACGAAGACTAAGGTATAAAGTTAATAAAGTGTAAAATGTCAAAGCAAAAGTTGTCCTCAAGACACAACTGGCACTACCACAGCAAAGCGTCCAAGGCACTGAATATAAATATTAATTACGACACACCAAAATATGTGACATGGTAACACCGTGACGGACATTCTATAACCTGCAAACAACACCATTGAATTAAAATCACCACAATATCTCAAAGGAACATGATAAAAATAGAAAAGCAAACAGTTGATAAACTTGGTTGAAAACGGCAAAGACCGATACACAATCAACCATAAAGCATTAAACCATCGAAATGACCAACGTGAACAAGAAAAACCTTTAAAATCAACATATAAAAATGTGAGCAAAATATTCAAAAAAAACATGAAAGAAGAACAAAAACCATTAAAGTGCAAAACAACCAATTTAACAAGTGTTAAAAAAAAATTGAAAAAGAGAAAAAAAACTTTACAAAGTAAGGGAGTTATAACCAAGAAGTCATCAAATGATGAGCAAACACTGTGCCATGTCAAGGCAACTTCAAAAAGGCAAAGTGATAACAATAACACTAGAACTAACATGTGTGAAATAACAAAAAGTGTAAACCTTAAATAAAATATAGGAGAGATACCGAGATAAACAGATAAAGTAGAAGGAGGGGAAGATTGCTCACTAGGACGGAACACACAAATAAAAAAATAAATCAAAGTTAAGTCACTGAGGAAGGAAAGAGAAGAAGAAGAAGAGAGAGAGAGAGAGCTACAATGTAGTCGTGGAGAACGATAATATAACACAGTCTGCGCGCGTGAGTGACGCTAGGAGCTACCAGACCACAAGACTAAGAGGTTAAAAGTTCACATCAATGAATGGAAATTCCTATCATGTGTATACTAGGAATTTCTTAGCGTATGGAAAAGAATGGTGTAGAGAGGAGAAAAGGGGAGAGAACCAGTGGATCGACAGACAAGAATGGTACCTGAAAAGAAACGGCATCACAATAAAATAATAGGGTAAAAATAATTATTATGCTATAAAGGAGATGTCCAATACAAATCAATATACAATAAAATTCTTAAAGATGATATTTATAGAAAATTAAATAGGAGCATACAATGTGGAGCACAACGAAATATAAGTTATCATTGATCATGAATAAAAAACACACACACGAAATAATGCCAATAGAGAGTAATAAGTCAAACATGATACATTAACACGAGTGAGTTGCAGTGGCCATGATACACAAACCAATGCAAAAAAAACATGTAACATTGAGTATACATTAAGTCGAGCATCTGTGAGACCTTTGTCTACCAGACGTAATCCATTAATTAAAAATACAGTCCATTAAATATAAAGTCATAAGCGAAGAACTTGTAAATTACGTTATAGATACAGATACAACATCAATAATATTGCGAGTACAACATCAAGGTTATTAAACACACAACATCAACGTTACTGCACACACATTGTAAGGTTACTGTGAGAATAAGTGTCAGCAAAATACGTGTACACAAAATCATTGAAAACCCATGAAAAATTCCAATGTCATTGACATGCACATAGAACACACTGAATAAACCCAAATACAACAAAAAGTAAGTGTCATCTCTAGACATTGTAGTAAAGTGATCGACAACGTTGCTGAATAGTGCAACACACTTCAGGGAAATGAACACATGTAACAATTAGAAATTCGAATGAGTGCGTTGCAACATAAATAGATACCACAAGGAATCATAGTAATTGTAAACATTGCATGTTGAATAATAAAGGAAAGTACGCAAAGATCAGTAAGGAACATGCACATGAATCAATCCACCATGTGCTGATTCGTAAAAACCCGTAATGAGCACCATTATCAAAAACAAGTAAATATAAGTGTCAACATCATGCACAAAAGGTTGACCCAAGGATTTTATCTCAACAATTGACAAAACTGTTGCCGACTGTTGCGAGAAAATATGACACACATCAATGAACACTGCATGCAACGGTCATGCGTATCATGCATAGCATTTCCGAGATGGATGATGAATATCGTTACCCGTTCACACAAGAACCGTAGGCAACAATTGAACATAGCATTAATGAAAAGAACTTTAATCAATTTCATCCATTTCGGATTTCCTTTGAATTAGTGACGGAGAAACCGAAGCCGTCGCCTTTTTCCGTGGCGAATCATGAGAACGAACATCCTGGGTAGAGGATGATTGAGTACCGAATTTATTTTCACATCTCATACTGTGAGACAAGAATGCGCCGCACGCGGGGAAGATGCACGATTTCTTCCGTTTGTTTATCGTAATATGTAATTCAAGCCATGTAATATCGAGATCAGGAGGTGTAACGCATGGAAACCTCCGCAAAGATAACGGAATCATTTATTTATAGTAAAATAATATTGACTAGGACAAGCTGGGAGTGTGACAAAATAAATATTTACTAAGCGCTGGCCATTAAAAAGTTCTTAGTTAACTTCCGTACGATAAATTGTAGTCTTCAACAAGTAGAACGAATAAGAACAATAAGTAGTAAGGCGAAGGTAAGGAGGAGAACGGAAGAAAAGGAGGTGATGGGCGAGATAGAGTAGAGCATTAGGCGAAGAAAGAGAGGTGGGCGGAAGAAAAAGGAGGGAGAAAAACGCCTTGGGAATAACAGAGACAAGGAAGGATAGACCAAAAGTTACACTGCGCCGAATAGTAAATCCAGCTGTGAGACTAGTGTCCGTCAGCAAGGAAAGGAGGCTGACCAGACAAGATAGCCAAGAAATCTGGGATGTTGACTAATCGAGTGGCAGGAGGCGTTGTGTGATTGATGGGAACTGGTGGCGTGATAACCTGAAAAATTTGAAACAAAGTTGTCCTGGAAGAAATGAGCATATTAATGGTTAAACACAAGTCATCACCTTGAAAAGCAACTATATATTCTGTTGTCCATGATAAATTGTAGAATGAAAATGAACAATGTTAAAATTACTTCATGAGCTACACATATCGTGCTCATGTTACCTGAATGTCGAGTATAATTAAGTATAGGTATTGGCAGGATTGTTACTTTAGGTCCCGTGATGACATAAGGATGTTGCCAATGCTGGATAGTTGTTACCAGATGACCAAGATCTTTGAAGAAGATGCCATCAATCAAGCGAGCTGCATGAGTTGTCACCACTCCAGTGATGAAGGTAAATAGAAGAAGGGAGGAGAAAAAGAAGCGACTGAAACAATTAAAGAACAGTGAACATGTGAAATAACGTATTCATGATAAGAAAACGAAAACAAGTGACATCTCTGACGTGAGATGAAGAAGTTAGGCCAAAGGAAGATGCTGTCTTCTGCAAGAAAAAGTGTAAAAATACATTATAAATAAGCACATTAGAAGAAGTTGAAGCTGGTGACCTGAAGGAAGAAGTGTTAAACAATTTAATACAATCTGGCAAATAATAAAAGTACGAATATAAAAAGCAGCAGTCCGTACTGATGAAACTGGAAATGTACGTTAAGTATGTCTTCTGTCATACGTATGAATTTATTCTTCAACTTAGAACTGAATTTTGTCACATTACAAAAGAATTGGACCCGTAAATAAAATGATGGAACGATACTTGTCAATCCGTACCATGCCGACGTCACGAGGTGACGAAAAGCTTGTCGCGCGCCAAACCTTTGCATGAGACGGAGAGGAAGGTATCATCAACATTGGTTCTGCAACTTAAAAACTGAATAAAAGATTAGACACATCATCATACACACCAAGTATGATATAAATCAATCAAACACATCCTCCAAATGTCTAAGTCCGCTAAGTCATTAGGCTTGAAAAGCATGCAAAGGCACCACATCACTGTAAACAAGTGATCATGTTATTATTTTCCAAGCCTCCTTCAAGCCTGGATACAGTAAGACTCAATGCAAGTATTGCAGAGTCAATCCCATCTTAATTTAAGGTACACCACATGTACCTTTACCCAGTACAGCATTTGTGTACTTGTTCACTGTAGTGTCCCCGTTTACACTAGAATTCGTACCACCGGTGTACGCAAACTGCGTACCACCTTACGTACGACAGCATCACATCGCATCTCTTAGATCCTCAATACTTGACGTACGTCGTCACGTACGTTTAATTTCCATCGTCATGGAACGTCTCATCACTACACATACTTAGTGATTTCCCCACATTTATTGTACTTATTAGCGCACATTTCAGCTTATGCGCACGAATTGGTACCTTGTATATCAACATCCTCATCGTCATCATCATCATCATCATCATCATCATCATCATCATCATCATCATCATCATCATCATCATCATCATCATCATCATCAACATCTTCTTCATCATCATCATCATCATCATCATCATCATCATCATCATCAACATCATCTTCATCATCATCAGTCAAATGAGTGCTTAAGCAGTGCATTCATTTGCTTCATCGTTATCGTAATGAATCAAACACATAGTAAACATTATCAGTGCTTTATCAACAAGGTGTGGGCTCCAAAATATGACCCTCAATGACTTATATAGTCTGTCATGCAAGACAAGTATTACACCATATGAACCACAATAAAAACAAGTATGTATACTTTGTACAATCCTTAGTGTAATTAGTTTGAACATAGTCCGGATTATGATCGCACTTTTAAACACCTAGGTAATCACCGTTTGCGATTTCGACGTCTCGTACGCCCTTGCAAAGTTTTATTTACATGAAATTGCTGAATTAACTTTTCAGATATGTTAGTCGCGGGTTCCCACGTAGTGTTCGAGTACCCTCGCCACTTAACCCTATAGTATCTTTGTCCATTTCTCATCCTTGTTGCAAGCAATCGTTCTACCTCATACACAGGCTCTTCAATATCTGTACTTGACGATGACACTACCGTATCACCTTGAGACTGATCTGTGCTCGTTACTTGAGAGCCACTTTGAGAAATACGTGTAGGAGGTACATTCATTTGTGACGCTCGACCCTTCTCCTGGGATCGAGTATCACTAGTTTAATCGTTCTGTTGTGTAGCTTTCTTGAGTCTCACACTTTGAGTTTCACTGCTGTCCTCCGTTTGCACAGCCTTGTTTTCATTGTCATCATATAGTTTCACAGGTTGTATATCACTGTCACTTTGTGTTTCCTCATCACTAGAAGTATCATTAGAAGGTTCAAGGTCAGTTTCACTTTCTGTTTCTTGATCATCGAGTTCTGAAAGAATATTGGTAGGGCGATCTTGGGGATCAAAGAATGGCTTTAAACGCATAGCATGAACAGGTGAGGACATCTGTTTGTTGTCAGAACTTCGTCTGATAATGAAAACATTATTGGGGAGCTCAAGACAAATATAGTAAGGACCAGACCACTGTCGAGCTAATTTCCTTGACACTCCAACTTTAACTTTTGGCGTATATAACCAAACTTTTTGTCCGACTACAAATTTGTGTGGTCGAGACGTCTTGTCGTATTGACGAGAATACTTTTCTTGAGCACTTTTGATATTTGTGGTCACTATTTGTTGAGTAAGTTGAAAACCTTCTAAAATATCTTGCATACATTGCTGAGCGGGTGCGGGGAGCTTCGAGGTAGGTATTAAAGCTACATCAAGGGGAAGTCTGCACTCTTTCTTGAACAACAAGAAATATGGTGTGAATTGAGTAGATTCTGTAGCTGGAGTCACACGATAAGCTGAGAGAACCGCCGGCAAATGTTTTGCCCACTCTTTAGTATTCTGTGCACACAATGTACGGAGAGAAGTAACCATATAACTGTTGAAACGTTCACACTGAGCATTTGTCTGTGGATGATACGCACTTGTTCTCAAACGTGTAACTTGAAAAATTGCACAGAGTTCACTGACCAGTTTAGATAAGAAATTCTGACCTCTGTCAGATAACAACGAATCAGGTGCTCCATAGCGACAAAATATCTCTCGGTACAAAACCCAAGCCACCTCTGTAGCTTCAGACGTAACCAATGGAAAAGCTTCAGGCCACTTGGAATAAGCATCAACAATAAGAAGAATATATTTATACCCTTCAGTAGTGGTCTCTAACGGTCCTAAAAAGTCAATGTGTAATCTTTGAAACAACCCTTGTACTGGAAGGGGACATAGAGATGGTCTCTTTCCTGCATAATCCCGTTTACTCTGTTGACAATCTAAACAGCTTTTCACATACTCTGTAATATCACCGTACATGCTAGGCCAAAAATATTTGAGTCGAATCGACTGATAAGTTCTTTCAACACCTTGGTGAGCACCGGCCATGAGAGAGTCATGATATGCTAACAATACATCATTTCGCAACGAATGTGGCACTACTAACTGTTTAACTACCCGGTCCTGTCGATGACCAGGCCCTTTTGGATACCACAAGTGATACAGTATACCTTCTTCCAAGACGTGATCTTGTGCATCAAGCACAATTCGTCGAGCTACACGTTGATCATCGGGTAATATACCTTCAGTCATGTATTCAAGGATGGGAGAAGACTGTGCATCTTGTTGTTGCAACCGTTGGATGATTTTAAGCTCGGTGGTATCAATAATATACACGCGTTCTTGTGCCCAACAATCAACACTGTCGGAAGGTGTAGTAGTGTCTGTATTGATACTAGGCTTAATTTGCTGTATAGGAAAAAGTGGAGGTAAATCACCTGCTTCCTGACTTTCTTCTTCAGGTATATCAGGATATATACGTCGAGTAAGTGAGTCAGCATTACCATGAGCTTTTCCCGGCTTGTATTCAATGTCAAAATCATATGCCTGAAGAAAAATCATCCACCGTCCTAATCTACCAGTGGGGTCCTTAGTGGTTTTCAAGAACTGGATGGCAAAATGATCAGTCTTAACCGTAAATTTACGATTAGCTAAATACACACGGTACTGTTTAATTCCTTCCACCACTGCTAAACATTCCCGTTCAGAGATAGACCATTTTCGCTCTGATTCTCTCAATGCGCGACCACCGTAACTGATTACTCTTTCACGCCCACTATCATCTACTTGACCGAGAACATAACCAATGGCGTGAGACGAGGCATCTGTATACAGAATGAACAGCTTGCTAAAGTCTGGGAACGATAACACAGGCGCCGTAGTTAACGCCTCTTTGAGTTTATCAAAAGAAATTTGGCACTCTTCACTCCATTGAAATAGAACGTTCTTAGCGAGCAACCTATTAAGAGGAGTCGCTATTGACGAAAATCCTTGCACAAACTTTCTGTAGTAATTAGCAAGTCCTAAGAATGAACGCAAATCGCGCTGTGAGCGAGGGACAGGGAAATTCTTCACCAATGCAATTTTATTTGGGTCGGCAGAAACACCATGTTTAGAGATAACATGACCAAGATATACCACCTCCTTGACCGCAAATTGACACTTAGCAGGTTTCATCTTGAGATTAGCTGCTCTCAGATGATTGAAAACATCACTCAAATTGTCTAAATGTGTTTGAAAGTCTTTTGAAAACACAATTATGTCATCAACATAAACCAGTGCCGTTTTATAGTTCAATCCGCGTAAAGCGGTTTCCATGACACTTTGGAAAATCACAGGAGAGTTCTTTAACCCAAAAGGAACACGTTCAAATTCATACAGTCCAGAGTGACAAATGAACGCTGTTTTTGCCTTTGAATCCTCTGCTACCGGAATTTGCCAAAATCCGGACATAAGGTCCATCACTGAGAATATTGAGGAACCACTCAATAAGTCAACACAATCCTCAAACTGTGGAAGAGGATAATTAATTGTAGTGGTTATTGCATTCAATTTACGATAATCGACTGCAAATCGATATTCACCATTTTTTTTTCTCACCATCACAACGGGTGATGAGTAAGCACTTGTGCTTGGTCTAATGATTTGATGCTGTAGCATGTCGCTTACTTGCTTATCAATCTCATTCTTGATATGAGGAGATACGCGATACGGACGTTGTTTTACAGGCGGGTTATTCGCAGTGTCAATATGCATTTCTTGCAACTGAGTAAGTCCTAACTCTGACATATTAATGGCAAACACATCTCTGTTTGATAAAAGAAACTCAGCCATTTGCTGTTGCTGTTCCTCTGAAAGATCAGAATTAGAAAGATCAATACCTAACTCTTGCAAACTTGACCTTACCTTGGGTAAATTCTCAGGGGCCACATTTACAGGAGCTACTAATGGCATGGGAGACTGTGCAATAACCTCACTCACCTCCTCGAGATAGCCAATTACTGTGCCTGGTACAATCGTCACGGTTGCGTTAGTATTATTCAACAATTTTCCAGCAACCCTTCCCTGCAGTACCTTTGTAACTGTTCGTGCCGGCATGACCCCCCATGCTTTAGCAAATGACTGGCGAGGTTCAAACACAAATGTTTTGCCAGACTGTCTCGTGTTGACCTTGAGAGATACTATCATTTCTGACCGTGGAGGAATTTCCGTCAAAGTATCTATAATTGCTTCCTCCCGTGTTTCTTCTTTGAAAAGAGAAGTTGCCGTTAGACCATTATACAAAATGACCTGTGCATTTACTAAATCCACGACTACTTGATGTTCAATCATAAAATCTAACCCTAATATGAGCGAAATATTAATATTTTCCATGACTGCAAAAGTTTGAACTAACTCTATATCTGCCATTACAAAAGGAATGGTCACCTTACCTTTAATTTTAACCTGTGTACTGGCTAAGCCTTGCACCTTAGTTATAGTAGGAGGTTGCATCGGAAAATGTTCTGCTAAACACAACTTGTTATAGAGTTCTAAACTCATACAAGACAGAGAGGCTCCTGTATCTACCAACGCATATGTAGGTATATTCTGTATTCGCAATATCACCCGATTTGACACATCATTATTGATAATACCAATGGTATGGTTGTTCTCCGGCTTACGCTTCATTTTCCGGACGTTACGTCGCCTAAACCGGAGGAATCCCTATTGGGGCTGTTGGAAAGTTGGAGATTTGCACACAATATGCAAATGTCCCACCTTACGACAATTGCTACATCTTGTATTTTGGTATGGGCATTGCGACTTTCGATGGTCCGTGGCACCACATCCATAACATTGAAAAACACGCATTGGAGATGTAGGCCTGACATTTACACCTGGCCCTTGGCGCTTTGGGAAAGGCAGAGGGCGATTTATCTGATAAGTATTGATTATTCTGGGCGGCCGTGGCATTCGTGTTTGCACATTACTAACGGCAAACTGTCTGGGTTGTCTAGGCACTGGATTTCCGTACACTTGATTAGCAGCCTGAGGATAAGACTGATAATCATTATGCATGACCTGAGGCACTGCAGACGTCGACTGGTCCAGTGACGCAATCGTGGCTTTGCGCAAGTTCACCATTTCAGAAGTAATTTTACTGATCTGAGAAGTTAGTTCTTGTATGTTTTGATCATTAGAATTGTCTGTTTTGAAAGCCTCCGCCACTTTTGCATAACGGAGCACATCTTCTAACGTATTAGGCTCTCTCTGTAACACAAATGATTTCAATGAAGGTCGAAGTCCTCTAACTATTGCTTCCATAATGTCCCTATCTGTCTTTTTCAGTTCACGCCCTAACTTCATCATGAATTGTCCATACACCACCACAGACTCCTCCGATTTTTGAGCACGAGTGTTGAACTCGTCCAAACGCACCCAACGAAGTGTTTCATGAGGAAAATATCTCTCAACAAAAGCGTCTTTCAAGTCCGCAAACGTAGCGGTATGTTCTGAAGTTAAACTATCGTACCACACCGCAGCATTGTCTCTCAGAAAAAGAGGAAAAATTTTAGCCACTCGAGGCCTATCCCACTGTTTCAACTCCACATAAAGTTCAAATCTTTTGAGCCACAGCATGGCATCCTCACTTTCACTTCCTAAGAAGGCCTCTGGACTTAAATTACCTGGCAGCTCGATAGGCGCGTCTAATGGTGCAGGAAGATATCGGCGTCGGGAAGAGTCCAGCGTGTGGTAACCAGCCCTATGAAAACTATTTTCACTCTCCATGCTTGGGGTCGGCGTGGTTAACTCCCGTTGACCTTGTAAATAAGTATTATCCTGGTCTTGCAACTCGGATGTCGGACTAAAGACACTCCCTATTCTAAATGTTGTTTCTAAATTCTGTTGATCTAACCTTCCACTTAACATACTATGTCGCAGATCTTCCTCTTCGTCCTGCAGTTGAGACAGTCTATTTTCTATATCTCTTATCTGTGCAGTAGTGTCTAACACACTCTGATTTACTTGTGCTAATGATTCAACCGCCCGAGGGACCACCCTTGACCGTAAGTGATAAGCGCCCGCCAAATCTAAGGATTCTATTGAACTATTGTCAGCGTTAAGTGGCCTTGGAAAAGTGATCGGCACCTGGAGCGTAGCTGTTCGAGCCTTGGACATTGCTAACCCTATTTAACATTATGAAAACTCTAAACAACTTTTCTTCCCCCTACTGTTCTGCTCCCTGAACCATCTACAAAACTAAAATCTTCTTGTTGTTGTTTTTGTTGTTGTAGTTGTTGTTTTAAGAACAATTCTTTCGGACTTCCCTCACACAGAGTCTGTGAAGTTCTTCTATGTAACCTATCGTGTACCAAGCACGGGCTGGGAGATAAGCAAACTTTTCATAGAAGGACTCCTCATGATGAAAACTGTCATAGATATCCCCCGCCACCTCGTCCATGACCACCAGCGTGTTTTCGGAGGGATCGAAAAGTCTATCCAACAGAATGCTTTTGATGGCCTTTATGTCCTCCTCCTCTTCGTTAATTATATATTCCTCCCACAAGGCCTGAGAACTCAAATGCTCAAAAAAAATCCTATGATCCGGCGGACAGGGAATTGTAGTGTCTCTGGGTGGAGAATCCCATTCGTCTCCCATCTTACACACTAAAAGTTGCTCACTTGAAATGAATTAATTCAACCAAAATGTTACCCTTAAAATACAAATCCGCAGGTCCGCCAATGTAACGCGTCTCTATTATTTGCGTTATCTTGTGAGAGTTAATCTAAACTACTTAATTTTATACTTGTACGGGGAAAGGGCATGACAAACCAAACTATAATTTAAGACATACAAAATAAAACCAGTCTCACTGCCGTTCACGAAGGGTTTGCCATGCGCTCAAATAAGTCACAATAGACTATAGCTTATCTTCATTTTATCCAATTTTAATAATCTAACTAGTACATTTCATTCAAGACACATAAAATTCACATGCACATAAACTCTAACTAACAATACATAAGATGTTCAAATAAATTCATTTCATCTTACCTCATTTTCTTCTCTTTTCCACTCTCCTTTCCTCCTTTGGGAAACCACTAATTCTTGCCCTAAAAATCAATCTTCACTCACTAACTAACTCACTGACTACTTACCATCTAATTCTGCTCCCACACCAATTTCTAAGCATTGTACACCTACACTTTATACTCTATACATATTCTACAATTACTATAAATTCTCTCCTGCTCTTAGTCACATTATAAATTAAAACACTCTAAGGGCTACACCTAGACAAGATGGAGCAAAGTTGTTCTAGGTCTGTCAGAAGCAGGAGACCAGAGATAAGAGGGCGAGTCCTTTGTTCGTCGTGGGTTAAATACTACAAGTTTCCCAAGAAGCACCCTTCTTCATAAGGAGATGTCTTAATTCCTACGTCATTACCACGTGACTGACCAACGCCCTAGTACTTATCACGTGGTCAAGACTAATCATGGTACCGCACACAAAGAATGTCTGAACATGTGTATGCATCATTGTCTGTCTATGTAGACTATAAACTTTACCGGCTAATGACTGCTGAGCAGGCGATGTGTATCGCACGTGCCAACGTTATACTAACACTTTGTACACCGGAGTCACTATTGTAAGCAGGCTAGACTAAGCAATCTTTAATCATCCTTTACCACTATCTCATTCCCTTGTAAAACTTTTTTCTCTAAGGTTATACTATTTTCTTCTTAGGTAGACCAGTCACCTACCTTTTTTTTCTTGAAAACTCTTCCCAAACTCCTCATTTGTGTATGAGGTCTTTTCGGTCAGTTTGGGAATATTGGACGCTTTTTGCCAAATGGTCACTGGGGCTTCCTATGATATTATTATTTAATAATATAATGATGTTTATATTTTATTTTATTTTTGTAAACGGGGGTTCGATAAACTAGTGTATAGCCTCAGCGTCCACTGCGTGGGATGCCTTTATTGTAAGGTGACCGGCTGGTGGAGTGCCTTCAGTGTTATCACTAGGGTTGTTTCAGCAGATCTTTTATACGGACCAGGAGTGAGTCCTCTTTCAACCAAGTTATGGTCCTGATTTTGTGGTCCTGATTCGGCTCTTTGCAGTCCGCTGGACCCTGTAAGCAATGAACAACTAACCATACACACACAAAAAGCACACACACACACACACACACACACACACACAAGCGCGCGCACACAAACACATGCACACCCATACAAGCACACACACCCACGCACACACACACACCCACACACACACACACACACACCTTATTATCTTAAAATCCGATCACACTAAAACAATACTTTTTACACAATTGGTCGTGCGAAAACTCCGTCTACTCGGAACACACGCACACACGCACACACACCCACACACACACACACACCTACACGTACACACACACGCGCACACAGAGCCTTCAACGGGCTCCATTTTCCAGCTCCCTTCCTCCAGTTTTTACACACTGTCATGTCCTGCTTTGCATGTCAATGTCGATGAAACATTTGTAGTGGCTTGTTTGGACCTGCATGCAAAATGCCTGGAATATGTAAACATTTGATGAAAATAATTACTTATAAAGTAGGCCTAGTTATGATAATGTAACTCACTTTTAGCATAGGGACTCTATAATGTATTTTGATGGCTGTGTTTTGGTGGAGCTAGAACAGTGCGTCTTGGTTCAATTGGTTTCAAAGTTGTTTTTTTTTATGTGGCGCAATGGAAGGCGATTGATCACGCTTGGGAGAGATTGTCCCCCCTTAAGGTTGCCCTTTGCTGGGTTAGTATGGCCTTGGGTGGTTCCTGCTGCACAGAATCATTTAGTATGGACCTTCGATTAAGCAGGACAAGGCGACACGACATATGTTCTCCCCCGCCTGACCATTCGTCTTCTGCTTTTCGTGGTGAACAGAACTACATTGTCGATTGGCATCTTATGCAGGTTTGTGGTAGTGACCTGCAGAGAGTGTTGTGGCACTAGTAGCCCGCAATCCGGTTTACTATCAACACCCTTCCCCGCCTTGCAAGGCAACCATTTCTTTTTTACATCCCTCTTACGAGGTATAATTAAAAAAAACAGTTCGGGTTGGCGTGGCCGAAAGGCGGGAGTCAAATACTCCGCTCGGCTACAGATGGCGCTGCGAGAGGACCAGGATGATGCTGGACCGTGGACAGGACACGACATACGTTTTCCTCGCCTGGCCATTCGTCTTCTGCTTTAGTTGGTGAGCAGGACTACATTGTAGGATGGCAGTGACCTGCAGAGAATTTCGTGGCACTAGTAGCCGGCAATCCGGCTTACTATCGACACCCTTCCCAGACTTGCAAGGCAACTTTTTTTTTTTACGCCCCTCTTACGAGCGATAATAAAAAAAATAACAATTCCGGTTGGGCCGTGTCCTTAAGGGCGTGGCTGAGAGGCAGGAGTCAAATACTCCGCTCGGCTACAGATGGCGCTGCGAGAGGGCCAGAATGATGCTGGACCGTAGAAACTGTGAAAGACAGTCATTCACTGTTAAGTCAGAGAATGGAGGCTGACTGGGAGTAGTCAGGGGCGGCTCAAGACTTACCTGCTTGGAACCTGAAAACCACGAAGACATGGTATACAATTTAAGCTGTGGGATATGTGGCGGAGTGGGAGGCGACTGATCATGCTTGGGAGAGATTGTCTCTCTTGAGGCTGCCCTTTGATGGGTTAGTCTGACCTTGGGTAATTCCTGTTGCGTAGAATCCTTTGGTGTGGGCCGTGGAATATCCAGGATAAGGTTACACGACATACGTTTTCCACGCCTGGCCATTCGTCTTCTGCTTTAGTTGGTGAGCAGGTCTACATTGTAGGATGGCAGTGACCTGCAGAGAATTTCGTGGCATTAGTAGCCGGCAATCCGGCTTACTATCAACACCCTTCCTCGACTTGCAAGGCAACTATTATTTTTACCTCCCTCTTTCGAGCGATAATAAAAAAATAACAATTCCGGTTGGGCCGTGTCCTTAAGGGCGTGGCTGAGAGGCAGGGGTCATATACACCGCTCGGCTATAAATAGCGCTGCGAGAGGGCCAGAATGATGCTGGACCGTAGAAACTGTGAAAGACAGTCATTCACTGTTAAGTCAGAGAATGGAGGCTGACTGGGAGTAGTCAGGGGCGGCTCAAGACTTACCTGCTTGGAACCTGAAAACCATGTAGACATGGTATACAATTTAAGCTGTGGGATATGTGGCGGAATGGGAGGCGACTGATCATGCTTGGGAGAGATTCCCTCTCTTGAGGCTGCCCTTTGATGGGTTTGACCTTAGGTGATTCCTGTTGTGTAGAATCCTTTGGTGTGGACCTTGAATTATGCAGAACAAGGCGACACGACATAACGTTCTCCCACGTGTGACCATTCGTCTTCTGCTTTTCGTGGTGAGCAGGACTACATTGTTGGTTGGCATTTTATGCAACTGTCACGGACCGATATTTGTGTATAAGACATTGACAGTACGGTTGTAGTAATATAGGCCTACTAGTCAATGACGTCACGAATCTTTAGTTGGCGGCAAATTAGTGAGCTGGATTTTTGTCAGTCTTCGTATGTTTTGAGTGGAGAGAGGGTGTGTGCTCTCCGGCGACAGTGTTCGCTGATAATTTCCCTGTAGAGTGAGAGACCTGTAGCGGGGCTACAGAGAAGAAGAAGAAGTGAGAAGGAGGAGAAGAAGATAGGAGAAGAATAAGTGAGAAGGAGAAGGAGAAGAGAGAAGAAGAATACGACGAAGAAGAAGTGAAGCAGAAGAGAAGAAGAGGAAGTGAGAAGGGGAACAGGAAGAGAGAAGAAGAAGAATACGAAGAAGAAGAAGAGGAAGAGGAAGCGAGAAGAAGACGAGAGAGCTGACGAAAGAGAAGAGCTGACGAAAGAAGAAGAGCTGACGTAAAGAGAGAAAGCTGACGAAGAGAGAAAAAACTGCCGAAGGGAAGAGCCGACGAAGTGAAGGGCCGACGAAGATAGAAGAGCTGACGAAGAGAGAAAAGCTGACGAAGAGAAGAGCTGATGAAGAGGAGAGCTGACGAAGAGATGAGCCGACGAAGAGAGAAGAGCTGACGTGACGAAGAGGAGAGCTGACGAAGAGAGAAGTGCGACGAAGAAGAAGAGGAGGAGTAGAATGAGAGAAGAGCGACGAAGGGGGAAAGACGGTGTAGGTAGAGAGATTATGACAGTGGGAGTCGTGGAGTTATAATATTGTGAATAATTCTGTGGACTTATAATATTGTGAACAATTCTTTGGACTTATAATATTGTGAATAACTCTTTGGACTTATAATATTGTGAATAATTCCTTTGGACTTATAATATTGTGTGGCACAAAGCAAACTGTGAGTATTCGTTTTTCTACTGTTCTGTACATGATTATCTGAAAATATTTGTGAGGTGGGTTTTGAAGACGAGTTGTACTCGTGGAAATATTGGTTTGGAATGTTTGTAAGATAATATATATATGTGTTTGTCGTATTTTGTATTATAAGAGGGTGTGACAGATAATTGGAGTCAGAGTTAGTTGTATTAGAAGAAAGAACGGGAGAACGCGCACATGCAGAATAGACATTCACATCACTAAACAAATACCTTGTTTCTGAGTGAAAGACTAGATAAGATAGTTAGTGATTCTTTCGTCTGTTTTATTTATCCATTCACTTAGATATAGGTATAGTTAGACCAAAGAGGGGCTTTCGTTACAGCAACGTTTGTAGCAGTGACCTGCAGAGAGTGTCGTGGAACTATAGCAGCCGGCAACCCGATTTGCTATCAACATCACTTCCCCGTTTTTGCAAGCCAACAATTTTGCTTACGTCCCTCCTACGAGGGATCATGAAAATTAACAGTTTGGGTTGGGCCGTGCTCTCAAGGGCGTGGCCGGGAGTTGTGAGTCAAACACTCCGCTCGGTTACATTAGTATTTTGTTGGCCTTTAGTTCAAGGGGTAGAGCGTTCGCCTGGCACACCGATGATCTAGGTTCCAACCCCGTGATGGGCGATATAAAATGTGGCCATTTTCACTGTCCATTTTAGCAGTGTGATTGCTTTGGTGGTTCAGAGTTGATTCAGGTCCCTACCCCTCTTTCCCTGGGATGGTTATCCCCGTCTGCCATATCGCCAATGGTGGGTGTAGACGTTAAACCTCAATGTTCGTTCATTCATTCCAGTAGTTGTTCCACAGTTTTTACTATACTGTGAAAACACGTGTAAAAGAAATTAAAGACATAGGCTACAAAGCAAAAATGCGAAATAGCAATCCATGCTCACAGAATTCATTTACACAAGTCGAATGGGATTCCATGGCAAAGACAAAGAAATAAAACATAAAGAGCAAAAAAAGATAAATAAATCCATGCTTACCTGAATGCCAGGGGAGGGAATGGCTGGAATGAAAAGGGACCACCACGTACGACTGCAGTTAAATGGAGGCTGATAAAAGCGCAAAGTGAAGCAAAGAGGGTTGTATCTACTGTCCCCCATACGCTTCAAGTGTCCGGGGACGTTAATAATAATAATAATAATAATAATAATAATAATAATAATAATAATAATAATAATAATAATAATAATAATAATAAAGAGGGTTGTACCGATAGAGTGCGCAGTGCCAACTGGTACTGTAACAAAAAATCATTGGCCAGAACTCAAGTCCCCTACAGCCTATTATTATGTGTAGGTGTTTACACTGACTGTGAGAAGTGGCTGAGTCTGTAATTGTGTGTGGCAATGCATACTCCACACCACCGCGTAGCTTAGACCCTCCGAAGATTACCTTTTGCCTCAACACTCCACCCCATCCCATTACGTGAGCGTGTATGTTGGTACAGATCGCCGCGTTTTGAGCCTGATTGATTTGGGGAAAAGCGCGTATATAGCATCCAGTATTATTATTATTATTATTATTATTATTATTATTATTATTATTATTATTATTATTATTATTACACATCTCTCTCTCTCTCTCTCTCTCTCTCTCTCTCTCTCTCTCTCTCTCTCTCTCTCTCTCTCTCTCTCTCTCTCTCTCTCTCTCTCACAATCCAAACGTGTCTCAACAGATCAAGGGAAGTAAACATTTTACCGACGCAGACATGCAAAATTATATTAGTAATTACCTCCCTTAGTTCATTTGCGGTCTCGTGTGGGTACAACAAGCCAATTACATTTATCCTCCGATTCATAAACTTAAGAGTATATTCTCCTGACCCTTGAACATTTGCTAGTTAGTTAGTCATTGTTTATAGGGTCCAGCGGAATCCCATGGCCTTAAAGCTTTCCCAACTATTGATCTAAACTAAAACCATAATAATCTCAAATACTCTACATGAAACGTTTTGCTGAAGTAACCTGCCTTCTTTATGTACGACTGAACCAATCAATTCAGTTTGAATTCAAGTCAATAAATCTTTATTACAATCAAAGGAAAGATGTACAGCCCTTGGGGTCGCATTTGAATAAACAAAAACATGCAAAATAAATGATAATTCGACAAACGAACACAATAATTTTTAATTTAAAAAAGAGATTTATTCATCTTTCTGACTAACCCACACTTTAAACAATCCTATCACACATGTATGCCATAATAAAAACATTTTAAAACCCTTGCATTATTAATACATTCATTAAAATATAATATTAGGAATACAGTTTGCACCACACAGTATTAAAATTAAACCAAATGAAAAAAAAAAAAAACACCACTAGAACTCACGAAAATGGAGTGATGGATTTTCAGCCGAAAAACAAGTCTTCGGAGAGGGTTGTCAAAGACCATTTAACGTAATACTTGAATAACTGTACCAAATATAGAGAACCCCTGCACTATCCACTTAACCCTCCCCACTCCCCAAAATGGAAACTCCCACTCACACACAACAACAACAACAACACATACCAACACACAATTAAAATGTTATAAAATAAGGTGTATAAATGAAGTCGTCCATGAGGGATAATTATTAAGTGTAATAATCACGGTTGTCTCCATTTTTCTAGGTAGCCAAACATAAAAATCGATAATAAAACAACATAAAATAAATACATAAATAGTAAATACCACAATAAATAAATATTAATTAATAAACATATATAACACTTGAAACCTATAATATATTGTGAACTTTTAAGGGGAGGGGAGGGGGGGGGAGGAACAAAGGCGGACAAATTAATATTTTACACCAAAAAATAAATGTGAAAAATCAATTTTGCAGAACTCCGAAGGAAGTGATGGAAGGCGAGTCTGGGTGAGAGGATGGATGTTGGTTGGAATGAAGAGGTTTGTGAGGGGGGGTTGGGGGGGGGTTGGGGACTCAGAAAAGACTGGCGAGTGCAAAAATGCCCTTAAGTTAGACTGGATGGGGATCGGGAGCGACGAAAACCGAAATTATGTCACAGCACAACTACTGTTCTCGGTGGTCGAGGATGAAGGAAGGGCGCGGGGTAAGGAGGGGAGGGTGTGGGTGGGGGGAGGAGTGAGGGAGGTGGAACAGAAGGGGGAAAAGAGGGTAGGGGAGCTCCGGATTGAAGAGGGTTGTGGTGGGAAGTGGGGTGGTGGTGGTGGTGGATCGGGAGTGAAAAAAAAACAAACAACAGAATTATGCCATCGATTTAACGCAACTCTTTTCGAGAGGCTAAGGCGGCTGGCGGTGATGGTGGGTTAGGTTTGAACTCATTATTTTCAATAGCACACTATTTTGCTGAAGGGTAGTCACAGCTTGACAGAGAGAGAGAGAGAGAGAGAGAGAGAGAGAGAGAGAGAGAGAGAGAGAGAGAGAGAGAGAGAGAGAGAAGGGAGGGAGGGGGGAGTGTCTAAGAATAAAATTAAACAAACACACGCAAAAATAAAACCCACAAAAAAAACCCGACTAACTCCCTAGGCGTTTTCCAACCAATTATCTTTTTCTTCTGGCTCCACTTGTTGATGTTTTTCTCACCCCAACCCACCCCACCCCACCCCGCCCTTCCTCCCATTCTCTTTCCATTTTACTCCTGCTCTAGCTCATTTTGTTGATTTTCTTTTTCTACCCTTACCCTCTTTCTTCTCTCCTCATTTCCTTTGTTTGTTTCCGTCGTCTTTTTTTATTTCCGCTCTTTCACCTTCTTCATCAACTCCTGTTTCCCTATTCTTCTCCCTCTTACTCCCACTCACCCCCCCCCTCCTCCTTCTTCTTCTCCTCATCCTCCTTCTCCTCCACCGTCTCCTCCTCCTCCTTCTTCTTCACTCCTTTCTCTTTCTTCCACTTGTCACACGTCTCTGAGGATGTGGTCAGTTCAATGCCTTGTCCACTCAGTCGCCATGGCAGCGGTGACTGCGGTCATTTCGGTCAGCACCTTGGTGACGAGGGCTGGACAATAGCCGACGTCGTGGCCATTCGGAACTGTCCGGCAACGGAGCATTGCTTCACACTGACCCTGGGGACCTCAATACGGTGTTCCAAGAAGCTCTCTAATTTCCACTCCCTCTTTCCCACACCGAGCGACTGAGGAACCGTCTTTCTTATTCCACTCCTTTGTATCCCATCCCTCCCCATTTCTTCCTTCTCTCTGAAATCTCTCTTTCTACATCAACTTAGCCCTGTCTTATTTCCAGTGTAACTCTCCCTTTCCCTGTCTCTCTGTCCACGATCTTTGTCTCTTCTCTGTCTTTCTTTTTTTCATTGCTTTCATAATAATAATAATAATAATAATAATAATAATAATAATAATAATAATAATAATAATAATAACGGATTTTTATATAGCGGGTGCTCCAGCCTACGACTAGACTCACCGCGCTTTACATAGTCATTACATAAAAATACATGCACTCGATCAAACATCGCTTTTGCTACGATACACCAAAAGACGGAACAGTAAAAGTAAGAACTATTTACAACTATGTACAAAAATGACAACAACAACAACAACAAAAGACAAAAATAGAATAGCAAAAACTTATTCACAGCTATTTATATGCCCGGTTAGACCCAGGAAAGGAAAACAGTATAAATATTTACAGCCGTGTACACACTTACGGATCAGACATTACATTACATTACATTACATTACATTACATTACATTACATGATTATTGCTTTAGGTACGGATCAGACAGAAACAAAAGACGAGAGAGTGGCAGCGGGATACTCATCAGTGTGAATAATGCAGTTTGAAGAGGTGGGTTTTGAGGGCTTTTTTTAATGCCTGTGTTGATTGTATGTTGCGGATATGGGAGGAAAGGGAATTCCACTGCTTGGGTGCAGAGTAAGCGAATGCACGTTGGCCGTATGTCTTAGTGCGGGTGACGGGAACCTTGAGTGTGCGAGTGTCAGCAGAAGATCTTAAAGTGCGTGAAGGAGAGTAGACAGACAGCAGATCAGCAAGGTAGGAAGGACAAGAATCTGTGAAGAAGTTGTGACAGAGAACAGAGAACTTGTACTCTATGCGTGCTTGCACAGGAAGCCAGTGAAGGGAATGTAGTAGAGGTGTGATGTGATCGCGTTTCTTTGCTCGGAATACTAGTCTAGCTGCTGAGTTCTGAACCTTTTGTAGTTTGTCAGTGATGTGTTTTGGGGAGCCAGCGAGGAGAGAGTTGCAATAGTCAAGACGAGAAAGAGCGAGAGCGCAGACTAGGGTTTTGGTGGCAGTGACTGTAAGATAGTGGCGAAAGAAGCTGATTTGGCGCATGGCCGTGTATGCAGAGCGACAAACTTTGGAGATGTGGTTGTTGAGGGACAGGTCGTCAGAGAGAATGTAGCCGAGATTTCTCGCTGAGATGATAACTGAATGTTTGTTGTCCCTACTGTAAGCGATGTTGGGAGAGGCGAGAGTGAGGAGGAGGTGTTGTGCTTGTGAATGAGGAGGGCTTCGGTTTTATCGTCATTAAGCTTAAGCTTGTTGAGAGTCATCCATGACTTAATATCTGTGATGCAGTTCTCCAAAGTCTGAACAGTGTGTGTCATCTGCAAATGACTGACTCTCAACAGCTTGCTTTCCGAGCAGGAGAAGCAGTGTCTTGGTGTACAGAGTGAATAACACCGGCCCTAAAACGGAACCCTGAGGCACTCCGCACACCAAGTCTGCTATGCTGGAGAAACAGCCATCGACAGTGACTGCTTGTGATCTGTCAGAAAGATATGAGTGGAACCAAGCCAGGACTGAGCCAGAGATTCCAAAGTAGTGTTGAAGAGTGTTGAAGAGAATGTGGTGGTCGACTGTGTCAAAGGCGGCTGAGAGGTCTAATAAGGTGAGAATGGAGACGTTACCATTATCTAAGGCAAGCAACAGATCATTGGTTACCTTTAGGAGGGCTGTCTCAGTGCTCAGAGCATTATCATACAGGTAGGCAAACAGTTGTTTGAGAACAATTTTTTCTATGACTTTGGACAGGAAGGAGAAGTTTGAAACAGGTCTATAGTTCTTTAGATTATTTTTGTCTAAACTTGGTTTTTTAAGGAGGGGTTTGATGACAGCCGCTTTGAGCACAGACGGAACAACACCAGAGAACAGACTCTCGTTGATAATGTGGGTAATGGTCGGGAGTAGAGGGTCGAAATTCTCTATCAGCATGGGAGTGGGAATGGGGTCAAGAGAGCAAGATGTGGGTTTTGAGCTTAAAATGACTTTCTTGACTTCTTGCTCTGTTATTGGTTGAAAAACTTCCAACTTTGCGTTAGTGAGGGAAGGTGTGAATGGGTTAATGAGTGGGATCTCATGGCTATCAAGAGCGGCCCTTATGTCAGCTACTTTCTGTGTGAAATAATTACAAAATACATCTGGGAGCTGACATGCTGGATGCGTGGATGGGAGTGATGTTGCATTGCTCTTACCCCTTAGCTGATTGCAAATGTCGAACAACTGTTTACTAGTTTCGCTGCTGCTAATTCTGTCGATAAAGTACCGAGTTTTGGCAGTCTGGACTATTTTAGTGACCCGTTTTTTGCAGCGGTGAAAATCAGCTTGCTGACTTCTAAACCTGATTTAAGCCGCTTTGTTTCTCCCTCCCACCCTTCTTCATACCTCATCCTCCCACCCCCACTTACCAACTGAAGTTCTGAAGTTGTTTCTGTCTGCATTGTTTAAGTCTTATTTCCAGTGCAACCCCCCCCCCCCCACTCCTCTCTCTCTCTCTCTCTCTCTCTCTCTCTCTCTCTCTCTCCTTTCACACACACCAAAGAAAGTACAGCTACGCAAAGAAGGTTCATTTCGACTCTTACTGCGAAACGGAAGTTGCGAGCGCCCCCCAGCGATTCCCGTGATAAATGATTCCAAGGGCGATAATTTGTTCTTAGCGCTATGTAAACAAACCGCTTCAGTAGATTATGTTCCGGACACTCGCTTGCTTAAATCAAAGAAGAATGAAGAAATGTGTTGTTTTTTTCATAAGTGTTACTAAACTACAAAATAACAGCAGTAAGCTGCTTAATGCATTTATCAGCATTATAATGAGAAAAGCAAAGATGTTTTAGTATTTCCTTCGTAAGTTTTCTTATTTTAATACATTCCATTTCGTTGAACTTGGCGTGTACAGATGTCTTGTAAAGAAAAACTATTAAAAAAAGAAGTAATTTTTAAGCAAATAATTCTTCATAAATGCATCTAAGAATAAAAATCCAAGAGCAAAAACTATTAATTCTTATCCTTTTAATGTATAATGCTACTAGTTAATTGTCTAGTATTATCAGATTTTGTTGTTGTTGTTGCATGTGAAATGTATGCAGAAAAAATACCAAATGTGATTTTTTAAATCTTTCAAATGTAAAATACCATTTTCTGTGTGACTGTATTCCCTTTCCATTACATTTGGTTTAAGCAGACAGGAAAAGGGTTAATTGTATTTGTTTTGTCTTGAAAAACTTATGTTTCTTTGTAGGTATGTCTTAATCTTGCTAAACAAAAAGTAAACAACAGATTTAATTATAAAAACCTAACATTCTTACCCTTTTCATTATTTTAAACATACATTTATTGAGATGACAGTGCTTTACAAAAATGATAATTGCTGAAGCTTCCTTTATATGAGAGAGAGAGAGAGAGAGAGAGAGAGAGAGAGAGAGAGAGAGAGAGAGAGAGAGAGAGAGAGAGAGAGTCATCATTGTTGCTTTTTGTTGCTATAATATTCATATTAAATGTCAGAAAAAGAAACACAAATGTTTGAAGCTATTTTTTTCAGCTTTTATAAATGCATGATGGTTTAACAATAAAGTAACATAATTGATGCAGCCTGCTGCAATGTACAGATCTAATATTATAAATGACTACACATATTTCTTATTTGACTATTTTTATTGTTGCACTTTTTGGTCTTATCTAGGTGCAATTTCCAATGTAATGATTCATGCAAAAAAAAATAATGCTTTTAAACGTTAAATGTGTTTTCTTTAAAAGCTTCACTGTTCACTCTTCTTGTTGCATTGCTTTATTTCTCTACTTCTATAGTCTTGATGTCTGTTGGTTTATATATTATTTATTTCTTCAGAATACATATAAAATATATACATCACAAGCAGCAGGGACAAGCAACAAGCATGCTTATATAAGCCTATCCCTGTGCGAGTAAATTTCAGAGTTAAATTTGGCAGAAGAATATTAACATTGTGCAATATATACATATACACATACACACACATGTCTGTTCTTTTTCTTTAGTCTATCTTAACCTATCAAATTTCCTTTGGCAACTACAGTTCTATTATAGAGATAGCCTATATTAAACCATAATGATGATGATGATGATGATGAAAATGATGATGATAAACAGTAGGCCTAATAATTTATAGGCTTATTTACACAGTTGATCGAAAGCAGTAAATATAATTTTAAGATGAGAGCCTAACAGTAGGTTAGCAGCGATTAAAATCAGACGTGCAGTGTAAATGAGATAAACAGTAGATTGGAACACAGTTATTAACTGGAAATGCTAAATCAAGCAATGTTCAGAAAAGCTATTACCGGTATTCAAGCTTACTTTTGGGTTTGAGTTTTGACGGATCTAGGATGAGTACAGGCCGAGTACAGGCCTACTGAATCATCAGCATTGGTACGGTAATTTAATCGGCTGAATGCATAATTCAAGCAACTTGTTGGCAAGCTGCATTTACATTATTAAAACCAGACACTTATTAACTTACTTTCAAAAAAAAAAGCAGAATCGCTTGTTAATTTAAGCAAGCGAGTGTCCGGAACATAATCTACTGAAGCGGTTTGTTTACATAGCGCTAAGAACAAATTATCGCCCTTGGAATCATTTATCACGGGAATCGCTGGGGGGCGCTACGAGTGGCTACGTTTTGTAACTTTATATAGGCCTTCGCCGAGATGAACCTTCTTTGCGTAGCTGTACTTTCTTTGCACACACGTAAGACATGGAATCCATGATAAGACGTATTACATTACATTACATGATTATTGCTTTAGGTCCAGCGGACTCTTCCGTGCCAAATCAGGACCGGACAACCCCTGATCCGCATCAAAGATCTGCTGAAACAACCCTAGTGGTAAAACTGAAAGCTCTCCACCAGCCGGTCACTTTACAATAAAGACATCCCACGCAGGGGACGCTGAGGCTGTACTCTAATATATCAAACCCCCGTTTACAAAAACAAACATCATTATAAATTATCAACAAAACACATACATATAAAATGCCTACATTGCTAAATAATAACATCATAGGAAGCCCTAGTGACCACCTGGCAGAAAGCGTCCAATATTCCCAAGCTGATCCAACAGACCTCATACACAAATAAGGAGTCTTGTCCTGGAAGAGTTTTCAAGAAAAAAGATAGGTGACTGGTCTAGCAAAGAAGAAGATAGTATAGCAGATTGATAGAACAGAGCGGGAATGAGAAAGAGCAAATGAGAAAGACAGCGACAGTGGGAATTTAAAGCACTAAATTTCCAGAAAGTGGGGATACTATTTATACTGAAACCCCCGGCACCCCAACGGGAGAGTTGATAAGACGTATAGCCTTAGCTATCACAACACAAAATGTATAGCCTCTCACCAAACACACACATGGACACACATACACACACCCCCACGCACGCACACACACATGTAACAGCAGAAATATTGACGACAAACATGTAGGAAATTAGCTTAGCGAAACAGAGATACCATCGAACGAAACTGGACATTAATACAACAGTTAGCTAACAAGCAGCACACACATGGCAAATTAACTTCCTTGAAACAGTCACACCGCCGCCAGCTATTGATACCATCAACAGGCTTGGCGACCAAGAATTCTAAATAGCATACTTTAGTCAAAAACTAACCATAGCGTTGTCTTCGATTAACTAACTTACTGCACCATGAGACACTAAGTAGCTCACTCCAGCCAAAAGTTACTAAGATGATGTCACCAGGATTGAGCAGGCACCGCTTATCGTTATTGCATCTGTTCTTCACTCTATCCCTGATACTCCACTTGAAAGATAATTATGCGTGTCCAGTGACAAGAGAGCGGGGGAGGAACTATTCAAATTAGAACCATAATTCTGTAGAGGCGAGATTAACGAAAACGAGAGCTAAAAACGATTGGCCAGAAGACTACTAGGGACTTTTGCATATCTTTGGGGACAAAATCTCAGCTGGTTAGTCGCAAAAGAAATACCAAGCTGTGAGGGTCGACCAGAGGAACAAACTGCAGTGTTCGTCTATCTCCATCTCATCAAGAGAGGGCTAGAGACGTAAAAGACGATTTCACGAGTCCCAGAGTCTACAAGTAAGATAACACTAATAGTTTTGATATGTGTATGTTTATTGTATATTGATTGCCATGTATAAATAATATGTTCTTGATATAGTTACAGAAACAGATTATTGTTTCTGAGACAGTATGCATGTGGTTTGATGTACCTTAGCCTTAAGATTCGAATTGAATTGTGCATATGGGAACCCTGCAGGTGTCTGATGCTATGGACACTTTGCAGAGGGGACCGCACACTTATAGCTAACGAGAATACTGTAGCCAGGGCTCCGACTTTTACAGGTCGGACCTGGGATCACGTTTGTGGAGACGAACGCCTGACCGTCGCTCCCGTGGAACCAAGGAGAACTACCACGATTCTACCTGACCACGTCCAAACCCCACAGCTTCAAGAGCGACCCGACTTACCTTAGCTAAGTCACCCACAAGAACTGAGTCATACCCTCGAGAAACTAGAACCTTTGAAACTTACGAACAGTGAAAATCGTAACCGCAGGTAGCAAATGACGAAAGAAACCTGTTAAAACATTTTCCCAGCACTTGGAACTATATTACTTATTAATTTACCGATTAATGCAGAAATGTTAAAGTTTGTGTTGAATATATAAAAAGTGAAATTACATACATACGACTGGTGTCATTCTATTTGTATTGTTGTGTAGTTATTAGTTTTCTTCTCTTGAGACATAATAATCTAGTCTTTTGATTAGTCATCACCGGTTCTCAAGTTGAGCCAAATGATACTAAAATTACCGAGAACAAATATAAATTTTATGTGACCAAAGTACCGTGATCTGTCTCTCACACCACTTTAGGACTTCTGGTAAAAGAACGATCGATAGTGGTAGCGCATCGCCCATCTATCAATAAGTCTTACCTCCTAGTAAGATAAACGTATCTTCCCCAGAATATCATCACAACACACACACCCACACACACACACATACACACACACACACAAGTTGAAGTGCTATAGTTATTTCTTTGGTGTATGTTATTACTTGTATAACCTATTGTTGTCAACGCATCTTAGAGTGCGGAAAGGGAAAGGAGGTAGGTCAGTAGGGATCGAGGGTGCATCATGTATGGAGAGAAAAATAAATTCATACACTGCATATGGTTCTGTTGTACAAATGGATTATTGTACATTCTCGAACCACCAAAAGCAGGCTGAGGTGGAGGTCTATAGTGTATTCTTGTTATACATCACTAGTAGGACGACTCTGCAAATGGCACAAGTGGGTGGTTTCACTTGTAGTGTTTTTTGCGCTCTTTGCATCTTGGTAGGCATTATTTTTATGTCCAATCTAAGAAGACATTTGGACATCTGAGAGAGAAAGAGAGAGAGAGAGAGAGAGAGAGAGAGAGAGAGAGAGAGAGAGAGAGAGAGAGAGAGAGAGAGAGAGAGAGAGAGAGAGAGAGAGAGAGAGAGAACAAGGTGACGGCATGTTAGAAAACCAATTCCATCAGGTCAAGTAGTCCTGGAGTTTCGGTGTTTTCCGCCGAAAGGGCGTGAAGCTAATGTTCTTGGAGACTGAAGTCTAGAAAATAATTAAACGCGTGCACACACACACACACCCACCCACCCACCCACACACACACACACACACCCACACACACCCACACACACACACACACACACACACACACACAGAGTCATTCCAGTATACTTAGCATCCGTGCGTGGTCCTGATTCGGCTCTTCGCTGCCCGCTGAATCCTATAAACAATGACTAACTAATTAATTAGCATTCGTGCACATACAACAAATTCGCCTAGGATAATAACAAAGTGCTAAATTTTGACCATAATCTCCGCATTCACAGACGATACTTTACTTAATAGCGGCACAAAATATTTAATCCATTGCATTTTTCTTGGCCGAGAATTTGGTTCTGAACGTCAGCGTTCACTGCCCGCTTCAAAATCGCCATCACAAAAATGCGAAAGTATTTCTGTCTTGCGAGTACGTTCACTTAAACTCTTCAGAAATTAAACAGTGACAGTAACATGCGTAGTTCGTATATTTCCATGTAAATTTAAAATCGAATTTCACTTGCATTGACGGCTTTTATTCAGTTTTGATTACGACGGCAACTAAATACATAATCGTCGTGAGGAAGCTCTCACTACGCGTAAGTAGAACGATGAAGTGACCATTAAATGAGAGAAATTTTCTGACCGCACTGAACATGCGTTCGTAGTCTTCGATCGGTCTTTAGTGATGATGATGATGACGGCGTTGATGAATGGTAATTATAACGGGCAACGTTTGGAAGTTATGATGGTGCCTATGATTTTTGCTGTTTTATCGTGTGCCTATAGCGGAAATGATTGGATTTACGTCACCGTCACAGTGACGTCAGGGTCGATATTACGTTATTCATATCACGGGTCTGTTTCTGGCTGAGTGGCGCATCGGTTTTCCTGGCGTTGCAGGCATGGCTGTTTTGTCCCACAGGTTTGGTCATTTCATCTTGGAAGGGGAGGACGATGATGGCCAACTGACTGACGGGAGTTATACACTGGCCGATGGATTGTGTAAGTTCAAGATATAGCAGAACAATTGTGGCCACGGATGAGATGTAGCAACAACACAGCATTTTTTCAAAAAAAAAAAAAAAAATTTGTGCCTAAATTTAATACAGGATAACATGTATATTTTTTTTAAAAATTCATTTGTTAACATAAGTCGAAAACTTTTTTTTTAATAGCCATTAAAGAAAAAACACAGCATTTTCAGCTCTTTTCCCATTTTAGGTGACCGGCCGATGGCCTGCTTATATTATTGGAGATAATGTTAATTTAACGCTTTAATAAGTTAGTCCTTGATGTGATCTTTGTAAACAAATTAAAATAAACTCACTACGTGCAGGAACTAAAAACCACTTTTTCAAGTATTTTACGGTCAAATTTCTTTTTTTTTTTTTTTTGCTTTGACATGGAAATAGTGCATTTGATTATCTGTACACAAAGTTTTAGCGAGGGGTCTTATTATTTAATCACAATTATCACGATAAAACCCACCTTTTCACTTGCCATTTGAGCTAACAGGACGCGGACGTCTCCTTTTGCAAAAACCCCGAAGCTACAGGCTTTCATTAATAATTATTGGTTAAAATTATTTATTTCTGATAAGTTTTCGCTTAGAAATAGCGCGTAATGTCATACTGCTGTTCTGTGGGCACACTTTGGGATAACTCTATTCGTCATCACGGACGACAACTCTTGGCATGTATTGTTGCTATGAGATGGCAATATTCCGATGTTGGTAGGTAGGTAGGTAGGTAGGTAGGTTGGTTGGTAGGTAGGTAGGTTGGTTGGTAGGTAGGTGTCTCTGTAACCTTTCAGTCGTTGGGAATTGAAGCATTAAGACCTCCATTTTCACCAAATCCGCTTCATGAGGGCGGTGCAGGTCTCCTCTCCTTCGCTGCTTTACTTTACCAGGTTCTACATAGATCCAGGGACCCGTTCACAGCTGGGTGGACAGAGGGCGGAGAGGGGGGAGGAGGGCAGGGAGGGGGTAAGGTGTCGTGCGCTTGTTTCAATCTGTTTGGGTCATTTTGGTGATTGCCTTTCAAGCATGGACATGCGTTGCTTAACATGAAACATGGCTGACGTGTGGTCAGACCACTGTACTATTGCGCCACAGATGCTGGACAAAGGGTCAACTTTTCCGTTGATGTACTGTTAAATATTCTGTTAGTCTGCGAGAGACAGGGCGTGATTCATTCAAACTTGACAAACAGTATCGTCGTAGATTTTAAAAAAAAATACGTGAAGATCTAGAAAGAAAGGTCGGGCTATGTTTAAGTCGCGGCGGGCGCCAGGTTTTGGTGGCCTTTGGCAGCGGGGGCCAGAATTTTCAGAACTTGAATTATGTGAGGCTATATTGCATCTTCTTCTTCTTCTTCTTCTTCTTCTTCTTCTTCTTCTTCTTCTTCTTCTTCTTCTTCTTCTTCTTCTTCTTCTTCTACTTATGTTTTGTAAAGAAAATTAAAAACTAGGTCTTACTTCTCAGATCTAAAAAGATTGTGGGTTCGGGAACTGAATAGAATATTATACCAAACGTTTCCCGGCGTGACGTAAGAGGCGACTAACAGGGGTGATGTCAGCACGGCATCACTGGGCGAAAGTCTTCTGCACAAAAATCACCGACCAGGACAGAAAACCCTCACGTTATTACAGGTTCCACGACCATTTGTTCGGGGCAAAGGCGATCCACTCTACTCGTGGATTTCTGCTGTGGCCAACAGCCTGGAGAGGATTGGGTCCTGCCAGATCTTTCTTGTCCAAGTATGATGAATAGAACCATTCACTTCATACCGGATCGGTCATCGACCGCGTCACCAAGGACCGCGCCTTCCGTTGGTCAACAGGACGGAGGTGATAAGTGTGCTACTGATGGCCAAGTTAGCAGGATCCGCACGAGAGACAACATCGTCATAGGAACCTTTGATGTCAGGACCCTAACTGCGGAAGGAAAATTAGAAGAATTGGCGCACGAGCTGGATCACTATCGATGGAACATTTTAGGTATCAGCGAACTGCGCTGGAAAGAACAAAATAAAGCAACGATCGATAAGGACCACAAGCTTTATTTCAGCGGGAGATATGACAGGCACGAACACGGCGTTGGATTCTTTTCTTACAGAGACATTCTAGCCACTGTCATTGGTTGTCGCCCAGGCTCCAGTAGACTTACTACCATCCGTCTGAGAGCAGCCCCTTTCAACATCACCATCATCCAGGCCTGTGCCCCAACATCAGACTATGACGACAGCGAAGTGAACGATTTCTATGAAAATCTAAAGGCTTTCCTTGACCAAGTGCCAAAGAAGGACATAGTCATAGTGCAAAGCGACTGAAATGCCAAGGTTGGCCAAAATGCGCACCACGGTTGGGGAGAAACATGTCGACCCCACTGCAATAACGAGACAAATGACAGAGGTCTGAGACTCTTGGAGTTTTCCAGATACAACAATCTGATACTGCCAAACACGCATGGTCTCCACACAAAATCCAGACAATGGACATGACCCAGTCCCAGCGGGGAGCATCACAACCAGATGGTGTCATATAGTCAGTAGGCTAGAGAGCAGATAGGAGTACATGCGTATGTGGTTGGGTGCATCTGTACTGAAAGAAATTGAAATTGTGATTGGTTGATTTGACGGTTATGCTTATATAGTAAGGGAAATAACTCTTGCTTGGGTATTAGTGAACTCAGCCATTTTGGATGAAAAACTGCCGTGCTGGTTTTTTAGGCTGAAGTTCTTCTTCATAGCGACGAGGCTCTAAGGTAAATAAATACATTTATATTATTGCTAGCTATTATCATAGTAAAATATTACATTTTGCTATTGTGAAATTATTTCATTTATTATTCTTGATGCAAATATTGTTGGTGTGCGTTGACTTAGGTATTAGATCTAAAAGGTGGTTATTGACGGAATACTATTTAGGCCTAGAAGTTGTTGCTATGTTAGTATTGTTAGTATTATAAGGAAATGGTACGTATGAACTATTGTTAGTAGTAGGTAGATGTGTGTGGCTGTGGATATTGTAAGAAGGATGAAAGATGATAGGTCCGAAGGACAAGTAATAATAGATCCAAATAAATGGCCAACAGAAGAGATAGCAATAGTGGGCTCTGAACCCCAAAGCTCATAGAGTTACTAAAGAAGGCCTTTTATTGCAATTTTTGGCTGTTATATGAGCTTTTTAAAAAAGCGCTCCAAAGCACTCTGGGAATCCGCAATTTGCTAAATATAATACATATTCGTATATCTTGACTTGTCAAAACTTATTTCAAAACTTAAAAATAAAACTTAGAAAAAATACCTCATTTAGAAAGTAGAAAACTTACTTAGAAAACTTAAAAAATACTTTACTACTGGAATTGGAAATTTTTACAAAAACCGGTGGTAGCACTTCCCGCTTGGACTCTCTCCCTAACTTGGTGGAGTGGGACGGACCCCTCGACCTTTTGCACGCATCTCCCACTCCACCAAGTGAGCCCAAGCGTTGTGGCATGTGTTGTCATCAAACCCCAAATGGGGAATCTCTACGAGACGAAATTAGAGAAACCCACGGAGGTGTACTGACTGAACTTTGGCTGCGAGTCGGACAGTTGGATTAAGTAGGAGGTTCCCAGGATACAGCGCGCAGCCTCCTGTCTTACCCAATGTCATGCAACCATTCGTTCTTGCGTTCAATATATCTGTTTACTTGTTGCCTGAGGCTTGACAATTGGATTAAGTAGGAAGGGATCCACTCCACCAAGTGAGCCCAAGCGTTGTGGCATGTGTTGTCTGTCATCAAACCCCAAATGGGGAATCTCTACGAGACGAAATTAGAGAAACCCACGGAGGTGTACTGACTGAACTTTGGCTGCGAGTCGGACAGTTGGATTAAGTAGGAGGTTCCCAGGATACAGCGCGCAGCCTCCTGTCTTACCCAATGTCATGCAACCATTCGTTCTTGCGTTCAATATATCTGTTTACTTGTTGCCTGAGGCTTGACAATTGGATTAAGTAGGAAGGGATCCACTCCACCAAGTGAGCCCAAGCGTTGTGGCATGTGTTGTCTGTCATCAAACCCCAAATGGGGAATCTCTACGAGACGAAATTAGAGAAACCCACGGAGGTGTACTGACTGAACTTTGGCTGCGAGTCGGACAGTTGGATTAAGTAGGAGGTTCCCAGGATACAGCGCGCAGCCTCCTGTCTTACCCAATGTCATGCAACCATTCGTTCTTGCGTTCAATATATCTGTTTACTTGTTGCCTGAGGCTTGACAATTGGATTAAGTAGGAAGGGATCCACTCCACCAAGTGAGCCCAAGCGTTGTGGCATGTGTTGTCTGTCATCAAACCCCAAATGGGGAATCTCTACGAGACGAAATTAGAGAAACCCACGGAGGTGTACTGACTGAACTTTGGCTGCGAGTCGGACAGTTGGATTAAGTAGGAGGTTCCCAGGATACAGCGCGCAGCCTCCTGTCTTACCCAATGTCATGCAACCATTCGTTCTTGCGTTCAATATATCTGTTTACTTGTTGCCTGAGGCTTGACAATTGGATTAAGTAGGAAGGGATCCACTCCACCAAGTGAGCCCAAGCGTTGTGGCATGTGTTGTCTGTCATCAAACCCCAAATGGGGAATCTCTACGAGACGAAATTAGAGAAACCCACGGAGGTGTACTGACTGAACTTTGGCTGCGAGTCGGACAGTTGGATTAAGTAGGAGGTTCCCAGGATACAGCGCGCAGCCTCCTGTCTTACCCAATGTCATGCAACCATTCGTTCTTGCGTTCAATATCTGTTTACTTGTTGCCTGAGGCTTGACAATTGGATTAAGTAGGAAGGGATCGAGAGTTAGCGTGCACCTTCCAGTCTTATCCATTGTCATGGCAATTTTTAACATGTATCCAAGCCACTTGCCACTTTGTACACTGTGTCTATTATTGCAATAGGACAGACATTTGGCCTTAATGCCTTAGCAAATTCAACACATGCCACAGAAGTGACTAACCACACCGAAAATCTATACTTCCTTTTTTCTTTATATCCCCATCCAGATCGCTCATAAAAGAAGATTGGGCTTGGGAAATTACATACAACAAACCAGCATTAATATTCGTTATTCTAAATGTACAATTCTAAATAATACACCATTAAGTGCAGCAATCTTTATTACATATTGTTCATATTAATTTTAAAAAGTGTAACAAATAGATATATAAATAAAAATTTATATTAAAGCATGTGTTTCCCATTTACTAGCTGTAAGTTAAACCAAGGGAAATAATTTGTGTGTATTTTAAACATGCATTAAGCATGTGATCCAGTTGAAAAACAGAATCGGAAATTCCCCTTTACTAGACCAGAGGAAATAATTTGTGTACAGGAATATTTGTGTGCTTTCTCTGTGTGAATGTAAAATCCTTAGTAAGTTTTTTGCCTTTGCTTAGATATATAAAAAGAAATTTATATTAAGCATGTGATCCAGTTGAAAACAGCAAATAGAAATTTATATTAAGCATGTGATCCAGTTGAAAACAGAACCTGGAATTCCCTTTGCTAGGGGCATTGTGAAATAATCAATAATCTTGGCCTAAGCCCAGTTTATTCAATCGGGAATTCCCGCAAACATTAATGTTACAACCTTATACAGAGTGTTTTTAATTTAAATTTAATTTAATTGCTATCAAAACAGCCAAATATTGTACTAAAAAGGCCTTTTAAGAGTTTTATATTAAGCATGTGATCCAATTAAAACAGAACCTGGAATTCCCTTTGCTAGGGGCAGTGTGAAATAATCAATATTCTTGGCCTAAGCCCAGTTTATTCAATCGGGAATTCCCGCAAACATTAATGTTACATACAATCTTATGCAGATTCAATATAAGCCCCATTCAGTTAAGGGAAGTAATAAAAACATTACTACGCATTCATAAGTAAAGTTGCGGTTGCTTCCCTTTGACTGTATTTAGTGATTTGAAGCCTAAAAATCCATTTTTTTATTTAATTTAAAGTTTTGTTATCAGTATAAAAATGACGGACACAAAAAGTCTTTCGCAATCTCCTTTGTTTAAAGACATCTTTCAAACTTTACAACTCCCTATTTTTGACAGTCAAAATGTTATTAAATCTGTCTATAATAATTGGCCATTTGTACTCAACAGTTTTAATTTCAAATCCCCTGTTAAAATACGCATCCATGCGCAGATAACTTTTATTAAACCCGGCAGTATTGATGAAACGATGACTGTGTGGATTTCTTCAAGTCAAATTGAAGTGTTAAAATCTTCAGACCTAGACAATGCTTATAACAACATCTTGATCAACCAGTTACAAGACAGCATTGAGCGTGCAACTTTGAAAGGGTCCGGGTGGGCCGAAGGAACTCTTGAATCATTAGAACTGAACAGTACAAAGTATAATCCAATCAAAGGAAAATCTTATATCCCTCTTCCCAAAGAAATTCTTGACAAGAAGGCTGTATTGAATATTAAGAACACTGACGACAAATGTTTTGTGTGGTGTGTTCTGGCTAAATTATATCCTATTCAGTCGAAACAACATCCCGAAAGGGTGGCGCTGTACAAAGATAAAGTAACGAACTTAAATCTTAAAGACATTAATTTCCCTGTTAGCCTTGACGCCATTGACAAATTTGAATCACAAAACTCTCCTATAACAGTCAATGTATATGTTTGGGACCCTGAATCAAAACTTATGCCTTTACGAATCTCTCCTAATGCCCCATCGTTTTCAGACCTCAATCACCACGTCGATCTTTTACTAATAACAGACCCGCAAGATCCTAGCATGCAACATTATACACTGATACGAAACATATCTAGATTATTAGGACACACTTCAAAACATCATGGCAAACAATATTTGTGCAGACGCTGTTTAACTAGAGTCTCTAATCTCCAAGTGGCTGACAAGCACAGTAAAATTTGCAAAAGTATGACAGATATTCAAACCCGCCTTGTGTTACCAAAGCCGGGTTCTCAAGTATATTTTAAAAACATCAACAAACAATTCAAGCAGCCTTATATAGTTTATGCCGACTTCGAATCATTGATTTTAAAATACCAAGGTCCACAAGGATTTAGTACGCCTAATTCATTCCTTACACACCTTCACGAAGTCTGCAGTTTCGGGTATGTAGTTGTTAGAGCCGACGGACAACATACAGAGCCGGTAATTTACAGAGGGCCTGACGCAGCACGGAAGTTCTTAGATGAAATGAACAAAATATACAAATTGTGTTTACTGCAGCTAGATAATCCGGCGCCCATGATATTTACTGAATCTGACTCTCATAATTTTAAAGCAGCTACACATTGCCACATTTGTAATAAAGAGTTTGACCCGAAGGACACGAAGTCCCAAAGGGTGAGAGATCATTGTCATATAACAGGGGCATTTAGAGGTGCAGCTCATCAGAAATGCAACTTGGAATATGGAATCAAACATTTCTCTCTCCCTATTTTCATTCACAATCTTCGAAATTACGACTCCCATTTAATCATGCAGGCAGTGACGAAAGCATACAAAGTGTCATGTATTGCCGAGACAGAAGAAAAATATAAAACTTTCACTCTGAATAAATTAAAGTTTTACGACAGCTTTCAACATTTGTCTTCCAGTTTAGAAACACTAGCTAAGAACTTACCCAGCTATCCTATCACTAGCAAATATTTTCCAGACGTTACACTTATTCGGAAAGGCGTGTATCCTTATGAATACATGGATTCTTGGGAAGTGTTTGAAGAACTAGAATTACCCCCTAAAGAAAATTTCTATTCTTCACTCAATAAAAGTTTCATAAGTGATACCGATTACCAACATGCTCACAACGTCTGGAATGCACTCAGCTGTAAAAACCTTGGTGACTACCACGACATATATTTAAAAGCCGACGTCTGTTTGTTGGCTGATGTGTTTGAAAAATACAGAGAAACGAGTTTACATCATTACTCCCTCGACCCTTCTCATTATATTTCTTCGCCAGGAATGAGTTGGGATGCTTTCTTAAAACTTAGCGGTTCTAAAATTGATCTCATAACTGACCAGGTAATGATGACAATGATTGAGTCGGGCATTCGTGGAGGAATAAGCGTGGCAGCTCATAATTATTGCAAAGCCAACAACAAATACCTGAAGCACTATGACCCCTCGCAGAAATCTAATTATATAATGTACTTTGACGCCAACAATTTATACGGTTGGGCAATGAGTGAGCTTTTGCCGGTTTCAGATTTCAAATTACTTGTTAATCCAAACCCCACAAACTTGACTTGGTTAAACAGTATTTTAAATCACCCTAAAGATCATACTATAGGGTTTATTGTCGAAGTTGACCTAGAGTATCCCAATGCTTTACACGACCTACATAATGATTACCCATTAGCACCAGAAAGATTGCATGGTACAGACAAGCAACTTAAACTTATTCCCAACCTCTATAATAAATCTAATTACGTCTGCCACTACAGAAACCTGCAGTTCTACATCAGACACGGCATGAAGTGCACAGCGATTCACAAGCTTTTATTCTTTAAACAAACGAATGTCTTGGCCGGGTACATCAATAAAAACACAGAGCTCAGAAAACAAGCGCAATCTACGTTTGAAAAAGATTTCTTTAAGCTGCTGAATAACAGCTGTTTTGGTAAAACTATGGAGAACCCATACAAGCGAAAAGACGTCAACAATCTGTTTCTTTTTAATAGCCTCAACTGGTTTTAATCCTGTAACTCTGGCTGGTTCTGAATTCATTTCCCTTAAAACTCGAGGCAGCCTAACAACCCATTCTGTATTCGGGGTTTCAGTAAACAACTCTTTTGAATACTGATAAGTGAATAATCTTTCTGCCAGTTGCCGATTAAAGTTTTCTACAATACCCTGTGATCTGTGCAATCCAACAACTCCTCTTCTAACAGTTACATTATGTTTTAACAAAAGCTGGTTAACAGCTCCTTTGAATTCAGACCCTTCATCGCATTGAATAAGTCTAGGGAACCTTAGAGGCCCTCTTGAATAAATTGCATTTAAGGCTTGAGCGACCTCAGCTGAATTTTTTGTCCTAAGAGCATGCGCGTCCTTAAACCGGGTAGCTATATCAATAACAGTAAGGGCATACCTGTATTTCTTTCTATATATTTTGTCATGGGGAAGATATAACAAATCTATTTGATGCGTGTCATTTGGTCTGGAGTTTTCAAATTTTGGTCTTATTATTTTCTTCGGGGGTGGAAGATAAATTTGCCATACAGCTTGCTTCGATAACCATTGTTTAACTGTGTTTGCTAACAAGCCAGTCTTTTCTACTAGTTTATTAACTGCCGTCATCCCTTTCCAATATCCGGATTGAGAATAATATAATCTAGACAAACGCGAAGTCATATTTTATTTAGATTTATATTTTTGTTTAACGAGGTAATAAACTACTGTTATTCCAAACACAATTAAAATTAATTCACCGGTCTCTGACATTGTAGGTGCAATGTTGGGTGTGTAGTAATCGGATAACACTGGTTGCTTTAATGAAGGTAGTGTTGTGCCAGTGAATAAATAATATTGGTGCAAAGCTTCATCAACGTCTTCGAATGTTTTATCAGCATGACCTTCTTCTTTCAATCTTGTATTAACAAAATCAAGCTGCATTAGTCTGTTTTTCTCGTATTCGGCCTGATCTTGTTGTAATTTTTCCATTGCTAAGTTATGCCGTTTTGATTCTTCTTTACTGTCCAGTTTTGAAAACAAATAATTTGACCCTGAAAAGGCTAAGGCGTTGACAGCAGCAGAACCAAGCACCATTGCAGCACCAGCCATTTTTTAATTTAGTTTTTTATTTTATTTGTATTTAAAATGAATTGTGATGACTTGTTAATGCAAGAAGCTATTAATGTTACAGTTACAGGTGTTGACAATGAGAAAAGAGACAGGCTGGTTGCATTAGTAGCTTCCGGAAAGTCAAAGTATTATCTCGGTGTTGACTTAACACCTGAACAAGTACAAAGACTGAGGCCTGAAGAGATAATTATATTACATAATAAATATGATAAAGTTCTCGGCGCTTTAATGGTTAAAAGTTTAGGGCGTTCGATTGTGAAGTTATATACCAAAGCTGTGTCGACCTTTGTTACTTTAGATTGTGAGAATGATTTATTTGATGATTTGATTAAAGATCCAGTTATTGTTAATGGGATTAGTGAGGCATCAAGAAATTTGTATTATAAGTTTGGAAGCTTGTTGACCCCATTTTCAGCCGGGCTAATTACTTTTCAACACATAAATTTCTCTGCTATTAAAAATGGACTCTTCCAATCCGGAGATGGAGAAGGAGATGGAGGTGAAGAATTCAGAGAATCAACAGAACCCAGTGACAGTCACTAAACAAAAGAGCCCAGGAAGAATTGCAGCTGGAAAGAAGTTAGCAGAATTTAACAAGTTACATAGATGGAACAGACAAACAAAAGCAAACATATTAGGGAAAAAGGAATCACCAAAAGAAGAAACAATAACGCAACAAACATTAACAACAAATAAAGAAGAACCAATACAACCAATACAACCAATACAATCTTCAAATAACATATATTATTTATGTATAGCCGGTGTAGTGGGTGCAAGTGGGTACATAATATATAAATACCGCCAAGGAAAAAAGAAACAGAAACCCTCAAAACCACTTGTAGAAAAAGAAATTGAATTATCTCCATCATTGAAGCCATCATTAGATGTGTTTTCAATGCAGTAATAATTTATTATTATTTTTTTATTATATATAAAAAATGAGTGTACCATATGAACAAACAATTGTAAATCTTGGATACCATAGTGTTGTCTTAGTGGGCTTAAATACAGCTTATGCCATGATTGCAAAATCTCTTTTAAAAATGAAACCTATTGAATTGGGGAAAATGGATCTTTCAGATGCTGGTAAACTGGTTGGTATCTTTTCATTATCGTTATTTACTCGGGACTATCTTGTTAAACAAAAGATCATTCCAGCAGATATTAATGTGTAATGTTATACAACCATAATGTAGAAGGGTTGTAATTTTTTTTTTTGTTTTAAGCAAAGACGCAAGATATACGAATGTGTATTATATTTAGCAAATGCCGGATTCCCAGAGCGCTTTGGCACGCCTTTTAAAAGCTCATAAAACAGCCATAAATTGCAATAAAAGGCGCCAGAAAAACAATGGCGGTCTAAGCTCATATTTACTATCTCTACAGAGAAAGAGAGAGATGAGTTTGTGCCAAGACAGAGATAAAGAATTGTTAGTGGACATAATGGTGTTTCTCTCTGTAAAAGGAATTCGTGAGAGTTGGAAACTCCACAGATGGAGATGGTGCAAGATCGACGCAGCGGGGCTGGACGATCTTTGATGAGTGTACCCTAGCCTGGGCGAGGACACTGCATTGTGGAGATGAGAAGCTCCAAGTGAAGTAGTTCCAGTGGAGGTGCTGGAATGTTGGGCGCCTGAGTGAGGTGCTATCTGTGACAAAGGTGACATTAAGGACAGATGCAGTAAGTGATGTTTCAATTTTCTCTCGTTGGCCATACTCAGAATACTACTTCTAATGACTATTGGAATGACAACCTGGAATCACCGTCGTCGTTCTTTTGTGCAATTATAATGAACAATCTTCGTGAATATAACTTCTTTTATTTGTGGTTGTGAGTGTGTACTTAATTTGGTTAATAGAAGTCTGCATCCTTAAACATTTGTGTTGTCTACAGAGTGGGAGAGACGAGAGTGAGATGAGTCAGATTCAAATAGGGCTGAGCACGCATTGTTTACAGGCATACATGTTTATTAACAAATTCACTCTCTCATTTCCCTGTCCCCGCATTATGACAGATGGTCAATACACGCTGCAGATCTAGCATCAACGTTGGCAGGACACGCACTTTTCCAGGAGGAAGTGACCACGATTTTGTGAAGATGTCCTTCCGGCTCCACCTGAATAGAGTAAACATTAACACAGCAAAGTGTACCAGATTGAAGTCCGACCAGGACAAACTGCAAGACCCGGAGGTGGAAGAAATATTCCAAGCCTTAATTGGAGGGAAATTTGCACCACTGCTCACTTTTGCAGCTGTTGTATAAGATGTCAACGCCATGACCACCAACTTCAACTCAGCTCTGACAGATGCCGCCACTGAAATCTTTGGCAAGCACCGCCCAAAGAAGAAACCATGGATCACATCTGAACTTTTGGGCCTGTGTGATAAACGAAGAGGGGTGAAAAAGAAAAAGAACACCAAACAGAGAGCTGATGCCTGCCGAAAAATCAACAATGACATTCGAAAAGGTATGCGCACAGCAAAGGAGAACTGGATAGATCAGTGCCAGGAAATAGAGAACAGTCTGAACAAGAACAACAGCAAGACTGTGAAGCGGCTGATAAGTGTTAACCATGCACAAGGTCTCCACGATCCAAAGCAAGCCTTGTAGAAGAACAAAAAGTCTTGGATTAATGGACAGAGTACTGCTCTGATCTTTACAACCGCATACGAAACGGAGACTCATCAGTTCTAGCATGTCCCCAGAACAGAGAAGAGGATGAAATCCTCCCAATTATCTGAGAAGGAGTTGAGGCAGCAGTGCAATCACTGAAGAAGGGGAAGTCAGCGGGAGTGGACAACATACTCGCGGAATTGCTCCAAGCAGTAAGAGAAGCGATGATTGACGCCATAACTAGTATCTGTAACAAGATCTGGCAGAGTGGGGAGTGGCATAAGCCATAAGCCCTTGTCATCAATATTTTTATACACGCTTGCGAAACATGGACCCTCACAGCAGATCTACAAGGAAGAATTCGAAGCATGAAGATGAGGTGCTGCAGAAGACTTCTGGGCATTTTCTATACCCAGCACATCACCAATAACGAAGTCCGACAAGCCATTGGAAAAACACGATGACATGCTCACAGTGGTTAAGAAACGGAAACTCCGATGGTTTGGCCACGTCACCAGAGCATCAGGCCTGGCAAAGACCATCCTGCATGGCACGGTGCAAGGAGGCAAAAGAAGATGGAAAAAATAAAAATAGGTGGGAGGACAACATTCGATAATGGACTGGCTTGACACTGATTGAAGCCGTGAGGGTTGTTGATGACAGAGAAAGATGGAGTACGCTGGTTAAACAATTATTTGTGGTGCCCCAACGACCTTCAAGTCACGGGATATGATAGGATAGGAAAAGACTTCGAATTGTATCTTCTCAGGCAAGTGTTGGCAGATTATATGCAGCAGGTCCACTATGTATCAGAAACAACTAACCTGTACGGATGTGAAAGATGTTTGTTTTATCTTTGTTACTTCCTGAAATGTTTGATTGAGTCGTTGCCATTACTGTCGCCATCGCCGTTTTAGATACGATGCTCATTATTTCTAACGTTATCGTGGTCGCACTTGCTGTTGCTGGCCCGTAGGACATTAGGCGTTGATGCTGATTTCATCGGCTGCTGTCGCCTGGCGCTGTGGTAAGGACTTACAGCCTTCGAAGGTAAGGTACATGTTGTAAATGTATAGGCCCTATCTAACTCAATTTCATTCATTAGTTCATCGTTGTTTTATGCGTAGTGCTTTGTTACTGTATTACAATTCATAATACATGTACCTTAATTTATTTTTCATATGTTCTTAAACGATAACTTGATTAGTACTTGCTCCAACTATAACAATGGTACACAACCCCCCCCCTCCCGCCTCCCCCCCCCCACACACACACAAAACAGAATCCAAATTTATTTTTAGATTTGTGCGAGACGAATCCTAAATAGTGCACACAAAAAAGATATTACATTTGTTTTCAAATCTGTGCGAGACGTATCCTAAATAGTCAAAAAAATGATATTAAGAAACAAATAAAACAAAATAAAATCGTCTGCCGTCTGTCCAGCGTCTGTCTGTCTGGACGTTCAAAATCCAAAAGTGGATTAATATCTCAGAACAGAACCTCTTTCAATTACAACAACTAAACGTGGTAAGATGGTGTATATTCATGAGACATTATAGTACAGTGAATCAATGACTTCACTTCAAGGTCAAGGTTACTGGGGGAGGAATTGTTTTACTAAAATTTCACTTTTTCCCCTAAGTTATTAATATTGAATTTATGATTCTTTGATGCTTGATAGACATTAATGAGACACATATCCTGTGCAACCTCACTCCAAGGTCACGTTCACTGGAGCTGTCCAAAGTTAGTTCCTATTGGCACTTTGAAGTGGCCTTGACTCCAAAATATGAGAGATATAAAGTTGAAGCTTTTATATAGAGACGATAGATTGATCTTTCATATATGTTCCTTTTTTGAGTTGATCTTGAAGGTCAAGGTCATTTTAGGCCTTGCAAAAACATACACTGCAAGACCCGGAGGTGGCAAAAATATTTCAGGCCACAATTGGAGGGAAATTTGCACCACTGCTTATTTTGGGGGCAGGCGAAGTAGATGTCAACACCATGACCAATACCTTCAACTCAGCTGTAACTGATGCCGCCACTGAGATCCTTGGCAAGCACCGACCAAAGAAGAAACCGTGGATCACACCTGAACTTTTGGATCTGTGTGATAAACGAAGAGAGTTAAAAAAGAAAAAGAACACCTCACAGGGAGCTGATGTCTACCGAAAAATCAACAATGACATCCGAAAAGGCATGCGCACAGCAAAGGAGAACTGGATAGAAGATCAATGCCAGGAAATAGAGAACAATCTGAACAAGAACAACAGCAAGAAGGCCTACCAGACTGTGAAGCGGCTGACAAGTGTTAAACAGCCCAAAGTCTCCACTATCCAAAGCAAGTCTGGCATTTGCCTTACAGAAGAACAAGAAGTCTTGGACAGATGGACAGAGTACTGCTCTGACCTTTACAACCATACACCAAATGGAGACCCATCAGTTCTAACATGTCCCGAGAGCAGAGAAGAAGAAGAAATCCTCCCAATTCTCCGGGAAGAAGTTGAGGCAGCAGTGCAATCGCTGAAGAAAGGGAAGTCAGCGGGAGTGGACAACATACCAGCGGAACTGCTACAAGCAGGAGGAGAAGCGATGACTGATGCTCTCACCATTATCTGTAACAAGATCTGGCAGAGTGGGGAATGGCCTACACCATGGACCCAGTCGCTTGTCATCACTCTTCCCAAAAAAGGTAACCTTCAGGAGTGTGAAAATTACCGCACCATCAGCCTCATCAGCCATCCCAGCAAGGTCCTCCTGAAAATAATACTCAACAGGATGAAACCACAAGCTGAACAAATCATAGCTGAAGAACAAGCAGGATTCATGGCAGGGCGAAGTACCACTGAACAGATTTTCAACCTCAGAATAATCTGTGAGAAATACCTACAGCACCAACAACATCTATATCATGTGTTCATAGACTTCAAGAAGGCATTTGACCGAGTCTGGCATGCAGCTCTATGGGCAACCATGAAAGTGTACAACATCAGCCCTAAAATTATAGAAGTCATCAAAAGCCTGTATGACAAGGCTACCAGTGCAGTCCTCCATAACAGCGTCATCGGGAACTGGTTCAGAACAACAATCGGTGTGCGTCAAGGATGCCTACTCTCTCCAACACTCTTCAACATCTTCCTAGAGCGCATCATGTCAGATGCTCTTGCAGATCACGAAGGCACAGTCAGCATAGGGGGCAGAGCAATCTCCAATCTTCGTTTTGCGGATGATATTGATGGATTGGCTGGAGAGGAACAAGAACTTGAACAGCTTGTACAGAGGCTTGACACCACCTCCAGAGCTTATGGAATGGAAATAAGTGCAGAGAAGACCAAAATGATGACCAACAACACCAATGGCATCAACACGGACATCAAAGTACAAGGCCAATCCCTCAACACAGTGCACAGCTTCAAATATTTAGGAGCCATTGTGTCAGACAATGGGTCTCGACAGGAAGTCCTCTCCAGGATCGCACAAACAACTGCTGCCCTGACAAGGTTGAAGCCCATTTGGAAAGACAGAACCATCAGTCTACATTCCAAAGTAAGACTGCTGCGCTCTCTGGTCATCTCCATCTTCCTATATGCTTGCGAAGCATGGACCCTCACAGCAGATCTCCAACGAAGAATACAAAGCATGGAGATGAGGTGCTACAGAAGACTTCTGTGCATTTCCTATACCCAACACATCACCAACGTTGAAGTCCGACAGACCATCACACAAGCCATTGGACAACACGATGACCTGCTCACAGTGGTGAAGAAACGGAAACTCCGATGGTATGGCCACGTCACCAGATCATCAGGCCTTGCAAAGACCATTCTGCAAGGCACAGTGCAAGGAGGTAGAAGAAGGGGGAGACCGAAAAAGAGGTGGGAGGACAACATTCGAGAATGGACTGGTTTGACACTGAGCGAAGCCATGAGGGCTGCTGAGGACAGAGAAAGATGGAGTATGCTGGTTAAGCGATCATCTGTGTTGCCCCTACGACCTTCGGGTTATGGGACAGGATAGGATAGGATAGGAAAAACATACACAAAATAGGTCATCTTTGGAATGGCACTAATAGTATGCACAAAATTTGGGATATTTGATCATACATGAGCATGAGAGTTCATGTGAAGGTCAAGATCATCCCACAATCAAGGTCACTGAAGGTCAAGGTCATCCCAAGGTCAGTGTATTTTGCTGTAGTTTATTTGTTATTACATGAGTGTATTTGGAGTCGGAGGTCAAGGTCATCTCAAGGTTAAAAACAAAGACAGATCAAAGCCTCTGTTTCATTTTTTTCCGGCAGTCATTTTCATGTTACATATTGCAAGTTTCATAAGGAGCATGTGAGCCATTTGGGCCTTGCCATTCTAGTTGATGAACATTGAAATGTACAGAAGGCAGACTGACAGACTGGCATCTTTGACCAAAAGACACGCGAAGACATAGGGCACTAGTTTTTTTTAGTCAGATAGTATACTATTCCAGAGCCTATGGAATTGAAATACATGCAGAGAAGACCACAATGATGACCAACAACACCAATGGCATCAACACTGACATCAAAGTCCAAGGCCAATCCCTCAACACAGTGTATAGCTTCTAATATTTAGAAGCCATTGTATGAGACAATGGGTCCCGACAGGAAGTCCTCTCCAGGATCGCACAAACAGCTGCTGTCTTGACAAGGTTGAAGCCCATTTGGAAAGACAGGACCATCAGTCTACATTCTAAGGTAAGGCTGCTGCGCTCCCTTGTCATCTCCATCTTTCTATATGCTTGCGAAACATGGACCCTCTCAGAAGATCTACAACGAAGAATACAAAGCATGGAGATGAGGTGCTACAGAAGACTTCTGGGCATTTTCTATACCCAGCACATCACCAACGATGAAGTCCAACAGACCATCACACAAGCCATTGGACAATAGGATGACATGTTCTCAGTGGTGACGAAACGGAAACTCCGATGGTATGGCCACGTCACCAGATCATCAGGTCTTGCAAAGACCATCCTGCAAGGCACAGTACGTTTTCTACGTTTTTACTTACGTTCTATGTCTGGATTTCTACGTTCGAGTTTCCAGTACCACGTGCGGGGGATTGCTCGGAGCTGTGCGTCCGGCATCGGACTGTAAGTAGCATTAGGACCATCTAGGAATCAGGCTGGGAATCATAATATATGTTCAATTCTGTTCTCTTTTTTATTTTTCGAATCGTTACAAAACGAACTCTCGGACATTTTCAATCGGAAGAGCGTGCGTTTTCCTTTACATCTCCCTTAAGCAGTTGCATTTGTTAAACTTGGTAAAACTTTATTCAAAGCCTCAAGTGTGTTTTTGCCTCCACCCACACTGCACACTATTCTTTCCTGAAAAAATGATCAGCTCACGCAGGTGAGCTAAATCTGATTGTTGACAGTCTCAACTGGAATATAGGATACCGCTAATGATTTCCAGAACTTAAACAATCAACCACGATGGTAGTTTCCAGTTGTCATAGTAAGGGCTAAGGATACGATGTCGGAGATTGTTTAATTAATTGAAAAGAGGGCACTTCGATGACTATGATTGAATATAAAGAATGACGACGGTGGTTTCACAGAAAGATTATACGTTCCGACTAGGAACATTGTATTGACCAAATAGGAAGAACGCCGGTGATTAGGTTGAATAGATAAAACCTTGATCAACTTCCTCTGATTGTATGGTTTATGATGATTTGATGGATAGAATAGTTATACTGAGGTGCAATCTTGATGATTTCTTAGAAAGAATAAATGACATCGCTCTTTGTTACACTCGATGTTGTTGTTTATCAGTTGATTCAGCCCCGATGCTTGAAATCTGATAAGTGTAACTGTAACTCAGATTCGTTTATCCACGCAGCCTGCTCACTCATCAACAAGGCAGAAGTCGTCGTATGTAGTTTTTCAACTTTATTCAGCGAACATCAACAACTGCATACAATCGCTCAATCGCTTTTTCCACTCTACGATTCTCAACTATCAACTTTCCACTTTAACCCCTTTTTGAAACAGTGCGGCTCTATATATAGTCTCTATATACTCCAGAAAAGGCGAGAATACCCCCGCATGACACACCACAACCAATCAGAACAAATTTCATCATCACTGTCTCACGTCATACAACCATATTTAGAATGGAAGCGTCTCTAGTTACCACTAGAATTATCCAAGCGCTTCGATCGATAGTAAACAACCAACTCTAGAAAATTCTCAAATAATATCGACCCACTAAAATTACTAACGTTATACAAAGGTTCTTCTAATAACAACGCAAAATCAAATCAAGGATAAATACACTCTGTTATTGCATGCTTAGCAAAACAAAACGATCGCATCTATCGTGCGCGTCACACACGAACTATCGTGCGCGTCACGCACGAACTATCGTGCGCGTCACACACGAACTATCGTGCGAGTTTCAACGTAACACTCTTGAATTGGTTACAATATGACGGATTAATGTTAGAAAGACATATAATTTCCTCGATGCAATATATATAACGTGGTTATATTTCACTGATGCAATTTAGGCTTATCAACCGACAGTGTTCATTCATTAACTGATAACAGAACGGTGTTGATGTTTCGCCGATGAGATACATAGAACGATGTTATTATTTCATTGATGCTATCTAAAGGATTGTAGTGTTAAATTCGTTGGTGCAGTATATCGAAGGATGCTGATATTGCATTGATACAATACATGGAACGGGAGTGCTGTTTCATTCATGCAACATGTATAACAAATAGCACGGTGATGCTTTTTAATTGATGCAATATGTAGATTCGGGGTGTTATTTCATTGAGGCAATAAATAAAACGGTGGTATTATTAATTGATGCACTATATTCAATCTCCGTTTAATAATAATTTTTATAAAGAGCACATTTCAGACAACATTTCTGCTCAAAGCGCATAAAACATAAAAAACACACAATGCACATAAACATCACAATAGACAACCGTAATGAATAATCACAAATAACAATGAATTGGATAACAGTTTAAAATATTCTGAGGTTTAAAAATAATAGTAATAAATACAATAAAATGTGACAGATAATGAACACACGCACACACACGCACGCACACACACACATGCACAAATAAGCAGGAAGGTAAAAGCAAGCATCAAACAGATAAAATGCATGGGATAAATGAATGCATACCGTTTTGCGGATGACCTTGATGGATTGGCTGGAGAGGAACACGAACAACTGGTATAGAGGCATAACACCACCTACAGAGCCTTTGGAATAGAAATAAGTGCAGAAAATACCAAAATGATGACAAACATGGCATCATCAAGGACATCAAAGTCCAAGCCTAGTCCCTCAACATGGTGCATAGCTTCCTTAAGTGTCAGAAAATGGGTCCCGACAGGAAGTCCTCTCCAGAATCGCACAAACAGCTGCTGACCTGACAAGGTTGAAGCCAATTTGGAAAGACAGATTAGACTACACTCCAAGGTAAGGCTGCTGCGCTCCCTTGTCATCTCCATCTTCCTATATGCTTGCGAAACATGGGCCTTCCCAGCATAGGACAGGATATGATATGATAGGATAGGTGCTTTTAGACAAAACTACATGAATATCTGGAAAGACAGAGTTGATTTCAACAAAGCTTGATTTGAATGATTGAAGAAAACGATTAAGGATGATGTCATTTTCATTCATTGACAGTCTATTATTACAACTGTTGCTTACATTCGGTGATGGAATTTATGTCTGCATGTAGCTGCAGTGTCTCAAAACCACTGTTGATTATTTTGATGGCTATAACTTAGTGTACAAAGCCAAGTGTTGCTGACTTGCGGTGGTGTTGCTCAGATGGCGACAATGTCTTGGCCCGACCTCTCATTCTCACAATGCCTCGAGTAGATGATAATCCATAGTGGTCAGTAGAGGAGCTGCTTACGAACTATTTGTTCTCGTAAGACTTCCATCTCATACGTGCGAGGGGCAGCTCCACGCGTGCGCCTCATGTTCTTCCCACATCTGGTAAGCCTCCTTTACTCACACAATGGTCTGAAGCCACGCCTGACATCAACATTGTGGACAATTTCCTGGGGACCGCTTTAAAAGAAGACCACGCATGGGGTTTGAGAATGTGACAGAATACACAGCAATAATAATAATAATAATAATAATAATAATAATAATAATAATAATAATAATAATAATAATAATAATAACAATAATAATAATATGATTTAGGAACTGATCAATTAAAGTAGCTATGATGCTTTGAGAGATGGATCAGGCAGGACACTGGTGATGACAATCAACGTCGGTAAGAGAGAGAGAGAGACAGAGACAGAGAGACAGACAGAGATAGAGAGAGCATCGATGCCAATTGCCATGATTGAAAAGCACACCATTGCCTATGATAGTATGAAACTCGGGGGCACACAATGTGACAGGTGGGGTAGGGGATGAGGAGGTTGGGGGACAGACTAGGTTGGAGAGGACGTCTATGAGGAAAGTTTGGGTATAGGAATAACAAAACAAGCAATGGAGAGAGACAAGACTATCATGAAATGAACATAGGAACAAATAGCAAGGTGTCCTGAAGCAAAGTCTGATCAAGTGGAAACATTACAACACAACACGAAGCTTGGTGGGCGGTGGGAGGGTGACGGAAGAGTGAGAGGGGATGAGGGGAGGCAGGGGTAATTATTAGTGTGAAGGACAAGGGCATTACACAAGTTGGGTGCCTATATAGAGGATCCTTTGATAGCAAAGTGGTAGATATCACGCAGCCTAGTGCGTCATAGAGATCTATATAAGGGTGACAACAGACTGGGTTTTGGGGCAAATTTTTCCAATGTAAATGCATTTGGACAAATTATCTTGCATTGTATCTTGTAATTTTATTATTATTATTATTATTATTATTATTATTATTATTATTATTATTATTATTATTATTATTATTATTATTCTTCTTCTTCTTCTTCTTCTTCTTCTTCTTCTTCTTTTAGATGGGGAACTTCAATGACAAAAGGTGAGGACAGCATTTGAATGGTACGGACTACTGTGATGACGAATTTAGATGTTTATCTGAGAGGACACAAATGGACTGAAGCTAAATGCGATGAAGTGGTTGATTATTTTCTAGACAACGTTTAACCTGAAAAGTGAAACTTGGACGACAACTTTTAACATTGGCACACAACGATACGTCTTAAAGTTGAAGTAATTTTTATGCAGTGCGTACAATAAGAACAAAATAATACTGTGAAAAGTGTTTATTGGAGGGGGAAAATATTGGCTTTAGACATCTGAGATGTATACATTACATTACATGATTACTGCTTTAGGTCCAGCGGACCTGAGATGTGTAGACGTATCAAGATAGAAAGGGTATCACGATAGAAAGGGGAAATGGTGGCTTCAGACATGTGAGGCGTGGAGACGTATCAGGATAGATAGGGAAAAGGGTGGCTTCAGACAGGTGAGACGTGGAGACGTACCAGGATGTGGGATGATGGGGGAGTGAACACTGACACTTCCTGGTGAAACACAAAAGGGGCGAGATTTGACTGTCGTTGTTCAAGCATTGCCAAACTTGAGCGCACCTGTCCTGGAGCAGGTTAGCCACAGAATGGTTGTTGTAGTGTATACAATGAAATGTCCTACAGCCAGGCAAACACAGTAACAGTATTATACAATGGAGTGTCCTGGAGCAGGTTAGCCAAAGAATGGCTGTTGTAGTGTATACAATGAAATGTCCTACAGCCAGGCAAACACAGTAACAGTATTATACAATGGAGTGTCCTGGAGCAGGTTAGCCAAAGAATGGCTGTTGTAGTGTATACAATGAAATGTCCTAGAGCGGTGCAGACACAGTAACAGTATTATACAATGGAGTGTCCTGGAGCAGGTTAGCCAAAGAATGGCTGTTGTAGTGTATACAATGAAATGTCCTAGAGCGGTGCAGACACAGTAACAGTATTATACAATGGAGTGTCCTGGAGCAGGTTAGCCAAAGAATGGCTGTTGTAGTGTATACAATGAAATGTCCTAGAGCGGTGCAGACACAGTAACAGTATTATACAATGGAGTGTCCTGGAGCAGGTTAGCCAAAGAATGGCTGTTGTAGTGTATACAATGAAATGTCATAGAGCGAGGCAGGCACATTAACAGTATTATACAATGGAGTGTCCTGGAGCCAGTTAGTCATAGTACCTTGGTTATTGTGAGCTTTACAAGGTAGTGTCAAATCTCTGTACCAGCTATTCAATTTCTTGTTCCTCTCCTACCAAACCATCAATGTCATCTTCAAAACGGACGTTGGAGATTGCTCTACCCGCTATGCTGACTATGCCTTTGTGATCTGCAAGGGCAATCTGACCTGATGCGCTTCCGAAAGATTTTGAAGAGTGTTGGAGAGAGTAGGCATCCTTGACGCACGCCGATTGTTGTTCTGAACCAGTTGCCCATGGCGCTGTTGTGGAGGACTGCACTGGTATCCTTGTCACGCATGCTTTTGATGACTTCAATAATGTTAGGCCTGATGTTGTACACTCTCATGGATGCCCACAGAGCTGCATGTCAGACTCGGTTAAACGCTTTTTTGAAGTCTACAAACACATGATATAGATGTTGTTAGTGCTATAGGTATTTATCGCAGATTATTCCTGCGTGGGATGTCTTTATTGTAAAGTGACCGGCTGGTGGAGTGCCTTCAGTGTTACAACAAGGGTTATTTCGGCAGATCTTTTATGCGGATCAGTGGCGAGTCCTCTTTCAGCGAAGTTGTGGTCTTGATTTTGTGGTCCTGATTCGGCTCTTTGCAGTCCGCTGGACCCTGTCAGCAATGAATAACTAACTAACTAAGTATGCCACTCCCCACTCTGTCAGATCTTGTTACAGATAATGGTGAGGGCGTCAATCATCGCTTCTACTCCTGCTTGAAGCAATTCTGCGGGTAAGATAAGATAAGATAAGATAAGATAAGATAAGATAAGATAAGATATGACAACTTTATTATCTTTTACAAGAAATTACATTGTGGTGTACAATTACAATCAGCAAGGAATAAACATCACCACAATAATAACAACAATCATAACGACAATGAGGATAAAAATGCACAGTCACATATGGATATAATTACAACACTTATGCATGCTAACATTAAACGAGAGCAAATGTTAAATGAAATTATTTTGGGCAAACAAACACACTCACACACACACACACACCCACACACACACACCCACACACCCACACACACACACACACACACACACACACACACACACACACACACACACACACACACACACAAGACTTATAGCCAAACATACACACGAGACGTATAGACCCTCATCAACTTTACAATACCCACCTATCCCCCAGACTCGCTAAGTTTATCGAGTGACGTCATCGTAATATCTTCAGATTTTTCCCCAGTTTTTATTTAATTTTTATTTTTATTGATTTTTTATTTTTTTAACATTGTAGTTTACAAGAAAACATTATTAAATGCAACAACGTACTTAGATTTAACAGATACTTTCAACATAAAACCTAGATCTAATCTATACAAAACTGAGTGGCACCATCTTGGTGACAATCTTCTTTAGAGTTTTTTTTTCTTCCTTTTTTGTTTACATTTCCAGGATTAGTTTATATCAGGAAATACTTTAAAAAAAATTCGTATATGTGATTTTTGATTATTGTTTTTACTACTGGCATACCAATTATATATGTTCGTGTCACTATGTGGTATCTTTTACTTTAAACTATTGTTATAATTGCTGTCCAGGCACAGGACAGAGGACTCTGGAGAGCTGTTGTTGGCGGCCCATACCCTGGCAGGGGTGACGGGCATTAATGTAATGTAATGTAATAATAATTGCTTCATTATTAATTCTTAATGTTGATATCTTAATTTATGTGGTGCGTATCTCTCTTTAAACATTCTTTTTATACTTAAATGTGATGTTTGCTATTAAACGTTACCGGCATGTTGGCGTCGAATACGACATATGTCCAACGAGACCTATTCAATGTTTCCACGAGACGAAGGCGAGTGAAATATTGAATCGATCGAGTTGGACTGTTACGATTGAGATGCGCACGATAGATCCGATCATTTTGTTTTGCAAAGCATGCAATAATAGAGTGTATTTACCTTTGATTTGATTTTGCGTTGTTGCTAGAAGAAGTGTGTATAATGTTGATAATTTTCATCTGTCGATATTGTTGAGAATTTTCTGAAATTATTTGTTTATTATCGATCGAAGCTTCTAGACCTTACGTGTAAAAGCTGATCGAATTATTTCGATTCATAAACATTATGGGACTTAAGACGGTGCATAGTTCCTATGAGGAGTTTTATTTTGATTGGATATTATTGCGTCATGTTGGAATGTTCGAACTTTTCCTCGATTTCAGACAGGATATGTCTGCTTGTTGATGATCTTTGAAGTGATTTTCGGAAAGCGATCTTGTATGCAGTTGTTGATGTTTGATGAATAAAGTTGGAAAACTTTATACGATGACTCCTACCTTTTTGCTGAGTGAACAGGCTGCGTGGATAAACGAACTCGAGTTACACATATCTAGGCTGAATCAACTATTGACTAAAAAAAACAACAACAACAACACTTGTAACATGGACATATCTCATATTCCACGCCAACATGCTGATAACATTTATGTATCGGTTTCATCGAATCAAAATATTAAACGGGAAATTTGCCAAAACAATAAATACACCAAAACTGTTCACAGGCCATTTCACACAACGCATTCCAAAGAATGCACTTTAACAAAGTAGTTACGCATTGCACACGTCTGCAGCACATGTTAATTCTCAACAAACTTTCAAGTTTCACGTCTTCGCATTACGGAGGTCTTAAATATTCTTGGCAGATGCAATCAATTTGACTAAAAGCAGCATTACACCTCACGTTGATAGTAGGCCTATAGTGTCATACGGATTGGAAAGTTGGCTACGTCGCTATTTAAAAAAAAAAAAAAAAAAAGGCGACACTAATGGAGAACGTTTTTCCTAGCATTTTCGGCAATTATAAAGGCGCCTTCAATAATAGTTTCATCGGGCTGATAGTCTAGACACAATAAGCTCGTCTTCAATACAAAGAGGATCGACATTTCGTTTTCTTCTCTTTTACGTGGACAACAATTGTAAGTAGTCCGTGTACATGTAAGTATTCTTACGACTTTCATATTCAAAGCTTTGCTAGAAACATTGCCATCTGTGATTGGTCAATTACTATACGATATCAGTTTTAAGCACACTATACTTGGCCAATGAAAATATAAGACACTTGTGGAAATCGATACATTCTCTCTTACTATGTTTAACGTGTATTGATCTCATAATGTTGTGTCATATTGTTTAAATATTAATCCTTGTGAATGTATGTGTGTGTGCGTATGCGTGCGAATGGAGCAAGCTTTAAAGTTTGGTTTTGCGCTATAAAAAATATTATTATTGTACCCTATCCTATCCTATCCCGTAACTCGAAGGTCGTTGGAGCACATAGATGCTCGTTTAACCAGCGTACTCCATCTTTCTCTGTTCTCAGCAACCCTCAAGGCTTCGCTCTGTGTCAAGCCAGTCCATTCTCGAATGTTGTCCTCCCACCTCTTTTTCTGTCTCCCTCTTCTTCTGCCTCCTTGCACCGTGCCTTGCAGGATGATGATGATGATGATTATTATTATTATTATTGTTATTATTATTATTAATATTATTATTATTATATTGGCAATGACACTTCTTCATTGAAACACCGATATGAGTTACTTGGTATTATTATGGTATAGGTCGTTGTATTATGCATTGGTCGCCCAAGAATAATACCATAGTTGCTGGCGTCTAGTGAACAGTGTTCACTCATCTCCTTCATGACACTGGTCATTGTCTGGCCCCATTTGCCTGCATTTTTTTACTTTGCTTCTTTGTAAAAATATTTTTTTTAAAAAGCTGATGGGAATTGTTTGCTAGTTTTTAAAAATCTATACTAGTTATTTTGGAAGGTGTGTAACAAAATTAAAATTAATAATGTTACTACTTTTAGTTTTTTCTCTTATATTTTCAGCACAAAATTGTGCAGGATATACCGTATCTATTCGACATTTTAGGATTGTATATGATTTTGTATCAAATTATTGGTTCACTAGTCGTTTTTGTACCCTGGCAAGCCAGGGTACACAGGTTGCTGTTTAAAATGTAGACAGAGAGACAACTGTTGTGAGCGAGTTTCATTTGGACGATGATACCTCCCCATATCCCCCTTGATACCTCACCATACCCACCCCCTCTGATATCTCCCCGTCTCTCTCTCCTCCCCCCCCCCCCATGATGCCTCAGCTCACCATACCCCCTTGATACCTCCCCGAACCCATTTGATACCTCCCCATACCCCCTTGACACCTTCCGTACCCCCCTTGTAACCTACCTGTACCCTCCTTGATACTTCCCCGTTGATCGTTTCGCAGGTATGGATGAAAGGAATCGACCATCACCATACCCCCTTATATATACCCGTATCCCTGTTATGCCTACCCATGCCCCTTTTAACCTACCCGTAGCCCCCTTTTACCTACACGTACCACCCCATCCCGATCCTTGGTAATAATAATAATAATAATAATAATAATAATAATAATAATAATAATAATAATATTGAATATAGAATAATACAAATAAAAATCATAAAAAACACCAAGGTTTTAAAATAAAATTTAATATAATAATAATAATACTAATAATAATAATAATAATAATAATAATAATTAATAATAATAATAATAACACTAATAATTTATTATTATTAGTTTATAAATATTAATAATAATAATGTAATAATAATAATAATAATAATAATAATAATAATAATAATAATAATAAATTAAAGGTTAAAAGTCTAAATTAAAAAGAAAAATATCCATATTGAAGTGTAAAAAAAAAAAAATACGGCCCGCGTGAGGTTTGATCTTAGGTCGCCCTGCACGATAGGCGACTGTTTTACTAAGTAAGCCACCACTGCTTCCTTCAAAAATTATCAATTTTTTGGTCTATATGGGAAAACATGCTGAAACCTCAATTTGATTTTTAATGGCAGCGCGCGGAATGAGGCTATTGCAGTTTGTGGACATTTTGTTTATTTATTTATCTCAGAAACGGTTAAACATTCGGTAAGGAAATGTCGGCTATAACGATTTCACTGGTTTTGAGCACACAGCAGGCCGATCCGGAGCGGCCAGCACCTGCCCAGATCAGCGTCCATACCGGACAAACTTTATAGTAGAGGCGAAGAAGGACTTCCGGCTAAGCAATTTATATATATAGATGAGTGCACTGTACCTAAGCCTGCTATGTTACACTGATTGTTGTTGTTGTTGTTGTTTGTAGATTATAGTCACACGACACTTTCGCATATAGGTGACTACTGGACCGATTTATACTGACACCAGCGGGCCAGTTGTTGGTAAAGGGGAAAATAATATGATCACACGTTGACCAATCCGGGATTCGAACCAGCGACCTTTCGGTTACTAGCAAGACGCTCTTACCAACTGAGCTACCCGGCCCCATTGTTACACTGATCACGAATAAGGGGCTTATAAGCGGACTGTTACCTGCAACTGTGCAGGAACGGCGAGGGTTTTGTGTATAGGCGAGCCCTCCCCAGATTGTCCCACCGCACTGACCCCCGGATTGC